>CAWUFW010004783.1:562500-1162500 GCA_963921515.1 Calotriton arnoldi | reverse complement strand
TTTGGTATGAGGGTTCAGAAGGTCCTCTCGATAGAGGGAACAGTTGTTGCTGCAAAGAAAACCCTAGGGTCCATTGGAAGTGGACATTTTGGTGTGGACCTGTAATGGAGTGGTGTGTGGTGTGGAGTTCATTGCAACAGGAAACTGTAGAGCAGGGCCTGAAGAATCAGTCCTGAAGATGTTGAGATTTCTCATCAAGTTGGCAGCGATTCAAAGCACCACTTGGAAACTGTACATCTTTGGTTGACCAGGACAGATTGTACTGCCCTATCAAAAAGACACAAAATCAGAAGCTTCATTTTAGTGTCTGTCCCTCTCATGCAACTCTTCTTGGCTACTGCTTCCAGCTTTACCCCTGTAAAGGTTTTCGAACTCCAATGTATGTGTTGCTGTTTTCGTTATTTGTTGCACATCTATTTTCTCAGAGAAAGACCATGCTTATCATGACAATCCACCAGGGTTGAATTATGGAAAACAGTTCTTTCTTTGGTGATCTAATTGTTTGCGCTCTAATGGAGCTGAATCACATCTCAGCAAGGCTGTGGCCTTTCTCCTCCTTTGTTTAATAATACAATTTTCGACAGGCGTCTCCAACTCCAGGGGTAATAAAGGCAAAAACGGATTCTCAAATTGAGGCATGAGCTGAAAACTACTCTCTTCCATCATGCCTTTCTGAACTAGTGGGCTGACAGTAGATTACAAATGTAATATGTAATTCAAAGAAAAACAAAATACACAACCATTTCAGAGACACCAAAAGATCAAAACATATTTAGTGAAAAAAACAAGATTAATTTAGTAATTTAATATAAATTTCTTTAAAAAATGTGTTTTTAAGAGAAAAAATGTGGACCCCATAGAGGATCCCAGTTAGGAAACATAGGGTCTGAAGTATGAAAATTCGATATTGTGATTCGAAAATAACGATTTTTAACAAATTGCTATTTCTGTATCACTAAGGGTCATTATTACCAAAACACATCTTCTTAATGTTTGCTATTACTTAGTATACATTGTCAGTTTGCAATTGGGTAATTCTACAGCAGCCACTGATGACCGAACCACATGCAGAAAGTGAGCCAGAAGCATTGTAGCTGAGACTTGGAGAAGAGCACACCAATCCTGTGCTGCTTAATTCAGAAAATGATGCGTAATGTGAAGCCAAAAGATGTCATAGTTGAAAAAGGGAGAGGAAGTTCAGTGACCAAGTACTAGAGATTTTGCTAAAGAAAACGAGTCACCAAAAACAACAAAATCTTTGACTGCCTCACACACTATCCTTGGGCAAATAAAAAATAAATATGAAGACAGTCTCGAGGTCTAAATAATTCTGTAAGGGTTACCAAAAGAAGTATGGAGGAAATCCACAAATATTGGTATGACCTAAGGTCTGGCACCAAGGAGGTAACTGTTAAATAGAGGCTGGAAGTAGGAGCCCCAGGTAGGGAACACAGCACCAAGGTCCACCTTTACCAATTGAAAAATTGGAAGTCCACTTTGCAGCCAGAGGTGGTGACTGGAGTATCA
The DNA here is from genome assembly GCA_963921515.1 of Calotriton arnoldi. Lineage (NCBI taxonomy): Eukaryota > Metazoa > Chordata > Amphibia > Caudata > Salamandridae > Calotriton > Calotriton arnoldi. The sequence goes on along the minus strand of CAWUFW010004783.1, from coordinate 1,160,973 downwards.
TCAAAACCTGGCTTTTCCCCAATTGATCGTGTCACAGCTGTTTCGACTTGCCCTCAGCGCTGGGATGCCCGCGGGTAACTATGCGCTTTATAAATATTATTTTCATTTCATTTCATTTCATCAATCCATTAACTCCAAGAACAAGTATGTTTAAATTATACATTAGATGTAAATATTAACAGTTACAAAAAAGACATAGAAGTTTATTAACTGCTTAAATGCAGGTGACAAGATGTTTACGTCCTTTGTGGAGGATGTGAACATCTCATTCACCACACTGGGAGAGAAAAATCCATCTGTTGCAAGCAACAGAAGACTTTTATTTAAAAAATAACCTCAGGATATGAGGGAAGTGCTTCCTCGCATCCTGAGGTTATTTTTTCATTGTGTAACAATCAGTGTTCACAGCTTGCTGGCATGAAGCAATGAAAGTGAAAGCATTAGGTGCTATTAGGCTCCAATGGTTTCACTATGATCGGTGCTCGAGGGGGGAGCATAACTTAGTCCCTGAGCACCGATCAATGCTGGAGAGGTTTCCAGGAGCACATCTCCTTAGTGGATCTCTGCTTGGGGATTGCCACAGGATGATGAACCCCAGAGGGGATCCACCCACTAGGCACCAGGTATTGCCTTTAGGGGGGCTAGACCCTCTGGGCATGGGCAAGAGCCTCCACACTAAAAAATAGTAAAATATTGCCCCATATGGACAATTGGGGTTTTACCTCAATATACATCCTGAGGGGGCAGAAAACTAACCTAGACACCAGGGATAATTTTAATAAAAAAAGGGATGGTTGGCCCATGTTGGTACTGGGCCATACCCCACCCCATAAAGGCCATAACAGTCTTTCAGGAAGTCCACTAGACACCAGAATTGTTTTCAAAGAAGAAAACGTGGGATGGCAAACCCAGGCCTCAGGCTTGTCCTCCACCCGAAAGGTTCCAACAGTCTTTGGGGCGGGGGTTGGGGGGTGTTATACCTAATCTGCCCCCGGGGCTGAAAACCGACTAGATACCAGGCATTATTTTTTTTACAAAAAATATGAGGTAGGAGCTTCCCAACCAGGCATCAGGTTTTTACAGCAGCTCTAAAAAGGTCTTTCTGCCATCTCCCGGTGCCTAGAGCATTCCCATTCCCAAAGCAAGTGAGAGGTGTGGAATGTTGGGAAAATGTGTGAGTTCAGCCAGAATTTGACATTTGTAGAGCATTCTGGGCACGAAAATGTAATGGGATTCACAGAAGTCACACGACCCTGGACTTCTGAAAAATGTGGGGAATAAAGACTAGTCAAATATTTGTTATTAATAATTTAATTTAGCTTACAACTGTATGAAAGAAAGAACACATTTTGCTAAGTACACCCTCTGAATCATATGATAGTATTTGTAACCCCAAATTCAGAGTTGTTCATATAACCCTTGTTCCTAAACTCAGTATCTTGGGTACATTTAAATAATACATAGCTTTCCTTCATACCCATTATTTATTCATTAGATTTTATCATATGACTTAGTGCATTATCGGTTCATAATGACAAATCATTATAAGCTTTAGGTCTGTTTTTGGCTCAGGGAATCCCTTGTTTATGGACAAACAGCACACCCTTTACATTCCTGTAATTAGAAGAGATGATGAGACGTAAGGAGATATGACTTTTGTAAATCTGCTATTTTTTTCCATACATTTTAATTTCTTTGGGAAAACCATTAGAGATTTACACAAATGACCTTTTGTTGAATTGAAGAACCATATCTACATTTGAGAAATGTAAAGTTTTCTCGGTTCACCCTTGGTTTTCACACCTGTTCAAATCATAAACAGCCAGTAGGTAGAAACCACACAAAAAATAGGGAAAACTGACTACCATTTGCAAAAAATGGAAAACTGCTCAAAAAAACATTTTTTTTTAAATCTGACTTTTCCTGAAATCTGGGAAGAGAGTGATGTTAGCACAGCAAAACATTTGTTGAAGCTATTTTAAGAAAAAAGTTTAGCACATTTTCACAAGTTTTTCCACCCAAAAAACACCAAGATTTTCTATGTTTTGGGTATATTCTCAGTTTCATCCATGTGAATGCAAAAACCTTGGCGTTCCCAAAATGTAGAAAAAAATTTGCCTGGATACAATTTGTGGAAAAAAGTTACGGAAATGTAAGTGTTAACTGTCACAAACATCAAACAAAGGGTCCAGCTCTGGGGCGAGTGGGTCAGTAGTTAAGGGATTAATTTTAATAAGTGAAAAATGACACAAAACACAAACTTTTGATGATCATTCCATGTCTAATCTAATGCATATCACAGTCAATACATAACAGGTAATGTAGTCATTCTTGAATGAGGATTCCCATCAATTATAGCCCTAAAAGAAAAAGTACAGCTCAACTTAACAGTTTTATTGTTAACAAATATTGATTTATCAATATTTAAAAGTTTGTGTGTATCATTTTATGCTGTCAATATTCACAACATTTTAAGTTACATTTTTTAAGTTAATAATATTGTTACTTTATAAATCATTACGCAAACCAAAATGACTCAAAAGTTAATGTGTATCCTAACAACCAATTAGCCAGAGAAGCAAGCACAGACTGAAGAAGAGGCATCAGAACAGATAGAATTCAGTCGAGCTGTAACACATGCTTCTGAAAAATGCTAGTTTGACAGGGAAAGCAACTGTTTGACAACCAAAACAGACTTTACAGGCATCTCTTACAATAACTAACACATTAGCAACCTCTGGTAATCAGTCAACTACATCTTACTTAACGTCACAAATGTATGGAACAAGAAGTTCAAGTTTATTTATTTGATTTAGTTCTCTGCTGAAAACAACAATTTAAAAAAAAAAAAGAGATAAAAATACATTTGTTATTAAAAATTAATAAGTGATCATTCTAATACAATTTTTAAAAAAGTTTTTAAAAGTTTAAACAGATTATAACACACAAATTCATTAGGAGGTGACTTAAGCAGTGAAATCAGGCTCTGTACGGTTGTACTATTACATCTTGTTTCAATTTATTTTAGGTACCGCTTTCTGGCATCTACCACTGTCGAATTAGGGCAATCAAACAAAACATGCCTCCAGTCTTGCACACCTCCGTTACAGAGGTCAGATAAACAACTGGCATTTTCGTTAAGGTTCCACTTAGATGTAAAAGATTTAAAAGGGAGAATCCCAAGCCAAAGTGATATAATGCATCGCCGGACTCCGTGCCGTAAGGAAAAACGAGTATACTGTTGCAACTGTTTATATTCTATTGTCTCTGCATAAGATTCATAATGGTGCAATTTAGAGCAATGTTGAATATCAAGGTCATAACTTATCCTCGGCGTTAAATGTTTTAGGAAGAGCCTCAAGTGCACAGGAGTCCAAGATTTCAACAGTTCTGTTGTACAGTTCGATAGTTTGAGTGCAATAATTAGGTTTTGACTAAAGACATACTTCGGTGATCCTAGGTCGAAAGTCTCTGTTTTCAGCAAAAATCTTAAGGTGCCTTGTTCTGCGTGTACAAGGTTGTAGGCACATCTTATAATGTTGGTAATTCCTCTGGCATATGAGCTGACTAAAGAAAGCTCAAGGCGCAAAGCTTGTGCAGGAACTGCTTGATGCACTTTAATCAGTTTCCGAAGTATTTTTCCTTCCTTAAGTTGTATTTGTTTCCATTGTCTTATTGGGATATATTCTAAAGCATACGATAGGATTGGTGGGATCTTGGAGCTAAAAACCTGTAAAAGAGAAGAGAAATGCCTGTGCCCAGTGGAGGAATATAGTCGTTGGAGAGCCCCCACGTGTACATCTGCCTTACGGCCCAAGTGCTGCAGATGAGGGGAGTTTTGTAAAGTTTGTGTAAATATACGCCCTAAGTAGGTGTATTCCTTCACCACTTCTAGCGGTTTTCCTCCTAGAGTCCAGTTGTATTTTGTGTATCGTTTTCTTCCTCTGAACGGAACTATTTTCGTTTTTGTTATATTTGGCACTAGAAAGTTGTTCTTCTGTGTATTTGGTAAGTACTTGTAGATTCCTTTGTAGGCCGAATGGGGTAAGATCTAAGATAACCACGTCATCGGCATACATCATGATATGGATTTTGCTTAGTGATATTTTTTGGGGAAAATTGATGATTGTGTAAAACATTCCGGAAGATCACTGAGATATAGAGAAAACAGAAGGGGAGCTAACAGGCAACCTTGCCTAAGACCATTTGATGTAACTATTGGGCGAGTGAGACCCTTCTCTTTCCCCATTTGTACGTGACACCATGTTTCCGAGTATAGTGATGTAATGATATGAAGTAGGTTATCCGGGATCCCCAGTTTTCTAAGCTTGCTCCAGAGTGTGGGTCTATCCACTCTGTCGAATGCCGTCGTGAAATCGACAAAGACAGAATAGACGACCTGTGATTTTGAGACCAGGTATTTGTCTATTATTGTTTGTAACACCGCTATGTTGTTGGTTACAGAGTGTTTTTTTCGGAACCCAGCTTGATTTAGAGGGATCAATCCGGTTGAGTAAGCCCACTCTTTAAGATGATCCAGGACACTTGCCGCAAAGATCTTCCCTGTTGCGTCCTGCAGGGCGATCTGTCGGTAATTGCAGGGAAGCAACCGAGAACCCTTCTTATAGATTGGGATCACGATGCTCCCCTTCCATGATTTTGGGATTTCACCAGTAGCGTAGCAGTGGGAGTAAAGGGGGGCTAAAAACTTACTCCATTCTTCCGGGTTACTTTGAAGTACTTTTATTGGGATCTGATCCGGACCCATTGCAGCAGAAGATCTTGCATTTTTTATGTAATATTCAATTTGCCGAGGTGCTGGAGCACCGTTGTCTAGAATATTTTCCCCTGGCTTGCTTAATACTTGGATCGAATTTTCTTGCTTCGAGTTTAATTTGTATAAATTATGTAGGTATGATTCCCATTCAGTTGGGGGAACAGGTGAGGCTTGCAGGGATTTTTTTGTACCTGTCTCTTTAGCAATTAGGCTCCAGTATACGCAATTGTTTTTTTGTTTGGCTGCAATCTGAATATCGACCCATTTTGATCCTGATGAGTTTTTTCTTTTCTCCTCCGGTGACGGTTTTTAAAATTTTGATTTCGTGGTTGTCTATTCTCTGAGAAATGGAGGAATTGCGCCTAATTAATTTTATTTAGTGCAGTTGCTTCTTTGTTCAAATTCTTACTTTTATGTTTTCCTGGTTGGGAACTTCGATGTTTTAGGGTATCCTGCAGGGATTGCACTATTTTATTTAGAACTAATTCAAAGTTTGTTGTTGGGTCTGAGGAATGAATGCTCTGTAATGCTTGTGCAGTGACAATTGCAGAGTTCATATTGTTGAGTGTTCTCGAGTTCCATGTCAGTCACCCTTGGGCCTTGTTCACCAATACAGTGCTGTGCAAATGCATAATATACCCTGGAGAGGTAGGTTGCACTATTAGACCTGTTATAAGGTGTAATATTGCATGGTCACTTCCCTGTGTGAATTTAGTACTTAAATTTAATACTCTCCCAAACAGATCTTGGCTGCATATCATAAATAAATCCGTATTTGTAAAGCGCGAACTACTCACCCTTACGGGTCTCAAGGCGCTGGGGGCCATCGTGGACATTAAGTGAGCTATTGCCCAGAGTCACATGGTGCTGAGCTGAGGCCGGAGCCAGGGATCAAACCGTGAGCCCTATGCTCCGAAGTCAGCTGCCCTGGCCGCTGCACCACACCTCTCCACATATCATATAATCTAATATTGATGAATTGAGGTTACCTTTTCTTGTACAGGTTGCAGGTATATCTCCTTCTATGCATCCATTTAAAATAACTCCATTTAATACTGGAAGTGAGGAGAGTATTATTTTCCCTCGTTTGTCTGCTTTAATCCCTGGGGGAAATATTGGTGTTGGTATTGACAAGGCTTCCTCTTGTTCGCCGTATTCCCATTTTTCTAAGAGTTCATTAGAGATTTTCCCGTTAAAGTCTCCTGTAAGGAAATCTGAGGGGAATCCTTGGCCTTCCACCACCTTTTCTATTTCCTCAAATATTTTGATCGTGAGTGCGTCCATTTTGGGGCCACGTGGAATATAGACATTAAAGATGATTAGGTCATACGAAGTATCCATAGGATCGTTCCAGCACTTGAGCTTAATGCATTGTATATTTGTTAGACGCAAAGGGATGATTTCCTGATCCCAGAAGAAATCTTTGTTTAGGAGAATTGCGATTCCTCCTTTAGCGTGACCCCGACTGACAGGTTCTGCTGGAATATCGTATACGAAGTACTCATTTTGATCGAAGGTTGTTGTTATCCAAGTTTCTTGTAAAGCCACGATCCCCGGGCTGTCTTCCAGGATTAGTGCAAGTTTCTCCTGATTTTTCCCTGCTATATTCCAGGACACAATGCTCAAGCCTCTGTTAAAAAGGGAGTTTATTTTCCTTTCCCTGTTTGTTGCCATTTAAATTCTCTGCAATCCAGGACCAGTGGTTTTCTTTTGGTGTAATTTCCTTTTTGGTTATATTATTATTCCAGATCCTTCTCTCTCCATTCTTAATCAATGTATGGAACAAGGAAATACATCTGACATTAGACAGGCACGGCAGAAACCCTAGGTAAAGTTTACCTCAAGTATTACCTGAATCGACGTTTGGGACTCCTATTGCTGCACAATTACATACATTAGATAACTCCCTTTAGTGATTCAGTGCAAGCAGCAGAGGGTAATATTTAAGATTAGTAGTTGGGTTGAGGAGGTTAGCATAACCATGTCTGGGCCAAATCATATCATTAGATCTGGTATCTCTGAATTAACAAAGCAATGAAGGACCCTGTGCCCAGCTATTGCTGCTAACCCACATACAAACATGCATAGACCAAGGCACATAGGCAACTGTCTTCAGGTTATAGGCAACTCTGTGGTAATTTGGGGTCTCATTCATGAGATTTTGGTGCAGGGCAGCGCCACATGAAATCTTGCTGCGCTGCCCTACGTCAAAACAAAAGGGCAGGAATGCGCCGTATCTATGAGATACAGTGCATTCCTGTCCTTTTTGTCTGCCCTGGTGCACAATGGGCTGCCATGTGCCAACGCAGGCATGCTTGCGCCTGCGTTACGGGGCTGATTGATTTTGTGCAGGAAGGGACACCTTCCTGCACACATTCAATCAATTCAGGCAATTTTCTCTTTCTATGTGTGCTGCAAAATGCAGCACACATAAAAAAGGCAAAAACTAGGAGAAATTAAAACATTTCTCCTCGTTGCACCTCCCTAACGCCACCCCTGGGGTGGCTTTTGATTCTGAATCATTCCCAGGTTTACGATTTCTCATAAATCTGGGGGTGCTTCAGGATCCATGGGTGTTGTGTGTGAACACCCACAGTAACACCCATGGAACGCCCCTTTCACGCAGTGTGGAAGGTGCACTTAATTACGAGTCCATGAAAAGCCATGTAAAGTGGCTTTACGTGGTTTTGTAAATATGCCGCAACACATTGAACCACTGGAACCCCAAAAAAGTGATGTACCGGAGGCACAAAAGTGCCGCAGCCTTGGCATCTACAATAACAATCATGCAGATGCACAAAAAATATGGAAGTCAACAATAGGGTTGTTGGAGCTAGAAGCCTTACGCAAATGACAAATACACTTGAGGAAATACATTTAGCTAACGCAGCCAACAAATCTAACATAATATCAAGTGAGGAGTAGAGAAGCTTCAAGTGCTAGTAGTGTTTCTGTGACACCTGAGCCAGGTATTACAAGGAGTAGAGGAAGCCACAGTGGTCAGTGAGAGAGTTGCTGCACAGCAAGAACACATAAGGCAAAGACGTAAATTGAATGTTTATAAAAAAAATTGGTAACAATGAAGAAAAAAATATTTTAATTTATGGCTTGTTAAAATATGGCTCAAAATATTTCCCCTTATTATAACATACAAATAAATCTATGAGAACGATACCACCAAAAAGCATGTTTATATCTATAGGAATCAATTCAATCAATCAGGGGGTTTAAAGCGCGCTACTCAACTGTGAGGGTCTCAAGGTGTTGTGGGGGGGCGCAGCTCTGGTTCAGCCGAAGAGCCAGGTCTTGAGGCTCTTCCTGAGGGTGTGCAGAGTAGGTGAGTGTCTGATGATGACTGGGAGCTCGTTCAAGGCTTTGGCTGCGATGTAGGAGAAGGCTCTTCCACCTGCTCTGGTTCTGCGGATCCACAGGGTTTCTGCCAGGGCGAGGTCAGCGGAGCAGAGGTTCCTTTTGGGTACATGGAAGGAGACTCTTTCGTTGAGGTATTTGGGTCCGGTGTAGTGGAGGGATTTGTAGGCGTGGGTGAGTAACTTTAAGGTTACTCTCTTCTCGACGGGGAGCCAGTGGAGGTCTTGCAGGTGTTGGGTGATGTGCTCATGCCATGGAATGCCGAGGACGAGCCTGGCCGCGGTGTTCTGGAAGGTCTGGAGTTTGTGTAGCAGGGATTTGTTGATTCCAGCATAGAGGGCGTTTCCGTAGTCCAGTCTGCTTGTTATGAGTGCGTGGATGAAGGTCTTTTTGGCTTCGGGGGAGATCCACTTGAAGGTCTTGTGGAGGATGCGGAGGGTGTTGGAGCAGGTGGAGGCCATGGCATTGATCTGTCGGGTCATGGTGAGGGAGGAGTCGAGTATGATGCAGAGGTTCCGGGCGTGGTCCGTGGGGGTGGTGTCTAGTGGTTAAGGTGGGGGACAGGATTAGGTAGTGCCCTCCCTACACAAAAAAGTGTAAGAAATATGAACTTGGTGATGTGGAAAAATAAGCATATTAAAAGAAAATATTTGAAGGCGGACGGTTGGAGTTATCTCATTTTCCCCAAAAAACACACCTGGTAGAAGAGAGGAAGTGGAGAGAATGAGGAGTAAGGGAGAAGGATCTAATGAAGAAATGGAGAGAAGTGGCGAGAGAGAAGAGGGGAAGTGGGCAGTAACTCACTGGGAACAGCAATATGAATAAACTATAAAAAAAAAAACAACCAGTGACATAAGCGGGAAAGTAAATGTGGAGGTTATCCATGCAAATCATGTACAAAAAACAACCCATTATCAAGATTAAAACCATTTACACCTTTAGAAAAGCATGTCAAAACCACTACATGTTATGAATTGATTTCCAACCCAATGGCATTCATCTTGACAATTTAGACGTACCAATTGAGATGAAATGGTTTCTCATCATTGATATTCTATGCATGCCTTTTTCTCTGAAACTACCTACTACCTACTACAGACTACAAAACAACACAATTCCCAAACTATTGGATACCAATATTATCTCTGACTGAATTAAGGAAGGTAAATCTGCCCGAAGCTGCCTACCTGTCAACAAAGGCAGGAACGTTATGATTCAAACGATGAAAGTGGTGGAATGAACCATAAACTATTGCGCTCTCAACATTTTTCCCTTGACTGACCCTTGTGATGTTTTCGAGTTGGCTGGTAAGTCACACGTAGTGCTTAAAGAAATAACCAATAAACAGATAGAAATCAAAACACGCAATCTTAACTCTGCTTACCTGTTGTACAGGAATTCACCTCTATTCCTTTTCCGGGTGGGGCGACATAATCTTTTCATCGAACAGTGTCTTCTGCACTCAGCAGCAAGCCTCTATCTTCATGCAGCATTTATTAATGTCCATGAGGAATGCCTTTCAGCTTTCTCAGTTAACGTCCATCTTGCAGATCACTCACTCAGACTTTGCAAAAACCATACATGTATCTTTTACTGAAATGTTGACTTTTTGTTGTTAACTAGCTCACCTAGTTATTTTAGCTTTTTTACTATTTATTCTGTATCTCGCTCACAAGTGTAATTTGTTTTATAATTCAGTAGGTCTTATATCAACACCACAAATGGTTGCCCTCTTTGTACCGATTGCAAATTGACACTAATTACAAATAGGTCTAATTAAACTGGATTTACATCTTGGTTAGTTTAACCTATGTGTGATATGCCATGAAGCAGCTAAGAATATTAGAGGAACAGAAAAGGAGCAGTAAAACATACAGCGATAAGAATTCACTGCTATATAAATGAAATGAAAGCAAAGGTAACCTTAACCAGTACACCTCTTTATGGTTTGTCATGTTTTATCAGTTAGACCATATACACTCAGGCAAGGACAGCAGTGCCCCAGTGTGGAGAGTTACAAAAACAGCAATACCAACAAAACAAATAGAGGTAACCACGCAAAAAGAGACATTTTCTCAAAAACACCAAAATGGATTTGTACATTTGGCAATTAGTTCAATGTTTTATCCATTTCAGTGAATTACCCAAATGAGTTAAGCAACAATATTTTACCATTTTCACAGTCACTATTCCATGAACACTGTTTCTGGTCCACAGCCCTAGATTATATTGCACAGTCACACTTCTATAACATTGACAGGGGTACTCCGTTTGTAAATTGCACCATAATAAGATTACTTTGGATTTACTGGCAATTTAAACATTGGTATGGGGAGGGAAGGATGTTTTTGAGGTTGGTGTGGGAGGTTTTCATGGAGCCATCTTATTTTCATTTGAGAGAGGGAAGGTAACCACAGGGCTGGTGCAGGAGGTCTGCATGAAACCACATGTATTTTGTGTATTTGGGGGAGGGCACAAACAAGCGTCATAGATGTGTTGAGCAGGATACAAGTTAAACAATGTAATGCTATTTTTAAAGTACAGTTAAGGCTTGGAAGTAGTGCTAAATTTGTAAACAAATAAGTACCAGGACCCTTGTCAAGAGTCTGCTGCAACTTGCACCACCCATTGCCCCTGTCAGCACTGCCAACGACAGTGATGGAGCAGGAACTCATAATGAGACCTGCTCGGAAGCAATCTCCTCACAATATTAATTTATTAAACTTTGTATTGTTCATACTAACTAATGCATACACAAACATAAGTAGAAAGGAAGCTTGCCTATGTGTTTAAACTAACAAATAACGCTTGTCCGTTCTAAAATGGCCGCTAAAGCGCGGGAATCTTTATTGCGCATGTGTCAACCACATCATGTGGTGTGACGTCTTTCTTTGCTTGGTGGGAAATTCTTGCTTCTGCGCAGTGTGTATTAAAATGGCTGCTTGATGTTTTCACGTGCTACAGCTTGCTCTCATGTTGCAATTAAACTGTGGTATTCTAACGCTATTAATGCGGGATAGAATTTATAAGTAAATGGGAATAGAGTAGAAAGAGTGGGTATACAGTGAAGTTTATTTGTGATTTTAATATTTTCTTCTTTGACTTTTATTAGTTCGTAAAATAGGCCTGGGATGGGTGAACTGAAACTCGAGAGACAATGGTTCTGCGCATGCGTCTTGCATGGCTGCCCAGAGAAAAGAATGAAGTCAACCTGGACGACGTCCAAGGCCGTGACCTGATGGCCAGCACTGTTGTACCCATGATGTCTCTACTGAGAAGAAACAATGTACATAAACAATGTATAAACTTTGTCGTGAGACGGGTGGGAAATAAAGCAAATGTATTAATTGTGATGGGTGGTATTTTTAAACAATGGGCTTAAAGAAATTGAACAAAATCAATATGGTGTGAGGATCAACCCCCTGTCCCCGTCCAATCAGAAGTAGTGGTACCATATTTTTGCAACATTAATGGGAGGACATGGGCATAGAAGGGTATACTAGATATAGAATTAGCTAATTAGTTAGCACAAGCACACACGCGCACACGCTCAGACCGCACAGCAGACTAGACGCTGACAGACACAGGAGACCAGGCTTTGGAGCTCGACAAGCTGATCGATTGCAGACAGAACCGCTGTCCAGAGAGGTCCTGAGGAGGGGGCGGCGGACTCCATTAGAAGAACGACACGGGAGAATCGAGGCGAAGCGAAGTATCAGAGAGGGGAACGACGCAGGCGTCGTTGATAGAGAGGTCACCTGTCCTGTCCTGAACCTGGAGGAGGTCTTTGCTCTTCATCCTTCCTGGGTCCTAACTTTCCAACTCCTTGGCCAAGGGTTTTGGTTCTCGCACTTTAGGTAAATATAAATGCAACCTTTAGTTGCGCTGCTGTCTCTATCCTCTCCTTTCTGAGGTACCGGCATTAATCGATAATTGATTTACTATGCTTCATCCTTGATATACGATTAAGTATCATGCAATTCTGTACTTTACTCTGCTAAATCTTTTAGATAAACATTTTTAAAACTTCCTAACTCAGTGATTATTTCAGGATTATGAATTGTAATGAATGTCACTCATTTTAAACTTCCCAATTGGCAAAGAGTCCATTGGTAAGTCATTACTCTTCAATCAGAAAAGTAATTGGTAGCAGGGATTTTGATAAAGAGTACAACTGACCCACCAGCGGAATTGCTAGCGTAGTATGAATGTATGGGCCCAAGTGAGTATCTGGTGTATGAATGCTCATTGCTAGTAACCCGCTGGATCAGTTTTCTGGTTATCAGAGGATGGTTGTACTTTGTTAATTGGGTAATGAGAATTGCACTTTTATGAACTAACATCCGTTATTGTTTAAAAGTTTGTTTTATGTTGTCCAGAATTCCCCGGGGAAAATTGAATAGCGGATGGTAAGTGGAAACCATACTGCAGTGAGGTTATCTGTCAGGCAGAAATAGTACTAAAAGTTAAGTAGGGCTATTAGTACTTGTTAGGGACTCTATGCGTGTAAGTAATAGCAAAAGGAATATGCTGGTGAAAATTTGATGTTATATCACCTAGAAAGGGTAACATTTAAGAAGTAACAGGTATTTTTGATGCTCGAGTGAAGAGTAAATGGAAGGGTTTTACTCGCAGTGTATGTTTAGTAAACGGAAAGGGCTTTACCTAGTGTGAACGAAACTATCTTTTCAAATTTAGAGAAACTGGCACGATAGCGAATGTTTTATGTTGTTACTGAATTTTATTAAGAAGCATAGAGAAAATAAAATTTTGCGTACGATTTTGTAAAGGGAGGGTCAGTTGCCGGAGAGGGAACTGACGTCACAAAACGCTGCGGTAGGATTGGTTGAAACAGTGGGCGTGGAACGACTCTTGTAAAGGAGGGGTCAGAAGTCAGGAGTAGTACTGATGTCACAGGTACCACGCTGGGATTGGTCGAAACAGCGAGGGACAGAAAAGCTCAGATTGTAAAGGAGGGGTTCGCAGACAAACGTCACAAAAGGGCTGCGCTAGGATTGGTTCGGAGACAAAAGTTAGCTGGAATTTGATTGGTTGTTACCATAGAAGCCGAAATCCTAGTGGATAGTTGAGATTGTATGTTAAAACGTGATCCAACTTTAATAGGAATTCGTCCGGATAGGAGGTTCCTAGGCTTTGCGGAATACAATTTTATACATCGAGATTTACCCAAAATGTACGGAGAGAAGAGAAAAATGTCATTTCTACAAAAGATTAAGAATTATTTTAAAAAGGATAAACCAATCAAAACTAGGGAAGGAATTATCATTCCACCAGCTAAAACGCCCGCTTCATTCATGATGATGGAGAGTGGTTATCATACTTGTATATGGTTAGAAAATTGGTTAGAATATACCAAAAATGATGGAATATTAGCATTTCCCGAGAATGGTACTTTCAATGGGAGAATTCTTCAAAATTTAAGATTGAGGATGAATGATTTAGAACCCAGACCAAGATTAACTCAATACGAAGCCTTAGAGGAGTGGGAAACTGAGGAATTCGAACGCGACCGATCCAGGAGTAATAGGGGTTATCGAGGATTTTTCCCTAGGTACCAAAATGAGTCAAGGGACGGTCAGATGAAACAGTGGAGAAGAGCAATGCTTACAGAGGGTCTGTATCCGATATTAATGGCAGAAGAATCGTTAGGGAGGAAATGCACAGAAAAGACAACACTTGACTAGATTTGGAGATTCCGAAGATGAATTTATGGAAGAGATATTAAAGAACCCGCCACCATATCAGGAAGGGACAAGTGGATGCACCCCAAGTGCACCACTGTTAAGGACACCATTGGTACCCCAAGTATTGCATGATTCCCCAGTTAATAGGGTACTTCACGATAAAGAAAAGGAAGCAATAGATAAAAACAGAGCAGAATTAATACAGAAAATAACACAGTTAAATGTACATCCTGATTCCTTGACCATACCTGTAACAATTGGTCCAGTGGTTCCCTTATATGGTGACAAAGTAAATTATCCCAAACCTTTAGTTACGCCTACACCTGTAAACGTTCCAAAACCTGAAGCAGTAGTAATGGTTGAGGATCACTTTAGTGATTGTGAATCTATGATGTCATTAATGGACTTGCCCATTCGAGAATCTGCAAATAGTACCCCCAGAAGAGCTACACTTGGTTGCTCAAAAGATGTAAACATAATAACCTCATCAGGAACCAAAAGTGCCACAGTAGTTACACCAGAAGACTTAGAAAGGTGGGCACAAGGATCAGACAGACAGAGTTCACCCCCAAAGATCATGGACATTTATAAACTAAAGGTCGAATTAGAAGAAATGATAGCAGGAAATGTAGGGGTAGATCGCCTAAATACTTACGATGAAGAAGAACTATTGTTCGTGTGCAGAAGTATCACAAGAAATGTAAAGATATTCCATGAGAAATTATCAGATTTAGCTCTGCAGATGGGAATTGAAATAGGGAAGTCGAAAGTGTTACAGAAACCCTATAGAGCAGATTTTTCAGACAAAGATTTAGAAAACATGAATGCCTCTGGAAGAAAATTACAAATAAAGGACTTGATGACAGTCTTGCAGAAATGGGGAGACCTAGATAAATGGAAAGCTAGATGGACAAAGAAAAAGGAAGAGGCACAATACAGTAGAACAACTTCAGAATATTTAATGAAGGAAACAGGGAAAGCAGATCAAATGTACCCAATGCGAGAAGTTCCAGGAGGGGGATATGTACATGTCCCATGGAGCAGACAGGATATTTTGTCATTTACGAATGATTTTCCAAAGTTGAGAGAAAAACCAATTGAATGGTACAAGCAGGTTGAGAGGTTTGTGAAAGTGTCAAAGGTATTGTTGAAGGAATTGGATGGTCTGTTTGACACAGTGGTACCTGCCGATTTATGGACAGATTGTAAAATCACAGTCGATTGGCCAAGTGAAGAGTATCCTAGAGATCCAAAGACAGGTGCCCCGTCAAGTGATGTACTGAAAAAGTATCAGCAGGTAATAACTTACCTGAAAGGGAAAATACCACCAAAAGAAACAGATTGGGTAAAAATAGACAGAACTACTCAAGAAGCCAGTGAATCGGTACATGCCTACTATGAACGTTTATTGCAGGTATTCAAGCAGTATAGTGGATTTGAGGATATTGGAGATAAAAACATGAGTCAGTTTGTTTACCGATTTGTTTATGGATTAAAACCGGAAATTTGTCAGATGATTAAGCAGCACATGTTGTGCTGGCAAGGGAAACCGATCGACGACATTTTGAAATATGCGAAATATTGTGGAGATGAAATTGAGGATAGACACAAGAAATTGCAAGAGAAAGTGATGTGGGCTCATGTAAAAATGGCCGAGCGACAGGGAATTAATTTGGATAATCCAAATGATAATCAGGGAAAAGATTCCAGAACGAATGGTGACACTGGAAATGGTGGGAAAATGAAAGGACGAATGAGCAGAGAAGAGGCTAAAAAGAAATTTCCTTGTCATGGATGCGGAAAATTGGGGCATTGGAAGGATGAATGTAAAAAGATACGGAATAATAATGGCCCAAATCAAAATTTAAATCCACAGACGCAGAATGACTCACAGCAGGGTGTAAATCCTCAAAGTCAGTTGCCACCTGCACCTATACAGGGTAATGTAAGCAGAGCAAAGCATGGTACAGACGTCGGATATCAAGGAGGATGTGGTAAGAATGATTATGTAACCTCACAATTTCTTTTACAGGACGACCTCTGTCCATATAGTCAATGACGGTGCCTAGGAGAGGGGGAGAAGGAGTGCGTACTTGGCGCGTCCTTACCGGTAGATCAGTCAGGTCCATATGTTGAAGGGAATGTGAAGGGTAATGATATTACTTTCCTTTTGGACACTGGTGCTACCAGGTCTACTGTGAGAACAGCAGACATCCCAGACCTTCCTCTCTCTGGAGAAGCTATCCAAGTGGTGGGTGTAGCTAATCGAAAGATAAGAACACCTCTTACGGAACCAATGGAAGTTAAAATTGGAAATTTTAGAGAAATGCATCAATTTGTAGTGTGCGATTCCAGTCCAGTAAATTTATTGGGCCGAGATTTGTTGTGTAAAATTAACTGCACAATTTTCTGCACGCCGGATGGTGTGGCAGTTCAGACCCCAGATGAAGACCATGTATATAAATTTATGATTGCAAAGCAAGGTACAGAAGTAGATGAGATGTTTTCTTTGATAACAAAAGACGAGTTACCAGAAGAATTAAAAACTACAGTAAATTCCATGGTATGGGATTTCACGGGAAAGGAAGTAGGATTTATGGCCAAAATAGACCCAGTTAAAATTACTGTAAAGGAAGGTGCAATTTTCCCAAATACCACAGTACAAAATGAGTGCAGAAGTAAAAGCAGGAGTCATTGAAGAAATCAACCGAATGGTAAAACAAAACATACTAAAAGAAGTAATGAGTAGCCCTTGTAACTCACCAATAATGGGTGTGAAGAAACCTAGTGGAAAGTATAGGATTGTTCAAGACCTGCGAAAAAGAAATAAGATTGTGGAACCCTGTTGTCCTATAGTGCCAAATCCTGCAGTGATTCTTTACCAGATTCCTTGGAGTGCAGGATGGTTTACTGTGATTGATTTATGCCAAGCATTCTTTTCAATACCATTGCACCCAGATAGTCAGTATCTTTTTTCATTTAAATTTGAGAACAAAGTCTATGTATGGAATCGTGTTCCTCAGGGGTACACGGAAAGTCCTTCCATTTTCAATCAGATATTGAAAAAGTGCTTAGAGAAACTAGTGATGCCAGGAAGTTCAGTCTTAATGCAGTATATAGACGACTTACTGGTGGCATCTAACACCAGAGAGGACTGTGTTGTCGACTCCATTGCATTATTAAATCATTTAGCTGAAGAAGGGCATAAAGTCTCACCTGAAAAATTGCAGTTTTGTACAACAGCAGTTAAGTATCTAGGACACCAAATTGAGAGGGGAAAAAGAAGAATAACTTCTGAAAGAGTAAAATTGATCAAGAAAATGCAAATGCCTGTCTCCCAACGAGAGGTGAGAATGTTCCTTGGAATAGTGGGTTATTGTCGACAATGGATACTAGGGTTTTCTCTGCTAGCAAAACCATTAATTCAAATGACGAAAAAGAAGGCAAAGGACCCAGTTGAGTGGGATGATGAGAGTGTAGGAGCTTTTGTAAAATTGAGAAATGCTTTGTGTGCAGCACCTGCCTTAGGTATGCCTGATTATAAAAGAAAATTTGCAGTATTCTGTCATGAGAGAGAAAATTGTGCACTTTCAGTCCTAACTCAGAGACATGGTTTGGACAGACGTCCTATAGCATATTTTTCTGCTACATTGGACCCAGTGGCAGCCACATTGCCAGGCTGCCTAAAAGCAGTAGCGGCTACATGTTTGAGCATTGAACAAAGTGAATCAATTGTAATGGGACACCCTGTCAAAGTGTTTGTTCCACATTCAGTTGTGATTCTGTTGACAAGAACCCAAACTCAGCATCTTACTCCTAGTCGGCTGACTAAATATGAGAGAATAATCTTAGGTGCTGAGAATGTGACCATTGTAAGGTGCACAATAGTAAATCTTGCTACCTTACTACCAGATCCATATCATGAGGAAGTTAAAGATGATGAAGAGGAACATGATTGTTTACAAGTCACAGAATTGTGCACGAAACCACGTCCTGACATCCAGGAACTACCCCTCAGGAAGCCAGACAGGGAGCTGTTTGTTGATGGTTCGTGCCAAAGGCATGAATATGGTAAACTAACTGCTGCCTATGCAGTATGTGAATTAACTGGAATAGTCGAAGCATCCTATTTACCAGGAGTAAAATCTGCACAAGTAGCTGAATTGATTTCGTTAATAAAAGCCTGCAAAATTGGGAAGAATCAAAAAGTAACTATATTTACAGATAGCCAATATGGTTACGGGGTTGTGCATGATTTTGG
Source organism: Calotriton arnoldi (assembly GCA_963921515.1). Lineage (NCBI taxonomy): Eukaryota > Metazoa > Chordata > Amphibia > Caudata > Salamandridae > Calotriton > Calotriton arnoldi. The sequence continues at coordinate 1,142,861 of CAWUFW010004783.1, read as the reverse complement.
CCAACTATGGATGCAGAGGGATTTCATGACTTCTTCAGGATCCCCCATTAAAAATGGACAGTTCGTAAAGGAACTGTTGGAGGCAATACAATCACCAAAAGAATTGGCTGTGGTGAAATGTGCCGCACACCAGTCAGGAGATGACTGGGTGGTAGTCGGCAATAGATATGCAGATCTTGTGGCTCAACATTGTGCCAAAAATAGATTGTCAGTCAATAAAAGGGTTGAAAGAATGGGAATCAGCTGCCAACTTATGCTGTATGCACCTCCTGAAACATGGAATGATGTAAAGCGATTACAAGATGACGCTGATGAGAATGAAAGAAATGCATGGATTAGAATGGGATGTTCTCAAAGGGCAGACGACGATGTATGGGTTTTTGCCGATGGCAGACCAGTCATGCCCGACTGTCTGATTTCACAAATGGCCAGAATGTATCATGGAGACACACATGTAGGGAGAGATGCAATGATTAGGCTCTTCAGACAAAATTGGTACAATCCAAGGTTTAGGGCCGTAGCAGAGAGCCTTTGTCAGAGATGTTTAACTTGCCAAATGCATAATCATGGAAGGAAAACAATAATTGGTTTTGGGAAAATAGGAAAGGCAGAGGGTCCATTTGTGAGATTGCAACTTGATTTTATTCAGTTACCACCATGTAGAGGACTGAGATATGTACTAGTCATAGTGTGTCTGTTTTCCAAGTGGGTGGAGGCTTACCCTACCAGGAGGAATGACAGTATTACAGTCGCAAAGTTGTTGCTACGAGAACTCATTCCTAGGTTTGGTTTCCCAGTAACTTTGGAATCAGATAGAGGAAGGCACTTCAACAGTGATGTGATTAGAATAATCTGTGTAGCATTCCAAATTGAGCAAAAATTGCACTGTGCATATCGTCCAGAGGCTTCTGGAGTGGTTGAACAAATGAATGGCACAATAAAATCCAGACTGGCAAAAATGTGTGCATCAACAGCGCTAGATTGGCCGGATGCATTGCCATTGGACTCAGAAGCATTCCTGATAGAAACACCGGATTGAGTCCGCACGAAATAATCATGGGAAAAGCAATGAGACAAGCACATGTTCCTACAAATAAACTGCTGAATATAACTGATGATATGGTTCTGGATTATTGCAAAGGATTGGCTGACCTAGTGCGTTCTGTCTCTCACCAGGTTGGGGAAGACGCAGTTTCCAGGCAGCCTGAGCAAGAGCATGATCTGAATCCCGGAAATTGGGTGGTTGTGGGGAATCACACGAGAGAAACGTGTCTATCACCCAGGTGGGACGAACCTCGTCAGGTCATACTAGTTACGAATACAGCAGTAAAATGTGCAGGATTTCCTAATTGGATTCGTGTAAGCCACACCAAAAGGGTACCAGATCCTGAAGAAGAACATCCTCAGACAGCATCGATCACTGAGGAAGCTGAAGGTTGCCCAGCTGAAGAATCTCAGGAACAAGATTCGAGGGAAGCTGAAGAAGAACAACCGAGCACAAGTCAGGACTGGATACCGGTGGTGGAAATTCCTGAAGTTTATCACAGAACAAGAAGTCAAGCAAATTTTGAAGAAATTGAAGAAGATCAGATAGGTGAAGAAGAAGCAGCTCAGGAAGAAGAAGAAGAAACAATAAAAGAACCTGAGCAGGATCAGATAGGGAGAGGAAAACAGGCTCAAATCAACAATGAATCAACAAATTTTGAGCAGGGACAGACAGGTTTAGAAGAACGCGGTCAGGCTGCAGAAGTACAAAGTGCAATAAGCCCTGATCAGAACCAGTTAGATCTAGAAAAATACATTCAAGAAGAAGGTCCCGAGAATCTCGAACATGAAAACGTAAATCAAGAACAAGACCAGTTGTTAGAGACTCACAGTGGAGCAGCTGAAGAGAAACCAATAAGACCTGAAAAGGAACAAATAGCAGAAGAAACTGAAATTGAAGAAAACCAAACTGTGCCACAAACTGAAAATAAACGAACTACTGAAGGAGAAATAAGGAGTAAAGAGACAGTGCCAACAAAGAAAATAAGAAAAGGTTAATCATTGGCCTAGTGTCATTAAAAGAGTAAAATACCACATAACAACCAGAAGTGAAGATCAAGAACAAGTAAACGAAGTGACAAGTCAAACAGGACAAGAAGGTGGAACTGAAAAACGAAGAAGCAAAAGACTGAAACTTATAAACAATAAGTTTAAAGGTCCTGATTGGACTTATATTATCCTCGAAGACTACGAGAGCTCAGAATCAAGTGAAAGTGGTGACGAAGGAACCAGTGCGGAACTGACCTATGAAAAAGAAATAAAACCACCTTGATAATACAAGAAGACTTGAAAATAGATAAGAAGAGCAATCTTCCTTGTCAAAATGCCTGACGATAGAGTTTCTGGGAGACCAAAACGGAAATGTTGTAAAAGATGCTGTGCTATATGCATATGCAGTCTAGTAATGGTGCTTGTAGTATGGTTAGTTCTGATCGTAGCAATTCCCTACCTTCTGATTACGGATAAAAAGATTAACAACAAAACGAAGGAAAGGATAGATAACTTAAAGGGTGATAGAGTAAAATTAGAGGCAGAAGATGAATCAGAATTTCATCATGATGTAACAGATAACGACAATAGTTTGAATGTTTTCACAAAATTGTTGTTTCAATATGTAGATACCATGGAGGTTAGTAACTGTTATGTTTGTATGAAATTACCAGAATCAGTAGCAGAAGGGTTAACATATCATCATTTGCCATTAACCTATGGCATATCCTGTAGTGTATTGACTAGTTTATTTTATAGAACAGGGAGACTTCAGTATTATTATTCAAACATAGATGTGATATTTCCTGAGGTTCCGATTCGAAAGAATATGTACCCAGTGCTTAGTAGTCAAGATGCACAGTTTATGGGAGAATTTTTCTTAACAATGAAATCAATAGATATAACACATGCACATAGAAACAATCTAACATGTTCATTACATGAAGAAGAAAATATATTTTTGAATTTAGTAGAAGATAGAAGACAAGATTTTCAAAAGAAAGCTTTGAGCATAAGGCTCATCTGCCACCTTGGGCTGAGAAAGAAGGGAGTTACACACCTGGCAAGGCTCAAGCTGCTATGGCTCTGGATTTTGTAAAAACAGGGAAAATTTGTCTACATAGGTTAAAGACTGATTATAACAATGTTTTCATCGGTACCAGTGAATGTGAACATAATTTCTTAATTCTTGGAGGTTGGGGACTCGAAGGAGGAACAGATTCAGTTTTTCCTGGAATCTATTATGTGTGTGGGAATAAGGCTTACTTTAGGCTTCCTGCACGGTGGTATGGAAGTTGTTACTTTGGAATAGTCTTTCCGAAAATATACCACGTAAAAAGAAACACTGGGAGCAATGAAAATAATAGTGAATTAACACGTAGTAAAAGAGCTAGTTTTTCTGAAATTATAGGTGATATATTTGGTGCATTGATACCTTCAATTTTGAACTCAAGAAGAATATGTAAATTATCTACAGTGGTTGATAGTTTATCAATGGATACTGCTGGAGGCTTTCTAATGATTAATGCGGAAATGGTTGCGATTAGATCTATGGTTATGCAAAATCGACTTGCTCTTGACATTATTTTAGCAAAAGAGGGCGGAGTCTGTAAATTATTGAAGACGAAACATTGTTGCACTTACATACCTGACAAAAGTGCAGAAATTGGAACATATATACAGAATATAACAAAACTTGAGAAGGAACTGAAACCACTGGAAGTTGATAGTGTATGGGAAAGATTGACAAATAGTATTACGTCAATTGGTACCTGGTTTGCTAATATAGGGAAAGGACTTATAGGTCAAATATTAGTACCCTTAGTAGGGATAGCAATAATAGTATTGTCAATCATAATATGGTGAAAATGTTGTAGAAAGAATGAATCATATAGTGTGACAGGAAAAGGAAAGAAAAGAAAGTTTGACGAAATTGAATTAGAAGATCTGAAAAGTGAATTATATAAGAAACTGAAAGGAGATGTGAAAAATAGAAAATGTAAAAATGAAACTGAGACAAATTTATGCTAAACGTTGGCATCTGGTTGTGGGTATTGATGGCTCAGAAACGCCATCAGAGAGGGGATTGATGGAGCAGGAACTCATAATGAGACCTGCTCGGAAGCAATCTCCTCACAGTATTAATTTATTAAACTTTGTATTGTTCATACTAACTAATGCATACACAAACATAAGTAGAAAGGAAGCTTGCCTATGTGTTTAAACTAACAAATAACGCTTGTCCGTTCTAAAATGTCCGCTAAAGCGCGGGAATCTTTATTGCGCATGTGTCAACCATATCACGTGGTGTGACGTCTTTCTTTGCTTGGTGGGAAATTCTTGCTTCTGCGCAGTGTGTATTAAAATGGCTGCTTGATGTTTTCACGTGCTACAGCTTGCTCTCATGTTGCAATTAAACTGTGGTATTCTAACGCTATTAATGCAGGATAGAATTTATAAGTAAATGGGAATAGAGTAGAAAGAGTGGGTATACAGTGAAACAGTTTATTTGTGATTTTAATATTTTCTTCTTTGACTTTTATTAGTTCGTAAGGTAGGCCTGGGATGGGTGAACTGAAACTCGAGAGACAATGGTTCTGCGCATGCGTCTTGCATGGCTGCCCAGAGAAAAGAATGAAGTCAACCTGGACGACGTCCAAGGCCGTGACCTGATGGCCAGCACTGTTGTACCCATGATGTCTCTACTGAGAAGAAACAATGTACATAAACAATGTATAAACTTTGTCGTGAGACGGGTGGGAAATAAAGCAAATGTATTAATTGTGATGGGTGGTATTTTTAAACAATGGGCTTAAAGAAATTGAACAAAATCAATATGGTGTGAGGATCAACCCCCCTGTACCCGTCCAATCAGAAGTAGTGGTCCCATATTTTTGCAACATTAATGGGAGGTACATGGGCATAGAAGGGTATAATAGATATAGAATTAGCTAATTAGTTAGCACAAGCACACGCGCGCACACGCTCAGACCGCACAGCAGACTAGACGCTGACAGACACAGGAGACCAGGCTTTGGTGCTCGACAAGCTGATCGATTGCAGACAGAACCGCTGTCCAGAGAGGTCCTGAGGAGGGGGCGGCGGACTCCATTAGAAGGAAGACACGGGAGAATCGAGGAGAAGCGAAGTATCAGAGAGGGGAACGACGCAGGCGTCGTTGATAGAGAGGTCACCTGTCCTGTCCTGAACCTGGAGGAGGTCTTTGCTCTTCATCCTTCCTGGGTCCTAACTTTCCAACTCCTTGGCCAAGGGGTTTGGTTCTCGCACTTTAGGTAAATATAAATGCAACCTTTAGTTGCACTGCTGTCTCTATCCTCTCCTTTCTGAGGGACCGTCATTAATCGATAATTGATTTACTATGCTTCATCCCTTGATATACGATTAAGTATCATGCAATTCTGTACTTTACTCTGCTAAATCCTTCCTGGGTCCTAACTTTCCAACTCCTTGGCCAAGGGTTTTGGTTCTCGCACTTTAGGTAAATATAAATGCAACCTTTAGTTGCGCTGCTGTCTCTATCCTCTCCTTTCTGAGGGACCGGCATTAATCGATAATTGATTTACTATGCTTCATCCTTGATATACGATTAAGTATCATGCAATTCTGTACTTTACTCTGCTAAATCTTTTAGATAAACATTTTTAAAACTTCCTTACTCAGTGATTATTTCAGGATTATGAATTGTAATGAATGTCACTCATTTTAAACTTCCCAATTGGCAAAGGGTCCATTGGTAAGTCATTACTCTTCAATCAGAAAAGTAATTGGTAGCAGGGATTTTGATAAAGAGTACAACTGACCCACCAGCGGAAATTGCTAGAGTAGTATGAATGTATGGGCCCAAGTGAGTATCTGGTGTATGAATGCTCGTTGCTAGTAACCCGCTGGATCAACAGTACCAACAAAAATGCTATCCATTACACTCCTACAAGGGTCACAATTGAAAATATTCCAGGCCACTTAACTCTATAACAATAGCTTGGGCGCTGGGTTTTGGCATTTTATTGTATACTGAATTATTAAATAAGTGCTGTTGTGTTCTTCTCTGAATTTGACAAGCACCCCCACCATGTCGCAGACTGTCATAGGTGCCAATGTTGACAATTAGGTGCGGGTGTCGAGCATCGGAAACCACCAGCTCAAATTAAGTACTGCTTGGAAGGTGAGGTCAGGCATTGTGCATGAATTCCACTTGACTCCTTTAAACCTGTGGAGCGCCTTCATAGAATCAACAGTTCAGGGGATAGGCTTTAGGAGGCATACATAACCTAAAATTCTAAATGGATAGTTTTTAATAACATGTCTTTTTCCACCTTGGGGTTCTAACTGACATTACAGAAAACTCACATTTGCTCTTGCTATTTGAGATCGCAAGGTAAATCAACCCCAATATTGTAAACTTCTCATCTATAATTTTAAAAGTCTGTGCTCTACACAGAAGCAGTGCTTACACAGCTAACGTTAGGGCCACTGCTCATCTTGATTACCCAGCATCCATTCTCATAAGCCTTGATTTTGTCTTCAACATTTCATACAATTGATCACCCTATTTTACTTTGTGCTTTTGAAGATGGTGGCTTTACAGGCTCTACCCTTGACTTGTTTTTCCTTTTATCTAGCTGAACAACCTCCTCTGTTGCCTAGCAAATGAAACATCATGCCTCATTACCTCTCGGTATACCCCAAGGCTATTTGCTAGGTCTGCTCCTCATTGCCTTTCTACACCACCTGCCTTTCTGACATCACCTCATTTAGGTTCTCTTACCACAACATCTGCAAACACTTGCATTTTATAATTTTCATCCCTCTCATCCCTCATCCAATCAAGGGTATCTGACATTCCAACTGCCATACAAGACATAAAAAATTGGGCATGCAGATCTAAACTGAAGCTGGAGGGATTCTCAGAGCAACTACAGAAAGCATGCAGCTTGGTTAGTCTGGTAAATATTTTAAGCAACGATCATATTCTTCCTGACTTTCAAAGCAGACCTTGCGATCTGTTATGAACACAGAATTCCTTTTGTGCCACCAAGGCCTGGTTTACGCCATTGAACAGTAATCATTTATTTTGCCGACTTTTTAATAAACTAAATTTGTTTACCTAAAACAGCTTTAAAGTATACAGTCAATTTGAATTATAAGTCTTTTCAGATAGCAGTTTCAAGACTTTCAAATGCTGGTTTTAGCCAAACCAATTGATCCTTGAATACTGGAAAGTGGGGGTGCAAGCAATGAAGACAAAAAATAAAATACTAGGGATGGATTATTTTCACGTTTTACCTGAAGTGGCCTGATCTACCAAATGCCTTCTAAAAGACATTCTGCATTCTGAAAATGTTCACATGAATGAGGCGTACTTTCTACAAGGTTGACAATGTATGTTTTTTTCTCTTTATTTCTTTTTATCTCTTCTTTTCACATTTTAGGGTATTGGTAAGGTACATGAAAGGGTTGCACACAATCTGTAGGCTAGGACTTAAATTGTTCTCTCAAGAGGAAGCTAATTGGTTTTCTTAGGAACGTCCATTATTAACTCTTTCATCAGCTGCCACTACAGTCTTGGAATACCATGCCCTAATATGACATGAATAGTATTGAGAGGATGGACTGCCTAACAGTTGTGTGCTCAGGTATCATCAATATTAAGTGGCTTAAAGAAGTGGGACATCTTCTACAGGGAGTGGGGTGGTCAGGATTGGATTGGGGGGCTGTCTCTCAGTAGGAGAGCTAGGTGGTTAGCTGAAACAAATCAGGCTTAAATTTCAACATGACTTAGCAAGTAATTACTTTAGATGCTGATGGAATGGACAATCATGACCCACATAATCCTTTGACAAGCTGCTTACATGTTACAGAAGACTAATTTTGCACATGAGGGAGGAAACATCCTTTTCATTAACAACAAATGCACTATACGGTCATAATAACAATTATCGTCTCTGTCCACCATGTCTGTTAGTTAATTATTTCACGTACGTTGGGTGGTTTAATTTCTATAGCAGTCAGTTAATATAGGTCTATACTGAATTATCCTTTCCCTTTACATGAAGTAGGCCTGCAAGCTTCTTCAGCTTTGAGAATTGTGGGTGGTAATCTCAATTTTGCACAGTCCCTTTACCACAACTCTTCAAACCCTGGGCACTGCCAAAAATTAAACTCAGATCTCCCCTGCCCTTAAATTTGCATGTAATGGTCTGAGTTGATAAGCACTTGGCATTTGGGTAATTGCAGGGTGTGTTAAGCTACATGCTATTCAGGCAAGTATTTTTCAGCATTCTGTTTAGATTATCTTTAAATCTCAGCACATTTAGTTTCTGACATGATTGTCTCACCTCGGAATTCATGATGCCTGTTGGTGATCAGTGAAAGCTCCACAGGTGGCAATTTAATGGAACATTTCTTAGTGATGAGAATTGTTTGCTTAGTTTTTGAAATTTCTTTTTTTTGTGCACAAATTGATGAACCATCAAATTTTAGTTTTGTCTGGGAAGCTTATAAGGTAGCTCTTTGTGCAGTAATTTCAAATCACAATCTGTATAAATCCATTGAAACACATAGGTTTGTGCAGGCATTAGAAAGTAAACTGATGAGATGTAAATTTCAGAACCAGATCAGATAAATAACTGGTCTAGGAAACAATTGCATAAAGCTAAGCAGAATTTGGGAGAATGCAAGATTGTTGGTTCCAGAAGAGTGAGGCAGTAGGTTTATGAAGGAAAGAAAGAGTGGCCAGGTCATTTTCTGCCATCAATGTTGTTCGATAAATTTGTATTTCGCCATGTGGGTTTAAGATACAAGATCCCACAGGCGAGGGACAGATATTCTTATTTTATAACTTTATCAATATTAGTATTTATGTAACGCAAAACTGCTTCTCAAAGAATTAAGCAGTTTATGAGGGGCTGTGCTTCAGATATTACTATGCCTCGGTAAGACCCACCTCAAAAATAAATTATTATTTAAGTACTGACCGTACTCATAAAAAACATGGTGTTTGTATTAAATAATGCACTTCAGATTGAAACTATGTAAATGCTGGTACCTTTGTGATCCTCCTGTACAGTTTGTGCATCTAATTCCGTTTAATGCTTCTGGTGGCCTTAGCCTTGTGAGGACCCTTAGGGATTCAAGTTGCGAGTAGGTAATTGGTAACAGAGAATATCGATTCATATATATTTCACTATTTGTAATTACAATTGCTATCATACTGTTTGCATTCAACATTTGCGATTGTATTTGCATTTAAAAGTATTTTAAATGCTCTGCCATTTTCTATCCCGTATTGTACATTGCACATTTTAGCTCATCCTTCTGAGTAAATGTAGCCTAATTCTGGAGTAGGCAAAATGAAGCAAGGATTTTAAAAAGTGGTGTAGTGTACTTTTTCATGGAGAAAATTGCTACTATCTTTCAAAGTCTTCTCACATTCTTCACACAAGAAAAGCTTAGTACCTGCTCATTAGCAACTATCTACAGGTTCAGTCCATCACATATTGCTTCATCCAATCACTTGCTTTGAGAAAGAGTGTATAAATGTAGCACCAGAATATATGGATTTTAGTAGCATTTGTTCCATCTGGCCAGGGTGCAAAGCTCTGATACTTTGAATTGGCATTTTGCTTTTGCTTAACTGGATACTTGCAGGATATCTTTGCATTAAACATGTGTTAGACATCTATGCACCATCCAGAGTGTCTTTTTTAGAGAACCAGGTGCATTATGTGCTGGGAAACATCTAAACTCAGGGATTACCCCAGGCACCAGGATAAAGGAACCATTTCTCCAGGGGAACTGCAGTGGAGTAGGCCCAACTCTGGACCTGTAATTGGACTAGGCAGTCTAAGCCCATTGAACTAAACTTAGGTAAAGTCTAACTGTGTGTAAAGTGCACTGAAAGTGTTGTCTGAGTAGGAGACAGTGGGGAATTAGACCGGTTGGATAGATAGGAATGGGAGGATCCCAATAACAAACATGGTGTGTGTACTAATCCAAGGTTTATAGTGAATGGTGTCCAGAAATAGTGCGGAAATGGAGAAGATAGGCAGGAGAGAAAGAACACAAAGCCCAGACCCTTGAAGGATGAATGTGTGTTAGAAAGATGCCCAGTGTTCCAGCAATCCGTTCCCTTTACTAGCCCCTCAGGGCTGAATGTAAGCGGACCACTGGGTGTGAGTGTGCAATAACTTTCCTTCACTCTCCATGAGAGAAGTGAGAGAAATAACTGTGGGGCCCCTCATCCTACTTTCCATTTCCTTCCCACCCACCTCCATGGGATGTGTTGTGGGCACAAAATCGGCAGAACCTTTTCTGTTTACAATGTGTGAATGAATTAGCTGTGATAGGGCAACTTGTAGTCTATTCACTTATGTTCCATAGAATGTAATTGCTTCATGTTGAAGAGAATACAACAATGCTCTTTAATGATTTGCCCCACATTATTCTTAATTAACTGACACTAATTGTCACATAGTATTCAATATTTATTTACAAGAATGTAATTGATGCATTTTCCAAAACTTTACAGAATGCACAATTATCCATATGTATCATTAGCGTCCTATAACAGAGGTATAATGAAGTAGATGCCTGGAGCGGCAAATGCTTCTTGCAACACAAATACTATTGCTTTCAGTTTCTTCTTTGACCTTATGCTACTCCTTAGCCAGTTCAGTGAGGGTATGGATGAAGTCAGCCTTAAAGTGACCTAAAGTAACAGATCCTGACAATAATTCATCAATGTACTGCACCAAAATAGAGCTCCCAGGTATTCCCATCACCTCAATTTTATATATATTTATACATTTTAATGTGGTGGCTTTAGATTACAAATATATACAATCAGGAATATGGAAACACATTTGGTGATACCCTCATATCACGTTACACCCTTAGTGGGTCCTGAAACATATAACTCTCCACATATAATGGGGAGAGAAGTTGGCCTAACGGCTAGGGCGGTCGACCTCGAATCTGGGGAACCGGGTTCGAGTCTCGGCAATGACGCTGAACATCCTGTGATTCTGGGAAAATCACTTAATCTCCCCGTGCCTAACAAAAAAATGATGAATGTGTCCTCATGTAACGAAACTGGTGCTATGTAAAGCGCTCTGATACCCGATACCGGGTCAAGTTCGCGCTATATAAAACTCCGTTAAAAAAAAAAACTCTAAATACCCCGACCTATACTAAAAGCAATATTGCTATATAAGGGGGTGTCATTACAAATACGGCAGGCCTCAGTCTTTTTCAGTGTGCCTCCACATCAGTAAAAGTAGAGAACATTTTCTATTGCACCGCTGTAACACCATTGAAATCAATGGGGGCAGAAACAATATTCAATAAGTTATAACCCTCCATTGAAATCAATGAGGGTAGTATCAACATTCAATAGCATTCATTATACTGTAAAACCGTACATCATCAGCCATCATCATAGTTAACAAAGCACTGAAATCAAAAACATGTATCACAGAATTGTATTTCTACTTTTATTAAGCTGCTACTGCAAATCCATGAACCACTAATAGGAGTCACTGCACTCCCAAACCCAAGTGCAAAATGAAAGTTTAGAGGGAGTTTTGAGAGTCAGTGAAACCTCACTCGAGACCATAAATATACCTCCCTTCGTGACTTGGAATTACTTTTTTGAAAATATTTCTGGCTGTTGCACTTCTGCAACCCTTCCTCCCCCCCCCACAAATACTTTCTAATCACCTTGGTGGTGCCCCTGCACTTCTTGGGGCACTTCATGAAAAAGTATGCTTATTTTAAGCCTTGCCCAAGGGCTTATTAGGCACTCCAAAGCCCTGAGGCTTGAATCCTTTATGTGGGGCTTTCTTAGTTTACTTTGCGTCTTCATGCCACGTTCTTTTTTTTATTTCTATGGACTCAGGCCACATTTTTGTTTTTGGATCCATGTGCCCTGTCCCCCTCAATGAGGCACCCAGGATGTGGCCCTTGTTTTCCAGTTTTTCTTGGAGCAGCTCCGAGAGACCACTCCCACGCTGTCCAGCTGACGCCTTCCTCTGCGCTAGAGGTTGGGTTTCTAAAGTGACTCAGCTCACATTTCTGTAGCCACAGGTGCCCTGGACCCACCCGGGACACCCTCATGACAATTAAAAAGGAGCATGGGGGCTGCTTCAACAATTTCTAGGTTCTTCTCTGCTTTAATACCCATGTACGGTATTACTTTTGCTTTAGATGAAACAAGAACAGATGCAGCTTAATTAGAATGACCGCAATAGCATTGCAATTTGTGTCAGATCAGTTAGATGCCATGTCAAAATGCTGATTCAAATCAGTATGGCCTTAGATTTTCTTTAAGCAGCAAGCTGGTGGTGGGTTGTGCAATTGTAATGACTGAATGCTGCGCTCATTTTTCCAACACTTTCCTTAGCATAAATGTGCAGATAAATAACATTATGGAGAGTCTAAAGAAATTCCACGAAATACAAGATTGTCCTGACTTGAGTTCTGGCAGCACCTAGAAAAGCTTCACATGGGGAAAGCTTAATCTTCAGCCTAGTCGCAACGCACCTTGATCAAGTCAGCCGAACAGGTTTGCTCTGGGCCTCCAGAGGTCTTTGAAGCCAAAAGGTTTCACTTTGTTACAGACCAGGGCTCCAGGACCTCACTAACAGCACTTGGTGTTCAAGACTCACTCCATCAGAGGCCAACAGAAGGGTCTGGGAAAGGTCCAGTTGGAACTGGTGAGCTGGGTCTGTTGTAGGAAAAGCCTGTTGTTACTTGTGCTCCTGTAACTCAATAGGAGGTCAGCCTTATGACCTTTGGAGTCCACGTCTTTGTTCTGGGTACAAGAGGGCGAGCAGGTCCAGCATCGGGCCTCTTCTCAGGTCTCAGATATCAGGCTGAGTCTTCTTCTGATATTCATCAAGTCCTGAAAGAGTTTTCAGGAGAGTACTGGGGATGCAAAATTTATGCCTGGCACCTGCTTGTGGATACGGGGACTTCTGGCTCCTTCTAACCAATGAATTAAACATTCCCAGGGGTTACCCTATCCAGTTTTGCAGCATTTCCTGTATGCCATACAGTAAACAATCCAGCAACGCCTGTCTCTCCTTAAATTCAAAATGGTGAAACCCTTCTCTCCCTTGTGCAGAGCCTAGATACATACCCCAGACCAGTGGCCAGGGATTTAAGTAACCCACTCCTTTGTAGTCACTTCAAATCAGTTCTGGCTTATGCCCCTTTCCCACTGGGATTGGAGCCTGCCTGGATGGGGGAATAAAGAAGGGGTATGTGCAGGTGTTATATAACATCTGCCAGTGAAAGGGGAGGCCCCTTAGAAGTTAATTAAGTTTCCTGGACAGTACCCAAATGTCATCCTGCCAGAGGAACAGAAGCCCTCCCCGCACCCAAGCCTTTGTCTATGCTTCGGGAGCAGTTTTTCACACCTCATTCAGGGTTAAGGACTCTGATGTCTGCAGCTGGTGACTCATGTTAGTTAGCCTCCTGAACCTATAGGCAGGAAAAAGGTAACTTTCTAAAAGTATCTTTTCTTAAATATGTATTACAAATACTACTTTATCAGTGAATTGGGCTTTTAATAAATATTACAATGAGTCCAATAATTAAATTTCTAGGTGTTTCCCTGCCAGAGATAACATTATTCAATGTAATATTGAACCACAGTGCTTCCCTAAGCAACAGCCAGCCTTGAAGTGAAAGTGAAAGTGAAAATAGCTTGTAGGTGGTAGTCACTGTAGGAAAATGTTTAACACTAACTTTCTGCATGTCCTATTTTCAAAAACCATGCACCCTGTTTTATTAACTCTAAAGTCATCTTCGGGGTGACATTAATATTTAAAAGAAAGGATTAGGTTAGTCAAAAGGGTTTATTTTGACAAGTCGAATTGCAGGTTAAATACTGTTTTAGAATGCTAAGTGGCCTGAAGACATGTTTTACACTGTCACTGTAGCGAATGGAACAATGGGTGCTGCAGTCCACTAGTGACATTTAACTTACTGGCCCTGAGTGCACTTTGTACAATATAATAGAGACTTATAGGTAACTTAAACATGACAATTAGGGGTATATCGATTTCATCATGTTGAAAGGAGAGCATGGGTATTTTATGACTCGTTAGCAGGAGTAAGTCCAAACAGTTCTACAGCCAGCAAAAACAGAAAAGGCAAAAATCTTGGTGTAGACCCTGCAGAGTCAGACATTTCCCACTCATGCCTCTATAAGGAACACTATACCATGAAGTAGTAACAGTCAACTTCCTCTATGAAGCTGGCTACCTGTTAAATTATAAATACCACACATACTCCAAGTATGATTCTTCAAGTATTCATTCAGATGAAGGTTAAAGACCATCTACCTTTACAAAATTAAAGAGAGGGGGGACACAGGGAGCTACATAAAGGTCCAGTGACTCGTGCTCCAGAGGAGAACCTTACAGCCAACGAGAGTCACTGTTCCTATCAGAAGAGAGAGAAAGTAAGGGAAAGGAACTCTGGTCGTCCTACTACTCTGTTTGTAGGGGACAGTGTGTCCTGATCTTGATGCCCTCACACACCCCGAAGGATGTAATGCTTCATCATTGGGCTGTTGCTCCTCGTCGGGCCGGAGATGCAATGCCCTATGGGTCCCCCGAAGGGTCACTTTGTCAGAGATCTTTTAAAAAAGCTGTGTGGGTGCGTGGGGGTGAGAGGCAATGAAGTCCTAATGTGAAGTTAAAAAATGACTAGAAGGGTAGTAACTGACGTTATTGAAAAAGGAAGTCCCTCTGTCATTGTTAAAAACCAAGAAGGTGGTGCTGCTGTGAGGGGTATAATGGCCCTCTGTAGCTAGGTGTGCAGCATACCCCTAATGGATACGCTTTTAGGTCGACATGTTTTGCGCTAAATCGCGGTCTCAGGAGGAGATCCAAAGCCGCTTCTTCAGGACCAATAAAGATAATTTATAAAGAGTAAGAAAGATAATGGCCTATAGTAATCTAGTGCCACTGGGAAAGTGTAGAGTAGTACTCTGGAACGACAAAAGTAAAACAGCATGGAGAAGTAAATTACAAAAAACTCAATGTATATATATTAATACATCGTAAAATGACCTGGATCTTTCATTGGTAGGCCAAGTGCTCGTGGTAATCTTTTTAGAGTTAGCATACAGACTGTGCAGCTATGAGTGAGCTATATAGGAAAAAAGATTTTTTCTAAGACAAGACGAACAAACATACATGATGGTGTACATTTCTTTTTGCCATGGCGAGGATGTCGAAATGCCTAGTCAGAGAGACAAACACATAGAACCCAGTATCACTTATCAGGACCGCTATGGTCGGTAGGTATAGTACCAGTGCAAAAAACATATAAATAAAATGCTAGACCGCACCATTGATGGCAAACCTCAGATCACTGTGTGTATGGTGATCGTTGATAAGTAATTATCTCAAAGGGGAGTACTCACCCCTTAAATGCGGGAAAAATTCCCCATGAGAATCGCTCTGTGGGTCCCTCGAGATCTGCAGTAGGCTAAAAAATAGAAATGAGGCAGCGATAGCGTTAATGATGAAGAGTGGGACGCTACCATTTGTCACGCTATACTGGATGCCAAGGTGTCTCAGAGCAAGGGTTGTACTCACTGTGACTCGTAGATGAAGGCGCTGTTACACCTACCCGACCTCACGCCATCTCCGCCTGTATTGGAAAGACGCCGGTGTTCTGTTTTTGAAGTGCCGAACACTCGATGTGGAGGAGTGGCGTTTCCGGGTCACGTGAGTGGCTGCTGAGCAAGGAACATGCTGGGCAGTCACTCATGTCAGCGTGGGGGCCATATTGGAATGGGGAAATGAGTATACGAATTGTAGTGGCTGGATACTCTTTGTATGCGATACAACTTCGTATAGGCAATATTTACGTGATGTTATTAAGCAAGAGCTTGTCTTGCACTGTGGGGTTGCTGGGACAGCTAAATTACTGGTCATTAAGGAACTGACGAGTGTTACTCATGTCTGTAGTTCACAAAGTCAGCGTGGCACCCTGGAGAGTGGAGTTGTATCTAGGAACTGGAGGAAAGGTATTCCAGTGTCTAACAGTACGAGGAAATCATTCATACAGAATAATGACGGAGTTGGTCTGGTGATGCCCTCCATAAAGGCATAGGAACAAGACATGAAGATAAATGTTAAGGTAATTTATATTATGGTGGAAGTTAACTTATCCCCAGTCCTAACCATATCAATGTTCGTTGGTGCATGTTAGGTGCATGTTGCCTTTGATGCACACATGGTGAGTGTAATAGTGATGCTCAGTTGTTAGTCAAGTGTCTGAGTCTCCCAGTGTCCACCCTTCACATCCCAGGGGTAACTCTAATCCTGATTATTGGTAGTAGTAATTGGAGGGAGAGAGTAGGTGGTGAACGTAGTCTCAAACGAGTTGTCCGGATGTTCCAGGTCAGTGTGGAGATGGAACCATGCAGAGTCATAGGACTTCTATCCAGGGGATCTCGTCATTGAGGCCCCGTATGTTCGTCTGCAGACGATAGACCCATCTCTGTTCTTTTCGGAATAGTGTCATCGTTTTCCACTGGGGGTCAGTCTCTATGATTGTCCAGTTGACCTGTTCACATGTGTGTTCCTTTTCTATGTAATGTGTACTCATTTTGGTTGTGCCGCGGCTGCAGCGAATATTGCTCCTGTGTTCGTTTATCCTCACCCTCACTGGTCTAGTGGTCATCCCTACATAAAGGAGATTGCAAGGACATCTGACAAGGTACACACAGTTCTTCATATTGCAGTTGGTGTGCCTGCGTTGTGTCCATTCTAAATCACTGAACTGCAGTGTTTTTGTGTGAGTGGTAAGATTGCATACAATGCAGTTGCCACAAGGTAATGTCCTTTTACTGCTGGTAATTCCCATAATGTGGTTTGATCCTCTGTCTGTCTTCTGTGTGGTCTTGTATGGACTACTAAGTCTTTCAGATTTTGTGTACGTCTAAAGGCAAACCTTGGGCGCTCCAAGTTCATGTCACCTGTATTGGCAATGTGCCAGTGTTTCAGCAGTATGTTTTTAACTTTATTAGATTGAGGCGTGAATGTGGTCATGCACGTGATGATATCCTCCTGAATTTTTGGATGGGTCTCCAGCAAGGCTTCACGGTGGTTATTGTGTACCCTTTTTCTCGCAGTTTTGATGATCTGTTTTGGGTAGTTCCTTCTTTCCAGGTTTGTACTTAGTTGAGCCGCTTGAGTTTCGTAGTCCTGGGTGGTGCTGCAATTTCTCCTCAGCCTTAGGAATTGACCATAAGGGAGATTCTCCCTTAGGGCTTTCGGGTGATGGCTGTCGTATGGTAGGAGGCTGTTCCGATCAGTGGGTTTGCGGTAGGTCTTGGTAGTCAGTTTGCCATTCTCCAAAGTGATGAGCAGATCCAGAAAGGGTATTTCCTTCGTTGAGATGGAGAGGGTAAACTTCAGGAATGAGTCTTGTTGGTTGATCCATGAGTGAAATTCTCTACAACGTTCCTCTGTGCCTGCCCATAAAACCAGGATATCGTTGATATAACGTTTCCATTCCTTTATCTCCTTGTGAAAAGGGTTGGTTTCTGTCATAATGTGTAGAACCTCAAAATGGGTCATATACAGGCATGCTAGGCTTGGCGCAAATGTACTGCCCAAATCATCAACTAGCACACCTCAAGATGACTGGAATGCTATATCTTACCTCAAAAAACAGCAGGTGAAGATAGCCATGCATGGGGCTATAATGACGGAATATTTACGGGCCAGCTGCACAGTCTGTGTGCTAACTCAAAAAAGATTACCACGAGCACTTGGCCTACCAATGGAAGATCCAGGTCATTTTACGTTGTATTATTATATATACATTGAGTTTTTTTGTAATTTACTTCTCCATGCTGTTTGACTTTTGTCGTTCCAGAGTACTACTCCTACACTTTCCCAGTGGCACTAGATTACTATAGGCCATTATCTTTCTTACTCTTTATAAATTATCTTTATTGGTCCTGAAGAAGCGCTGTTGGATCTCCTCCTGAGACCGCGATTTAGCTTTAAACATGTCGACCTAAAAGCGTATCCATTAGGGGTATGCTACACACCTAGCTACAGAGGGCCATTATATCCCTCACAGCAGCACCACCTTCTTGGTTTTAAACAATGACAGAGGGACTTCCTTTTTCAATAAATTCACTTACTACCCCAGTCATTTTTTAACTTCACATTAGGACTTCATTGCCTCTCACCCACACAGCTTTATCAAAAGATCTCCGACAAAGTGACCCTTCGGGGGATCCGTAGGGCATTGCAGTGCCGGCCCCACGAGGAGCAACAGCCCAAAGATGAAGCATGACATCCTTCGGGGTGTGTGAGGGCATCAAGATCAGGACACACTGTCCCCCACAAAGAGAGTAGTAGGATGACCAGAGTTCCTTTCCCTTACTTTCTCTCTCGTCTGATAGGAACAGTGACTCTCGTTGGCTGTAAACATCTACCTTTACAGACAGCTGGGCTCAACTGACCTTACATTCAAAACATTCCCCAGCTCAGAGGGTGTAACATTGTGCTGTCATCGATGACCACCAGCCTGTGCAGATCACCCAGCCAATGATGACAGAGACAAGATTCCAACACTGAGGGGCCGATTCCGAATCGGGCCGGAAAACATACCGACCGACTCGGTACAGGAATTTAGTCCGACCGACTCGGACCGGCGCCGTACGACCCGAGTAGTACGATGAAATGCATGTAAAATCCGACAGACTCGGACGGAATACAAAACGACCGACCGAGCCGGACGGAAACAAGCCATCCGGCCGGGAAATCACGCGAAACGAACCGACCGACATGCACCCGGATTGAACCCGAACGAAATGTACCCGCGAACTCTGACCCGCGTAGTACGATGCTGTGCGTGCAAAACATGACCGACTTGCCCGGAGCACAAGCCGTACGACCGACACGCATACAAAACCCAGCCGAAGCAACCCAATACTCCGCGACCGACTCGTACGCCGCATATGAAACCTAGCTGACACACAGCGGGAACGAGTCGGACAAGATCGCACCAGACAACTGCAGCGTCCTACTCGGACACATGAACGACTCCTACATGCACCAAAAACACCAAGGAAAAATATAAAAATAAAGGGCCAAACAAGCAACCACAAAACCAATAAATACAGGGAGGAAAAAAAAATGGAACAAGGACACACCTCCAACTCCACCTACATAAAGGCCACAAATCCCTACCATGATCCTTTGCAAATTCCACTGACCTGCCAGCACAGAACACCATCACACAGCAACCACAGACACACTCACAGCTCATACATCACACAAGCCACACACCATTACCACACCTACATATAGCACCCTCACACACACCCAGCTAAACCTACACTCACACCCCCACTTGCACACACACACACACACCATGCCCCCAAAGAAGAACCATAAGTTCCTAGATAGTGAATTGGAAGTCCTGGTAGACGAGATCCTGAGGGTAGAGCCACAGTTGTTTGGTACATTGGTACAACAGACCCCCATGTCACAGAAAACCAAGATGTGGGCGAGGATTGTCGACAGGGTGAACGCACAATCACCATGTTTGCGCACAAAGGAAGACATCCAGAACAGGTGGTATGATGTGCGCAGGAGGGTCCGGGACCTACTCAAAAGGACTACCTCCTCAGCCAGCACACCGGCAGTGGCCCTCCTGCAAAACCAGTATACCTCAGGCCCTGGGAGGAGAAGGTGCGGGCCATCCTACCACCAGTGAGCATATACGGACTAACAGACATCCCAGAGCCTGGTGAGTACACAACTAATATACACAATATGGTGTGACAACACACACACATCACAGTCAAGGGGATAGGCAAACCATGCACCCTTAGCAAATACACAGCAACCAAAAGATATTCATCCCAAGATGTGAATGCTAGTCAGACAAACATAATACCTCCCATCTCATAGTGATATGTAACTGTGTCATGACATGTACAAACCTAACAACAAATACAGCAAGGCAGTGGCACAAATAGAACCAACAAACACTCCCAGATATTTAACCACCACTAGAACACCACCTCACAGGGAAGCTCACTGAAAGGAAGGAATTCTGTGTATGCTGGTGAAGTCAGTGTAGCCAATAGCATGATGGGAGTGGTAGTCACAGATATTGGTCACACCCACAATTGGCCCATCAACACCACTCTGAACCATGCTCACATCACAGGGAGTGGAAAACAACTGACAAGATGGCTGACACTGGGTACTGCTGTGGGGAGCACAAGGCCCTGATGGGAACTGGGCACCAACAAACAACAGGACCACACTGCCAGCCATCTTGCCATTGCTGTCACACTCACACACACTGAAGTCCACTCAAAAGGAAGGAAGTATGGGCATGCTGGGAAGGGGGGTGTAGGCAATAGCATGATGGGAGTGGTAGTCACAGATATTGGTCAGCCTCACAATTGGCCCATCAACACCACCCTGAACCATGCTCACATCACAGGGAGTGGAAAAGGACTCACAAGATGGCTCACACTGGGTACTGCTGCGGGGAGCACAAGGCCCTGCTGGGAACTGGGCACCAACAAACAACAGGACCACACTGTCAGCCATCTTGCCATTGCTGTCACACTCACACACAGTGAAGTCCACTCAAAAGGAAGGAAGTATGGGCATGCTGGGAAGGGGGTGTAGGCAATAGCAGGATGGGAGTTGTAGGCACAGATATTGGTCACCCTCACAATTGGCCCATCAACACCACTCTGAACCATGCTCACATCACAGGGAGTGGAAAAGGACTCACAAGATGGCTGACACTGGGTACTGCTGGGGGAGCACAAGGCCCTGCTGGGAACTGTGCAACAACCAACAGCAGGACACCACTGACTGACATCCTGAAAGACAACTTGCACTCCCTGCAATGGAAGCACGTTCCATGGTGGGATATCTGGCTGGGTGGGAAGGAGGACTCACAGCACTGACCATAGTTACAAGCACCTCCACTCACACACCCCCTCAACACTAACTCCACATAACCCACCTGGGAGAATGCAATGCCTCACATCCTAACTGAAGATCCCACAAAGAACCACCACCCTGGGTTATGCTGTGTGAAGCACAGGGACACTCTTGGGACTTGTAGCCAAACAACTGCCAGGACAACACTCCCAGCCATCCTGTCAGCACAGGCACCCCACCCCACAGGGAAGCAGAGTCAAAAGGAAGGAAGGATGGGCATGCTGGGAAGGGGGTGGAGGCAATAGCATGATGGGAGTGGTAGTCACAGATCAACATCTCACACCCACATGGCCCAGCAAGTTAGCACTGAAGCATGCACACCTCACAGGGAGTCAAAAGCCACATCAAAGATGTCTGACACTGGCCACAGCTGTGGGGAGCACAAGGCCATGCTGGGAACTGGGCACCAACAAACAACAGGACCACACTGCCAGCCATCTTGCCATTGCTGTCACACTCACACACAGTGAAGTCCACTCAAAAGGAAGGAAGTATGGGCATGCTGGGAAGGGGGGTGTAGGCAATAGCATGATGGGAGTGGTAGTCACAGATATTGGTCAGCCTCACAATTGGCCCATCAACACCACCCTGAACCATGCTCACATCACAGGGAGTGGAAAAGGACTCACATAATGGCTGACACTGGGTACTGCTGGGGGGAGCACAAGGCCCTGCTGGGAACTGGGCACCAACAAACAACAGGACCACACTGCCAGCCATCTTACCATTGCTGTCACACTCACACACAGTGAAGTCCACTCAAAAGGAAGGAAGTATGGGCATGCTGGGAAGGGGGTGTAGGCAATAGCATGATGGGAGTGGTAGTCACAGATATTGGTCAGCCTCACAATTGGCCCATCAACACCACCCTGAACCATGCTCACATCACAGGGAGTGGAAAAGGACTCACAAGATGGATCACACTGGGTACTGCTGGGGGAGCACAAGGCCCTGCTGGGAACTGGGCACCAACAAACAACAGGATCACACTGCCAGCCATCTTGCCATTGCTGTCACACTCACACACACTGAAGTCCACTCAAAAGGAAGGAAGTATGGGCATGCTGGGAAGGGGGTGTAGGCAATAGCAGGATGGGAGTTGTAGGCACAGATATTGGTCACCCTCACAATTGGCCCATCAACACCACTCTGAACCATGCTCACATCACAGGGAGTGGAAAAGGACTCACAAGATGGCTGACACTGGGTACTGCTGGGGGGAGCACAAGGCCCTGCTGGGAACTGTGCAACAACCAACAGCAGGACACCACTGACTGACATCCTGAAAGACAACTTGCACTCCCTGCAAAGGAAGCACGTACATGGTGAAATATCTGGCAGTGTGGGAAGGAGGACTCACAGCACTGACCATAGTTACAAGCACCTCCACTCACACACCCCCTCAACACTAACTCCACATAACCCACCTGGGAGAATGCAATGCCTCACATCCTAACTGAAGATCCCACAAAGAACCACCACCCTGGGTTATGCTGTGTGAAGCACAGGGACACTCCTGGGACTTGTAGCCAAACAACTGCCAGGACAACACTCCCAGCCATCCTGTCAGCACAGGCACCCCACCCCACAGGGAAGCAGAGTCAAAAGGAAGGAAGGATGGAAGGATGGGCATGCTGGGAAGGGGGGTGGAGGCAACAGCATGATGGGAGTGGTAGTCACAGATGTTGGTCAGCCTCACAATTGGCCCATCAACACCACCCTGAACCATGCTCACATCACAGGGAGTGGAAAAGGACACACAAGATGGCTGACACTGGGTACTGCTGGTGGGAGCACAAGGCCCTGCTGGGAACTGTACAACAACCAACAGCAGGACACCACTGACTGACATCCTGAAAGACAACTTGCACTCCCTGCAATGGAAGCACGCTTCATGGTGGGATAACTGGGCTGGGGGAGAAGGAGGCCCGGATGGCAAGCAAATACCACCAATGCTGGTCATGCACACACCTCAACATTCAAATTGACATGCCACAGGTTGGCAGGACAATGTGCTACACCAATATCACTCTCTGACTGTCACAATTTAGGAGAATGCAATGTCCAGGCCCACATCCAGAGGTACAGTCACAACTGTCAGGTGTTTGAACAATTGATGCCAGTAGAAACATAACATACAATCTATGTCGCTCCCCAAAACAGGTGATGATGGGGACACAGCAGCAGACGAGGAGGAGTCCCTGTCCCAGGCTCCGGGGAACACTGAGCTCACTGGTGTGGATCAGCCTCTGCACTCCTCGGATGGCGAAGAACCAGCTGGACCCTCCGGTGTGAGTCATCATGCAGCACCAGCAGGACCAACATCTGCACCCCCTGCATCCACCCCTCCAACAACTGCCAACACACAGGCCACCCCTGCCAACACGGACAGACCAAGGACCACAGATGACAACAGCGCAGGGACCCAGACCCAAACTGGAGCTGGTGACAACGAGCCCAGGAACAACACCCAAGTGGGCCCACGATCACCTGTGCGTGCCACCGCAGGTCCTGCACATGTCGCCAGGGGTGGTGGGAGGGGTGGTAGACATAGGTCGCTCTTTGCAGAGGGGTCTGGA
This sequence comes from Calotriton arnoldi, assembly GCA_963921515.1. NCBI lineage: Eukaryota > Metazoa > Chordata > Amphibia > Caudata > Salamandridae > Calotriton > Calotriton arnoldi. The sequence continues at coordinate 1,119,211 of CAWUFW010004783.1, read as the reverse complement.
CTGCATGATGACCCACAACTGGCACGCATCGCAGATGCGTACCAGACTAGCAACGGAGAGGTCAGCCAGGTAGTGGGGATCCTCAAGGACATACAACAGCAGCAGGCTGCCCATCATGCCCGCTTGGACTCCCACATGTCCCGTGTTGAGACACACATGTCACGTGTCGAGACACACATGTCTGGCATGGAGTCCAAGTGGGACACATTGGAACAACTGACAGCGGTGCATAGGGACATACTGACATGCCTCCGCCAGATCAGCACCAACATGGCCTCACCTCCCTGTGTGCCCACAACATCTGCTGCTGAAACAACTGCAAATGCCACAGGGAGGGAGGAGGACTCTGGCAGAGAGTCCCCTGCACCGCCGCATCCTGCACCTGAGGGTCCCCCCAAGAAGAGGGGCCGTCCGAGGAGGCCAAACTGAGAGGCCGATGGCCATCTACATCCCCCAGGAAGCCAACACCTGTTCTGGAACTTTTCCTCTGTGTGCAAACTGCACGCCCTGTCGAAGCCAACCCAACTCTCCCACATGACATGGGGAGCTCTAGTTGGCCAAATTCATCAGATGACTGTGGACTTTACTCTGGACATTTCAGCTACCAAGACTTCCGAATCACATGGGAACTTTGGATTCCAATTTCTATGTACAGCACCCACCATCCTGTGCACCATTCTCACACCTGTATGTAAATAAACTCACCAATACACCATATCTGCCTCTGTTGTGATTCCAACGTGCTCTCTGTCATGGAGATGGTGATCAGAAAAATGACACTGTGCATGCTAACTGCTACAGCAAGTCCAACACCGTCATGTCAGTCATGGCGACGTGACACATATGAGGGAGACACACCACTAGGGCCACACAACACATACACACCAGGGCCATCAGACTCATCACCTATACTGATGTTGCAACTAAATACAGTGGAATGCACAGACACGCCACCTATTCACAGTCTGTCAACTAGACTACAGGTGCAGTAAGCAAATGTCAGTCAGATGTGTGACCACAGACAACGCACATCCCAAAGTGAAGCACATGTTTATTACACATTTGCAACATGTTGTTTCCACTACAAATGCTAGCTAATCCAACCTGGCTGTGGCCACAAAGTCAAAAAGTGCAGAAGATAGAAAGTCCAGGGGTGTGTGGCACATCACCTGTAGGGAAACGACTGCTTCCACCTTGGAAGTTGAATCATGGATTCGTGGGATCCAAGTTGATCAAACAACTCCGGCAGCACCCTGTGAAGGACAGACATGACACACAGTCAAAACCACTGAAGAACAGCACAGAACGGCAATACTCATGTCTAATACATGTCACGAGATAACTACACAAAACCAAGTTAGCATGTCAACACTGTTGGGCACTACAGACCACCTGCAAGGACACATCGCTGCACGCATCCAGTCAAGTAGCACATGGCCACACTCAAACAGCACCAGAGCACCACACACACATATCATGCAAACTCAAATCATTGACATTACAACCCTCTGGAGACACACATTCATCTGAAGAAGTTGGTGATGAGCTGTGTGCGGACATCACCATCATCATCATCATCTTCGTCACTGGCATCGTGACCCAGGCCAGGATCTTCCACAGGTGGCGGACATTGGTCATCGTCATCCAGGATGAGAGGCAACTCCTTCCGCACTGCCAGGTTGTGTAGCATGCAGCAGACAATGACAATCTTGCACACTTTTGCTGGGGCATATGGGAGGGCCCCTCCTGTCTTGTCCAGGCAGCGGAAGCGGCTCTTCAGGAGACCAAAGGTCTGCTCAATCACCCTCCTCGTCCGACCATGTGCCTCGTTGTAGCGCTGCTGGGCTGGTGTCACAGGGTTCCTGAGGGGTGTCAGCAACCACGGCATGTTGGGGTATCCCGAGTCACCTACAGACAGACAATTGCACATTAGCCGATTTGAAAATGTGTGCGGAAAACAACATAGCAGAACACACACAATAGTACAAAGTCAGTACACACCAACAAGCCAGGCACGCTGGTTCGGCATCTGTGACATCATCCTCGGGATGCGACTACTCCTCATCACATAGGCATCGTTTGCCGAACCGGGGAAACGGGCACACACATGTGTGATGGTCATATTTGCAAGACATACCGCCAGAGCATTGATCGAATGGTAATGTTTACGGTTCCGGTATGCCTGCTCATGTGCCTGTGGTGGTATCAAAGCCACATGTGTCCCATCAATGGAGCCAATTACATGTGGCATCCTCCCCAGGGCATAGAAGTCACTCTTGACGTCAGTGAGTCGTTGACGTGTTGGGAAATAGATGTACTGGTTCAGGTATCTCAACATTGCCCCCAAAACATCGCGTAGCACACAGCTGAACATAGTCTGTGACATCCCACCGGCAGTCGCCACAGTGTGTTGAAAGGTACCGGTGGCAAAGAAGTGTAGGGCTGCCATCACCTTCACCTTGGGGGTCAGCGCTGTAGGATACGGACGGCCAGGCTGCAAATGTGGGTCCAACCGCACTGCCAAATCCTCAATCAGCTGCCTGGTGAAGCGGTACCGTCAGATGCTGTCACGTTCCACCATCGTTGCCAGGTCTGGGAATGGTCGATGGACAGCAGGAGCCCTGCAGTGCATAGGTGAAGAAAGCAAGATTGTCAGTCACCCCAACTATGTGCCGTTCACCATACTCAATTTCACATGATACATCATTAACAAACACAAGTACTTGATGTGTGTGTCGTTCTGTTTGGACATATATGGCACCTACATGGACATCATCTAACATCTCTGTTCAACAAGTGTTGACAACAGGTTCCAGGGTGTGCTATGGGAAACCATTAGGCTGTGTCACAGTACCCATTTACTGCTCTCACGTTCCACACACATACCACAGTGACATGTCTGGACAGATGCTCCACAGGCATCACAGCTCATTGACAGGTAGATTCCCAGGGACCCTGTCTTGCCACATGGACACTGGCATGACATTGCGTATCATGTACACGTCAGAAAAACTAACATGACACCCACAGGTAGTGGCCCCTGTAGCCTCTGCAGGACAGACATGGACGTCTGTGACACACACACACACAACATCAAAGTTCATGCACAAACCACGTGGATGTGGAGACTGTCTCCCATTGTGCACATGGAGTCAGAGACATGTGAAACACAACATGCACACAGACTGCGGAGGGACATCACTATTGTGGCAATGGGCCACCCTGTGACGTACATGCCTTCCCACATGTGAGCCTGGGGGTATGTGACATGTCATACACATACACAACCTGGAAATGTGACCATGACACATGCTCCAAAATAAAAAGTTGCACACCACAGTGGTCAGGTGCACAACACACAAAGGACCCTGTCCCCAAGAACACGTGCACAGCCTGGGTGTGTCTGCCCCCAAATGCCACCCCAAAAACCACATGTTCACCCCATACACAGATAAGGTTATGCTGCCACACATGCCTTAGATACAGTGTGGACTGGGTATGGTGTTGTAGGTGTGCCCCTGAGTCCCTGGAAAGTATATGTGGCTGGCATAGGTTCACCAGTGACCAGCATGGTGACATATGCGTGTGACCTGTCCAGGGACGCGTTGTAGAGCAATGGACCGATCGGTGTGCCCGCACGGCCCATTGCATTGTATGTGAGCGGGTACGTGTTGTATCCCGGGTATGCGTTGTACAGCAATGGACGGAACGGTGTGCCCGCACGGCCCATTGCATTGGATGTGAGCGGGTACGCTTTGTATCCCGGGTACGCGTTGTAGAGCAATGGACCGATCGGTGTGCCCGCACGGCCCATTGCATTGTATGTGAGCGGGTACGCGTTGTAGAGCAATGGACCGATTGGTGTGCCCGCATGGCCCATTGCATTGTATGTGAGCGGGTACGCGTTGTATCCCGGGTACGTGTTGTACAGCAATGGACCGATCGGTGTGCCCGCACGGCCCATTGCATTGGATGTGAGCGGGTACGCGTTGTATCCCGGGTACGTGTTGTAGAGCAATGGACCGATCGGTGTGCCCGCACGGCCCATTGCATTGCATGTGAGCGGGTACGCGTTGTAGAGCAATGGACCGATCGGTGTGCCTGCACGGTCCATTGCATTGTATGTGAGCGGGTACGCGTTGTATCCCGGGTACACGTTGTACAGCAATGGACCGATCGGTGTGCCCGCACGGCCCATTGCATTGGATGTGAGCGGGTACGCGTTGTAGAGCAATGGACCGATCGGTGTGCCCGCACGGCCCATTGCATTGTATGTGAGCGGGTACGCGTTGTAGAGCAATGGACCGATCGGTGTGCCCGCACGGCCCATTGCATTGTATGTGAGCGGGTACGCGTTGTATCCCGGTACAGCGTTGTACAGCAATGGACCGATCGGTGTGCCCGCACGGCCCATTGCATTGGATGTGAGCAGGTACGCGTTGTATCCCGGGTATGCGTTGTACAGCAATGGACCGATCGGTGTGCCCGCACGGCCCATTGCATTGTATGTGAGCGGGTACGCGTTGTAGAGCAATGGACCGATCGGTGTGCCCGCACGGCCCATTGCATTGTATGTGAGCGGGTACGCGTTATAGAGCAATGGACCGATCGGTGTGCCCGCACGGCCCATTGCATTGTATGTGAGCGGGTACGCGTTGTATCCCGGGTTGGCGTTGTAGAGCAATGGACCGATCGGTGTGCCCGCACGGCCCATTGCATTGTATGTGAGCGGGTACGCGTTGTAGAGCAATGGACCGATCGGTGTGCCCGCACGGCCCATTGCATTGTATGTGAGCGGGTACGTGTTGTAGAGCAATGGACCGATCGGTGTGCCCGCACGGCCCATTGCATTGTATGTGAGCAGGTACGCGTTGTATCCGGGTGCAGCGTTGTAGAGCAATGGACCGATCGGTGTGCCCGCACGGCCCATTGCATTGAATGTGAGCGGGTACGCGTTGTATCCCGGGTACGCATTGTACAGCAATGGACCGATCGGTGTGCCCGCACGGCCCATTGCATTGTATGTGAGCGGGTACGCGTTGTAGAGCAATGGACCAATCGGTGTGCCCGCACGGCCCATTGCATTGTATGTGAGCGGGTACGCGTTGAACAGCAATGGACCGATCGGTGTGCCCGGCCGGCCCATTGCATATGATGTGTGCGGGTACGCGTTGTAGCCCGAAATACGCGTTGTACAGCAGTTGACCGAATGGTGCGCACACATTGGCTGGGGCCTGGCATGGCAACGGACGCATTTTCGAAGCTCCAACGAGTCTGATGCAGTGAATTCAGTTGGCCAGCCACAACAATGTTGCAAAATCATGGGTGTCATGAAGTTGAAGATTTGAAGGATGCTGTGGGCGTGTATTAGTGCTGCTATTCCATGGATTGGTCAGATTCAGAAGATGCAAATGACTTGGACCTATCACTTTGGACACATGGGACAGTATCTGCCTCTGCAGCACACATATAATGCTGGCTGTTCCCCTGAGAGCTCACTTGCCTGTACTACATGCTCAAGGACGACATCTGCCACCAACACTGCTGCTGTGTATGCATCCTCTGGCTCCTGCAATTGCACGTACTGTGGAGAGAGCCCCAGCCTTCAGCCTTGAGGAGAACCAGGCCCTGCTGGACAGCCTCATTCCACAGTACAGCAAGCTGTATGGGAAACCAGGGGAGCAGGTGAGTGTGCTGTCCACTGCCTCACTAATTGTGCATGTTGTCTGACTAGCAGGGCTTTCAGTGTGCACACCACTGGCTAGCATGCCCACTGAGTAGTTGTCACACCCCAAAGTGTGTAGTTACATGCACTGAACTGGTACAGTGCAGTAACAGTGCATTCCAACTAGGTTTACTTCCCATGCAATGATACCATGTAGTGACTGCTGGCAAACTGTTCATAGCCATTGTTGGACTGCCTGTGTACATCATATGCCCCTGTGATTGAGACATGTATATCCAACTGTGTGATGCACGTATATGTTGCATGTGTAGTAATGGCCTTTTCACTTTGTCATCCTCACAGGTTGATGCCCACCAGAAGCAGGAAATTTGGCTGACCATCGCCCGGAAAGTAAGATCCGTGGGGGTCTACAGGCGCAGGATCCGCAACTGCCAGAAGAGGTGGCAGGACCTTCGTGGCTGGACCCGGAGGATCGCAAGGGTCCAGCTGAAGCTGTCGCCTCCTCGCAGGAGGGGCGGACACCGGACCCTGACCCCACACATGCTCCAGATCCTGGCGGTGGTCTTCCCTGACCTGGATGGGCAGCTGAAGGACAGACAGCAGCAAGGAGGGGGTGAGTCCATGACTGCACTGTGCACTTTGTCTGACATGCTATGTGCCCTCCTCTGGCCTGGTTAAACTTCCACAGTACATCAGTCATGTGGTCCAGGACCCATGTCCCTCATTTGTGACATGCCCACTTCTCCTCTGATACGCATATGTGTGGCCCTTATAGTCAGGAAATTGTGTCATTTAGGGACTGTGTCATTGCATTTTGCTTTGCTCAAGGTGGGGGACAGCATTTGTTCCCGTGACTATGTTGTGAGATTCATGGGTGGCTCAATTGCTTACACAATGCCTAAGTTCTGACATGTAATCTGGGTGTAACTTTGATATGTGGTCCGCTTGCTGCTCTGACTCACCACATGTCCCTGGGGAATTTGGCACACACCCATGCTGCTGGTGGGAACAATGTTTGGGCCTCAGGAGTATGTGTATCCAGTGTGTCACACATGCTTAGCCACCTGCCTACTGTCCAGGACTCATCCCTCTTACAGGTGGAGCTGGACAGTCATGCCTACTCCAGGGCATGCAATACACTCTGTACTCCCACTCCCGTGTATCATCTGGCATGTTGTGATCAGTGAAATGTACCCTCAGGTGTCTGCCTCTGTCTCATTGTGCTGTGTCTTCGTTGTCAGGACTACTGGTATGTTTATCGGTTAGGGCTCAGCATGCCATCTGAGATGTGACCATGATAGACGATACTTCTGTGACTTATAGGTGTCTGATCACTTGACTGTGCACACAGGTGTTTGCAATTGTGACTTTCAGGCAGCTGTATTGTCATTCACAGCACACTGTGAGGTGCTCATGTTCAGAGAGTTGTGTTTCATGTCCCCCATATGTCCAGTTGGTATGACGTGGACAAATAGTAGTACAGATGATGTGGTATTTGGGGGATGGACATGTGCACTTGTGAGTCACATAACTTGCATTCCCCATGCCCTCGGATTGTGACACAGTGCAGACTGTTGTTGGCTGGCTGCCATGGCCATGTGACTTGAGACAGTAATGTATGACTTTGCACGCATTCCTCTGTCATGGCATTAAACTTCCTGAGACTGATCCTGCAGGGGAGTGACATGTGCAACATGCACCCCATTGTGGCATTGACTATCCGGACATGGGTGCATCATGGTGTCTGGTGCTGGTATGCATCACATGCATTTCTATTTAGACTCTGGCCATCCCTTTATCCGGACACCTGCACTGACTCAGTGGCAAGAGATGTGATGTGTGCATGTTCACATACTTCACCGTGTTCCCTGCAATGTCCAACAACTGTGTAGGTGGTGCATGTGTCCGCACTGGGGTCTTACCATCAGACAGGCACCAGACAGATGGGTGCAAGGGCAGGAGGGGTGTGAGTCCCATGGTTGACCATCAGACTGACAATTGGCTTCCCGAATCTGTGTGGGGCCTTTAGGCAATGTTCAACTAAGGATGCCAGGGCTTGCTCTGTAATGTGCTGTACTTACTGTGGTGTGTGCGGTCAGTGCAGGTGACTGATGTTTGTCTGTTTCCCTAATTGTTTGCAGATACATCCACGGCCACAGGAGGGGACAGCTCCACGGACCAGGAGGAGCAGCGGAGCCAGACTGGGTCAGCATCGGACGAGTGGTCAGAGGGACCCAGTGGCACGGAGGGCGAGGGGAGCCACACCGAGGAGTCCTCAGCACCATCCACCTCAGCTGAGGACCACAGCAGCTCGGAGGATGACTCCCTTGTGGAGGCGGGTCTCAGCAGCCACCAAAGGCCAGCTAGTCTGTCTGGCCCCGCCACCACCACCACCACCACCGCCACCCTCCCATTGGCTCCCATTCCTGAGGTCCGTGGAGGCTCCCGTACTCGGGAGCGTGTCTCCTTCGTGCCAGGCACCGCACCCCCTGCCCCTGTGTCCCCTGCTGCCCTGAGTGAGGAGTCTGTGTACCTCCTTCGGCAGCTCCATGTAGGGCAGACAGCAATGCTGAGTGTCCTCCATGCACACACCACTCTGTTGACACAGCTGGTGTCGTTCATGGAGGGCATCTCGACGGGTATGTCTGCCCCACAGAGGAGCAATAAGTCGATGGACTCCTCCCTGATGGCAGCAGTGTCCCTCCTCCAACAGTCCCTCACCCCTCCCACCTCTGCCCCATCCACACTTCCTGCCCCCCTACCTGTCCAAAGCACATGCACACCTGCACAGTCACCCAAACACACAGACACGAGCAGCACAGACACACCCAAGAGAAAGGCAAGACGTGCACACAAGCATCCTCAGGGGACTGATACCACAGACACAGGGGATGGGGAACGCACACACACACAGGCAACCACAGTCACTCCGCAATCCTCAAGATCCTCTCCCTCCAAGACCCCTTCCCTTGCCTCACCTGATACCCCACCTGATCAGCAGCTCTTCCTCAGTGACCTCGGCCTCTTCCCCTCCAATCCCGCTGATCCAGCATACCGGGGGAAGAGGAAGTCCACCCACACAGAGGGGAGTGCCCCTCGCCCCTGGACACCCTCCCCCAGGCGCAGGCAGAGTGAGCCCCCCACCCGCCAGTCCCCTCGGTCCCGGAAGAGCAAGACCCCGCCACCACCCTGCAAGTCAACCACCCAGTCTCTCACCTCCATCCCCCAGGCCACCACTCCACAGGTTCCACCGCCACACCCTGCCCCAGGTTCCCCCACACACTGATACCGCATCCCCAAACTGCTTAGGCCCTCCCCCTGCCACTTGCTCTTCCACCCCCAAACCAGACGCTCTGCCTGTTTGTGCCACTGGTGTGGAGACCGTGTCCCCCCTCTGTCCTGCCCAGCTCTTCTGCCCCCCTTCCACTACCTTGGAGTCATGCACTGCGGTGGAGTCCACAACCACCCCGTCTGACTCGGGCACTGCATTGGGGACCCAGTCCACTCCATCTGACCAGCCCACTGCAGTGGTTGCAGCACCAACACCATCTGACTTGAGCCCTGTGGTGGTGCCATCCCCCCTGAGTTAGACACCTCCACTGCAGTTGCCGGTGACACTCCTGCACCCACCTCCCCTTCACTGCCTCCTTCTGGCATCCCCTGATCCTGTCCCTGCGGTGCCTGGCCTGCCCCTCGTATGCCCCTCCAAGGGGGATGTCCCCTGTCCGTACCTGTGCAGGCAAGCAATTGTTGACAAGTTGTCACACATCACCCTGTTGGGACTGTATATTTGGACTAGCCATTGGCCTTAGTTTATTTTGGACTTTTGATTTGAGTTGCACACTTGCTGAATAAAGCCTCTTTTTGTTTACTTGTGGTTAATCTTTGGAGGTACATGATGTAGATGTGTAGAATCATGCATTTGCTGTTGTAATAGTGTTCAGATCAGGTAAATGAAGTTTTGCTGTGATGGGCTCCATGTGGTCCATGGGATATGTGTCCTAATCTAGTCTGGATCTATAGCATCCTTTGCTGCAGTCTGAGGGTGTAATGTTCAGCATTTGACACAGGGATGTACATTTAGCATTTGTAGATTACCATCTTTGTCCTACACTGATGCACATCTGGTGGGCTTACCACTGTCCAATGTTCCTAGTACCCTGACTGTGTGCCCGTCTCCAATGGACATGCAGTTTAGCACATCAAATTTGGAGGACTCATCTGTGTACACAGTGCAAGTTGCTTGACACGTGTCTTGGGTGTTTGCAGATGACTGACGTGACACTCCCGAGCCCAGGCTGATATGAGCAGAGCCTTCAGTGTGTTGTAGTTGTTGACTCACTGACCGAGTGTTCTGCTGACATGTTTGAGTCGTGCACAGACAAGGTTTGGCACAGCTGACCTTCCACAGGAGTGGAGTGCCCTCATGGCAGTGCGTGATTCCGTGATATAGGCTGTGCCCGTGTTGTGTGTTGTGTAGGCATGTCTGTGCGTGTTCCCTTCTCCTTTTCCTACACAGGCTGTGTCCCTACGGATGTTCCTGTTTGTGATGCTTGCTGAGTTGTTCTGTGTTCATCCAGCATCTTGGACCTGGTTTCTCCGGGATGTGGGTGCATGGCAAACTAATGTTCATGAGGTTGTCATCCCTAGTTGTCTTTGTTGTTAGGGCTGGGGATGTGGGCAAACGCAGATGGGACACAGTCAGGATTCCTCTTGGCACTTGTTGGTTACACGAGTAATGTGATTTTCTGTTTGTGTATGCTTTCAGTGATTGTGACACTTTGTGTGTGTGACTGCTGCCACTCCTCAGGGTCAGAGCTGCAATGTTGGGAGTTGTCTATGTGTGTCCTTTGTGGGTCAGCTTGGCTTCTTCATTGGTGTGTGACTATGGCCAGGATCCCATTGTTTGGGGTGGATTTCACGTCATGCCCATGTACGGCATACTGTGCAGTGTGTCAGACATTCACAAGTATTGTTGACTGGCCATGTGTGATGTGTTTCTGCACCTTATTTCCCCCACCACCCCTGGGATTGTCATGGGTGCATGTGCAATGTCAGCAGTCCATGTGAGCTTCACTGCTGCACATTGTTGGAGTTCAAGGTGTGTGGCGTTGAGTGTGTGCAAATGTGAGTTGTTGCACGGCTGGGGCACTACCTCCATATTTTCCTTGGCTGGCAGGCCATGCTGAGTGCTTTGTGCTTGTATAGGTGTGATGGTAGTTTGTTGCTCAGGACACATGGCTGTGGTTCACAGTGTGGATGACATCTACCTTTGTCATCACAGTGTGATTGTCATGCAGGCTAGTGTCACCACAATGTGGGGTCCCTGGGGGAGTGCTGTGGTGGTTCTGTCTCTTGCTGTGTTTGTTGCTGTTCCTACAAGCTTGTGTGACATGTGTAATTTGGGCTCCCTCTCATCTCACAATGCCTGTTTGCCCACATAGGGGAATCCAATCCATGAGTTACTTTTGTATGTGACTGTGTTGACATCTGTGTATTAGTGAATCTGGCCTCCTCATGTGTTGTGTGTTTGCCTGGGGACACTGGCACACAACCCCCTCACCTGTTGTGTATGATATGCAGTGTGAGTCTGCCTGTTTGTGTTTGTGCATTTGCACCACTGCATTGGCATATCTTTAGTTTGCCATTGGCTGTATGTTGTTTGTTGGCTTTCCCTGCTGGCCCTGGGACTGCTAGGTCATCAGTCAGCACATTGATCATGGTTAGTATGTCCCATTGCTGCCATGGTATGGTATTTGTTCACCTGACATCTACAGTCTCCACAGGATATCTACATTTGTGTGTACATTGGTGCAGATATGTGGGTCTGCATTATGATGCTCACTTCTGTCATTGTGTTATTTGTGAATGTAGACAATTTGGGCCCCCATGGCTGATGTTTGTGTGCACATGGCCAGAACGATGTGTCATTGGCACTGCACTGCTTGCCTCACACAATCTATGTTGCTATGGGACACAAGCACTACAATGCCACTGTAGTGTTTGGTGTTGTGTGGCCAGGAATAATCCCTGCAGTTTTGTTTTTGCAGCTTTTACCAGGACTACACTTACCTTTTGGACACTGTGGTGATGGGGCTTTGGGCCCCATTGCCACACTGTTCAATATGTGCTTCAGCTATGGGGCACACACTTACCTTTTGGGCACTGTGGTGATGGGGCTTTGGGCCCCATTGCAACACTGTTCAAAATGTGCTTCAGCTATGGGGCACACACTTACCTTTTGGGCACTGTGGTGATGGGGCTTTGGGCCCCATTGCCACACTGTTCAAAATGTGCTTCAGCTATGGAGCACACATTTACCTTTTGGGCACTGTGGTGATGGGGCTTTGGGCCCCATTGCCACACTGTTCAAAATGTGCTTCAGCTATGGAGCACACACTTACCTTTTGGGCACTGTGGTGATGGGGCTTTGGGCCACATTGCCACAGTGGTCATGGTCTGCTTGCATTGTGTAGGCCACACCCACAATTATGTGTGACACATGTGTTAGGGGGTCACATTGTATGTTCAATGTCATGTTCAGTGTTGTATGCATTTGACACAGACCACACACGCTTGTCATGGTGTTGGGGGTGGGATGTAATTTACAGACAGTCCTTATGTGGGAGTATGCTAGTTGTGTCATGCATTACCCGTCCTATGAGTAGGGGTGGTTGTAGTGACAGGCATCCAGCCCCCATGAGTGGGGATGGTAGTAGTGTTAGGCATCCAGCCCACCCTGAGTGGGGGTGGTGTTAGTGGTAGGCATCCATCCCCCTATGGGTGGGGATGGCAGTAGTGGCAGGCATCCAGCCCCCATGAGTGGGGATGGTAGTAGTGGTAGGCATCCAGCCCCCATGAGTGGGGATGGTAGTAGTGGGGTAGGCATCCAGCCCCCCATGAGTGGGGATGGTAGTAGTGGTAGGCATCTAGCCCCCCCTGAGTGGGGGTGGTGTTAGTGGTAGGCATCCATCCCCCTATGGGTGGGGATGGCAGTAGTGGCAGGCATCCAGCCCCCCATGAGTGGGGATGGTAGCAGTGGTAGGCATCCAGCCCCCCATGAGTGGGGATGGTAGTAGTGGGGTAGGCATCCAGCCCCCCATGAGTGGGGATGGTAGTAGTGGTAGGCATCCAGCCCCCTATGGGTGGGGATGGCAGTAGTGGCAGGCATCCAGCCCCCCATGAGTGGGGATGGTAGTAGTGGTAGGCATCCAGCCCACCCTGAGTGGGGGTGGTGTTAGTGGTAGGCATCCATCCCCCTATGGGTGGGGATGGCAGTAGTGGCAGGCATCCAGCCCCCCATGAGTGGGGATGGTAGTAGTGGTAGGCATCCAGCCCCCCATGAGTGGGGATGGTAGTAGTGGTAGGCATCCAGCCCCACATGAGTGGGGATGGTAGTAGTGGTAGGCATCCAGCCCCCCATGAGTGGGGATGGTAGTAGTGGCAGGCATCCAGCCCCCATGAGTGGGGATGATAGTAGTGGTAGGCATCCAGCCCACCCTGAGTGGGGGTGGTGTTAGTGGTAGGCATCCATCCCCCTATGGGTGGGGATGGCAGTAGTGGCAGGCATCCAGCCCCCATGAGTGGGGATGGTAGTAGTGGTAGGCATCCAGCCCACCCTGAGTGGGGGTGGTGTTAGTGGTAGGCATCCATCCCCCTATGGGTGGGGATGACAGTAGTGGCAGGCATCCAGCCCCCATGAGTGGGGATGGTAGTAGTGGTAGGCATCCAGCCCCCATGAGTGGGGATGGTAGTAGTGGTAGGCATACAGCCCCCCATGAGTGGGGATGGTAGTAGTGGTAGGCATCCAGCCCCCCATGAGTGGGGATGGTAGTAGTGGCAGGCATCCAGCCCCCCATGAGTGGGGATGGTAGTAGTGGTAGGCATCCAGCCCACCCTGAGTGGGGGTGGTGTTAGTGGTAGGCATCCATCCCCCTATGGGTGGGGATGGCAGTAGTGCCAGGCATCCAGCCCCACATGAGTGGGGATGGTAGTAGTGGTAGGCATCCAGCCCCCCATGAGTGGGGATGGTAGTAGTGGTAGGCATCCAGCCCCCATGAGTGGGGATGGTAGTAGTGGTAGGCATCCAGCCCCCATGAGTGGGGAAGGTAGTAGTGGCAGGCATCCAGCCCCCATGAGTGGGGATGGTAGTAGTGGTAGGCATCCAGCCCACCCTGAGTGGGGGTGGTATTAGTGGTAGGCATCCATCCCCCTATGGGTGGGGATGGCAGTAGTGGCAGGCATCCAGCCCCCCATGAGTGGGGATGGTAGTAGTGGTAGGCATCCAGCCACCCATGAGTGGGGATGGTAGTAGTGGTAGGCATCCAGCCCCCATGAGTGGGGATGGTAGTAGTGGTAGGCATCCAGCCCACCCTGAGTGGGGGTGGTGTTAGTGGTAGGCATCCATCCCCCTATGGGTGGGGATGGCAGTAGTGACAGGCATCCAGCCCACCCTGAGTAGGGGTGGTGTTAGTGGTAGGCATCCAGCCCACCCTGAGTGGGGGTGGTGTTAGTGACAGCCATCCAGCCCCCTATGGGTGGGGATGGTAGTAGTGGTAGACATCCAGCCCACCCTGAGTGGGGGTGGTGTTAGTGGTAGGCATCCATCCCCCAATGGGTGGGGATGGCAGTAGTGGCAGGCATCCATCCCCCTATGGGTGTGTATGGCATTGGTGATGGCCATCCCGCCCCTATGGTTCTGCTGTTGCTAGTGTACGTCATTTGTGCATCCCTATGTGTGTGTGACATATTTCGGGTACGTGTCGTTTGTTTGTGTTGTGAGTGTTTGACTTACTGTCTGCGCCGTACGCGTCCGTACCGGTCCCGGTAATAGATGTAGAGTATTGGTAGGACCTGCGCGATGGGATTCATGGTTGGTTCGTCTCGTTCGTCTTTCTCGTGGCTTCGACTCGTACTCGTCGCTGGCTTGTTCGTCTCGTCGCCGTGGATCGTCTTGTGGCGCGAATCGGAGCTTATGTGCAGCTCTCCCGGATGCTCATACGTGCCGGACGTAGCGACGAGTTTGGCGCTTACGGAAGACGCATCGTACTAGTCCGTCCGGAAGGTGCTGTGTATTTGGTTCCGTGCGACTCGATTCGGCGTTTACGGATCCGGCTCGGGCGAGGAACAGGAGCTGGAATGGGTGAGTACGGCTCGCTCGGAATCTGGGCTGTTATGCGCATCATACTTGTTCGTTCGGTAGAGTGTTCGAGTCGGTCGGAAAACACGCGTTCGGCTGGTATTTTTTCCGGCCAAATACTGTTAGGTGCGCATTCGGCCGACATCGGAAGCGACCCCTGAGTCTGCAATGCTGGACAATAGATCATAACACATCTTCCCCCATACAACAATTACAAAAAATAAAACAACTGGGAAAAACAGGGAAAAAAAACAAGTATGCAACAATATTGCACATAA
Organism: Calotriton arnoldi; assembly: GCA_963921515.1. Taxonomy (NCBI): domain Eukaryota; kingdom Metazoa; phylum Chordata; class Amphibia; order Caudata; family Salamandridae; genus Calotriton; species Calotriton arnoldi. The sequence continues at coordinate 1,104,108 of CAWUFW010004783.1, read as the reverse complement.
CTAGAAGAAAAAAAATAAGACATACAATAATGATAAACATGAATGCAGATGCAAAATTCTCCCACCTGCACCGTTTCAAAGTCCCCATGCCACATTGGTCAGAACCTTGACCTCTTGATATAATTCTTCCTAACATGACTGACTGGCTTCATCTGGCTGAACAAATTGGTCAGTGAGATTACCTTCTACTGAAACCCTGTCGGTTTCAAACAATTTGTGACAACCATTTTTTCAGCTTTGACATGCTCCACACGTCCCCAGAATCCAACACCACCACATTTGTCCTTAATTCAGCGATGATAAAAGGACCCATATACTTGGAATGCCCTTTTTACAACAACCCTGTCTCCTTACCAACACCTTCTTCCCAATCTTCCATGACCCTACTTTGTGCACTTTTTTCATCAAAACTGGCTTCACATTTCCCCTGATGGAACAATCTCTTGGACATGAGATTCTCTTCCATGTAATTTTCATCATTCTTTTTTTCAAAACACAACTTCACCCATGCTGCACTCAGTTCATCATGTGGTTTCCTGCCTCTCAAAACTGTGAAAAGAGACTCAGACGTTAAACAGTTGGCAGTGTTACGATGAGCCCACTGTGTTTCTCTAAGCATGCATTTCAAAGAAGACCTGATTTGCAGAGCCCTTTGTGCACAAATCTCCACCAACCTGTTCATGCTTTCCACCAATCCATTCGCTTGTGGAAAATACAACGCTATTTTGTAATGTACTATAGACAATTCCTTGAGGAAGAGACACATCTCCTGTGATACATATTGTACACCATTGTCAGTAATAAGACATTTAGGGATACCTTCCCTAGAAAATGCTTCAGAAAGAAGTTTGGGGGCTTATTTACAAGGCCCTTGCGCCACTTTTGCGTCATTTTTAACATGGGAAAAGTGACGCAAAAGTGGTGCAAGGGGCTTGTAAATCTGCCCCTTGATTACCGGTTTGGTGTTAACAGAAGGTACACATTTGGTAACTACCTATTTAGAGGCATAATCAACCAATAATAACACATATCGTTCATTATTAGCTAAAGCTCAAAAGGTCCTGCAATATCTAGCCCTAGTTTTAACCAAGGTTCCATAGGAATTTTCACAGGAGACAAAGGGACCATACGTGTTTTCCTACTCTTATTATTATTGGCACATTCCCAGCAGTCTTTCACCACTTCCTCAATATGAAGATCCATCCTACGCCACCAATACCCTAGACTTCGTTAAATTCCTCCCAAAAAGCCCTTCATATGCCAAATTAATAAGCTTGTTTTTTAGGTCACCAGGTGGTACCACTCTGTCTCCCCTCACAAGTTTCTCTTCAACTATGCACAATTCATCCTTCACATTCAAGATTTCATTCAAAGAATCTGGCACCTCCTTATTATCTGGCCAGCCCTTACAATGTATTCCTTCAGAATTTCCAGCTCATTATCTCTGTGGCAAGCTTCAGACCATTCCTTGGCATCGATTGCAAACTCACATACACATGCATCTAATGAGCTATCATCTTTGTCACCACATTGATCAATTGGTAACCTAGATAAACAATCTGCTACAATGTTCTTGGGTCCAGGCACGTATTCCACCCTAAAGTTAAACTCAGTCAAACCCACCATCCATCTTTTAATACGGGGAGATAATTTCTCCACTTCTCTGCATGTGACAATTTGGCATATTGGCTGCTGATCCGATGTAATCATAATCGGTATGCCCCACAAATAGAATTTGAAATGGCGAATCGCCCAGAACACAGCTAATGCTTCACATTCGATCAAGGAGTACAGTTCCTCCGCCCCTTTCAGCGACCGAGAAGCAAAAACCACCACTTTTGATTCAGCATCCACAACCTGGGATAGAACTGCCCCCAAAACACGCATACTGATGTCCGTTGACAACACTGTCTTCTTGAAGGCATCAAAATGTCCTAGAGTAGGTAATTTACTTATAATGTCCTTGACACTAGAAAAAGCATGTGCACACTCATCCGAGCACAGAAACTTGGAGTTCTTCTTCAACAAGAGTCTTAAGGGTGAAGACAAACTAGCAAAATTAGGAATAAATTTAGAACAATCCCAGAAAAGATCCTACATGGTCCTTGTTCTTAGGTGTGGGTGCTTTCACAATGCTCTCTGCCAAATCCAACTTTGGACTTGTTCCCTCTCCAGAAATTGTTTGTCTGAGATAATTCACTGTAGTCACACAAAATGTGAATTTTTCCTTCTTCATCACTAATCCAGCCCTTTGCAAATGGTCTAGCACCTCCCTCCTTGTCCTAAACCAGAATGTCATCCTAGAAAAACAGTACCTTATGCAACCTCTCCAGAACTTTTTCCATGACCCTTTGAAAACAAGCAGCTGCAGAAGCTAGTCCAAAGGGCATTCAGATAAATCTATAGGCACCTAGAGGAGTTACAAATGATATCAGATGCCTAGAATCCAGATGAAGTAAAACCTCGTGATAAGCAAAGGACAAATCCATAACACTAAAGTATTAGGCATCCTTGATCAAAGTTAATGTCTCTGAGATGTTTGGTAGTGGCTGCCTGTCTACCCAAATGTATTTGTTAAGTCCAAGCAAGTACACACACATTCTAGTGTCATTCCACCATCTTTAGGTTCCAAAACAATGGGAGCCAACCATTCAGAACATTCGATCTCCTCAATTACTCCTGCCTCCAAAAGCTTCTTTAACTCTCGTTCCAGAGATTCCATCATCAGATGAGACACCTTCCTCACTTTGCTTACAAATGGCTGTGCTCCATGTTTAAAGATGATTTTGTGTTCAAAATCCCTAAACCACCCAAGATTGACATTAAACACTTTAGCAAACTGTGAACACACATCTTAAGAGTAATTGATCTGCAGAAAGCAGTAAAACCTTCTCAGGTTTACTCTTGGACAGGTTGTCACTTGCACCGATTTTTGCCATTGACTTATCATATGTGCTTGGTCTATTAGGTTCTAATAGGTCTGTGTTTTACCATTAGTTGTGTTGTTTGATCTCTTATTTCACATTGATTATTTTCATATGCACCACCATGTCTAATATTGTGGGCATGTTCAGTTTAACCTGAACACTACAGTTGTCAGTCGTGTTCACCCATAACCTGAATTCACACAGCTACATAGGAGTGACTACATTCGCACTGCACACTGGGGGGAGGGGCAGGGTCAGGACATTTGAGTATGGGGCACTGACAGGACCCCAACGACGATACCATTATTAATGACAGATGTTATTCCACCTCTGATTTCATAAAGGTATTCTCAGCCACATGTCTGCATAAGACTCTGTGAGTACAAGCTGCCTGCCTGCTGAGTCTCATAATTCAACTGAAGAATGTAAATACTTTTTTGCTATGGTTTTTTCCTCCCATATTATGCTCTTTATGCATTTCTTATACTGCCATGGGAGGTGTTGAACGATTTCATCTATTATCTCCTTTTGCTGATGACCCAATCTGCTTAGTAAGCCATTAGTTAGTTGTTCTCCATTGTGTAGCAACAGCCTTTCAGCTTTTTTGCCCATTATGTCTAACTTACAGTCCTGGACGGACCTACACTGGCTACCAGTTGCCAGAAGATCCACCTTCAAGCTGCTTTGTATCACACACAGCAATACATGGCAAAGGATCCCTCTTCATCAGGAAGAAAATCAACACATACAACAAAGGAACCTACACTGGAGAATGGCTCCCCACTTCAACATTCCTTCATTCAAGAATCAACACATGGGTGGAACATCTTTCTCTGTTCAAGCAGCCAAACTGTGGAGGTCACCATCTTACCTTCAGTAGATTACACATGAGCTGGCTCTTCCCCACATGACAACTATACTCACTTTACAACACTGCACCACAGCAGAATACTCAGACATGACCAATTATGCTTCTCGTGTTGTAGAGATGAAGTTGTAGTTATACATGCGTCATTGTACATTGAACTATGCCTCCCACTATAAGCAGATACATTCATATAGGAAGAAAAATGTATATTGCACCACAAGATAAATGTGTATATCAGACAATTATATTGCTGCTTCTATGTACATGTAGGTGCATATATAGAAGAGTTTATGCCTGCTGCTTAAACTTTAAAAAATGTCATTAAAAAATTTGCATACTTCACCACAAGATAAATGTGCACATCGGACCATGTAAATAATATTGCTTCTCAGCACTTTTTCGGTGTTTTCTCCAGCAAATACAACCTTACCAAGTGTCATGTCCATATGTGTATGTATAAGTTAATTTTGGGTTTTTTTATATAAAAAAACGACTCCCTCCTTTCAACCTTTTTCTCTTCCCTTCTCAGTCTGACTCATCCCAAACCTTACTGACTATTACAAGTAAATGATTATTTAGAATGCAACACTATTTTGAGGAAAGAAAAACAATTCTGCATCAAACTTACAAAAGAAATTTAAAATAAGAACACAAATGAATTAATTGGCTAGATCCAAATTTACAACAGGGAAAATGTTTCTATTTACCTGAATGAGAGGGTAGAAATAGAAATTCTGCCTCTGGCTGCTAATACTCAGGCTTCCACGGAAAAACAGGAATTCTGCTCTTTTAACGCAATGCATCACTAATTGCATAGCCAGTCGAGAAGTCTGTTTTGTAGATATTAAAGGTAGCATCTCCACTGTCTGGTACTGCAAAAAACGAATATTAACTTCAAACACTTTCGAAAAAGTGATGTGACAGTTGATTTACCCCCTACCTTTTTCATATACGTCAATTGCCGTTGAGTTTCTTCATCAAAGCAATGCAAATCAGAACGGTATCTTTAAATGAGAGTTTGCAGATTATAAGGATTTTGCTATGTTGACCCCGGCTCGGTTCACTACATGCATCAGGTGATTTCGCTATGATTTTCTCACCACTCTGAAAGTTGACTGGAAAAGAGCAGCTACACGGCAGACCAAAGGTCATTTTATACCGACTTATAATTGGCCTCCACGGTATACGCAGCACACTCTAACATGGGTTCTGAGGTATGGAAAGAAACTCAGGGGAAAATTACATGATTTCTGAAACAGGGACAACCATTTTGAGCAGCAAAGAGTAAACTTTATTTTTCGCTATTCATTTTAAATAGCTTCTAGACAATTTCCACATATGAAATTAATGTTTATGCAATGCATATTGTTCACAAAGCTATTTTTATAGCGCACATAATTTAGTGAAAGAACTTGTTAACTATAAAATAGCATGCAATTTGCTTTGGACATAAATTGTTACTCTGCTTGAAACATAGACCTACAAAATAATCACACTGTTTAATGGCTGACAATTGCAGTCCCTTAAATCAATTATATCTGCAAATTTCGGAGAACTTTTGCAGCTATTACTTGCACATTGATGTTAGTGCAATACACTATCTGTGGAGAATCTTAATGAGGATGTTGCATTTCCATCATGCAAAAAGGCATCATAATAAATTTGTTGTTCTAAAAGCAAGTTAAGAATTCCAATTCACCTGTTCAGAATTGGCTCAACATGAGTTTCTTCCCCATACTGCTTGGGAAACTGATGCTGCCAATCAATACTATCTAAAGGCATACTGTATGTGGAACCCATTGTGATGGAGTGAATGGTTTTCATAGGGGGCAATCATCAGTTGCAATCAACTCTTTCTATAATCTTTAGCCCTGTAAATGGGGGCATACTCCTTACTTCCGGAGAGTCACAGGCAGGTGTGACCTGTCAGTGGAATTACAGTGTGCCTAAGAGCATCGCACATTCATTAGAGCACTTTCAGCCTCCTGGGACAGTAGGGACCTTTATCAGGTGTTCAGAGGAGAAATCATTGGTGGGGGACTCTGCATGGGGTTAGTGGATCTGATGATTTATGAATCATTGTCTTTCAAATGCCTCTATATTCCCTGAGCTATTTTCTATAGTCAATGTTTTTTTGCATATGAAATCAGATCCACAGCCTGCACTGAAGTATGAGTTTAGGTTCTCCAAAGTTTATGTTTCTTGCATCTAGGTTTACCTGATGTAGGAACGGAAAGTGTAAAGTTAGAGCCATATTTACTAATGACTGGTTGCAAAATAATGTTCGCAAATTGAGACCAGTATTTTTGCACCCAGTAAAGAATTTTAAGAACCGACCTATGTACTAAGAGGTAGGTTCTTAAATTCTCAATTGTAGTGAGTTGCAAGCCCACCTACCTCATGAATATTAGTAAGGCAGGCCACAAATTGCAACTTACTATAGTTGGTGGCTCTGACAAAGATGGTGACTTGTTTTTGTCAGCAGACAACCATATCTGTGATTGATTTTAAATAAAGCAAACTTTTTTTAAAGTGCAGTCCATAATGTTTTAAGGGAATGGTGCTGTGTTTTTAATTTTATTTAACAGTTGGCAGTGATCCCTTGGACCACTATTTACTCTGAAATAAACTTTTTTCTACTTTCTCAAAGGGAAAGTGGTCTCAAGGGTACCCCTTCACTACTGTGAAAACATTGACACCTCCTTTGAGGTGTATGTACATTTTCAATGTTTTGCAACTTTAAGGTGTAGGTACATTTTCAATGTTTTGCAATGAGATTTCATTCTCAAAACATTGATGCTTGAGATACCAATTCAGCATTTGGAAGGGATGCCTACAAAAACATCTTTCAGATTCTGAATCGGTATTCATTCAAGTCCCATTTTAGGAGTCATAAAAACGTTTTTGACCTCTAAATAGGAATAGTACATAGGCAAAATCATGTTAATGGTCCCAGGTGCCTAATGTGAGTGTTTCAGATTATTAACATGCTTACTACATCTGGCCCCTTCGCTAGTAATATGCAAATGGGTGTACTCAAATACTGCATCTGGGAAAGAGATGGACGGTGAAAGATCAAATTCCATATGCAATGCTGAAGCACAGGACTGTATATGCAGTAATATGATCTGATAACTGATAATAGAGTCCTGCCTTTCTAAATGTGTGTATGCTGTTGTGTAATTACAAGTAAAAGACACACAATTGATGGACGGAATACAGAACAAATCAAAACATTCACCCCCAGTCAAGAGATCTGGGTTAAATCCATCATTCTTTTGCTCACCATGCCACCCCAGTTTAGACCTGGCCATAAGCAAATCAGTCTTGACCCTGTGCCTCATTGGAACAGCCCAGCTCGAACTGCTAAACCTTGTGTTTACATCTTTGTTCTTTGCCAGTCCTCCACATACAGTATCTTACAGGTGATGGAGCAGGGGTTCGAGAAAAGAAACCTGCTCAAATTAATACCCCCATAATACGTACTAACAGTAAGTAGTAAATGAAACTAATGTGCACCTTACACAAACACGTGCGAAATAGCTCTGCGCATGTATACACTAACGAGAATAACATGTGGAAGAACTAAAATCGTATTTACATTATGCTTTGAAAAGTAACGAAAAAAATGCATGACTAGGCCGCATGTGCATTTCGTAGTTTGCATGTTGCACTTTGCTTTAAAATAATAAGTAATGCTGTTTTTGCTTAAGGCTTATGCTAGGTAACTCTAAATGAGAAATAGTGCAGGGAGGGGGGGTAAACAGTGAAAACTACATTGTCATGTAATTAATGAATGTTCATTTTCCATTTGCTATAGTGGGCTGGATGAAACTCCATTTTGCTTATATTGTCCGAAGAGGGAGGGGTGAGCTGAAGAGTGAATCTGATCTATCAGGGGCAAGAGAGATGCGCTGTGCACAGCAGAAGAGATGTACGAGTTGAAGGCCAATGTGACGATTGTCTGCCAAATGATGAAATCAACCGTGGGACCAGAGTCTTATTCTGCGGATGTTGTCAAATTTAAGAATAAAATTGTTTAAATGTATCTTACATAAGAAAACGTGAGAACGAATTAAGAACCAAACTGTGAGAAAGGAAGTAAAACAATAAATTGACTAAAATGTACGTGAGGTCACTGTGGTGTGACAGAGACACCTCCTAGGCCCTCCAATCATCTGTCTAGTTTTGAAAATTGTTGCAACTGATGTGGGATGGACATATGGGTTTTAGGGTATAACTGGGGTGCCTTTAGGGGTGTGGTTAAGTTAGGCTGACTGTAGAGAGAGAGAGAGGGGAGATTCATCGCTGTCCGTCGGTTTGCAGAGAGGCCTAGCTGTTCCTGTCCTGTCCCGTTCCTGTCCCTGTAATCTTTGTTCTCCGACTCTATTCAGGGAACCCCCACCATCGCCTTGGCCAAGGTAGTGGTTTTCTACAGACCGTTAGGTTTGTATGTTTCTGACTCATACAGACATATTTCTTGCAAATGTATTTGTGTCTCTGAAACTTATGTCTCTTCGCCTATCCACTCCGTCATAGATACATTGAACGTATTATTTAGATGAAACTTTTGTCTCTTCATCTATCCCCTCCGTTTGGTGAATTCTGTTTCGCATTTGAATTTGCTGGAACTTTTGTCTCTTAATCTATCCACTCCTCCATGCAAATTGTCATTGCTTATATGATGAGTTTGTATTCATTTGAAGTTGTTGATGCTTATCTTCCTTTTGTGAGTTTCATTATTTGCATTTTTGACCCTATGCAATGAACATTACCACGTTATTTTATGAGATAAAGGGGCATATTAGCAAGACCCACGTTAAAATTATCGCCGTTTTAGCGGCAGGAAACTGCCGCTAAAGCGGCGATAATGGGCTTGCTAATATGCGTTATAGAATTCAATAGAAGCCCAGGTTAGATGTGCAGGACATCTAACCTGGGCTTCTATTGAATTCCATAACGCTTATTACCAATCCCATTATCGCCGTTTTAGCGGCAGTTTCCTGCCGCTAAAACAGCGATAATTTTAACGTGGGTCTTGCTAATATGCCCCAAAGTTTTATTAACTTTACCGAGAGTCTGTGATTATTTTATTGACTGAAAGTAAGTTAGAAATGTCTTATCATTATCATCAACTATTCAACTAATTGGTCCTCGACCAAATAGAAGGAAAGTTGATACATGAATTAGAATGGTATATATTGAAAATTCATACATGGATCTTAAAAGAGAAAATATTGAACAAAAGTAAATTGACCCCAGCGCATCAGGGATTCTGGGTGAATGTGTATGGGCCATTGTTCTGTGATAGTATTGATCCCTGATCAGATATTGACCTTCACGCTGGATCAGTTTCTTTGGTAGCAGAGGACGGTTTAATTATTGATTAGTTTGGTAATGATTATTGATTATTGATTATATGTTCTTAACATGAAAAGTTAGCGTCCTGTTTTATGTTGTCTGGAAGTTCAGGTACGGAGATACCTGAGGAATCCCGGGAATGAAATTTAGCCTGAAGTAGGCAGAAGAAGAGTGTGGTAAAGAAGCCACACTGCAGAAGTACTTTGTCTGTTGTAATAATACCTAAAAGCGATGGAGGGCTGTAGGTGTTATATTAGGGAAATTTCGTATATAAATAGGGTGACTGAAATAGTGAAGGGTCCGCTTCTGAAACTCTAGCCTTATCCCCAGGAGAGTAACAAGACCTCTTTTCACGCCAAAAAGTCCTCTTGCGAAATCTTGGCTTTAATCCTAGAGGAGTAATAGGTCCTCCCGGAAGCTTGTTTGAAGAGTAAAATAACGCTGGTCGTTATTAGGACTCGTAGTGAGAAAAATCTCTTGAAGGGTGAAAACTATCTCTTTATTTAGTGGAACAGACAAGGTAGCATTGTTTTTGTGTTGTTACTAACAGAAATTTCGATTAAGAAAAACGTAGAAAATATTGCCGTAAATTATTGTGAAGGGAGGGTCAGTAGAAGGAGTAATACTGATGTTAGAAAAGGCCGTGCTGGCATTGGTCAGGCAGCGGGCGTGTATTGAGCTTTGATTGGTTAGTTGGTGTGAGCCGCGCTAGTATTGGTTGAGACATTGCTTACGTAGGAGGGTTCTGATTGGTTTGTTAGTGTGAGTCGCGCTGGTATAGGACGAGAGCTGACAAATAGAATACATAGAACTACGGAAGGTTTTCTTTGTTTATTTTGGTGAGGTTCATTAGCGTAAAGGTTTAGAGAAAAATGAAGCTGTTAAAAAGATAAAGAATTTTTCAATAGGGACAAGCCAATTGTGACTAGGGAAGGAATTCCTATTCCACCCCCAAAGACGCCTGCTTCTTATATGATTTTAGAGCGAGGATATCACATGTGTATGTGGTTAGAGAATTGGGTGGAATATACAAAGGACGATGGTGTCATAGATTTTCCACAGCATGGTACATTTAATGTAAGGATATTGCAGAATCTGAGAAATCGAATGAATGCACTAGAACCAAATCCTAGATTGACGCAATACGAAGAATGGGAAGTTGAGGCATTTGAAAGAGAGAAATATAGAGGAGGTAACAGAAGATATAGGAATTGGATGCATGGATATCCTTTTGAAAGTAGGGAAGAAAAGTTGAAAAGATGGAGGAGAGCTGTAGTAACAGAAGGTTTGTACCCAGTTTTAGTTGCTGATGATCAGACAGGAGGAAAGTGTAAGGAGAAAAAGAATATAGAGACTCCCACTTTTAGGGAAGACCCGAATAATTCTGAGGATGATGAGTTGTTGGAGGAGATGATGACTAAAAGACCTCCGCCTTATGAAGAAAATTCAGGAGAAGTAACCCAGAGTGCTCCATAGATGGGAACTCCCTTGACTCCCCAGGTTACTGAAATAGCTAGAGTAGTGCGAGAAAATGAAGCGAATTTGTTGAATAAGGCAAGACTAGAGCGGGTTCAGAAAATTAATCAGCTAAGCCTGAATGCAGAAGCACTGACAGTACCAGTAACAAGTGGTCCCGTAGTTCCCTTGTATGGGGAAAGACAGAATTTGTCAAAAATACATTCATTGACAGTTCCGAGAAGTGGTAACAGGAGTGGGGTGGTAGCGGTAATGAATCAGAAGGGTCAAGATGATCAGAATACCACATTGTTAGATCTTCCGGTTTGTGAGTTGATAACGGAGACCCCTCAAAGAGGTATACAATTAGATCCGAGGAGAATAGGGCCGAATGTTACTCCAATAGCAGGGAGTTCAGCAGGTCCTTCACCAGAAGAATTGAATAATTGGATAAAGGAAATGACAAAACCGAAACCACAGCCACAGAGTATTAATGTGAGTCAATTAAAAGTAGATTTGGAAAAAATTATTATTGGGACAATAAGTCCATATAGAGTAGGGACTTACCGAGATGATGAATTGTTGTTTTTATGCAAGAGCATTACCTGGAGAGCAAAGAATTTACATGAGAAGATATCAGAAGCTGCTAGTGAGTACGGAATAGACATAGAAATGTCGAAAGTGTTGCAGAAATCATACAGATTGGCTTTCACTGACAAAGACCTAGAGAGTTTGAATGCGTCTGGAAAGAGATTGCAGATAAAAGAATTGATGAACATATTGAAAAAATGGGGAGATGTAGATAGATGGACGAGAAAGAAGGAAGAAGCAGCTAGTAAAGGAACATCCATGTTTCCATTAAAAGAGACAGAACAAGTTGTAAGGTCATGTCCGATGAGAGAAGTACCCGGTACTCGCCTATCCACTCTGTCATAGATACATTGAACGTATTATTTAGATGAAACTTTTGTCTCTTCATCTATCCCCTCCGTTTGGTGAATTCTGTTTCGCATTTGAATTTGCTGAATCTTTTGTCTCTTAATCTATCCACTCCTCCATGCAAATTGTCATTGCTTATATGATGAGTTTGTATTCATTTGAAGTTGTTGATGCTTATCTTCCTTTTGTGAGTTTCATTATTTGCATTTTTGACCATATGCAATGAGCATTACCACGTTATTTTAGGAGATAAAGTTTTATTAACTTTACCGAGAGTCTGTGATTATTTTATTGACTGAAAGTAAGTTAGAAATGTCTTATCATTATCATCAACTATTCAACTAATTGGTCCATCGACCAATTAGAAGGAAAGTTGATACATGAATTAGAATGGTACATATTGAAAATTCATACATGGATTTTAAAAGAGAAAATATTGAATGAAAGTAAATTGACCCCAGCGCATCAGGGATTCTGGGTGAATGTGTATGGGCCATTATTCTGTGATAATATTGAGTATTGATCCCTGATCAGGTATTGACCTTCGTGCTGGATCAGTTTCTTTGGTAGCAGAGGATGGATTAATTATTGATTAGTTTGGTAATGATTATTGATTATTAATTATATGTTCTTAACATGAAAAGTTAGCGTCCTGTTTTATGTTGTCTGGAAGTTCAGGTACGGAGATACCTGAGGAATCCCAGGAATTAAATTTAGCCTGCAGTAGGCAGAAGAAGAATGTGGTAAAAAAGCCACACTGCAGAAGTACTTTGTCTGTTGTAATAACACCTAAAAGCTACGGAGGGCTGTAGGTGTTATATTAGGGAAATTTCGTATATAAGTAGGGTGACTGAAATAGCGAAGGGTCCGCTTCTGAAACTCTAGCCTTATCCCCAGGAGAGTAACAAGACCTCTTTTCACGCCAAAAAGTCCTCTTGCGAAATCTTGGCTTTATCCCTAGAGGAGTAATAGGTCCTCCCGGAAGCTTGTTTGAAGAGTAAAATAACGCTGGTCGTTATTAGGACTCGTAGTGAGAAAAATCTCTTGAAGGGTGAAAACTATCTCTTTATTTAGTGGAACAGACAAGGTAGCATTGTTTTTGTGTTGTTACTAACAGAAATTTGATTAAGAAAAACTTTAAAAATATTGCTGTAAATTTTTGTGAAGGGAGGGTCAGCAGAAGGAGTAATACTGACGTCAGAAATGCAAGAGCATTACCTGGAGAGCAAAGAAATTACATGAGAAGATATCTGAAGCTGCTAGTGAGTACAGAATAGACATAGAAAAGTCGAAAGTGTTGCAGAAATCATACAGATTGGCTTTCACTGACAAAGACCTAGAGAGTTTTAATGCGTCTGGAAATAAATTGCAGATAAAAGAATTGATGAACATATTGAAAAAATGGGGAGATGTAGATAGATGGAAAAATAGATGGACGAGAAAGAAGGAAGAAGCAGCTAGTAAAGGAACATCCATGTTTCCATTAAAAGAGACAGAACAAGTTGAAAGGGTGTGTCCGATGAGAGAAGTACCCGGTGGTTGATATGTTTATGTTCCATGGTCAAGACAGGATATATTGTCTTTCAGGAAAAATGTTCCCAGGTTAAGAGAGAAACCAGTTGAATGGTACAAACAGGTAGAGAGGTTTGTGAAAGTCTCGAAGGTATTGCTAAAAGATTTAGATGGGTTGTTTGAGATTGTTGTTCCAGCAGATTTATGGACAGAGTGTAAGATCACGGTTGATTGGCCAAAGGAAGAATATCCTAGGGACCCTAAAACAGGTGCACCGTCTGACGAAGTGATGAAAAAGTATAATCAAGTAATCACGTTTGTAAAGGGGAAAATTTCCCCTAAGGAAACAGATTGGGTTAAAATTGACAGAACAACCCAGGAACCAAAAGAGTCAGTACATGCCTAGTATGAAAGGTTGTTGCAGGTATTTAAACAGTATATGGAATTTGAGAATATTGGAGACAAGAATATGAGACATATTGTGTATCGTTTTGAAACCAGAAATTAGTAATATGATTCAATAGTATTTGATTTGCTGGCAGAGCAAGACAATCAATGAAATTCTGAGGTATGGAAAGTATTGTAGTGATGATATTGAATCGCGACATAAAAAGTTAAAAAGAAGATGATGTGGGCACAGGTGAAAGTGGCAGAACAGCAAGAGGCGAATAATAATACTCAAACTGGTATTCAGATGAATGGTCATAATCAAAATGGGCAGAATTCCAGCGGAGGTAGAGGAAGAGGAAAAATGAATAGAGAGGAAGCTATGAAGAAATGTCCTTGTCATGCGTGCGGAAAGCTTGGACATTGGAAGAACGAGTGTAGATCTGCTAAAAAGAATAATGGGGCAAATCAAAATTTAATTCCACAGATGCAGAATGAGGTGGGTGTAAATGAACAGCAGCAGATAGTTACTCCACAGTTACATGTGCCACAAGCTCCCATGCCAAATAATGTGAATGCTCAAGTGCAGAGGTACAGTGTGAATACTGAATTTCACGGAAGTGACCAAAGTGGTAAGAATCAAACTGTGCAAATGGTTCCACAATATTGGTTGCAGTCCAATGAGAATGATTCAGACTCATCTCAATGACGGTGCCTGAGGGGGAGGAGGAGTGCTTGCTTGGCGCATCCTTGGCGGTAGATCAGTCAGGTCCATTTGTTGATGGAAAAGTGGAAGGGAATGACATTACATTCTTAGTGCACACTGCTGCTACCCGTTCTACTGTGAGAGCAGCAGAAATTCCAAACCTACCCCTCTCGGGAGAAACTATCCAAGTTGTCGGAGTCTCAAATAAGCATATTAGAACGCCAGTTAGAAATCGAATAGAAGTTCACATTGGTAACTTCAAAGACATGCATCGGTTTGTGGTATGTGACTCGAGTCCAGTAAATCTCTTAGGTAGAGATTTACTGTGCAAGATGAATTGCACCATCTATTGTACGCCAGATGGTATTGCATTTCAGACACCTGATGAGGTTGTTGAATTTAAAATAATGTTAGCGAAGCAAGGAACAGAGGTGGATGAGTTGTATTCACTTCTTACAGAAGAAAATTTGCCTGAAGAATTAAAAAGTGCAGTGAGATCAGATGTGTGGGATTTTTCAGGAAAGGAAATTGGCTTAATGACAAATGTAGATCCCATTCAGATTACAGTAAAAGATGGTGCTGTATATCCAAACACCCCTCAGTACAAAATGAGTCCAGAAGTAATTGCAGGAGTCACTCCTGTAATCGATCAAATGATTGAACAGGGAATTCTGAAAGAAATACTGAGCAGTCCTTGTAATTCGCCTATCATAGGTATTAAGAAACCCAGTGGGAAATATAGAATAGTGCAGGATTTAAGAAAGATTAATAAAATCGTAGTGCCCTGTTGTCCAATAGTGCCAAATCCAGCAGTGATACTGTACCAGATTCCCTGTGATGCTGAATGGTACACAGTGATTGACTTGTGCCAAGCCTATTTCTCGATTCCCTTACATCCGGAAAACCAGTATTTGTTTGCATTCTGGTTCGGAAACCGTGTTTTGGCATGGTGCCGAGTTCCTCAAGGGTACACAGAGAGTCCCTCAATCTTTAAGCAGAACTTGGAAAAAATGTCTGGAGACTGTTTATGCCAGGAAATTCGGTTTTGGTTCAATATATTGATGACCTACTGGTGGCATCAAAGACATGAGAAGCATGTGTGACAGACACAGTTGCTCTATTGAACCATTTGGCAGAAGGAGGACACAAGGTGTCCCCAGCAAAACTACAATTTTGCAAACAGGAAGTCCAGTACCTAGGACACAAAATAGAAAAATGAGTTAGGAAGGTGACACCTGAAAGAATTAAAGTGATCAAACAGATGAATCCACCCAAAACTCAGAAAGAAGTACGAATGTTTCTGGGAATGGTTGGATATTGCAGGCAGTGGATCAGTGGTTTCTCACTGAATGCAAAACCTCTACAGAGGTTGACACAGAAGGATGTGAAAGATCCGATTGATCTGGATGATGAAAGTATGGAAGCTTTTGTAAAATTGAAAAGCAGTCTTTAACATGCACCTGCATTAGGAATGCCAGATTGTACAAAGGATTTTGCGTTGTACTGCTGTGAGAGAGATGGATGCGTACTTTCAGTCCTGACTCAGAAACATGGAATGACACGACGTCCAGTAGCATATTTTTCTGCTACTTTGGATTCCGTGGCTGCAGCATTACCAGGATGTTTAAAAGCAGTAGCTGCCACTTGTATGAGTCTGGAACAAAGTGAAGCAATTGTGATGGGATATCCAGTGAAGGTGTATGTGACGCATTCTGTTGAGATTCTTTTGACTCGTACCCGTACACAGTACCTGACCTCTAGTCGGCTGACTAAGTACAAGAGAGTGATTCTGGGTGCTGGGAATGTGACTGTGGTGAGGTGCACAACTGTAAATCCAGCAACTCTGTTGCCGAATTTTCGCTGTGAGGAAGTGAGAGAAGAAGCGGATCATGATTGTTTAGATGTGACAGAACTGTGTACCAAGCCCAGGCCTGATATAGAGGATGTTCCCTTGGAAGAACCAGAATTTGAGATTTTTGTAGATGGGTCATGTTTGAGAAATGGAAAAGGTGAACTATGCACTGCCTATGCTGTTTGCACCATAGCGGGAGTTCTTGAAGCATCCTGTTTAAAAGAGGTAAACTCCACCCAAATTGCTGAGTTAATAGCTCTGATTAGAGCATGCAAAATTTCCAAAAGCCTGAAGGTAACCATATTCACTGATAGCCAATATGGGTTCGGGGTTGTCCATGATTTTGGACAGCTATGGATGCAAAGTGGATTTCTGACTTCTTCAGGTTCCCCTATTAGGAACAGCGAAACTGTAAAAGAATTATTGGATGCTTTGCAATTGGCCAAAAGAATTGCAGTGGTCAAATGTGCCGCACATAAATCAGGAGATGATTATGTGACAAAAGGCAACAGATACGCCGACCAGATTGCGCGTTTCTGTGCACAAAATACTATGGCTTTGAACAGATCAATTGAAAGGGGAAATATCGAATGCCATCTTATGTTTACCACAACATTTGAAACTTGGGAAGAAGTTAGGCAGATGCAGGAAGAAGCAAGTGATGAGGAAAAGGAACGATGGAGTAATACAGGATGCAGAAAGAGAGCAGAAGATGAACTATGGGTCTATTTTGATGAGAGACCAGTCTTGCCAGATTCTTTGCTTTCTCCATATGGCCAGAGTTTACCATGGAATTGCGCATATTGGAAGAGATGCAATGATCAGACTCTTCAAGCAGTCATGGTATGACCCAAAGTTCAGGGCCATTGCAGAGAGCCTTTGCCAGAAGTGTGTCACATGTCAGCAGCAAAATCCAGGCAGAAAGACAGTTGTTAGTTGGGGACGAATTGGGAGAGCAAGAGGACCAGTTACCCGTCTCCACCTGGACTTCATCGAGCTTCCCCCATGTAATAGGCTGAAGTATGTGCTAGTTGTTGTCTGCTTGTTCTCTCACTGGGTGGAAGCCTATCCCACGAGAAGAAATGATAGCCTCACTGTAGCTAAACTGCTTTTGAGAGAACTGATTCCTAGTTTTGGAATTCCAGTCACTTTAGAGAAAGATAGAGGAACCCATTTTAATAGTGAGATAATTCGGCTGATTTGTGCAGCATTTAAAATTGAGCAGAAGCTGCATTGTGCCTATCGACCCGAAGCATCTGGAGTGGTTGAGCAAATAAATGGCACTATAAAATCCAGGTTAGGAAAGGTGTGTGCATCCACATCACTGAAATGGCCTGACGCTTTACCCCTTGTACTGATGAGTCTAAGAAGTATTCCTGACAAAAAGACGGGATTGAGTCCTCACGAAATTCTCATGGGAAGAGCAATGAGACAAGCATACATACCAGCGAACAAATTGATGAGTATATCTGATGATCTGGTACTCGATTATTGCAGAGGATTGGCTGACCTGGTACGTTCTGTGTCTCACCAGGTTGGAGAAGATGCCACTACAACACAGCTAAATCAAGCTCATGATCTGAGTCCAGGTGAATGGGTTCTCGTCAAGAAGCACGTGAGGAAATTGTGCTTAGAACCCAGGTGGAATGGACCTTATCAAGTTATACTGGTGACGACAACGGCAGTGAAGTGTGGTGGCTTGCCAAATTGGATTCATGCGAGCCATACCAGATGAGTCCTAAGTCCACTTGAAAGACAAGAAGAGCAGCAACTGGTAAAACAAGAACAAAGACCAGTGGTTGAAGTGTGTGAAGCTGATGAATCTAGAGTGACAGATTCTGAAGAACAACCAGATGAAGAACAGCCGAGCACAAGTCAAGTAAAGTGGGCACCTGATACTAGGTCTCAAAAGACTGCTGTTGAGCCAGAAGAAAGTGAGTTCACTGCTAACCAAGAACCAAATGAGTTCACAGCTGAAGGAGAAACAAGTGAAACTGCTGTTGAACCAGAGGAAGGTGAGCTCACAGTTGAAAGAGAAATTACTGTTGAATCAACAGAAACAGGAGTTGCTGAAAGTCAGGAAGAAGAGCAGAACAAAGAGAGGCCAAATAAAAGAACCTGTGAACCAGACACAGAAGGTGAAAAAGTAGTTCAAACTAAGAAATCAAGAAAAGGTGATAATTGGCCAGGTGGAGTGAAAAGACTGAAATACACCCTGGTGAGAAGAAAGTCAAAAAGAAAACCAGAACAAAGTAATGAGGTCACAAGTCAAACAGAACAAGAAGAGTCAGGAGAAGAAATAAGAAAAACCAGGAGAATACGAATTCCAAGCAGAAAATACAAAGCACCAGAATGGACCTACGTCATATTGGAAGAAATTGAAAGTTCTGATCCAAGTGAAGAAAACAACAGTTCTGACAATGAACAAGTTGATGAAAGCAAATTGAGACCACCTTAAAAGAACTGTGAAAATTTAAATTGTAAAAATTGATGACAAAAAGAAAAACTGAATGACTCAGAAGATCAAAATAAAATAAAATAAAAGAAGACGGTAAAGAAGAAAGCCTATAGGTGTAGGATTACACCCATATTTTCCAGATTTTTTTTTTTAGTGTTCTTAAGTTTAGATAAATTTTATTTTTATAGAATACAAAATGGCTAAAGCAGAAGTGACTGAACGTCCAAAATCTAGTCTTAAACGTAGATGTATTAAAGCTTGCTTATGTCTTGTTATTATCATTTATGTGGATATTACCAACTGTCCTTGTACCTATTCTAATGGTAATTAATGATGGAAACAATAATAATGATGTAACAAGAGAAAGGATGAGTGATGTCACTAATGAAACTCCTAATACTAAAATAGAACCATTGGATGGAAGTATTCTCCATCATGATAAATTAATTAGTGATTTCTCGTTAAATGTGTTTACTAAATTGTTGTATGAGTATACTGAAACCATGAATGTGAGTGATTGTTATGTGTGCATGCGATTACCTTCGTCTGTCTCAGAGGGGTGACTTATCACCACCTACCTTTAACATATGGTGTGTCTTGCAGTATTCTAACCAGCCTATTTTATGTGACGGGGAAACTCGAATACCACTATTCTAATATAGATTTAGTATTTCCAGAAATACCGGTTATTAAGGAGCTAAATAAGGTTTTAAGTAGCAAAAATGCACGTTATATGGGTGAGTTCTTCCATATCACCAACATTTTAGATATAGAATATGCCTATAGAAATAACCTGACTTGTAGTTTGCGGGTGGAAGAAAAGATTTTTATAGAAATGGTAGAAGATAGAGGAGGAAGTTTTCAAAGAAAGGCTGCTGAAGAGAAGTCACGGGTGCCACCGTGGGCTTTTAGAGGAGGAGTTTATGAGAAAGGCGAGACATACGCTGCAATGTCCCTGGACTGGTCCCAGAAAGGGAAAATATGTTTGCTTAGAACGAAAACTAACTATAACAATTATTTCATTGGTAGCAGTGAATGTGAGCATACTTTCCAAATTACTGGAGGAATCACTGACAAAATATCAAAGGTCAGAATATCGACCTACAGAAATATCGACGCAAGAATATCGAAGTCAAGAATATCGACATCCTATCTACATTATGGTAAGTACAAAAATATCCCCAAAAAATATCGATGTCAAAAATATCGTTGTTAAAAATATCATTTTTTAAGTTAAAAAATAATGTAAAATAAAGTAAATAATATATAATTAAAATAAACCTAGTTAAAAATATTTTAAAATGTTTAAAAATTATAAGTAATATATATGTAATGTAAAAATAAATTAAACATATACATATAATATATAATATATATACTTACTAATAATTTTTAATAATTATTTTAATAAAATAATTTTTTTAAAATATCATATAAATTATAAATGCATCTATACACATAAAACAATAATATAAATAAAAATTAAATAAATATATATAACAAATTAAAAAAATTAACATTATTTTTAATCTTTTAAAAATTAATTATATACTACATTAACTAAAATAATACAAAAAATATTAGATAGCGGAGGTAATAAAATTACTATTTTAACTCCAAACAGTGTAACAGTAGGGAAAATGTTGGATAGCGTAGGGGTAAAAATTACTATTCCCACCCCAGTGAGTGCAACAGTAGGGAAAGTGTTGGATAGCGTAGGGGTAAAAATTACTATTCCCACTCCAGTGAGTGCAACAGTAGGGAAAGTGTTGGATAGCGTAGGGGTTAAAATTACTATTCCCACTCCAGGGAGTGCAACAGTAGGGAAAGTGTTGGATAGCGTAGGGGTAAAAATTTCTATTCCCACTCCAGTGAATGCAACAGTAGGGAAAGTGTTGGATAGCGTAGGGGTTAAAATTACTATTCCCACTCCAGTGAGTGCAACAGTAGGGAAAGTGTTGGATAGCGTAGGGGTAAAAATTACTATTCCCACTCCAGTAAGTGCAACAGTAGGGAAAGTGTTGGATAGCGTAGGGGTTAAAATTACTATTCCCACTCCAGGGAGTGCAACAGTAGGGAAAGTGTTGGATAGCGTAGGGGTAAAAATTACTATTCCCACTCCAGTGAGTGCAACAGTAGGGAAAGTGTTGGATAGCGTAGGGGTAAAAATTACTATTCCCACTCCAGGGAGTGCAACAGTAGGGAAAGTGTTGGATAGCGTAGGGGTAAAAATTACTATTCCCACTCCAGTGAGTGCAACAGTAGGGAAAGTGTTGGATAGCGTAGGGGTTAAAATTACTATTCCCACTCCAGTGAGTGCAACAGTAGGGAAAGTGTTGGATAGCATAAAGGTTAAATTAACATACTTATTAATTAAATAATTTTTGTAAAATAAATAACATATTAATAATTAATTACCCCAAAAAATTATAATAAATACCAATAAAATTAAATTAATATTTACTTAAATAACATTAAATTACTTCCCACCCTATTCCCCCATAAACACACAACCCGCTACACATAAAGAGGAACACAATTAATTTAATTATCAATTAATAAAAATTAATTACCAATAATAATAAATTAACAATAAATTGATTAACAATAACAATAAATAAAAAATAATAACAAATTAATTATAATTAAGATAATTATAAATTAATCAATTAATAAAAATTAATTACCAATTAATAATTAATTAACAATAAATTAATTATCAATAACAATAAATAAAAAATAATAATTAATTAATTATAATTAAATTATTTCCCTCCCTATTCCCCTATAAACCCACAACCCGCTACACATAAAAATTAACATAATTAATTTAATTATCAATTAATCAATTATTAAAAATTAATTACCAACTAATAATTAATTAACAATACATTAATTAACAATAACAATAAAAAAAATATATATAAAATTAATATAATGATAAATTCATCAATTTAAATATTTTTATTACCAATTAATAATTAATTAACAATAAATTAATAATCAATAACAATAAATAAAAACATATTAAATTTTTAATTATAATTAAATTACTTCCCACCCTATTCCCCTATAAACCCACAACCGGCTCTGATACTAAAACGCAAAACGTACTTTTAAAAAATTACTAATTTCTAAACATTTAATACATATATTTTAAAATAATAAAAATACATTACAATTTTTTTAAACATACATATTAAATACATACTAAAATACATAACACTAATATAAATATCGATATTATTAACAACGATATTTTTGCTAACGATATTACTTACTTCGATATTACTTACTTCGATATAAAAAAAACGATATTACTTACCTTAAGGTCGATATTCTGGTCACCGATATTCTTGACATCGATATTCTGTCCCTACGATTTTAAAAACTCGATATTAGTGTAGGTCGATATAAAAAAATTGATATTTTGACTGCGCATCTTACTGGAGGTTGGGGATTAAAGGGTGGAACTGATCCTGTCTTTCCAGGAGTTTATTATGTGTGTGGTAAGAAGGCCTACTACAAGTTGCCTGCACATTGGTATGGTAGTTGTTACTTTGCAATTGTTTTTCCTAAAGTCTACCACGTAGACCAAAATAGTAACCAACTAAGTGAAATAAATCATGGACTAACACATAACAAGAGAGCAAGTTTCTCAGAAATAGTAGGTGATATTTTTGGTGCACTGATACCCTCAGTTGGAGTCGTCCTGAATTCGCACAAAATTCGAAAGTTGTCCACAGTGGTTGATCGTTTATCAACAGATACTGCTGGTGGGTTCTTGATGATTGACACCGAAATGGTTGCAATCAGATCAATGGTTTTGCAAAATAGACTTGCCCTTGATATCTTATTAGCAAAAGAGGGTGGAGTCTGTGGCATGTTGAAAATCCAACACTGCTGTACCTATATCCCTGATAAAAGTGTAGGAATTGAGGGATATATAAAGAATATTACGTAATTACATGAAGACTTGACCCAACTGGAGGTTGATGGTGTTTGGGAGAAACTTGGTAAGAGATTTTCCTTCTGTGAGTAAATGGTTTTCTACCTTTGGAAGTAGTTTATTAGGGAAAATAATAATGCCAATTGTTTCTGTAGCTATAATAGCCTTAGTGATAATAATGACATATAAATGTTGCCAGGGTAAAAGTAGAAAAAGAGAAGTGACAGAATCAAAGAATGAACGTAGAGCAAGAAAGAGAAAAAGAGAGGAGATAGAATTAGAAGACATGAAAGAAAAATACTATGATATGATGAAAGATCTAGACGAGGGTGCCATAAAAAGAGAGAAGAGTACTGAGTTTTAGATAAAATAAAGATGGCACTCGGTATGGTGGGTGTGTTATGATGGCTCCTGAAAGCCATCAGAGGGGGGGATTGATGGAGCAGGGGTTCGAGAAAAGAAACCTGCTTGAATTAATACCCCCATAATACGTACTAACAGTAAGTAGTAAATGAAACTAATGTGCACCTTACACAAACACGTGGGAAATAGCTCTGCGCATGTATACACTAACGAGAAATAACATGTGAAAGAACTAAAATCGTATTTACATTATGCTTTGAAAAGTAACGAAAATAATGCATGACTAGGCCGCATGTGCATTTCGTAGTTTGCATGTTGCACTTTGCTTTAAAATAATAAGTAATGCTGTTTTTTGCTTAAGGCTTATGCTAGGTAACCCTAAATGAGTAATAGTGCCGGGGGGGATAAACAGTGAAAACTACATTGTCATATAATTGATGAATTTTCATTATCCATTTGCTATAGTGGGCTGGATGAAACTCCATTTTGCTTATATTGTCCGAAGAGGGAGGGGTGAGCTGAAGAGTGAATCTGATCTATCAGGGGCAAGAGAGATGCGCTGTGCACAGCAGAAGAGATGTACGAGTTGAAGGCCAATGTGACGATTGTCTGCCAAATGATGAAATCAACCGTGGGACCAGAGTCTTATTCTGCGGATGTTGTCAAATTTAAGAATAAAATTGTTTAAATGTATCTTACATAAGAAAACGTGAGAACGAATTAAGAACCAAACTGTGAGAAAGGAAGTAAAACAATAAATTGACTAAAATGTACGTGAGGTCACTGTGGTGTGACAGAGACACCTCCTAGGCCCTCCAATCATCTGTCTAGTTTTGAAAATTGTTGCAACTGATGTGGGATGGACATATGGGTTTTAGGGTATAACTGGGGTGCCTTTAGGGGTGTGGTTAAGTTAGGCTGACTGTAGAGAGAGAGAGAGGGGAGATTCATCGCTGTCCGTCGGTTTGCAGAGAGGCCTAGCTGTTCCTGTCCTGTCCCGTTCCTGTCCCGTTCCTGTCCCTGTAATCTTTGTTCTCCGACTCTATTCAGGGAACCCCCACCATCGCCTTGGCCAAGGTAGTGGTTTTCTACAGACCGTTAGGTTTGTATGTTTCTGACTCATACAGACATATTTCTTGCAAATGTATTTGTGTCTCTGAAACTTATGTCTCTTCGCCTATCCACTCCGTCATAGATACATTGAACGTATTATTTAGATGAAACTTTTGTCTCTTCATCTATCCCCTCCGTTTGGTGAATTCTGTTTCGCATTTGAATTTGCTGGAACTTTTGTCTCTTAATCTATCCACTCCTCCATGCAAATTGTCATTGCTTATATGATGAGTTTGTATTCATTTGAAGTTGTTGATGCTTATCTTCCTTTTGTGAGTTTCATTATTTGCATTTTTGACCCTATGCAATGAACATTACCACGTTATTTTATGAGATAAAGGGGCATATTAGCAAGACCCACGTTAAAATTATCGCCGTTTTAGCGGCAGGAAACTGCCGCTAAAGCGGCGATAATGGAGCTTGCTAATATGCGTTATAGAATTCAATAGAAGCCCAGGTTAGATGTGCAGGACATCTAACCTGGGCTTCTATTGAATTCCATAACGCTTATTACCAATCCCATTATCGCCGTTTTAGCGGCAGTTTCCTGCCGCTAAAACAGCGATAATTTTAACGTGGGTCTTGCTAATATGCCCCAAAGTTTTATTAACTTTACCGAGAGTCTGTGATTATTTTATTGACTGAAAGTAAGTTAGAAATGTCTTATCATTATCATCAACTATTCAACTAATTGGTCCTCGACCAAATAGAAGGAAAGTTGATACATGAATTAGAATGGTATATATTGAAAATTCATACATGGATCTTAAAAGAGAAAATATTGAACAAAAGTAAATTGACCCCAGCGCATCAGGGATTCTGGGTGAATGTGTATGGGCCATTGTTCTGTGATAGTATTGATCCCTGATCAGATATTGACCTTCACGCTGGATCAGTTTCTTTGGTAGCAGAGGACGGTTTAATTATTGATTAGTTTGGTAATGATTATTGATTATTGATTATATGTTCTTAACATGAAAAGTTAGCGTCCTGTTTTATGTTGTCTGGAAGTTCAGGTACGGAGATACCTGAGGAATCCCGGAATGAAATTTAGCCTGAAGTAGGCAGAAGAAGAGTGTGGTAAAGAAGCCACACTGCAGAAGTACTTTGTCTGTTGTAATAATACCTAAAAGCGATGGAGGGCTGTAGGTGTTATATTAGGGAAATTTCGTATATAAATAGGGTGACTGAAATAGTGAAGGGTCCGCTTCTGAAACTCTAGCCTTATCCCCAGGAGAGTAACAAGACCTCTTTTCACGCCAAAAAGTCCTCTTGCGAAATCTTGGCTTTAATCCTAGAGGAGTAATAGGTCCTCCCGGAAGCTTGTTTGAAGAGTAAAATAACGCTGGTCGTTATTAGGACTCGTAGTGAGAAAAATCTCTTGAAGGGTGAAAACTATCTCTTTATTTAGTGGAACAGACAAGGTAGCATTGTTTTTGTGTTGTTACTAACAGAAATTTCGATTAAGAAAAACGTAGAAAATATTGCCGTAAATTATTGTGAAGGGAGGGTCAGTAGAAGGAGTAATACTGATGTTAGAAAAGGCCGTGCTGGCATTGGTCAGGCAGCGGGCGTGTATTGAGCTTTGATTGGTTAGTTGGTGTGAGCCGCGCTAGTATTGGTTGAGACATTGCTTACGTAGGAGGGTTCTGATTGGTTTGTTAGTGTGAGTCGCGCTGGTATAGGACAAGAGCTGACAAATAGAATACATAGAACTACGGAAGGTTTTCTTTGTTTATTTTGGTGAGGTTCATTAGCGTAAAGGTTTAGAGAAAAATGAAGCTGTTAAAAAAGATAAAGAATTTTTTCAATAGGGACAAGCCAATTGTGACTAGGGAAGGAATTCCTATTCCACCCCCAAAGACGCCTGCTTCTTATATGATTTTAGAGCGAGGATATCACATGTGTATGTGGTTAGAGAATTGGGTGGAATATACAAAGGACGATGGTGTCATAGATTTTCCACAGCATGGTACATTTAATGTAAGGATATTGCAGAATCTGAGAAATCGAATGAATGCACTAGAACCAAATCCTAGATTGACGCAATACGAAGAATGGGAAGTTGAGGCATTTGAAAGAGAGAAATATAGAGGAGGTAACAGAAGATATAGGAATTGGATGCATGGATATCCTTTTGAAAGTAGGGAAGAAAAGTTGAAAAGATGGAGGAGAGCTGTAGTAACAGAAGGTTTGTACCCAGTTTTAGTTGCTGATGATCAGACAGGAGGAAAGTGTAAGGAGAAAAAGAATATAGAGACTCCCACTTTTAGGGAAGACCCGAATAATTCTGAGGATGATGAGTTGTTGGAGGAGATGATGACTAAAAGACCTCCGCCTTATGAAGAAAATTCAGGAGAAGTAACTCCGAGTGCTCCACAGATGGGAACTCCCTTGACTCCCCAGGTTAATGAAATGGCTAGAGTAGTGCGAGAAAATGAAGCGAATTTGTTGAATAAGGCAAGACTAGAGCAGGTTCAGAAAATGAATCAGCTAAGCCTGAATGCAAAAGCGCTGACAGTACCAGTAACAATTGGTCCTGTAGTTCCCTTGTATGGGGAAAGACAGAATTTGTCAAAAATACATTCATTGACAGTTCCGAGAAGTGGTAACAGGAGTGGGGTGGTAGCGGTAATGAATGAGAAGGGTCAAGATGATCAGAATACCACATTGTTAGATCTTCCGGTTTGTGAGTTGATAACGGAGACCCCTCAAAGAGGTATACAATTAGATCCGAGGAGAATAGGGCCGAATGTTACTCCAATAGCAGGGAGTTCAGCAGGTCCTTCACCAGATGAATTGAATAATTGGGAAAAGGAAATGACAAAACAGAAACCACAGCCACAGAGTATTAATGTGAGTCAATTAAAAGTAGATTTGGAAGAAATGATTATTGGGACAATAAGTCCAGATAGATTAGGGACTTACCGAGATGATGAATTGTTGTTTTTCTGCAAGAGCATTACCTGGAGAGCAAAGAAATTACATGAGAAGATATCTGAAGCTGCTAGTGAGTACAGAATAGACATAGAAAAGTCGAAAGTGTTGCAGAAATCATACAGATTGGCTTTCACTGACAAAGACCTAGAGAGTTTTAATGCGTCTGGAAATAAATTGCAGATAAAAGAATTGATGAACATATTGAAAAAATGGGGAGATGTAGATAGATGGAAAAATAGATGGACGAGAAAGAAGGAAGAAGCAGCTAGTAAAGGAACATCCATGTTTCCATTAAAAGAGACAGAACAAGTTGAAAGGGTGTGTCCGATGAGAGAAGTACCCGGTGGTTGATATGTTTATGTTCCATGGTCAAGACAGGATATATTGTCTTTCAGGAAAAATGTTCCCAGGTTAAGAGAGAAACCAGTTGAATGGTACAAACAGGTAGAGAGGTTTGTGAAAGTCTCGAAGGTATTGCTAAAAGATTTAGATGGGTTGTTTGAGATTGTTGTTCCAGCAGATTTATGGACAGAGTGTAAGATCACGGTTGATTGGCCAAAGGAAGAATATCCTAGGGACCCTAAAACAGGTGCACCGTCTGACGAAGTGATGAAAAAGTATAATCAAGTAATCACGTTTGTAAAGGGAAAATTTCCCCTAAGGAAACAGATTGGGTTAAAATTGACAGAACAACCCAGGAACCAAAAGAGTCAGTACATGCCTAGTATGAAAGGTTGTTGCAGGTATTTAAACAGTATATGGAATTTGAGAATATTGGAGACAAGAATATGAGACATATTGTGTATCGTTTTGAAACCAGAAATTAGTAATATGATTCAATAGTATTTGATTTGCTGGCAGAGCAAGACAATCAATGAAATTCTGAGGTATGGAAAGTATTGTAGTGATGATATTGAATCGCGACATAAAAAGTTAAAAAGAAGATGATGTGGGCACAGGTGAAAGTGGCAGAACAGCAAGAGGCGAATAATAATACTCAAACTGGTATTCAGATGAATGGTCATAATCAAAATGGGCAGAATTCCAGCGGAGGTAGAGGAAGAGGAAAAATGAATAGAGAGGAAGCTATGAAGAAATGTCCTTGTCATGCGTGCGGAAAGCTTGGACATTGGAAGAACGAGTGTAGATCTGCTAAAAAGAATAATGGGGCAAATCAAAATTTAATTCCACAGATGCAGAATGAGGTGGGTGTAAATGAACAGCAGCAGATAGTTACTCCACAGTTACATGTGCCACAAGCTCCCATGCCAAATAATGTGAATGCTCAAGTGCAGAGGTACAGTGTGAATACTGAATTTCACGGAAGTGACCAAAGTGGTAAGAATCAAACTGTGCAAATGGTTCCACAATATTGGTTGCAGTCCAATGAGAATGATTCAGACTCATCTCAATGACGGTGCCTGAGGGGGAGGAGGAGTGCTTGCTTGGCGCATCCTTGGCGGTAGATCAGTCAGGTCCATTTGTTGATGGAAAAGTGGAAGGGAATGACATTACATTCTTAGTGCACACTGCTGCTACCCGTTCTACTGTGAGAGCAGCAGAAATTCCAAACCTACCCCTCTCGGGAGAAACTATCCAAGTTGTCGGAGTCTCAAATAAGCATATTAGAACGCCAGTTAGAAATCGAATAGAAGTTCACATTGGTAACTTCAAAGACATGCATCGGTTTGTGGTATGTGACTCGAGTCCAGTAAATCTCTTAGGTAGAGATTTACTGTGCAAGATGAATTGCACCATCTATTGTACGCCAGATGGTATTGCATTTCAGACACCTGATGAGGTTGTTGAATTTAAAATAATGTTAGCGAAGCAAGGAACAGAGGTGGATGAGTTGTATTCACTTCTTACAGAAGAAAATTTGCCTGAAGAATTAAAAAGTGCAGTGAGATCAGATGTGTGGGATTTTTCAGGAAAGGAAATTGGCTTAATGACAAATGTAGATCCCATTCAGATTACAGTAAAAGATGGTGCTGTATATCCAAACACCCCTCAGTACAAAATGAGTCCAGAAGTAATTGCAGGAGTCACTCCTGTAATCGATCAAATGATTGAACAGGGAATTCTGAAAGAAATACTGAGCAGTCCTTGTAATTCGCCTATCATAGGTATTAAGAAACCCAGTGGGAAATATAGAATAGTGCAGGATTTAAGAAAGATTAATAAAATCGTAGTGCCCTGTTGTCCAATAGTGCCAAATCCAGCAGTGATACTGTACCAGATTCCCTGTGATGCTGAATGGTACACAGTGATTGACTTGTGCCAAGCCTATTTCTCGATTCCCTTACATCCGGAAAACCAGTATTTGTTTGCATTCTGGTTCGGAAACCGTGTTTTGGCATGGTGCCGAGTTCCTCAAGGGTACACAGAGAGTCCCTCAATCTTTAAGCAGAACTTGGAAAAAATGTCTGGAGACTGTTTATGCCAGGAAATTCGGTTTTGGTTCAATATATTGATGACCTACTGGTGGCATCAAAGACATGAGAAGCATGTGTGACAGACACAGTTGCTCTATTGAACCATTTGGCAGAAGGAGGACACAAGGTGTCCCCAGCAAAACTACAATTTTGCAAACAGGAAGTCCAGTACCTAGGACACAAAATAGAAAAATGAGTTAGGAAGGTGACACCTGAAAGAATTAAAGTGATCAAACAGATGAATCCACCCAAAACTCAGAAAGAAGTACGAATGTTTCTGGGAATGGTTGGATATTGCAGGCAGTGGATCAGTGGTTTCTCACTGAATGCAAAACCTCTACAGAGGTTGACACAGAAGGATGTGAAAGATCCGATTGATCTGGATGATGAAAGTATGGAAGCTTTTGTAAAATTGAAAAGCAGTCTTTAACATGCACCTGCATTAGGAATGCCAGATTGTACAAAGGATTTTGCGTTGTACTGCTGTGAGAGAGATGGATGCGTACTTTCAGTCCTGACTCAGAAACATGGAATGACACGACGTCCAGTAGCATATTTTTCTGCTACTTTGGATTCCGTGGCTGCAGCATTACCAGGATGTTTAAAAGCAGTAGCTGCCACTTGTATGAGTCTGGAACAAAGTGAAGCAATTGTGATGGGATATCCAGTGAAGGTGTATGTGACGCATTCTGTTGAGATTCTTTTGACTCGTACCCGTACACAGTACCTGACCTCTAGTCGGCTGACTAAGTACAAGAGAGTGATTCTGGGTGCTGGGAATGTGACTGTGGTGAGGTGCACAACTGTAAATCCAGCAACTCTGTTGCCGAATTTTCGCTGTGAGGAAGTGAGAGAAGAAGCGGATCATGATTGTTTAGATGTGACAGAACTGTGTACCAAGCCCAGGCCTGATATAGAGGATGTTCCCTTGGAAGAACCAGAATTTGAGATTTTTGTAGATGGGTCATGTTTGAGAAATGGAAAAGGTGAACTATGCACTGCCTATGCTGTTTGCACCATAGCGGGAGTTCTTGAAGCATCCTGTTTAAAAGAGGTAAACTCCACCCAAATTGCTGAGTTAATAGCTCTGATTAGAGCATGCAAAATTTCCAAAAGCCTGAAGGTAACCATATTCACTGATAGCCAATATGGGTTCGGGGTTGTCCATGATTTTGGACAGCTATGGATGCAAAGTGGATTTCTGACTTCTTCAGGTTCCCCTATTAGGAACAGCGAAACTGTAAAAGAATTATTGGATGCTTTGCAATTGGCCAAAAGAATTGCAGTGGTCAAATGTGCCGCACATAAATCAGGAGATGATTATGTGACAAAAGGCAACAGATACGCCGACCAGATTGCGCGTTTCTGTGCACAAAATACTATGGCTTTGAACAGATCAATTGAAAGGGGAAATATCGAATGCCATCTTATGTTTACCACAACATTTGAAACTTGGGAAGAAGTTAGGCAGATGCAGGAAGAAGCAAGTGATGAGGAAAAGGAACGATGGAGTAATACAGGATGCAGAAAGAGAGCAGAAGATGAACTATGGGTCTATTTTGATGAGAGACCAGTCTTGCCAGATTCTTTGCTTTCTCATATGGCCAGAGTTTACCATGGAATTGCGCATATTGGAAGAGATGCAATGATCAGACTCTTCAAGCAGTCATGGTATGACCCAAAGTTCAGGGCCATTGCAGAGAGCCTTTGCCAGAAGTGTGTCACATGTCAGCAGCAAAATCCAGGCAGAAAGACAGTTGTTAGTTGGGGACGAATTGGGAGAGCAAGAGGACCAGTTACCCGTCTCCACCTGGACTTCATCGAGCTTCCCCATGTAATAGGCTGAAGTATGTGCTAGTTGTTGTCTGCTTGTTCTCTCACTGGGTGGAAGCCTATCCCACGAGAAGAAATGATAGCCTCACTGTAGCTAAACTGCTTTTGAGAGAACTGATTCCTAGTTTTGGAATTCCAGTCACTTTAGAGAAAGATAGAGGAACCCATTTTAATAGTGAGATAATTCGGCTGATTTGTGCAGCATTTAAAATTGAGCAGAAGCTGCATTGTGCCTATCGACCCGAAGCATCTGGAGTGGTTGAGCAAATAAATGGCACTATAAAATCCAGGTTAGGAAAGGTGTGTGCATCCACATCACTGAAATGGCCTGACGCTTTACCCCTTGTACTGATGAGTCTAAGAAGTATTCCTGACAAAAAGACGGGATTGAGTCCTCACAAAATTCTCATGGGAAGAGCAATGAGACAAGCATACATACCAGCGAACAAATTGATGAGTATATCTGATGATCTGGTACTCGATTATTGCAGAGGATTGGCTGACCTGGTACGTTCTGTGTCTCACCAGGTTGGAGAAGATGCCACTACAACACAGCTAAATCAAGCTCATGATCTGAGTCCAGGTGAATGGGTTCTCGTCAAGAAGCACGTGAGGAAATTGTGCTTAGAACCCAGGTGGAATGGACCTTATCAAGTTATACTGGTGAGGACAACGGCAGTGAAGTGTGGTGGCTTGCCAAATTGGATTCATGCGAGCCATACCAGATGAGTCCTAAGTCCACTTGAAAGACAAGAAGAGCAGCAACTGGTAAAACAAGAACAAAGACCAGTGGTTGAAGTGTGTGAAGCTGATGAATCTAGAGTGACAGATTCTGAAGAACAACCAGATGAAGAACAGCCGAGCACAAGTCAAGTAAAGTGGGCACCTGATACTAGGTCTCAAAAGACTGCTGTTGAGCCAGAAGAAAGTGAGTTCACTGCTAACCAAGAACCAAATGAGTTCACAGCTGAAGGAGAAACAAGTGAAACTGCTGTTGAACCAGAGGAAGGTGAGCTCACAGTTGAAAGAGAAATTACTGTTGAATCAACAGAAACAGGAGTTGCTGAAAGTCAGGAAGAAGAGCAGAACAAAGAGAGGCCAAATAAAAGAACCTGTGAACCAGACACAGAAGGTGAAAAAGTAGTTCAAACTAAGAAATCAAGAAAAGGTGATAATTGGCCAGGTGGAGTGAAAAGACTGAAATACACCCTGGTGAGAAGAAAGTCAAAAAGAAAACCAGAACAAAGTAATGAGGTCACAAGTCAAACAGAACAAGAAGAGTCAGGAGAAGAAATAAGAAAAACCAGGAGAATACGAATTCCAAGCAGAAAATACAAAGCACCAGAATGGACCTACGTCATATTGGAAGAAATTGAAAGTTCTGATCCAAGTGAAGAAAACAACAGTTCTGACAATGAACAAGTTGATGAAAGCAAATTGAGACCACCTTAAAAGAACTGTGAAAATTTAAATTGTAAAAATTGATGACAAAAAGAAAAACTGAATGACTCAGAAGATCAAAATAAAATAAAATAAAAGAAGACGGTAAAGAAGAAAGCCTATAGGTGTAGGATTACACCCATATTTTCCAGATTTTTTTTTAGTGTTCTTAAGTTTAGATAAATTTTATTTTTATAGAATACAAAATGGCTAAAGCAGAAGTGACTGAACGTCCAAAATCTAGTCTTAAACGTAGATGTATTAAAGCTTGCTTATGTCTTGTTATTATCATTTATGTGGATATTACCAACTGTCCTTGTACCTATTCTAATGGTAATTAATGATGGAAACAATAATAATGATGTAACAAGAGAAAGGATGAGTGATGTCACTAATGAAACTCCTAATACTAAAATAGAACCATTGGATGGAAGTATTCTCCATCATGATAAATTAATTAGTGATTTCTCGTTAAATGTGTTTACTAAATTGTTGTATGAGTATACTGAAACCATGAATGTGAGTGATTGTTATGTGTGCATGCGATTACCTTCGTCTGTCTCAGAGGGGGTGACTTATCACCACCTACCTTTAACATATGGTGTGTCTTGCAGTATTCTAACCAGCCTATTTTATGTGACGGGGAAACTCGAATACCACTATTCTAATATAGATTTAGTATTTCCAGAAATACCGGTTATTAAGGAGCTAAATAAGGTTTTAAGTAGCAAAAATGCACGTTATATGGGTGAGTTCTTCCATATCACCAAAATTTTAGATATAGAATATGCCTATAGAAATAACCTGACTTGTAGTTTGCGGGTGGAAGAAAAGATTTTTATAGAAATGGTAGAAGATAGAGGAGGAAGTTTTCAAAGAAAGGCTGCTGAAGAGAAGTCACGGGTGCCACCGTGGGCTTTTAGAGGAGGAGTTTATGAGAAAGGCGAGACATACGCTGCAATGTCCCTGGACTGGTCCCAGAAAGGGAAAATATGTTTGCTTAGAACGAAAACTAACTATAACAATTATTTCATTGGTAGCAGTGAATGTGAGCATACTTTCCAAATTACTGGAGGAATCACTGACAAAATATCAAAGGTCAGAATATCGACCTACAGAAATATCGACGCAAGAATATCGAAGTCAAGAATATCGACATCCTATCTACATTATGGTAAGTACAAAAATATCCCCAAAAAATATCGATGTCAAAAATATCGTTGTTAAAAATATCATTTTTTAAGTTAAAAAAATAATGTAAAATAAAGTAAATAATATATAATTAAAATAAACCTAGTTAAAAATATTTTAAAATGTTTAAAAATTATAAGTAATATATATGTTATGTAAAAATAAATTAAACATATACATATAATATATAATATATATACTTACTAATAATTTTTAATAATTATTTTAATAAAATAATTTTTTTTAAATATCATATAAATTATAAATGCATCTATACACATAAAACAATAATATAAATAAAAATTAAATAAATATATATAACAAATTAAAAAAATTAACATTATTTTTAATCTTTTAAAAATTAATTATATACTACATTAACTAAAATAATACAAAAAATATTAGATAGCGGAGGTAATAAAATTACTATTTTAACTCCAAACAGTGTAACAGTAGGGAAAATGTTGGATAGCGTAGGGGTAAAAATTACTATTCCCACCCCAGTGAGTGCAACAGTAGGGAAAGTGTTGGATAGCGTAGGGGTAAAAATTACTATTCCCACTCCAGTGAGTGCAACAGTAGGGAAAGTGTTGGATAGCGTAGGGGTTAAAATTACTATTCCCACTCCAGGGAGTGCAACAGTAGGGAAAGTGTTGGATAGCGTAGGGGTAAAAATTTCTATTCCCACTCCAGTGAATGCAACAGTAGGGAAAGTGTTGGATAGCGTAGGGGTTAAAATTACTATTCCCACTCCAGTGAGTGCAACAGTAGGGAAAGTGTTGGATAGCGTAGGGGTAAAAATTACTATTCCCACTCCAGTAAGTGCAACAGTAGGGAAAGTGTTGGATAGCGTAGGGGTTAAAATTACTATTCCCACTCCAGGGAGTGCAACAGTAGGGAAAGTGTTGGATAGCGTAGGGGTAAAAATTACTATTCCCACTCCAGTGAGTGCAACAGTAGGGAAAGTGTTGGATAGCGTAGGGGTAAAAATTACTATTCCCACTCCAGGGAGTGCAACAGTAGGGAAAGTGTTGGATAGCGTAGGGGTAAAAATTACTATTCCCACTCCAGTGAGTGCAACAGTAGGGAAAGTGTTGGATAGCGTAGGGGTTAAAATTACTATTCCCACTCCAGTGAGTGCAACAGTAGGGAAAGTGTTGGATAGCATAAAGGTTAAATTAACATACTTATTAATTAAATAATTTTTGTAAAATAAATAACATATTAATAATTAATTACCCCAAAAAATTATAATAAATACCAATAAAATTAAATTAATATTTACTTAAATAACATTAAATTACTTCCCACCCTATTCCCCCATAAACACACAACCCGCTACACATAAAGAGGAACACAATTAATTTAATTATCAATTAATAAAAATTAATTACCAATAATAATAAATTAACAATAAATTGATTAACAATAACAATAAATAAAAAATAATAACAAATTAATTATAATTAAGATAATTATAAATTAATCAATTAATAAAAATTAATTACCAATTAATAATTAATTAACAATAAATTAATTATCAATAACAATAAATAAAAAATAATAATTAATTAATTATAATTAAATTACTTCCCTCCCTATTCCCCTATAAACCCACAACCCGCTACACATAAAAATTAACATAATTAATTTAATTATCAATTAATCAATTATTAAAAATTAATTACCAACTAATAATTAATTAACAATACATTAATTAACAATAACAATAAAAAAAATATATATATATAATTAATATAATGATAAATTCATCAATTTAAATATTTTTATTACCAATTAATAATTAATTAACAATAAATTAATAATCAATAACAATAAATAAAAACATATTACATTTTTAATTATAATTAAATTACTTCCCACCCTATTCCCCTATAAACCCACAACCGGCTCTGATACTAAAACGCAAAACGTACTTTTAAAAAATTACTAATTTCTAAACATTTAATACATATATTTTAAAATAATAAAAATACATTACAATTTTTTTAAACATACATATTAAATACATACTAAAATACATAACACTAATATAAATATCGATATTATTAACAACGATATTTTTGCTAACGATATTACTTACTTCGATATTACTTACTTCGATATAAAAAAAACGATATTACTTACCTTAAGGTCGATATTCTGGTCACCGATATTCTTGACATCGATATTCTGTCCCTACGATATTAAAAACTCGATATTAGTGTAGGTCGATATAAAAAAATTGATATTTTGACTGCGCATCTTACTGGAGGTTGGGGATTAAAGGGTGGAACTGATCCTGTCTTTCCAGGAGTTTATTATGTGTGTGGTAAGAAGGCCTACTACAAGTTGCCTGCACATTGGTATGGTAGTTGTTACTTTGCAATTGTTTTTCCTAAAGTCTACCACGTAGACCAAAATAGTAACCAACTAAGTGAAATAAATCATGGACTAACACATAACAAGAGAGCAAGTTTCTCAGAAATAGTAGGTGATATTTTTGGTGCACTGATACCCTCAGTTGGAGTCGTCCTGAATTCGCACAAAATTCGAAAGTTGTCCACAGTGGTTGATCGTTTATCAACAGATACTGCTGGTGGGTTCTTGATGATTGACACCGAAATGGTTGCAATCAGATCAATGGTTTTGCAAAATAGACTTGCCCTTGATATCTTATTAGCAAAAGAGGGTGGAGTCTGTGGCATGTTGAAAATCCAACACTGCTGTACCTATATCCCTGATAAAAGTGTAGGAATTGAGGGATATATAAAGAATATTACGTAATTACATGAAGACTTGACCCAACTGGAGGTTGATGGTGTTTGGGAGAAACTTGGTAAGAGATTTTCCTTCTGTGAGTAAATGGTTTTCTACCTTTGGAAGTAGTTTATTAGGGAAAATAATAATGCCAATTGTTTCTGTAGCTATAATAGCCTTAGTGATAATAATGACATATAAATGTTGCCAGGGTAAAGTAGAAAAAGAGAAGTGACAGAATCAAAGAATGAACGTAGAGCAAGAAAGAGAAAAAGAGAGGAGATAGAATTAGAAGACATGAAAGAAAAATACTATGATATGATGAAAGATCTAGACGAGGGTGCCATAAAAAGAGAAGAGTACTGAGTTTTAGATAAAATAAAGATGGCACTCGGTATGGTGGGTGTGTTATGATGGCTCCTGAAAGCCATCAGAGGGGGATTGATGGAGCAGGGGTTCGAGAAAAGAAACCTGCTTGAATTAATACCCCCATAATACGTACTAACAGTAAGTAGTAAATGAAACTAATGTGCACCTTACACAAACACGTGGGAAATAGCTCTGCGCATGTATACACTAACGAGAAATAACATGTGAAAGAACTAAAATCGTATTTACATTATGCTTTGAAAAGTAATCGAAAATAATGCATGACTAGGCCGCATGTGCATTTCGTAGTTTGCATGTTGCACTTTGCTTTAAAATAATAAGTAATGCTGTTTTTTGCTTAAGGCTTATGCTAGGTAACCCTAAATGAGTAATAGTGCCGGGGGGGGGGATAAACAGTGAAAACTACATTGTCATATAATTGATGAATTTTCATTATCCATTCGCTATAGTGGGCTGGATAAAACTCCATTTTGCTTATATTGTCCAAAGAGGGAGGGGTGGGCTGAAGAGTGAATCTGATCTGTCAGAGGCAAGACAGATGCGCTGTGCACAGCAGAAGAGATGTACGAGTTGAAGGCCAATGTGACGATTGTCTGCCAAATGATGAAATCAACCGTGGGACCAGAGTCTTATTCTGTTACTAATTTTTGATAGACCGTTTTGCACTCATTCCCGCCTGCGACTTGCTTAATATAATAATGTCTCGCTTCCAGGATGGTAGAGAAGAGATGGCCCAAGATTTATTCAGTATTGGTTCCGAAAATGTTCCTAATGTACAAGGAACATCAACCACCACTAGTTTAAAAACACTTTTCCTCAGACTCGAGCGATTAAAGAAACAGGAGTTATCCCGTTGGTGGGACGGGATAACGCTCCAAAAGTATTTGAGTAATAAGAAAATTCCAAGAGGGTTAAGAATCTTGATCTTCTCTACGTTTGAAGACCTCAGTGAGGATCTCCTCAATGAATGGGAGGGTAACCTTGAGAATGCATCTCAAATAATGATGCAAATATTGATACGCCATGCAAGAGAAAAAGGAGAGAAACTACAGGTTGAAATAGAGAATACAGAAAAAGAAATAAATGCAATGGAACAGAAAGATCTTATCAACAAAAATGTTGCAATCCTTAAGAAAGTTATGGAGGAATACCAATTATAACTTAAAGATAAGAAACTCAAAAAAGTCAGGAGAGATGATAGAGATTATCGCGATGGGCGCGTGTATACATTTGCCAAAAAATTTGATAATGTCCAAGGAGGGGAGGAGAGAAAGAGATCTCGTGAGGAAAGAGAAGAGAGTGATGCGGCACGTTCCTTCATCAGTGCCTCTTCATCATCACTGAATAGTATAGCTTCAAATATTACACAAGAGACCCCTTTAGGGAAGGAGCTTCTTCTTTCCAGAAGGAGCTCGCCAAACTTCGAATAAGCAGCAGGCTTCAACAAAGGGAGACCACCCAAAACCCAGAGGGGAGGCAGGAGGTCAAAAGGCAGGTACAGGTCGAGGAACCTCGAACAAAGCGAATGCAGTAGCGAGATCAAAATCCTAAATGACAATGTGATTTGTAACCTTACAGGATGTGTGGACATGACTAATTCTTCAAAAAACAAAAGAGAGAGCTAGGACTGGTGGATAGCCGTCCTTGTCCCTTAATGATATATCAAACAAAATGAGACGGCCAAGCTATATAGCTATCTGACACAGAAGTGTCTGGCACTTGCAAGTTTATCTAGAAAACCCTCACACACCAACCTGGTTGGTGTCATGCTTCATCATCGGGTCCCAGCTGAGTAGCCGAATGCTACTCAGCTGTGCTGCAACACCTGATTACAGTGGAGCGGGTTGTGCTGTTAGTGCATGTGATGAAGTAAATGTGAAACTAAAAATACCTCTGGGATTCTGCCTGTTAATTATTTTATTCCCAGTGATCCAGGGTATGTTAAAAACAAGAGAGAGGATAATTCACTGAGGTTAATGCTTATATCTCAGTGTTATCCATTGATGGTCAACATGTTTCAGCCCACTTAGAAAATTGCTGGGGTTTTCTTCAGGACCTCTCATATAAAGTGCTTGGTGAGTGAAGTGAAAAAAGTGAGTGGTAAAAATGAACCACGTGTTAAAGCATTTTTAGTACTCACGCTAAGGAGTACCATTCATGCTAAGAGGACTAACCGTACTCAGGGTCCTCACAATGGGCTAGTACCTAAAAAAAAGGGAGAAGACATAACACAACACAATACGAACATTTAACAAGTAAAATCATAAAACTGGAGCTTATGCCTTCACCGTATTGATGGGGCCCTATAATTTTGTAACTACAGCACGCAGTGTCAGATATACGTGCAGTCACTTTCAAACACAGATCATGCATCCAATATGACATGTTTGAGTGTAATATAGTGATCAACCATCAAGTATCAATCAAAAAAGGCATTTAGTTTGTGCCTTATTTAATCGGTATTGCTTATAGTGAAATGGTGCCAGTGAGAGAAATGTGTGACTATGCGTGGTAGTCACCTTGAGCGGTTTGTATTAAACCGAGTGGGGCCGGCTAGATTGTGCCGTGTTATTATAATAGTATTTTATGCAGTGACTCAGGGAAAGAGTAATTAGCATTTGGATAATTACACTACTGGTATGACTGGCTCACACTTCTGATTCT
This sequence comes from Calotriton arnoldi, assembly GCA_963921515.1. Classification (NCBI taxonomy): domain Eukaryota; kingdom Metazoa; phylum Chordata; class Amphibia; order Caudata; family Salamandridae; genus Calotriton; species Calotriton arnoldi. The sequence goes on along the minus strand of CAWUFW010004783.1, from coordinate 1,064,565 downwards.
GGGATGGGGAGCCATTTAAGTCACGTACTCTAACAGAAAAAGGGGGGATAAAAACGGAGGAGGAATCAATGTAAACAACTCGATCTGCACCAAAAACGATTAAAGGTGGCAGAGCCAGAGACGATTAAAAGGAAACAGAATTATACATAAGGTGTAGCGGCGAAGGTTGTAAGAAGCCAACTACACCCTGAATAGGGTAGATCTTACTTCGTGTCATGGTCTCTCCCGCTGCACAACCTATTGCGGTATCCTCAGGAACAGGCTGGTAAGAGAATGGAGGAGCCGGAGCTGGTTAAAAAGGGAATTTCGACCAATTGCGGGAGAGCATCCGGACTGAGTCTATTCATCATCACGTGTGTGACGTGAGGCGCATAGACAAGACTAGAGTGCTGACTCTCGTTATGACAGCAACTTCCGGGCAGGATGTGCACGTCATCACGTGTATAACGTGAAACGCGTATTGAATGGTTACAGTGTTTACTTTTAGATTAAAGTATCCCGCTAGAGGTGGTTGACTTAGCCACTAAACGATGGGCTACATGTGTGAAGAAACGAAGGGAGGAAGGAAGGATAACCTTATTCACAAGTAGAGCCAAATTATAGGGCAAATAACAACTGCATGACCTCCCCCATGTGCGAGGATACAGATAAAAAGATGTATGTAATTATAAGATGATAGTTTCAAAATAAATTAATGTAAGTAATAAGATCTAATGTAGTACCCCAAAGATAATACCACAGATCTCATTTCTCAATACCACTGATCCAGAGTATATAATCATAATCATTAGGCTAAATGATTATATACTCTGGATCAGTGTTAGCGGTTGCAACAAGTCACCATCCACAGTTGAGAATTGAGATCTGTGGTATTATCTTTGGGGTACTACATTAGATCTTATTACTTACATTAATTTATTTTGAAACTATCATCTTATAATTACATACATCTTTTTATCTGTATCCTCGCATGGGGAGGTCATGCAGTGGTTATTTGCCCTATAATTTGGCTCTACTTGTGAATAAGGTTATCCTTCCTTCCTCCCTTCGTTTCTTCACACATGTAGCCCATCGTTTGAGTGGCTAAGTCAACCACCTCTAGCGGGATACTTTAATCTAAAAGTAAACACTGTAACCATTCAATACGCGTTTCACGTTATACACGTGACGACGTGCACATCCTGCCGGAAGTTGCTGTCAACGAGTCAGCACTCTAGTCTTGTCTATGCGCCTCCGTCACACGGATGATGAATAGACTCAGTCCGGATGCTCTCCCGCAATGGTCGAAATTCCCTTTTAGCCAGCTCGGCCTCCATCTCTTGCCAGCCTGTTCCTGAGGACTGCCGCAATAGGCTGTGCAGCGGGAGAGACCATGACACAGTAAGATCTACCTATTCAGAGTGTAGTTGGCTTCTTACGACCTTCGCGCTACACCTTATGTATAATTCTGTTTCCTTTTTAATCGTCTCGGCTCTGCCACTGCAATGCGTTTTTGGTGCAGATCGAGTTGTTTACATTGATTCCCTCCTCCGTTTTTATCCCCTTTTTCTGTTAGAGTACGTGACTTAAATGGCTCCCCATCCCAGGATCAAGTGTGAGCCAGTCATACCAGTAGTGTAATTATCCAAATGCTAATTACTCTTTCCCTGAGTCACTGCATAAAATACTATTATAATAACACGGCACAATCTAGCCGACCCCACTGGTTTAATACAAACCGCCGTTAAGACTACCACGCATAGTCACACATTTCTCTCACTGGCACCATTTCACTATAAGCAATACCGATTAAATAAGGCACAAACTAAATGCCTTTTCGATTGATACCTGATGGTTGATCACTATATTACACTCAAACATGTCATATTGGATGCATGATCTGTGTTTGAAAGTGACTGCACGTATATCTGACACTGCGTGCTGTAGTTACAAAATTATGAGGGCACCATCAATGCGGTGAAGGCATAAGCTCCAGTTTTATGATTTTACTTGTTAAATGTTCGTATTGTGTTGTGTTATGTCTTCTCCCTTTTTTTAGGTACTAGCCCATTGTGAGGACCCTAGTGCGGTTAGTCCTCTTAGCATGAATGGTACTCCTTAGCGTGAGTACTAAAGATGCTTTAGCACGTGGTTCATTTTTACCACTCACTTTTTTCACTTCACTCACAAGCACTCATATGAGAGGTCCTGAAGAAAGCCCCGGCAATTTCTAAGTGGGCTGAAACATGTTGACCATCAATGGATGCACTGAGATATAAGCATTAACCTCAGTGAATTATCCTCTCTCTTGTTTTTAACATACCCTGGATCACTGGGAATCAAATAATTAACAGGCAGAATCCCAGAGGTATTTTCAGTTTCACATTTATCATCGCATGCGCTAACAGCACAACCCGCTCCACTGTAATCAGGTGTTGCAGCACAGCTGAGTAGCATTCGACTACTCAGCTGGGACCGATGATGAGCATGACACCAACCAGGTTGGTGTGTGAGGGTTTTCTAGATAAACTTGCAAGTGCCAGACACTTCTGTCAGATAGCTATATAGCTGCGTCTCATTTTGTTTGATATGGACATGACTAATGACAATGACTTGAAAATTGTAAATCTGTCCAATAAATTGCTTGATAATGATGAACTATCAATCTTGAGTAAGGGTTTGAATTTTTGCCCCACCCAAAGTGGTGATCCAACCAATGTTCATATTGACATGTACAAATTTGTTAGAGTGTTAAAATCAAGGGACTTCTTTTCACAATACATTGTTAAAAACACCGAGCGTAGTGATATTTCTGTTGGTACAACTCAGACTAACTGCTGATATTCGCAATGTCCAATTGTTGTTGAGTATAGGTGATGATGCTAACCCTGAGATGGCAACGCTACTTAATAAATTTGAGATCCAACAAAACTATGGAATAGATAGTGGTTTAAAACCCAGATCTAAGTTTGTGCCCGCTATTAACTACCACCCTAACATAGATGTTTTTTATGACAAAGTGACCAAAGATTTGTATAAATTGGAAACATCTGGGAAATCCACACCTATGATTAACCACAACATTACCGCCAAAGAAAGGGAAGCTCTAAATAGATTGAGGTCTGATGACATGATTGTCATAAGAGAGGCAGACAAGGGCGGTAATGTTGTGGTGATGAATAAATGTGATTACATGTCAGAGATTGAACGCCAATTGAACAATGATTTATGCTATAAGAAAATATCTGCTAATCCAATCCAGAAACTAACAACATTGATAAATTTGAAATTAAGTGAATGGAGAGACATTGCTCTTTTGACTGAGGATGAATTCAGATATCTCAGGGTGAATCGTCCAACATATCCGTGTATCTACATTCTGCCCAAAATTCATAAAGGGGGGCCTTTTCCCCCTGGGCGTCCCATAATCTCAGGGGTGGGATCACCGACCGAAAAACTTTCAGAATTTGTAGACTTAAGACTCCAAAAACATGTTGTTGACCTACCATAATTTATTAGAGACAGTAAGGACATTCTTGTCAAACTTAATGACTTTCAATGGTCGGATGATCTTATGTTCGTCACCCTTGACGTTGTTGGTCTATACACTTGTATACTAAAAGAATTCGGAGTATTGGCAGTAAGGTCATTTTTGGACAAAGAGAGTGCTAACCTTTATGATTTTAACGAGATGATTGTGGAAATGATAGATCTCATTTTGAGTAATAACTTCTTCCTACACAACAGATGCTGGTTTCAGCAGATACCTGGCACTGCCATGGGCTCCAGGTTCGCTCCCTCTTATGCCTGCCTCTTCATGGGTTGGTTTGAGAGGGAGTATGCCTGGAGCCGTCGTGCCTCCCCCTGGACGGAACATATTGTGTACTGGGGGAGGTACATAGACGATATCATCTGTCTATGGTCAGGATCCAGTGAGCAATTACAGCAATACTTCACGTATCTGAATGCCAATACTTACAACGTTAAATTTACAATGACCTGGGACAAAGAAAAAATAGATTTTCTTGATATACATTTTTATATCAAAAATGAGACCATCCAGAGCACATTGTATAGGAAAGCAACAGCATGCAATGGGGTCCTCCACGCTGACAGTGCGCATTCATGCTCTGTTCTTTTCAATATTCCCTTTGGGGAGATGACGCGCATACGCAGGAACTGCAGTGAGGAAGACACCTACCAAAGTAATATCCTTGAATCCAAAAAAAGATTTTTGAAAAGGGGATATAAAAAAGACATCTTGGACATAGCAATTGAGAAGGCACATCATTAAAAAAGGGAAGACACCCTTCGTGACAAACAAAAAACATCTAGTGGGACTGCGAATGAGAGGGCAGTTAGTCTAGTCACACAATACAACACCAATAGCTGTAAGGTGTACAACATCCTTAAGAAGAATTGGGGTCTCCTACAAGATGTCCCGGGTCTCAGAAACTGTATAACTAACACACCTACAATGACTTATCGGAGGGGGAGAACATTGCGTAATGCTTTATGTCCCAGTTATGTTACCCACAAACAAGACACCTGGTTACCCTCAAAACCACTTGGTTTCTTTACCTGTGGATTATGCAACATCTGCCCCTTTGGTCTAAACAAAACCACTTGCTTCACATATAACGCGGCTACGTCATATAACATAACATATTTCATGAATTGTAACACCACACATGTGATCTATGTTTTGGGTTGCAAATGTGGTATTATTTACGTAGGCAGCACAGTTCGGCCATTACAAATTTGCATACAGGAGCATCGTAGGACAATTTTAAATAAAGACAGCCGATACCCCCTTAGTGATCATTATAGGGATATACATCCCAATGATAATACCTTCTGGTTTCATGGTATTGATCATGTACCTATTGGCAATAGAGGTGGGGACCGTGAGCTGCTGGTCAGACAAAAGGAGGCAAAATGGATCTGTCGCCTTAAGGCCACTTTGATGGGACATAACACCGATAGGGAACTGCACTATTTTCTTGGATAAAGGGAATCTGATACTGTCAACTGGAGGTACACTATTTGTAATCGTTTAGGTATAATTTACATGTTACTTGATCATGTATAAAGATCTGTCACTGAAACCTCAAGTTTTATTTAATCTTGATGTGAATTGCAAATGGCCAAGTTAATACTCATTATGTATGAATATATGAACATCTTATGGTATGTAATTGTACTGTACTCTACTCTAATCCCTTGTTGGGCTGTTCTTTGTCTTTTAAAGAATTGTTGTTAATGTCAAATTTCTCGCTCTTATTCATCTCTTTCTTGTATTTTGAGTAATTGGGGAGGGTCAATCGGTATCTACATGATATTGCCGGTTTTCTAATCTCTGGCCAATCAGTGGTATTTCTGTGGCGGCCGACGCCATAAACTCGATCCCACGTATCCTTTCTACGTCGTTTTGTGTTTATGAACAGACGATGCTGTTTTTGGCTTCTTGGAGAATTGTGGTCAATACTAATATTTTTTGTTGTTGTTTGTCTATCCCCCCTTTTTTCTGATCGTGAATTATCTTGGGTGTTTGATTGGTATCACCATTGTTTTGTGGTTTTTTAATACCTCCGGCATATCGGTGGTATCTCCAAAATGGCCGACGCCTTATCCACTGATCGATTATTTTTAATTACTGATGGGAAATTAGTCATTTACACCGGGTGAGAATACTAGCTGCACCTCATTTCTGCACTTTCAATATGCGAGGCGGCTGCATTATTCAATTAGCCATGCCACATATGTTAATGGCCTGTCGATACCTGCTGTTTTAGATATGATACCTGTTTCCAATCATTTTTTGATGATACTGTATGTTAGTACATCCGTTGAAGCGATTATTTCTTGTTTCACGGGATTGGGATCTTTTAGAATTGGACTTGCGTAATCAAACGCCCACCTACAATGAGTAGTTGGTGCTGTATTTTGTAACATTGCTGAGGTGGTGGCTCTGCACTCTCTTGAACAAAGTTATTACACTTTTTTTGTTTTCGTTTTCTTTAAATTAACACACTACAATGATGCCCTGATTGTTTATATTTCTCTAACAGACCGTATAACATGAACCATTCATCATAAAGCTCTTGGAATAAGGAGCCATCTATGGACTCGTGTCTTTCACATATGCCTGAGATAACTATCCGTGTGCTCCATTAATTTGGAGGTGAGTCCGGGGTATATGAATGAGCGAGGATGTTCCTCTAATTTTTTAGCTTATGGGTGACGGTTCTATCTTGGAACACACAGATTGTCCGACATATGGAGCTCTCTTATTTTATTCTAATTAGATTAAGCTGTTTTGCACTTACTATATAGTGCTTATGAGTAGCCTTGGTTATTGTTACCCATGGGACGACAGTTGTGTTCATTTTTCCGTTTCTATTATAGATTTTACTATATGTGCCGACTTCTGCATTGAAACTTAACGCGATTTGGATTGATATATTTAATGTTACTTTCTACATACTGAGTTTGAAGCCTGATATTTCAGAGGTGAGGAACATGTTCACCTTCTTTCCTGGACGTTGTCTAGTCACTGTGGCATATTTTTTATACTATTCACAATCCTATAAATGTCTTGCTTTCTTCTAAGCTTGACACCACTGAGGTGAGGATTTTTCACCCCTTTTCTTAACTTTCTGAAAAGTACGTTGTCTCTTACTTGCGGATATTTATTCTCACTCATCCGTCTTACCAGGTTCTACCTATATTTTCCTCTGTACTTTGCCTTCCGTATGTGAGGTACTTTTATGTCCCCCTATTTTTGGATGCAATCAAGTGTATCGTATTGGAAGTAAATTATCGTATTGTATATATGTATATGTGTATATGTGTACCCATCATAGACAATTGTCTGTTTTTTTATTTTTTATTACTATCTGCTTCTCTTCCTTTTCTCTCTTGGAATTATGATTAGATCTCTTTCTGATTTCTTCTGATTTCTTTGCGGTTGATGTAAAGTATACATGTTCTAACTAATGTATAATTGTTTAAGCGTCCTGTATGTATTGATGTTTTATATAATTGTGGACTCATGCAGGTCATCTCAAGTTTGTGATTTTGTTATTTTCTTTTGTTCTGTTGATGTTATGTGGTATTTATGTTATGTTTGTTTGTAATTGTTACAGCCCTGACGAAGTTCCCTCTGGCAACCGGGAATGAAACGCGTTGGCTGTGTGCCAGTTTTTATGATTAACCCAATAAAAGAAGCACTTTTTGGATAAACTTGGCCCGACTGTTTGACTTTGCATTGTGTGCACCTTCCTTATTCCTGAACATCTTATTCTGCGGACGTTGTCAACTTTATGAATAAAATTGTTTAAATGTATCTTGTATAAGAAAACGTGAGAACGAATTAAGAACCAAACTGTGAGAAAGGAAATAAAACAATAAATTGACTAAATTGTATGTGAGGTCACTGTGGTGTGACAGAGACACCTCCTAGGCCCTCCAATCATCTGTCTAGTTTTGAAAATTGTTGCAACTGATGTGGGATGGACATATGAGTTTTAGGGTATAACTGGGGTGCCTTTAGGGGTGTGGTTAAGTTAGGCTGACTACAGAGAGAGAGATAGAGGGGAGATGCGTCGCTGTCCGTTGGTTTGCAGAGAGGCCTAGCTGTTCCTGTCCTGTCCCGTTCCTGTCCCTGTAATCTTTGTTCCCTGACTCTATTTAGGGAACCCCCACCATCGCCTTGGCCAGGGTAGTGGTTTTCTACAGACCGTTAGGTTTGTATGTTTCTGACTTATACAGACATATTTCTTGCAAATGTATTTGTGTCTCTGAAAGTTAAGTCTCTTCACCTATCCAATCCGTCATAGATACATTGAACATATTATTTAGATGAAACTTTTCTCTCTTCATCTATCCCCTCCGTTTGGTGAATTCGGTTTCACATTTGAATTTGCTGAAACTTTTGTCTCTTAATCTATCCACTCCTCCATGCAAATTGTCATTGCTTATATGATGAGTTTGTATTCATTTGAAGTTGTTGATGCTATCTTCCTTTTGTGAGTTTCATTATTTGCATTTTTGACCATATGCAATGAGCGTTACCAAGTTATTTTATGAGATAAAGTTTTATTAACTTTACCGAGAGTCTGTGATTATTTTATTGACTGAAAGTAAGTTAGAAATGTCTTATCATTATCATCAACTATTCAACTAATTGGTCCATCGACCAAATAGAAGGAAAGTTGATACATGAATTAGAATGGTACATATTGAAAATTCATACATGGATTTTAAAGAGAAAATATTGAATGAAAGTAAATTGACCCCAGCGCATCAGGGATTCTGGGTGAATGTGTATGGGCCATTGTTCTGTGATAATATTGAGTATTGATCCCTGATCAGGTATTGACCTTCGCGCTGGATCAGTTTCTTTGGTAGCAGAGGACGGATTAATTATTGATTAGTTTGGTAATGATTATTGATTATTGATTATATGTTCTTAACATGAAAAGTTAGCGTCCTGTTTTATGTTGTCTGGAAGTTCAGGTACGGAGATACCTGAGGAATCCCAGGAATTAAATTTAGCCTGCAGTAGGCAGAAGAAGAATGTGGTAAAAAGCCACACTGCAGAAGTACTTTGTCTGTTGTAATAACACCTAAAAGCTACGGAGGGCTGTAGGTGTTATATTAGGGAAATTTCGTATATAAGTAGGGTGACTGAAATAGCGAAGGGTCCGCTTCTGAAACTCTAGCCTTATCCCCAGGAGAGTAACAAGACCTCTTTTCACGCCAAAAAGTCCTCTTGCGAAATCTTGGCTTTATCCCTAGAGGAGTAATAGGTCCTCCCGGAAGCTTGTTTGAAGAGTAAAATAACGCTGGTCGTTATTAGGACTCGTAGTGAGAAAAATCTCTTGAAGGGTGAAAACTATCTCTTTATTTAGTGGAACAGACAAGGTAGCATTGTTTTTGTGTTGTTACTAACAGAAATTTGATTAAGAAAAACTTTAAAAATATTGCTGTAAATTTTTGTGAAGGGAGGGTCAGCAGAAGGAGTAATACTGAGCGTCAGAAAAGGCCGCACTGGCATTGGTCAGGCAGCGGGCGTGTATTGAGCTGTGATTGGTTAGTTGGTGTGAGCCGCACTAGTATTGGTTGAGACATTGCTTACGTAGCAGGGTTCTGATTGGTTGGTTAGTGTGAGTCGCGCTGGTATAGGACGAGAGCTGACACATAGAATACGTAGAATTACGGAAGGTTTTCTTTGTTTATTTTGGTGAGATACATTAGCGTAAAGGTTTAGAGAAAAATGAAGCTGTTAAAGAAGATAAAGAATTTTTCAATAAGGACAAGCCGATTGTGACTAGGGAAGGAATTCCTATTCCACCCCCAAAGACGCCTGCTTCTTATATGATGTTGGAGCGAGGATATCATACGTGTATGTGGTTAGAGAATTGGGTGGAATATACAAAGGACGATGGTGTCATAGCTTTTCCACAGCATGGTACGTTTAATGTAAGGATATTGCAGAATCTGAGAAATCGAATGAATGCACTAGAACCAAATCCTAGATTGACGCAATACGAAGCATTGGAAGAATGGGAAGTTGAGGCATTTGAAAGAGAGAAATAGAGAGGAGGTAACAGAAGATACAGGAATTGGATGCATGGATATCCTTTTGAAAGTAGGGAAGAAAAGTTGAAAAGATGGAGGAGAGCTGTAGTAACAGAAGGTTTGTACCCAGTTTTAGTTGCTGATGATCAGACAGGAGGAAAGTGTAAGGAGAAAAAGAAGAATATAGAGACTTCCAGTTTTAGAGATGACCTGAATAATTCTGAGGATGATGAGTTGTTGGAGGAGATGATGACTAAAAGACCTCCGCCTTATGAAGAAAATTCAGGAGAAGTAACCCAGAGTGCTCCATAGATGGGAACTCCCTTGACTCCCCAGGTTACTGAAATAGCTAGAGTAGTGGGAGAAAATGAAGCAAATTTGTTGAATAAGGCAAGACTAGAGCAGGTTCAGAAAATTAATCAGCTAAGCCTGAATGCAGAAGCACTGACAGTACCAGTAACAAGTGGTCCCATAGTTCCCTTGTATGGGGAAAGACAGAATTTGTCAAAAATACATTCATTGACAGTTCCGAGAAGTGGTAACAGGAGTGGGGTGGTAGCGGTAATGAATCAGAAGGGTCAAGATGATCAGAATACCACATTGTTAGATCTTCCGGTTTGTGAGTTGATAACGGAGACCCCTCAAAGAGGTATACAATTAGATCCGAGGAGAATAGGGCCGAATGTTACTCCAATAGCAGGGAGTTCAGCAGGTCCTTCACCAGAAGAATTGAATAATTGGATAAAGGAAATGACAAAACCGAAACCACAGCCACAGAGTATTAATGTGAGTCAATTAAAAGTAGATTTGGAAAAAATGATTATTGGGACAATAAGTCCATATAGATTAGGGACTTACCGAGATGATGAATTGTTGTTTTTATGCAAGAGCATTACCTGGAGAGCAAAGAATTTACATGAGAAGATATCCGAAGCTGCTAGTGAGTACGGAATAGACATAGAAATGTCGAAAGTGTTGCAGAAATCATACAGATTGGCTTTCACTGACAAAGACCTAGAGAGTTTGAATGCGTCTGGAAAGAGATTGCAGATAAAAGAATTGATGAACATATTGAAAAAATGGGGAGATGTAGATAGATGGACGAAAGAAGGAAGAAGCAGCTAGTAAAGGAACATCCATGTTTCCATTAAAAGAGACAGAACAAGTTGTAAGGTCATGTCCGATGAGAGAAGTACCCGGTACTCGCCTATCCACTCTGTCATAGATACATTGAACGTATTATTTAGATGAAACTTTTGTCTCTTCATCTATCCCCTCCGTTTGGTGAATTCTGTTTCGCATTTGAATTTGCTGAATCTTTTGTCTCTTAATCTATCCACTCCTCCATGCAAATTGTCATTGCTTATATGATGAGTTTGTATTCATTTGAAGTTGTTGATGCTTATCTTCCTTTTGTGAGTTTCATTATTTGCATTTTTGACCATATGCAATGAGCATTACCACGTTATTTTAGGAGATAAAGTTTTATTAACTTTACCGAGAGTCTGTGATTATTTTATTGACTGAAAGTAAGTTAGAAATGTCTTATCATTATCATCAACTATTCAACTAATTGGTCCATCGACCAATTAGAAGGAAAGTTGATACATGAATTAGAATGGTACATATTGAAAATTCATACATGGATTTTAAAAGAGAAAATATTGAATGAAAGTAAATTGACCCCAGCGCATCAGGGATTCTGGGTGAATGTGTATGGGCCATTGTTCTGTGATAATATTGAGTATTGATCCCTGATCAGGTATTGACCTTCGTGCTGGATCAGTTTCTTTGGTAGCAGAGGACGGATTAATTATTGATTAGTTTGGTAATGATTATTGATTATTGATTATATGTTCTTAACATGAAAAGTTAGCGTCCTGTTTTATGTTGTCTGGAAGTTCAGGTACGGAGATACCTGAGGAATCCCAGGAATTAAATTTAGCCTGCAGTAGGCAGAAGAAGAATGTGGTAAAAAGCCACACTGCAGAAGTACTTTGTCTGTTGTAATAACACCTAAAAGCTACGGAGGGCTGTAGGTGTTATATTAGGAAATTTCGTATATAAGTAGGGTGACTGAAATAGCGAAGGGTCCGCTTCTGAAACTCTAGCCTTATCCCCAGGAGAGTAACAAGACCTCTTTTCACGCCAAAAAGTCCTCTTGCGAAATCTTGGCTTTATCCCTAGAGGAGTAATAGGTCCTCCCGGAAGCTTGTTTGAAGAGTAAAATAACGCTGGTCGTTATTAGGACTCGTAGTGAGAAAAATCTCTTGAAGGGTGAAAACTATCTCTTTATTTAGTGGAACAGACAAGGTAGCATTGTTTTTGTGTTGTTACTAACAGAAATTTGATTAAGAAAAACTTTAAAAATATTGCTGTAAATTTTTGTGAAGGGAGGGTCAGCAGAAGGAGTAATACTGACGTCAGAAAAGGCCGCACTGGCATTGGTCAGGCAGCGGGCGTGTATTGAGCTGTGATTGGTTAGTTGGTGTGAGCCGCACTAGTATTGGTTGAGACATTGCTTACGTAGCAGGGTTCTGATTGGTTGGTTAGTGTGAGTCGCGCTGGTATAGGACGAGAGCTGACACATAGAATACGTAGAATTACGGAAGGTTTTCTTTGTTTATTTTGGTGAGATACATTAGCGTAAAGGCTTAGAGAAAAATGAAGCTGTTAAAGAAGATAAAGAATTTTTTCAATAAGGACAAGCCGATTGTGACTAGGGAAGGAATTCCTATTCCACCCCCAAAGACGCCTGCTTCTTATATGATGTTGGAGCGAGGATATCATACGTGTATGTGGTTAGAGAATTGGGTGGAATATACAAAGGACGATGGTGTCATAGCTTTTCCACAGCATGGTACGTTTAATGTAAGGATATTGCAGAATCTTAGAAATCGAATGAATGCACTAGAACCAAATCCTAGATTGACGCAATATGAAGCATTGGAAGAATGGGAAGTTGAGGCATTTGAAAGAGAGAAATAGAGAGGAGGTAACAGAAGATACAGGAATTGGATGCATGGATATCCTTTTGAAAGTAGGGAAGAAAAGTTGAAAAGATGGAGGAGAGCTGTAGTAACAGAAGGTTTGTACCCAGTTTTAGTTGCTGATGATCAGACAGGAGGAAAGTGTAAGGAGAAAAAGAAGAATATAGAGACTTCCAGTTTTAGAGATGACCTGAATAATTCTGAGGATGATGAGTTGTTGGAGGAGATGATGACTAAAAGACCTCCGCCTTATGAAGAAAATTCAGGAGAAGTAACCCAGAGTGCTCCATAGATGGGAACTCCCTTGACTCCCCAGGTTACTGAAATAGCTAGAGTAGTGCGAGAAAATGAAGCGAATTTGTTGAATAAGGCAAGACTAGAGCAGGTTCAGAAAATTAATCAGCTAAGCCTGAATGCAGAAGCACTGACAGTACCAGTAACAAGTGGTCCCGTAGTTCCCTTGTATGGGGAAAGACAGAATTTGTCAAAAATACATTCATTGACAGTTCCGAGAAGTGGTAACAGGAGTGGGGTGGTAGCGGTAATGAATCAGAAGGGTCAAGATGATCAGAATACCACATTGTTAGATCTTCCGGTTTGTGAGTTGATAACGGAGACCCCTCAAAGAGGTATACAATTAGATCCGAGGAGAATAGGGCCGAATGTTACTCCAATAGCAGGGAGTTCAGCAGGTCCTTCACCAGAAAAATTGAATAATTGGATAAAGGAAATGACAAAACCGAAACCACAGCCACAGAGTATTAATGTGAGTCAATTAAAAGTAGATTTGGAAAAAATGATTATTGGGACAATAAGTCCATATAGATTAGGGACTTACCGAGATGATGAATTGTTGTTTTTATGCAAGAGCATTACCTGGAGAGCAAAGAATTTACATGAGAAGATATCCGAAGCTGCTAGTGAGTACGGAATAGACATAGAAATGTCGAAAGTGTTGCAGAAATCATACAGATTGGCTTTCACTGACAAAGACCTAGAGAGTTTGAATGCGTCTGGAAAGAGATTGCAGATAAAAGAATTGATGAACATATTGAAAAAATGGGGAGATGTAGATAGATGGACGAGAAGAAGGAAGAAGCAGCTAGTAAAGGAACATCCATGTTTCCATTAAAAGAGACAGAACAAGTTGTAAGGTCATGTCCGATGAGAGAAGTACCCGGTACTCGCCTATCCACTCTGTCATAGATACATTGAACATATTATTTAGATGAAACTTTTGTCTCTTCATCTATCCCCTCCGTTTGGTGAATTCTGTTTCGCATTTGAATTTGCTGAAACTTTTGTCTCTTAATCTATCCACTCCTCCATGCAAATTGTCATTGCTTATATGATGAGTTTGTATTCATTTGAAGTTGTTGATGCTTATCTTCCTTTTGTGAGTTTCATTATTTGCATTTTTGGACCATATGCAATGAGCATTACCACGTTATTTTAGGAGATAAAGTTTTATTAACTTTACCGAGAGTCTGTGATTATTTTATTGACTGAAAGTAAGTTAGAAATGTCTTATCATTATCATCAACTATTCAACTAATTGGTCCATCGACCAATTAGAAGGAAAGTTGATACATGAATTAGAATGGTACATATTGAAAATTCATACATGGATTTTAAAAGAGAAAATATTGAATGAAAGTAAATTGACCCCAGCGCATCAGGGATTCTGGGTGAATGTGTATGGGCCATTGTTCTGTGATAATATTGAGTATTGATCCCTGATCAGGTATTGACCTTCGTGCTGGATCAGTTTCTTTGGTAGCAGAGGACGGATTAATTATTGATTAGTTTGGTAATGATTATTGATTATTGATTATATGTTCTTAACATGAAAAGTTAGCGTCCTGTTTTATGTTGTCTGGAAGTTCAGGTACGGAGATACCTGAGGAATCCCAGGAATTAAATTTAGCCTGCAGTAGGCAGAAGAAGAATGTGGTAAAAAGCCACACTGCAGAAGTACTTTGTCTGTTGTAATAACACCTAAAAGCTACGGAGGGCTGTAGGTGTTATATTAGGAAATTTCGTATATAAGTAGGGTGACTGAAATAGCGAAGGGTCCGCTTCTGAAACTCTAGCCTTATCCCCAGGAGAGTAACTAGACCTCTTTTCACGCCAAAAGTCCTCTTGCGAAATCTTGGCTTTATCCCTAGAGGAGTAATAGGTCCTCCCGGAAGCTTGTTTGAAGAGTAAAATAACGCTGGTCGTTATTAGGACTCGTAGTGAGAAAAATCTCTTGAAGGGTGAAAACTATCTCTTTATTTAGTGGAACAGACAAGGTAGCATTGTTTTTGTGTTGTTACTAACAGAAATTTGATTAAGAAAAACTTTAAAAATATTGCTGTAAATTTTTGTGAAGGGAGGGTCAGCAGAAGGAGTAATACTGACGTCAGAAAAGGCCGCACTGGCATTGGTCAGGCAGCGGGCGTGTATTGAGCTGTGATTGGTTAGTTGGTGTGAGCCGCACTAGTATTGGTTGAGACATTGCTTACGTAGCAGGGTTCTGATTGTTTGGTTAGTGTTAGTCGCGCTGGTATAGGACGAGAGCTGACACATACAATACGTAGAATTACGGAAGGTTTTCTTTGTTTATTTTTGTGAGATACATTAGCGTAAAGGTTTAGAGAAAAATGAAGCTGTTAAAGAAGATAAAGAATTTTTCAATAAGGACAAGCCGATTGTGACTAGGGAAGGAATTCCTATTCCACCCCCAAAGACGCCTGCTTCTTATATGATGTTGGAGCGAGGATATCATACGTGTATGTGGTTAGAGAATTGGGTGGAATATACAAAGGACGATGGTGTCATAGCTTTTCCACAGCATGGTACGTTTAATGTAAGGATATTGCAGAATCTGAGAAATCGAATGAATGCACTAGAACCAAATCCTAGATTGACGCAATACGAAGCATTGGAAGAATGGGAAGTTGAGGCATTTGAAAGAGAGAAATAGAGAGGAGGTAACAGAAGATACAGGAATTGGATGCATGGATATCCTTTTGAAAGTAGGGAAGAAAAGTTGAAAAGATGGAGGAGAGCTGTAGTAACAGAATGTTTGTACCCAGTTTTAGTTGCTGATGATCAGACAGGAGGAAAGTGTAAGGAGAAAAAGAAGAATATAGAGACTTCCAGTTTTAGAGATGACCCGAATAATTCTGAGGATGATGAGTTGTTGGAGGAGATGATGACTAAAAGACCTCCGCCTTATGAAGAAAATTCAGGAGAAGTAACCCAGAGTGCTCCATAGATGGGAACTCCCTTGACTCCCCAGGTTACTGAAATAGCTAGAGTAGTGCGAGAAAATGAAGCGAATTTGTTGAATAAGGCAAGACTAGAGCGGGTTCAGAAAATTAATCAGCTAAGCCTGAATGCAGAAGCACTGACAGTACCAGTAACAAGTGGTCCCGTAGTTCCCTTGTATGGGGAAAGACAGAATTTGTCAAAAATACATTCATTGACAGTTCCGAGAAGTGGTAACAGGAGTGGGGTGGTAGCGGTAATGAATCAGAAGGGTCAAGATGATCAGAATACCACATTGTTAGATCTTCCGGTTTGTGAGTTGATAACGGAGACCCCTCAAAGAGGTATACAATTAGATCCGAGGAGAATAGGGCCGAATGTTACTCCAATAGCAGGGAGTTCAGCAGGTCCTTCACCAGAAGAATTGAATAATTGGATAAAGGAAATGACAAAACCGAAACCACAGCCACAGAGTATTAATGTGAGTCAATTAAAAGTAGATTTGGAAAAAATGATTATTGGGACAATAAGTCCATATAGATTAGGGACTTACCGAGATGATGAATTGTTGTTTTTATGCAAGAGCATTACCTGGAGAGCAAAGAATTTACATGAGAAGATATCCGAAGCTGCTAGTGAGTACGGAATAGACATAGAAATGTCGAAAGTGTTGCAGAAATCATACAGATTGGCTTTCACTGACAAAGACCTAGAGAGTTTGAATGCGTCTGGAAAGAGATTGCAGATAAAAGAATTGATGAACATATTGAAAAAATGGGGAGATGTAGATAGATGGACGAGAAAGAAGGAAGAAGCAGCTAGTAAAGGAACATCCATGTTTCCATTAAAAGAGACAGAACAAGTTGTAAGGTCATGTCCGATGAGAGAAGTACCCGGTACTCGCCTATCCACTCTGTCATAGATACATTGAACGTATTATTTAGATGAAACTTTTGTCTCTTCATCTATCCCCTCCGTTTGGTGAATTCTGTTTCGCATTTGAATTTGCTGAAACTTTTGTCTCTTAATCTATCCACTCCTCCATGCAAATTGTCATTGCTTATATGATGAGTTTGTATTCATTTGAAGTTGTTGATGCTTATCTTCCTTTTGTGAGTTTCATTATTTGCATTTTTGACCATATGCAATGAGCATTACCACGTTATTTTAGGAGATAAAGTTTTATTAACTTTACCGAGAGTCTGTGATTATTTTATTGACTGAAAGTAAGTTAGAAATGTCTTATCATTATCATCAACTATTCAACTAATTGGTCCATCGACCAATTAGAAGGAAAGTTGATACATGAATTAGAATGGTACATATTGAAAATTCATACATGGATTTTAAAAGAGAAAATATTGAATGAAAGTAAATTGACCCCAGCGCATCAGGGATTCTGGGTGAATGTGTATGGGCCATTATTCTGTGATAATATTGAGTATTGATCCCTGATCAGGTATTGACCTTCGTGCTGGATCAGTTTCTTTGGTAGCAGAGGATGGATTAATTATTGATTAGTTTGGTAATGATTATTGATTATTGATTATATGTTCTTAACATGAAAAGTTAGCGTCCTGTTTTATGTTGTCTGGAAGTTCAGGTACGGAGATACCTGAGGAATCCCAGGAATTAAATTTAGCCTGCAGTAGGCAGAAGAAGAATGTGGTAAAAAGCCACACTGCAGAAGTACTTTGTCTGTTGTAATAACACCTAAAAGCTACGGAGGGCTGTAGGTGTTATATTAGGGAAATTTCGTATATAAGTAGGGTGACTGAAATAGCGAAGGGTCCGCTTCTGAAACTCTAGCCTTATCCCCAGGAGAGTAACAAGACCTCTTTTCACGCCAAAAGTCCTCTTGCGAAATCTTGGCTTTATCCCTAGAGGAGTAATAGGTCATCCCGGAAGCTTGTTTGAAGAGTAAAATAACGCTGGTCGTTATTAGGACTCGTAGTGAGAAAAATCTCTTGAAGGGTGAAAACTATCTCTTTATTTAGTGGAACAGACAAGGTAGCATTGTTTTTGTGTTGTTACTAACAGAAATTTGATTAAGAAAAACTTTAAAAATATTGCTGTAAATTTTTGTGAAGGGAGGGTCAGCAGAAGGAGTAATACTGACGTCAGAAAAGGCCGCACTGGCATTGGTCAGGCAGCGGGCGTGTATTGAGCTGTGATTGGTTAGTTGGTGTGAGCCGCACTAGTATTGGTTGAGACATTGCTTACGTAGCAGGGTTCTGATTGGTTGGTTAGTGTGAGTCGCGCTGGTATAGGACGAGAGCTGACACATAGAATACGTAGAATTACGGAAGGTTTTCTTTGTTTATTTTGGTGAGATACATTAGCGTAAAGGTTTAAGGAAAAATGAAGCTGTTAAAGAAGATAAATAATTTTTTCAATAAGGACAAGCCGATTGTGACTAGGGAAGGAATTCCTATCCACCCCCAAAGACGCCTGCTTCTTATATGATGTTGGAGCGAGGATATCATACGTGTATGTGGTTAGAGAATTGGGTGGAATATACAAAGGACGATGGTGTCATAGCTTTTCCACAGCATGGTACGTTTAATGTAAGGATATTGCAGAATCTGAGAAATCGAATGAATGCACTAGAACCAAATCCTAGATTGACGCAATACGAAGCATTGGAAGAATGGGAAGTTGAGGCATTTGAAAGAGAGAAATAGAGAGGAGGTAACAGAAGATACAGGAATTGGATGCATGGATATCCTTTTGAAAGTAGGGAAGAAAAGTTGAAAAGATGGAGGAGAGCTGTAGTAACAGAAGGTTTGTACCCAGTTTTAGTTGCTGATGATCAGACAGGAGGAAAGTGTAAGGAGAAAAAGAAGAATATAGAGACTTCCAGTTTTAGAGATGACCCGAATAATTCTGAGGATGATGAGTTGTTGGAGGAGATGATGACTAAAAGACCTCCGCCTTATGAAGAAAATTCAGGAGAAGTAACTCAGATTGCTCCATAGATGGGAACTCCCTTGACTCCCCAGGTTACTGAAATAGCTAGAGTAGTGCGAGAAAATGAAGCGAATTTGTTAAATAAGGCAAGACTAGAGCAGGTTCAGAAAATTAATCAGCTAAGCCTGAATGCAGAAGCACTGACAGTACCAGTAACAAGTGGTCCCGTAGTTCCCTTGTATGGGGAAAGACAGAATTTGTCAAAAATACATTCATTGACAGTTCCGAGAAGTGGTAACAGGAGTGGGGTGGTAGCGGTAATGAATCAGAAGGGTCAAGATGATCAGAATACCACATTGTTAGATCTTCCGGTTTGTGAGTTGATAACGGAGACCCCTCAAAGAGGTATACAATTAGATCCGAGGAGAATAGGGCCGAATGTTACTCCACTAGCAGGGAGTTCAGCAGGTCCTTCACCAGAAGAATTGAATAATTGGATAAAGGAAATGACAAAACCGAAACCACAGCCACAGAGTATTAATGTGAGTCAATTAAAAGTAGATTTGGAAAAAATGATTATTGGGACAATAAGTCCATATAGATTAGGGACTTACCGAGATGATGAATTGTTGTTTTTATGCAAGAGCATTACCTGGAGAGCAAAGAATTTACATGAGAAGATATCCGAAGCT
Organism: Calotriton arnoldi; assembly: GCA_963921515.1. Classification (NCBI taxonomy): domain Eukaryota; kingdom Metazoa; phylum Chordata; class Amphibia; order Caudata; family Salamandridae; genus Calotriton; species Calotriton arnoldi. The sequence continues at coordinate 1,045,154 of CAWUFW010004783.1, read as the reverse complement.
GCTAGTGAGTACGGAATAGACCTAGAAATGTCGAAAGTGTTGCAGAAATCATACAGATTGGCTTTCACTGACAAAGACCTAGAGAGTTTGAATGCGTCTGGAAAGAGATTGCAGATAAAAGAATTGATGAACATATTGAAAAAATGGGGAGATGTAGATAGATGGACGAGAAAGAAGGAAGAAGCAGCTAGTAAAGGAACATCCATGTTTCCATTAAAAGAGACAGAACAAGTTGTAAGGTCATGTCCGATGAGAGAAGTACCCGGTACTCGCCTATCCACTCTGTCATAGATACATTGAACGTATTATTTAGATGAAACTTTTGTCTCTTCATCTATCCCCTCCGTTTGGTGAATTCTGTTTCGCATTTGAATTTGCTGAAACTTTTGTCTCTTAATCTATCCACTCCTCCATGCAAATTGTCATTGCTTATATGATGAGTTTGTATTCATTTGAAGTTGTTGATGCTTATCTTCCTTTTGTGAGCTTCATTATTTGCATTTTTGACCATATGCAATGAGCATTACCACGTTATTTTAGGAGATAAAGTTTTATTAACTTTACCGAGAGTCTGTGATTATTTTATTGACTGAAAGTAAGTTAGAAATGTCTTATCATTATCATCAACTATTCAACTAATTGGTCCATCGACCAATTAGAAGCGAAAGTTGATACATGAATTAGAATGGTACATATTGAAAATTCATACATGGATTTTAAAAGAGAAAATATTGAACGAAAGTAAATTGACCCCAGCGCATCAGGGATTCTGGGTGAATGTGTATGGGCCATTGTTCTGTGATAATATTGAGTATTGATCCCTGATCAGGTATTGACCTTCGTGCTGGATCAGTTTCTTTGGTAGCAGAGGACGGATTAATTATTGATTAGTTTGGTAATGATTATTGATTATTGATTATATGTTCTTAACATGAAAAGTTAGCGTCCTCTTTTATGTTGTCTGGAAGTTCAGGTACGGAGATACCTGAGGAATCCCAGGAATTAAATTTAGCCTGCAGTAGGCAGAAGAAGAATGTGGTAAAAAGCCACACTGCAGAAGTACTTTGTCTGTTGTAATAACACCTAAAAGCTACGGAGGGCTGTAGGTGTTATATTAGGGAAATTTCGTATATAAGTAGGGTGACTGAAATAGCGAAGGGTCCGCTTCTGAAACTCTAGCCTTATCCCCAGGAGAGTAACAAGACCTCTTTTCACGCCAAAAAGTCCTCTTGCGAAATCTTGGCTTTATCCCTAGAGGAGTAATAGGTCCTCCCGGAAGCTTGTTTGAAGAATAAAATAACGCTGGACGTTATTAGGACTCGTAATGAGAAAAATCTCTAGAAGGGTGAAAACTATCTCTTTATTAAGTGGAACACACAAGGTAGCATTTTTTTTGTGTTGTTACTAACAGAAATTTGATTAAGAAAAACTTTAAAAATATTGCCGTAAATTTTTGTGAAGGGAGGGTCAGCAGAAGGAGTAATACTGACGTCAGAAAAGGCCGCACTGGCATTGGTCAGGCAGCGGGCGTGTATTGAGCTGTGATTGGTTAGTTGGTGTGAGCTGCACTAGTATTGGTTGAGACATTGCTTACGTAGCAGGGTTCTGATTGGTTGGTTAGTGTGAGTCGCGCTGGTATAGGACGAGAGCTGACAAATAGAATACGTAGAATTACGGAAGGTTTTCTTTGTTTATTTTTGTGAGATACATTAGCGTAAAGGTTTAGAGAAAAATGAAGCTGTTAAAGAAGATAAAGAATTTTTTCAATAAGGACAAGCCGATTGTGACTAGGGAAGGAATTCCTATTCCACCCCCAAAGACGCCTGCTTCTTATATGATGTTGGAGAGAGGATATCATACGTGTATGTGGTTAGAGAATTGGGTGGAATATACAAAGGACGATGGTGTCATAGCTTTTCCACAGCATGGTACGTTTAATGTAAGGATATTGCAGAATCTGAGAAATCGAATGAATGCACTAGAACCATATCCTAGATTGACGCAATACGAAGCATTGGGAGAATGGGAAGTTGAGGCATTTGAAAAAGAGAAATAGAGAGGAGGTAACAGAAGATACAGGAATTGGATGCATGGATATCCTATTGAAAGTAGGGAAGAAAAGTTGAAAAGATGGAGGAGAGCTGTAGTAACAGAAGGTTTGTACCCAGTTTTAGTTGCTGATGATCAGACAGGAGGAAAGTGTAAGGAGAAAAAGAAGAATATAGAGACTTCCAGTTTTAGAGATGACCCGAATAATTCTGAGGATGATGAGTTGTTGGAGGAGATGATGACTAAAAGACCTCCGCCTTATGAAGAAAATTCAGGAGAAGTAACCCAGAGTGCTCCATAGATGGGAACTCCCTTGACTCCCCAGGTTACTGAAATAGCTAGAGTAGTGCGAGAAAATGAAGCGAATTTTTTGAATAAGGCAAGACTAGAGCAGGTTCAGAAAATGAATCAGCTAAGCCTGAATGCAGAAGCACTGACAGTACCAGTAACAAGTGGTCCCGTAGTTCCCTTGTATGGGGAAAGTCAGAATTTGTCAAAAATACATTCATAAACAGTTCCGAGAAGTGGTAACAGGAGTGGGGTGGTAGCGGTAATGAATCAGAAGGGTCAAGATGATCAGAATACCACATTGTTAGATCTTCCGGTTTGTGAGTTGATAACGGAGACCCCTCAAAGAGGTATACAATTAGATCCGAGGAGAATAGGGCCGAATGTTACTCCAATAGCAGGGAGTTCAGCAGGTCCTTCACCAGAAGAATTGAATAATTGGATAAAGGAAATGACAAAACCGAAACCACAGCCACAGAGTATTAATGTGAGTCAATTAAAAGTAGATTTGGAAAAAATGATTATTGGGACAATAAGTCCATATAGATTAGGGACTTACCGAGATGATGAATTGTTGTTTTTATGCAAGAGCATTACCTGGAGAGCAAAGAATTTACATGAGAAGATATTCGAAGCTGCTAGTGAGTATGGAATAGACATAGAAATGTCGAAAGTGTTGCAGAAATCATACAGATTGGCTTTCACTGACAAAGACCTAGAGAGTTTGAATGCGTCTGGAAAGAGATTGCAGATAAAAGAATTGATGAACATATTGAAAAAATGGGGAGATGTAGATAGATGGACGAGAAAGATGGAAGAAGCAGCTAGTAAAGGAACATCCATGTTTCCATTAAAAGAGACAGAACAAGTTGTAAGGTCATGTCCGATGAGAGAAGTACCCGGTACTCGCCTATCCACTCTGTCATAGATACATTGAACGTATTATTTAGATGAAACTTTTGTCTCTTCATCTATCCCCTCCGTTTGGTGAATTCTGTTTCGCATTTGAATTTGCTGAAACTTTTGTCTCTTAATCTATCCACTCCTCCATGCAAATTGTCATTGCTTATATGATGAGTTTGTATTCATTTGAAGTTGTTGATGCTTATCTTCCTTTTGTGAGCTTCATTATTTGCATTTTTGACCATATGCAATGAGCATTACCATGTTATTTTAGGAGATAAAGTTTTATTAACTTTACCGAGAGTCTGTGATTATTTTATTGACTGAAAGTAAGTTAGAAATGTCTTATCATTATCATCAACTATTCAACTAATTGGTCCATCGACCAATTAGAACGAAAGTTGATACATGAATTAGAATGGTACATATTGAAAATTCATACATGGATTTTAAAAGAGAAAATATTGAACGAAAGTAAATTGACCCCAGCGCATCAGGGATTCTGGGTGAATGTGTATGGGCCATTGTTCTGTGATAATATTGAGTATTGATCCCTGATCAGGTATTGACCTTCGTGCTGGATCAGTTTCTTTGGTAGCAGAGGACGGATTAATTATTGATTAGTTTGGTAATGATTATTGATTATTGATTATATGTTCTTAACATGAAAAGTTAGCGTCCTCTTTTATGTTGTCTGGAAGTTCAGGTACGGAGATACCTGAGGAATCCCAGGAATTAAATTTAGCCTGCAGTAGGCAGAAGAAGAATGTGGTAAAAAAGCCACACTGCAGAAGTACTTTGTCTGTTGTAATAACACCTAAAAGCTACGGAGGGCTGTAGGTGTTATATTAGGGAAATTTCGTATATAAGTAGGGTGACTGAAATAGCGAAGGGTCCGCTTCTGAAACTCTAGCCTTATCCCCAGGAGAGTAACAAGACCTCTTTTCACGCCAAAAAGTCCTCTTGCGAAATCTTGGCTTTATCCCTAGAGGAGTAATAGGTCCTCCCGGAAGCTTGTTTGAAGAATAAAATAACGCTGGACGTTATTAGGACTCGTAATGAGAAAAATCTCTAGAAGGGTGAAAACTATCTCTTTATTAAGTGGAACACACAAGGTAGTATTTTTTTGTGTTGTTACTAACAGAAATTTGATTAAGAAAAACTTTAAAAATATTGCCGTAAATTTTTGTGAAGGGAGGGTCAGCAGAAGGAGTAATACTGACGTCAGAAAAGGCCGCACTGGCATTGGTCAGGCAGCGGGCGTGTATTGAGCTGTGATTGGTTAGTTGGTGTGAGCTGCACTAGTATTGGTTGAGACATTGCTTACGTAGCAGGGTTCTGATTGGTTGGTTAGTGTGAGTCGCGCTGGTATAGGACGAGAGCTGACAAATAGAATACGTAGAATTACGGAAGGTTTTCTTTGTTTATTTTTGTGAGATACATTAGCGTAAAGGTTTAGAGAAAAATGAAGCTGTTAAAGAAGATAAAGAATTTTTCAATAAGGACAAGCCGATTGTGACTAGGGAAGGAATTCCTATTCCACCCCCAAAGACGCCTGCTTCTTATATGATGTTGGAGCGAGGATATCATACGTGTATGTGGTTAGAGAATTGGGTGGAATATACAAAGGACGATGGTGTCATAGCTTTTCCACAGCATGGTACGTTTAATGTAAGGATATTGCAGAATCTGAGAAATCGAATGAATGCACTAGAACCAAATCCTAGATTGACGCAATACGAAGCATTGGGAGAATGGGAAGTTGAGGCATTTGAAAGAGAGAAATAGAGAGGAGGTAACAGAAGATACAGGAATTGGATGCATGGATATCCTATTGAAAGTAGGGAAGAAAAGTTGAAAAGATGGAGGAGAGCTGTAGTAACAGAAGGTTTGTACCCAGTTTTAGTTGCTGATGATCAGACAGGAGGAAAGTGTAAGGAGAAAAAGAAGAATATAGAGACTTCCAGTTTTAGAGATGACCCGAATAATTCTGAGGATGATGAGTTGTTGGAGGAGATGATGACTAAAAGACCTCCGCCTTATGAAGAAAATTCAGGAGAAGTAACCCAGAGTGCTCCATAGATGGGAACTCCCTTGACTCCCCAGGTTACTGAAATAGCTAGAGTAGTGCGAGAAAATGAAGCGAATTTTTGAATAAGGCAAGACTAGAGCAGGTTCAGAAAATGAATCAGCTGAGCCTGAATGCAGAAGCACTGACAGTACCAGTAACAAGTGGTCCCGTAGTTCCCTTGTATGGGGAAAGACAGAATTTGTCAAAAATACATTCATTGACAGTTCCGAGAAGTGGTAACAGGAGTAACAGGTAGCGGTAATGAATCAGAAGGGTCAAGATGATCAGAATACCACATTGTTAGATCTTCCGGTTTGTGAGTTGATAACGGAGACCCCTCAAAGAGGTATACAATTAGATCCGAGGAGAATAGGGCCGAATGTTACTCCAATAGCAGGGAGTTCAGCAGGTCCTTCACCAGAAGAATTGAATAATTGGATAAAGGAAATGACAAAACCGAAACCACAGCCACAGAGTATTAATGTGAGTCAATTAAAAGTAGATTTGGAAAAAATGATTATTGGGACAATAAGTCCATATAGATTAGGGACTTACCGAGATGATGAATTGTTGTTTTTATGCAAGAGCATTACCTGGAGAGCAAAGAATTTACATGAGAAGATATTCGAAGCTGCTAGTGAGTATGGAATAGACATAGAAATGTCGAAAGTGTTGCAGAAATCATACAGATTGGCTTTCACTGACAAAGACCTAGAGAGTTTGAATGCGTCTGGAAAGAGATTGCAGATAAAAGAATTGATGAACATATTGAAAAAATGGGGAGATGTAGATAGATGGACGAGAAAGAAGGAAGAAGCAGCTAGTAAAGGAACATCCATGTTTCCATTAAAAGAGACAGAACAAGTTGTAAGGTCATGTCCGATGAGAGAAGTACCCGGTACTCGCCTATCCACTCTGTCATAGATACATTGAACGTATTATTTAGATGAAACTTTTGTCTCTTCATCTATCCCCTCCGTTTGGTGAATTCTGTTTCGCATTTGAATTTGCTGAAACTTTTGTCTCTTAATCTATCCACTCCTCCATGCAAATTGTCATTGCTTATATGATGAGTTTGTATTCATTTGAAGTTGTTGATGCTTATCTTCCTTTTGTGAGTTTCATTATTTGCATTTTTGACCATATGCAATGAGCATTACCACGTTATTTTATGAGATAAAGTTTTATTAACTTTACCGAGAGTCTGTGATTATTTTATTGACTGAAAGTAAGTTAGAAATGTCTGATCATTATCATCAACTATTTAACTAATTGGTCCATCGACCAAATAGAAGGAAAGTTGATACATGAATTAGAATTGTATATATTGAAAATTCATACATGGATTTTAAAAGAGAAAATATTGAATGAAAGTAAATTGACCCCAGCGCATCAGGGATTCTGGGTGAATGTGTATGGGCCATTGTTGTGTGATAGTATTGATCCCTGATCAGGTATTGACCTTCGCGCTGGATCACAGGCACCATATACCCCTTCTCCTAGTCATGAAAAGTGTGTTCCATAACATCCCCCTCTAGTTCAACCACATCCAGCTACTGTACATATCATATTGAGAACCTGCATGTTAGCTTTTAATTGGACCATCTTGCAACAATACAGTCAACTGTCTGCTAAACCTACGTATTATGGTAGGTTGCTAACTCACCAGTAGACATATTCCTGTCTGAAGTTAATGATTCCCTTTCACAGCCCCACTTGCAAATAAGAAATGTCTTATCAGTCAATCACATGCTAAATCCAAGCAAAAAGCCTTCAAACGATGTCCACAATGGATCTTCTATAAACAAAGTTTTAGTACAGTCCAGAAACCAATTCACAACAACATCTCCTTGACAATGGAGATACATCCACTGTCTCGCTAAGGGGAATGTACCTTGATGCACACAGATTATGATTATAGTAAACTAACCATGTCAATGTATTGTATGTCTACTCACATGTTTGCATACATATATTGTGCTTGATTAGTTTGTACTTTCATGCTGTAGTCTCCTATGCAGCATTATTATCACAATGAGTAGACCAAAACAAAGCCACCGAGAGCCAATGAAGTAATGCACAGAATCCAGAATGCCTTATGGATTTTCAGGTGCTCATCACCCTCCACGAAGCTTCAGAAGAGCAAAGGTTCTTTGTGAATAGATCGGCAAACCTGTGGTCAACACTGGGACCATCAGTTACAGATCAGCCACACATAACTTTCAAACTTAATTACTGTTACTGAAATAATTAAGTCAGGTAAGTGGTACTTGTCCTTGACAGCATATATAGTGCAATTGACACCTAAATGATGGGTGGCAGTCTTGCTTCCACTGTTTAATTATAGTGTGAAGTTAGGGCGCATGTCCTCATCTTGTCTACGGGTGCTGCCAATTCTTTTAACTAAAAGGGGAAATTGTGATTACCCTCCCACTTATAGAGTGACTTGTATATTGGATTGCGCTACCAGATATTTGTCTATGTACTCTTTAATCACTGGACGTGTGGCCTCATGAACAAGCTGGTGTTTGGCCATAGATGAGCACAATCCACCATTAGTTTTTCGAGTCCAAGTGGGACAGAGCCTTCTCAGTTAAAGGGCGGGCTTTCTGGATTTTTTGTACTTGATGCACTCATAGTACTCATCCACTTTTCTTGCTTTCAAAAACCTGTTTAAGACACACATTTTTTTAAACAATTGTATAAGACCAGCACCAATGGATATATAACTAGTGTTAGCTATAAAAATGGGATGCTTGATTGATTACTGTGTTTGTCCTGTGATTCTTTGCAAGACTGTTCACTGAGAATGTCCTGCTATACACCTGCTTTGCGGAATGCCACGTGGCGTTGAATACAGTAGAGCTATGTGTCCCCTGAAATAAGCTTTCTAATTGGAGGATACTGAATCACCCTGTTAATTGAGCACAAGTACATCCAGACACGCTCTGAAAAGACTTAAAAAACGGCGCTTACATACATACACAGACAAAACAGACACATGATAATATTCTGTTGCATGTGGATGATAAGACTATCAACGGTGAAATACAAATTTATCAAGGCTCTGCCATGGGCATTACAGTTACCGCTCCTCGAGGTGAAGGCACAAATTGACATTTTTTTGTTTTTCTTCTAAGGGTTTCACTGGCAGTGCTGGTGGACTAATCTATAGTAGTTAGGGCACTAACAATCTCCAGGACATCGTCCTTCCGGTTTGACACCAGCCTTGATAACACATGGGGGCCGATTCCGATCTCGGCCGGTAGGGCTCCGAATCGGATTCGGCATAACCAGATCCGATTCGGAGCCCTATTTCCCGACCGATTCATACGCAGCGTCCGGACGGCGAGTATGATGCGGGTCGCCCGACCGACTCGTTCGGGCGTCCCAACCGCTCCGACCGACTCTTTCCCGGGTCTAACCGCACCGACCGAATCGCTCGGACACGACTCGCACCGCGCAATGGAGACGTTCCCCGGCCGGGTAAGTACGATGCGCGCGCGCGAGCAATCCGACCGACACGCGCCCGTCCGGCTTGAAAGAGCAGTTGGAGGCGTGCTCGGGGGTCCGTGTCGGACCCCCTGTACGCGTAGCCGTGCGAGTCACACACAGGGGGACCCGTGGGTCCCCCTACCTGTGCGTGTACGGCGCGAGTCGCTCGCCCGCGTACCCGCTGTAGAGGCGCCCTTGTTCGCCTCGCACCAATTGAGGCAATGGGAGCCCGCGTACGCGTTGTACGACCGGCTCCCATTGACTTCAATGGGAGTCCGACCGACTCGAGTACGATAGCATACGGACGCATCGTACTCGTTCGGTCGGGCTGCACGGGTCCGATTCAGTCGGAAATCTCTCCGGGTCAGGCTCGGTCGGAGAGATTTCCGGCCCGAATCGGAATCGGCCCCTTTGTGTTCTGCAGCTTACTCAGCTTCCATCCAGTTCATTCACTGGCCTTCTGGTCCCACAGCTTTGTTGCTTTCTTCATCATCTCTGTCACTTGGGTTTCCTGTTTATTCCACTCCTTGTGTCCAGTGCCTGGTCCTTAGATTCAATTTTTGGGTGGATTACTAAAGCCAGATCTTCCCTGGGGTCATTACTGTTAATGTTCTGATGGCTTGCAATTCTTTGCTACACACCATCATAGGTCTCTTGCAACTCTTTGGTGTGGATGTTGGCAGATGGTTGCATGTTTCTATCTCACAAATACCTGCTTGGACATTGTGTTACCATAGGTCAACCAAACTTTAATTGTAGAAGCTTTCTTTGTTTTTCTTTATGATCAAGACCACCTACCAGCCTCCCAGTCTCCTGGTCTAGTCTCTGGACAGAAGACCCCAAACAGTCTTTTCTGAAGCGCAGCCAAATGAGGAAGAAGCCATAGGCTCCAATGTGTGTGTGTGTCTTTGTTCCTTATTCCCCCTTCTCTTTAGGGGTTGGCCTACCTCTCCTGCGTTACAGAAGCAGACAGGGGGATGAACTCACTAAACCATGTGAACACGACAAAATCGGCCTCTCATGCCATTTCAAGGCTTACCTAGGTACTAAAAAGAAAACAAACTAATTGTTAATGCTAATACGACTTAATTGTAAGATTTTGGCAAATAAGTCTCCCAAACTGAAGTAGACATTAAATAATGAACCATTTCAAATGTATAGACTAGTAATGGTTTGTGAGTGGTTCATAATTACTAAGCAAGAGGAAACAAATTCATCACATCGGCGTAGCTTTGAGTGGAGCAGCCAGACCAGTGGCACCAGAGCATAGAGCTGGGATGAGGGCCCAGCCTGCCCTTTGCCTGATGAAATTAAAATACAGGTCTCCCATTCTGAGTGATTTAAATACAGACCCAGCAGGAGAAGTGCTTCATTTGATTTGTGAAAAGATAAGTGCCAGAGCCCTCGTCAGGAGGCCACTGCAGCTTGCACCATCCATTTCCCCTCCCAGCGCTGCCAATGACAGTACAAATATGACTACTAATCATAACACTCATACAAGTGTGAAAATTCAGTCTAGTCCACAGTAGCGGCCGGCAACATTAAAATATGGTGAGGTGCGATGCTCAAAAAACTCACCATATATATGTTGCATTTACTTGCCACAGTGACTGGTCACCGTCTCTCTCTTCTCCTGGCACTCTCCTTGGCATCTAGGGGCATAAAAGGAGGGACATCCTCCCTTTTGCCATGCAAATCTGCTGCAGCTACAGGATTGGTTGGAGCAGGCTAACCCAGCGCTCATTCTGAGGCTGGGGCCTGTGGCTGCAATCCCTTGGCTGTTTCTCAGCCCTGGGATTACAAGCTCTGAAGTGCGCATGTCAGATTGGCCGGCTGTAGGCAGCTGGGCAATCTGACATGCGCACTGGCAGGGGGCTGAAGTAATAGTGCAAGTGCACCAATTAGCCCCGCCCCCTGTCCTCTTGCTGTAGCAGCCCGAGCCTGCGACACATAGTAAAATGGTATTTATTACCATTTTATGGATGTGTGTGCCTGCTGCGCTGGCAGTAGGCGGAGTGATGCTCTTCCGCCATAACGGAGTAGCCGCCGCTACTAGTCCAGGTCGCTAAAGCTATAAGAATGACTTAGGCCGCAGATATTAGTCATTTTTTATGTGTGTTGAATTAATAAACTACCGTTGTTGTGCTTATCTCTAAATTAGAGAAACAGCCTCACTATATAGCAGACTGTCATGAGTACCAGTGTTGACAATCAGGTGCAGGTGCCAAGCACCGGAACCCATCGGCTCAAATCAAGCACCAGCCTGGAGTCTGGTAATGTGTTTACCCTTCGTGGAGGTGGGTAGAGTGGAGGGATTGATTAGGGAGATAAAGGATAAGGGAGAAATGAAGAAGAAAGATTAAAGGAATGAAAGAAAAGGGTGAAAGATAAGATAAAGATGTGTGAGAAAGGAGATGGAGAGATCAGGTAGATGAGGAGGATGTCAAGGGAGAGAAAGGCTCAATGAAGATAGAAGAGAGACAATATGGGAGAACTAGGGGTCAGAGAAAAGTCGAAGAGAAAGAGAGGCGAGTGTTTAAGGGAATCAAGGTGACTGAAAGGGAGGAAGAAATAAGTACAAGTGAGAGCACATGCTGGAAACCCAATGCCTTCTATCTGGTACCAGAATACCGCCTCCGCCTTAAATTGGGAATTTACTTCATTATTGTTGAAGCAGCAGTTGTGTCATCAAAGTTTTACTTTCAGACCGATCAAAGGTATAAGAGTAAATTGCGGGGCTTCATATGAGTGAATTATGATAAGATGATCGAGCCTGGGCGTGCAATGCCCCCCCCCCCCCCAGAATAAATACACCATTTATTAAATGCATCGCAGTTGCAGATAACAGCACAAAGATGACAGAATTTATTAAACTCAATGCCAGAGATGTTACAAAGCTGTTAGATACCTATATGTTTGAAAAGGAGGCTCCGTATGTGAAAGGAAATAAATTATTTTAGGTAAGTCTGCATGTATCCCGTTTTGGTAGGAAGAGGGATCAGGAGTGTATTTATCGGCACTTCATTTCTATTTCCTTCGAACGCCTCTCTCTCTTTCATTAGCCTCAGAGACGTTACTCAGGATGCTTTAAATAATGTTGTATTCTTCTGGGACAGCATGAATTGTATGTCTAACAACCTGAAAAAAAACTGGTCCGCGCCAGGACATTGCTGGCCGCATGCAAGTTATTCAGGGTCTGATCACAACCCACAACATTCCATCTGCAGTAATGTGAGATTTCCATCAGACATGGCAGCCCCAGGAGGAACATAAATAGACAGCACATGGTGCAGTAGGAGCAAGAAAAGGTGCGGCCATTAGCAATATTGCTGCATCCATTTGGTTACTTGAACTGTGAGTACATGCGCAGACTCCTTAGGATAGGCACACCCACCTGTAGCATCAGTCTATGGTGACGTCCGTTGCGAAAATCTTTTTGGGTGCCCCCCTACTGACCAACTTCTGCATGGATTCCCTCACTGCCCCCTTCCAACATTGCCCTCAACTCTCCATAGCCCCTCTTTCACATGCATTTTAGTTGTTTTATAATGCTACTCACACCAGTGTTGGGTGTCAGAGCACTTCACATCACACACACAATACACAGAGACAATGAATCATACGTTTGTAAATCAGTCTATAGGAAATGTCACAGAACACAATGAGGATTACAAGGTGTAGGAATCACATGTTACCCACACTAGTAGGCAGTATCTTCTAAGAGTGTTCGGTCTGGCTGATTTAAAATGTACCACAGTGGAGGGAGCTGGCTATACAAATAAGGATGTATTTCTACCAAACCAAACCCTTTTTAGAAACATTCGGCTAATGAAAGACTTGAGAAAACATGCAATGTTCTGAACTATACCATGTAATTTGCATACTGCTTTTTGATGACAGTGCATAGGTCACTGTGCTATTGCAAGTAACGAAGGGATCTCTGTGACAAAAGCAGTAACCGACTGAGCTATCCAAATAAAAAACAGTTCTGCAAACTGCGTGGTACACGTTCTTTGCAGAAGGCATGTTCAGCCGTGGCCTGTGCAGGTAAGAGCAGCGGGGCGGTGGGGCCCGGTGGGGGGGGGGGATTTCGACAGACGATGACGAGGGAAAATTATTCATTTATTTAATTTGTCCTCGTCATTGTCCGTCGAAGTCCCCCGCCCCCCCCCCCCCCACCGGGCCCCACCGCTCTTATGTGCATGGGCCGCAGCTGAAGCATGTTAATCCTCTGTGCTAGTTTATAATGAGTCAAAACTGCCACTAGACAAAAGATGATCTTTTTACAGCAGGAATATTGATCACCAGAGTTACTGTGACACTTTTATTGTTGCCTGAGAACTGCTGACCCACAAGGAACTCCTAAGCAGGTGCTTTTAAATCCATAAGTTACTTCTAAACTTTTCGCTCCCCGAGGTCAGTGCCAGGTGCGGCTACACTAGTCACATCAATGTAAAACTAGCCCTGGCATCTGGCCAGCCATCATCCTGGAGGATACATGCCAATACAGAGGCTACTCAGGGAAGTGCTGAAGAGCTGACCTCTCAGAACCTGCTTGATGTCTGCAGCCAGGCCACACAAGGCTCCCCACATTGACAATGGACCCAGAGGCATATTTATGAGAGGCTTGCACTGGCGTTCTGACATGAATTGTGACACAGCGGTGGTGCAAGCACTAAGTCATATTTATAAAATGACGCATTTGCCAAAATGCGTTCTTTTATAATGCTACTGTGGGTCTAAAGCTGTGTCACACACAATTTAATATATGCAATGTAGGCACTCCCAGCAAAATCCGATAAGAATAACGCAGTCATATTCATGGATTTGTCAATGCATCATGCATCTTTGGGAAGTGCAATGCAAAACCTGAAATGTGCCATAATTGCTGCGCATAGGCAACACAGGTGTAGGAAATGATGTAGTGGGTGTGGTATAAAAGAGCAACCCCACAAAATAATGAGGTAAGCTCAACTACACCATGGAGATCGTCATCCTGCACTTAGGAGTCGCTAGGAGACCACCACAATGTAGGTAGCGAAGGAGGAGGGAGTGTGTGTTCTGGCAGCGCATATCCCTCATTGACCTCAGGGAGGATGAGGTAAAAAAATTCTACATACTCAGGAGGGAGTCTATCCTTGAATTGCTGTGTGAGATTGGGCAAAGTCTCAAGCCACCAACTGCAAGGCCCAATAACATTCCCCCACACGTGAAACTTATGGCAGTGCACCACATGCTGGCATCTGTTCTTTCCAGATGTCAGCAACCACATTGGCAAGAATCTCACAGAGATCATTTTCTGCATTCTTCCCCTCTGTCTTGGATGCCATCATCAAACTCACACCCTAGTACCTCCTCTACCCCAAAACTCAGCAACAACAACTAGACACCAAGCAAGGATTTTACACCATTACTGGATTTCCATATGTCCTTGGTGAAATTGACTGCACACATGTGCAGTTGGTGCCCCCTGCTGCAATGTCCCACATTTATAGAAACTGGAAGCACACATTGAATATTTAGGAGCTCATCTCCCCTCCAAAGACTCCAATCCCATCAAATTCCATATCAACTATCACCCACCTGGTGAAAAACCACACCTTAAGGACATAACAGACCTGATAATGCAAAACTCCCTGAAGGGCAGCACAGACATTATATTAGGAGACTTAAACCTGCACCTGAACAATGCAGAAGATCCAACACTACAATCCCTTATCCACCCTCTGTGAATCAAATGATCTTACCCAATACTGCAAAACGCAAACTCACAATAAAGACTCTACCCTCAAGGCAATTATTTTTAACTATAACACCATATCCATCCATTCCATCATACTCACCAACTGGACGGACCACCACCTAATTCTTTTCGATCTCAATGTCAACCAACCCAAGTTCCACTACCAAACTACTCGCCCTAAGTACTGGGCGAGGAACAGACTCCGACTCTCCCATTCAGAGTTAGAAGCACTAGTCTGTTTCCAGATTCGACCTCCACTTGACCTCACTTCCACCAATGACCTCACCTTCCACTACAACAAAAAAATGGCAGACCTTTTGACACTGTTGCCCCTAAAACTCAAGAAATCAAGAAGTTTCTCTTCCATATCCTGGTTTAGCAAAGACATTAACAAAGAGAGACGCCAACTTAGACTGGCTGAAAGAACCTGGAGATAACAATCCTCACCAACCCATCTCTCTCTCCTCTGAGCTGAACGACTAAAATAAAAAAAAACGCATGTTAAGAGGAAAGATCCTCCTTCTTTCGAGCCCAACTTGACCATTCCAGAAACAGACCTAAAGACCTTTTCAACATCATCAAACAGCAAGCCTCCTCCTTCCCACAACATTCAAATACTGACTCTACCAAGTGCTTTGAAGAGTTTGCTAAATTCTTCTCTGAAAAAATAACAAACATCAAACTCTCATTGTATTCATCCACCTCCCCACCCCATACCAAAGATGCCCCCTCTGACAAAAAGGGTCCAACCAGTGCCACATCTCCAACCAATGCTGATTCCCCCAAACTTACCTCCTCATTGAGCCAGAACATCAACCACAACCTCATGCCACTGAAAAGCAATGCAACCTGTACTGATTTCGAAAATGTCTCTGAAGAAGAAGTCTTCAAAATACTTGCTAGCATGAACCCAACTTTGCACTTCTCTGAACCCCCTTCCCTCCACGTATGTCAAAAATCTCAGACACATCATCTCCACCACATGGACTAAAATCATTAACTCTTCCTTATCCAGTGGCTCCATGTCACCCCCACCGTTGAAAAGCCAGACGCTGACCAGAATGACCTTAACAATTCCAGACCTATAACTAACTTCCCTTTCCTTGCCAAAACTATTGAAAAATGTGTGCTCTCACAACTCAACAGCCACATTGAAAAATACAGCCTACATGACACCTTCCAATTGGGGTTCAGGAAAGGCAGCAGTACAGATACAGCAATCCTGAACATCACTGATGACTTACGCAGATCTTTTGATGATGGCTAGACCTGCTTCCTAATCCTTCTGGACCTCTCTGCAGCTTTTGATAACGTTAACCATAACATTCTTCTAAACACCACTTCACAGCGTGCGGGCATAAACAGTACTGTCCTTCAGTGGTTTGCTTCTTAACTGAACCAACACTCTCAGCTAATCAAACTAAACAATTCCACTCAACAACAGTACCAGTCCCCACAAGGAGTTTCCTAAGGATCAATCCTCTCTCCTGCCTTATTCAACCTCTATATGGAACCCCTTGGAATGATCCTGAAACAAGACAGCATTGCTTACCTTCTCCATGCAGATGACACCCAACTCTGCATTAAAATCTCGTCATCTAAAGACATACAGCAACTAAACAGCACTCTCTCCATGGTACAATCTGGACTGAACAACAACTATCTAAAGCTCAACCCCCACAAAGCTGAACTCCTCTTCATCTAACCAAAAGGAAAGTCCTATCCTGTCCATATCTGGTTTGATAACCTTGCTGCATTAAATTGCAAACTATCTAGCTCCAACTCTGTAAAGTTACTAGGGCTACACTTGACACAAACCTGAACATGAAAGAGCATATTAATGCCTCATCAAAAAGTGCCTTCTACATGCTGAAACACCTAAAAAAATCAAACCTTTCAACCCCACTGAAGACCTAAGGACCGTGGTGCAATCCCTAGTCCTCTCTAAGCTAGACTACGGTAACGCAACGATCACTGGCTCCCCAAAACCACTTCTCATCCCTCTGAAGGCCACACTCAACACAGTGGCCAGACCACTCTCTGGGGAGATTTACTTCAACCACATCACTCTCACACTCAAAAAACTCAACTGGCTACCAGTTGAAGCAAGATGTATATTCAAAACTGCTTACATAAACCACAAAGCTCTCTACACTGAAAAATCAATCTACCATACTAACAAACTATCAAAAGCCTGCCAAAGGAGGCCTCTACAAAGCTCTAGCACTCCACTCCTGATACCGCCCAAATTTAAGATAGAAAAATCCCTCACCTGTTCCTTTTCTGGGAATGCTCCTTTAATCTGGAATGCTCTGCCAGAGGATTTACGTGACAATCAATCATTCCTTCACTTCAGGAAAAAACTTGAATTACTTCTTCTCAACAAATACCTAAACCCCCCCCCCAAAATCTATTTTACTTGTCTTGATGCACCTCCTCCACATCCACCAAAGAGCCTGAACATCACTACCTCTGAAAATAACTGTACCTCTATTCCTCCTACATATAAAATTCCCTATCATAACTTCCTTCGAACTATATCGTCTATATAACCCACTGTCTATTGTATATTTCTATTGCATATTGTTATTGTATATTTCTTACTGGATATGTAACTCTTGTAAATGCTGTTATACACACTCTGTAAAGGGCTCTGATAAACTTGGGTCAAGATTGAGCCTTACAAAACTCAATAAATAAATAAATAAACACTCCATCAATGTCCAGGCCATAGTGGATAATCAGAGAATGTTCACAAATGTGCTGGCAAAATATGAGCGGGTGTGCACATGATACATTTCAAAGGGAGTGTAGAACCAAACAGTGTGCAGTGACTGTGTGTGTGTGCTGCATGTAATAATGCTGGTGATAACCCTATGCTTGTGGATCACAGTATTGGTCACCAAATGTCCAGTAAATCTACACTGACGGGCATAATTTGAGCACTGCCACACAATGCAGTGCAGAAAGTCACCCTGCTGCACTGCTATGAGTGGAAGCACAAAGCCAGGAATGTGCTGTATCGATTAGAATACTACACATAACAGCCTTTTCTTGCACTGGTGCCATTTTGGCAGCCTACTGCCAACGCAGTTACACTTGCACTATGGTGCAAGGGTGCTTGTGTCCCACACAGGAATGTATTGATGTATGATGGGGCACCTACCTGCAAAACAACAAATCCTTAGAGCCATATTCCTCCATTAACGTGTGCTGCAGAAAGCAGCACACATTGAAAGAGGGAGTAACAAGGTTAATAAACGTTATTTCTCCTGGTACGCCTCTCCCAGGAAGGTGTATTTTTTTTGTGCATTCCCAGGTGTACCAGGTCTGGTAAGTCTGGTAATGCGTCTAAAACCATGGGAGATGCATGGGTGCACCCATGCAACCATCATGGAACCTCTCTCTGGAGAAAAGTAAGGCAATGTAGTGATTTGTGACCCCTCTCAGTGCTACGCAAGGTGGACTGTGGGGGCTCAACAAATATAATAGATTTGGTTGTGCATGTACCACAATTCGGGTCATACATCTTGTTAGATTTGGGGGCCTCTAGTTGGCAGAGGTAGGTACCTTTGACCAAATAGGGACCCTTGCGTCTAGTCAGGGTAAGGGGGTACACTCCTAAAATAACCCCTGCTCACCCCCTTGGTAGCTTGGCATGAGCAGACAGGCTTATCTCAGAGGCAGTGTGTAAAGCATTTTTGAACACATACAGTAATCAAGTGACAACACTACAGATGGACACCACACCAGTTGAATATTAAAAATAAGTATAATTTATATAGATGTAACACAAGACCACAAACGACAAAAATCCAAATACTGTACTTTAAAAATGGTAGAATTAGCTTAGTTCTCTTTAGATGGTAAATGCGACACTTTGAGTTCAATGTACCTTAGGATGCGTAACGCTATACAACGAAAGTGTTGCAGGGAAGGTGATGCTTCGGTTCCTTACACGCAAGAACGGTGATGCGTCGGGTCCCTACTGATGCGTAGGGGATGTGTCGGTTCTTCTCGGCGTGGGGAGGTGATGTGTCGGTTTCTTACTGCGCTTCCATGGCGATGCGACCAGCAACGCCGTGATGCGATGAAGATCCGGTGCAATGAAACAAAGACGGCGTCTTCTTCTTGATGCGACATGATGCGTGCACGCCCGACGGCCGTGTGGTGACTCAACGATTCTTCTGAGCCGCGACAGGCCCTGCGACACGCTTCCCTGGGATGCGGCGGCGTCTGATGCGACGCCGATCCTCTTCTCCGGTGATGCGAGGCACTTCGGCGATGCGATGCGACAGCTGCAGTGGCGACACCCTTCTTCAGCGATGCGACGACAGCGGCTGAGGCGGCGACACGCTTCTCCGATGATGCGACGACGACACTCTTCTCCGGCGATGCGAGGCGCTTCTGCGAGGCAAAGCAACAGGGGCAGCAGCGACACCCTTCTTCAGTGATGCGACGACAGCGCTGCGGCGGCGTCACGCTTCTTCTTCGTGAGTCGCGCTTCCAGCTCCTTGCGACACGCAGTCCCTCAGAAGGCCAAACACAACAGCAGGCACTTCAAAAGAACTCTTGGGGAGCTGGTGGGTGAAGTCTGTTGTCCCTGAGACTTCAGCAGGAGGCAAGCTCTCTCTCAAGCCCTTGGAGATCCTTTACAAGTTGATGAAAGTACACACAAAGTTCCTTTCTCCTTTCTTTGGCAGTCAGGCAACCACTGCAGGCCAATCCCCCAAACAGCACTCAGCTTAGGGATAGTCTCCTCCTCAGTTTCTCTGGTTCCTCTCCTCAGCAAAGGTTCTTCTTGTTTCCCAAAGTGATCTAAAGTTCTGGGGTTTGGGTCCCCTCTTTTATACTCATTTTCCCTTTGTTCTCTGAAGGCAGAGAGGCCTTTGCCTAGTCCAAACCAGTTCTGGTCAGTCCTGGAGCACTTTGTTGACAAGACTCCTTCTTTCCTTTCACAGTGTAGGCCAGGGATATCAGACGCACCACAGGAGGTGGAGCCAGCATTGTGGAGGGAAGGCACAGCCCTATTCAGGTCCCAGGTGCAACTCCTCCCACCCATCTCCATGCAGATCTCTCTATTCAGCCCTGTGCTGACTCACCCTGTCTCCTGGAATCCCCCAGCCCCTGTCACTCACAAACCAGACATGGAATACACAACCTAGCAGAGGCAGGCTTGGACAGTTAGGCAAGAAAATGCCCACTTTCTAAAAGTGGTATTTTAAAACACAGAATGTTAAAACCAACTTCACTAAAAGATGTATTTTATCATTCTGAGTTCAGGCATACTAAATTCGTTTTTCTACCATGTTCCCTGGGTCAGTTAGGAATATAAGATGTTATAATTAAACTGCCCATTCTGGCCTATGGGGAACAGGTAGCCTTGCAATAGTGAAAAATGAAAATGGCTGTAATTCACTATTAGGACATGCCACACACACCAGGGTATGTCCTACCTTATACTTACAATGCACCCTGCCCTTGGGCCTACCATAGAAGTGTCTGATATGAAGAAAAGGGAAGGTTTAGGGACTGGCAAGTGGGTGCACTTGCACAGTCAACATGGCAGTACCAGACTGCACACAGGCTCTGCAACGGCAGACCTGAGACACACTTTTACAGGCTGCTTCTGTGGGTGGCACAACCAGTGCTGCAAGCCCACCAGCAGCATTTGAGTCACAAGCCCTGGGCACAACCAGTGCATGGTACTAGGGTCTGACAGTGAATCAAATAGGCCAAACATGGAGTCACTAATCCATACATCAATTTATAACAGAGAGCATATGCACTTTAGCACTGATCAGCAGTGGTAAAGTGCCCAGAGTCATAAAACAGCCAACAACAGGTCAGAAAAAATACAGGAGGAAGGCAAAAAGTTCAGGGATGACCCTGCAAAAAGTGCCAAGTCCAACACATATACCCCTGAGTGTAGAAGTGTCTGTGGTACTGCATTACATGGAGGACCTTGGATATCTGACCAAAATATGTGGAATATTGGAATTACACCAGATGGTGCTAAAAAGTCATGTAAATCTGCAAGCTGGGTGGAACATACACTGTGGTATAGGGGAGCCAGCCTGTCTATGAGTTTCCCTAAGAGTGTGTTGCATCCATGACACATCACAATGAAGGATATCTGACACATTGCAGAAATAGAGAGATTGGGCAGAATAGGGAATAAAATAGAGCGAGCCATAGGCCCTAGGGGCAATAATTACATGCACAAATGACTGTGGGGGACATCCATGCCTGTGAAAAGTGATGTATGAGCATACAGCCCATGATTCCTGCCTTGCTGTGCTGCCATGCTGCCTGATGTTCATCTGGTTGGGTGATAGGGAGTGCACATGCATTCCTTGAACCCAGGATTACTTCACTGGCAATCTACCGGGCCACCTGTCATGTAGTCACAGGTACATAAAACACTTGCAACCACCCAGACTTACCATCTGGACTCTACCCTCTGTCACACAGACCTGCCAAGTGGTGCCTCCCCAGTTCTAAAACAATGAAAGTGGGCCTAAGGTGTGTGCCCCAACATAACACTGCCCTCTAAAGTAGATCCTACTCATTGCTAGCCAAGTTGCATGGGTCAGAACCCGCTCATCACCCCTGTTGCGCAGCACATCGCACAAGTTGCACGGTGCATCACACCAGTTGCACCACTCAGAACCCACGAATCAACACCAATGGGTGAAACTGACTGTAGAAGTGCCACTGTGCAGTGCATCCCTCACGCAATGGGCATTTACGTAGCAATGCAACATAAAAAATGAATCAATTATTGGAAATGGGCTATAAACACTGAGGAAATGATGCAATGGGAGTGGTGGGCTGCATACTGCGAAGTGCCAAAGTCACTTTCTCTTACAGTCTATTAGTTTGTGCTGGGTGTTGGTAGTGTTTTGCAGAGTGACTGGTGTTTAGGTGTAATTTTTGAGTCCATTTATTGTATATTGTATTGTCATTGTTTTGTCGGATGTTTGTCTATTTCGGGATTTCATATATTAAGGGTAAGTATTAGGTTAAGGGGTGTTTGTTTGTGGTTTAATGGATATAGTAGGGTTTAGTTTAGACAGACAGATGTACTCCGGCACTCAACAATATTACTACAACATTGATTTTTTTAAATTGAAACACAAGATCTATGTATTCTATTGGTCGCTCAAATCAGAGGATATGACAATATTTGGATTTGTAGTGGGGTTCTCTCAAATTTAATAATCAGTGTTACATTTAGTCAATACATACTGTACATGTATTCATACAAGAAAAATATTTTTCAAAAACATTTCATGTTTATACAGTTATTTTTCAGGGTCCAGTTTTTGTTGCTGGAAGAACAGAATAGCACAGTGAAATAGAGACATGACTGCCGACATGTGTTTCGTTACATTACGTAACTTCTTCAAGGCTGCAATAATAGTATTAGCATTTATGAATAATTGATGTAAGGGACATTTAGTAAATACATATGAATCAACCCAGTACCGTTTTATACACAGAAAGTAAGGCGAAGGCCCAAGTGAAGAAAATCTCAGAGTGATGTGAGAGAGTACAAAAAGCAGTAGCATTAGTGAGACATGTGCATTTCAATGGATGGGCCATTATATCATTCTCAATAGGGATAGTAGGACAGGTGGGAAAATAGAACTTAAGTGTAGTAAAATCTGGTAAAGAAAGGTAGATATACTCAGAAGGTAACATGCGGAGCAAGCAACACCCGAAGGTGAGTACTATTCATGTATAACAGATGCCAGTATCGATATATCATTTTGCACATATCTCTTATATTTTGATTACCAGGAAAACCTTGCACAGATTAGGAATGGAGGGAGGTGGCCCTTTCAGGACTGAAAAATAAAAAACATTTTCCAAGGCATGCACCCTTGCACCATGTTGAAAGGTAGCATGTAATTCCGCTAGTCAGCAATTTGTGTACCTGTGCCATGAATAGTCTGATATGGGCCTTGCAATGTTACATACGGTGTATACCTGTCCTTTCTCACAGCAGCACTACTTTCATCTGCCTAGGTCCAATGTTTCCCCCTTGTATCATGGTGTAAGGGGGCCCGAGATGATGCTGGCCAGCAGTACACAAAACATCACATGCCTGAGGCATGCTTCAGGCATGTGATGTTAGATATCTCTGAGCGCCAACATCCAGCTAGCTCTGC
Source organism: Calotriton arnoldi (assembly GCA_963921515.1). Classification (NCBI taxonomy): domain Eukaryota; kingdom Metazoa; phylum Chordata; class Amphibia; order Caudata; family Salamandridae; genus Calotriton; species Calotriton arnoldi. Next base: position 1,022,428 of record CAWUFW010004783.1, on the reverse strand, counting down.
CATGCAAGGTGACTAACTGCATCCCATATTCATTCAATGTATACAAATGTGTGTCAAGCATGTTGCATATTCAAAATCACTGGGATGAAATAGTACTTTTAATGGAATTTAGACCATGTGTAGCTGCACTATGTACAATGCAATGTTCAAATCATTGTCTTGTAGGTGGACCTGTCCTATTCACCAGGGGAGAAGTTGACAGCTTCCGGGATCCCTATGCTACCAGTAAGTGTGATAAGTATATGGTTGTAGTTCTGTAACATTTGTGTTGATCCATGGTAGTTGTAACATTGTGATGTGTATGGAGATGTATCAATCACCTGCAACCAAATTACTATCAGTGTACAAACACAGCTAAACTTGTAAACAGAAAAATGTTGAATCGACAAATATGCATGCCAGTGTGCATCTAGGTGCAATGTATGCAGGCCCACAGGAATCATGCATCTTTAGCAGCTGCGGTAATGCTTGCTCATCTACTATTTTTTTTATCCATTTGGCTCATGTACCATCATCTGGCGCTAATTCTGCAGATGTTCAACACATTCAGAATTTGTCGTACAATACATGGCACCAACATTACAAAAAATGTTTTAACAGATGTAGCGGCAAAATGAAATGAGCTAGGCTAAGCTTGTTCGGACATAATTTTGTTGCCTATGTCCCTATTTGATTATGAAACTGGAGCAGATGAGGTGGAAAGAATTACCCAGACAGTGTAACCAAGTGTAAACATGATGGTATCAAGGAATATGATTTTGAGAAAGTGTGTGTCAAAATGCCACACATATTGCTTCATCTTTCACAGTACTGTGCTCATACATGCTGCATACGTTTACCTCTCCTGCTACATAAATTCAGTGTGAATGACTATAGGTAAGTTAGAGATTCATGTTGATCAACACTTAGAATGTTTGGTGGCCCATACCTGTCCCTGTGGCTCTGTGTCAAATCAAAAGCCAAATCGTTAAATCATGTAGGACCATGTCAGCAGGCTAGCCATCACAAACAAACCATTACTTCTATGAGGGATGCTGCGAATGTTGTTGTGATAGGGCAAAATTGTTCCTAATCATGGATTTGAGTCATGATAGAGGATAAATGACATCTTAACATGTGTTTCAATGTGTTAGTACATTATCATGCGTATTTGTGTATCAGCATTTCCTTAACTTAACCTGAGATATGGCTGTTGTAATCCCTCCTCAGGGATACTTGAACCTCACTCAGAGTATTGCATGGCATACCTATGTGAAATGGAGTGATAGAGGAACAATTGCACAGATGCCCTGGAGGCTATAAAGATGTAGGGCTGCTACTCAATTTAACCATGGTGTTGTACATATTATTACCAGACTGCCTGAATGATGCTCATTGTGAGTGTAGATGTCCACATGTCAGGGTTATGATCATATAGCTTGGCAACTCGAAACTGGATTTCAGGATTCCTACCTCAGTTCAATGTAAATATTTTGGAGCACATTGTGCAAATGTCAGTGCTGCAAAACCTATGGAGTGCCGGTAGACCTCAATGTATGGATACAGTCTAATTGGCGTGGTGTGACCAGCTGCACAGAAGCACTAGTCTGCACATGAATTTGCATTATAATGCCAAACCCATGGTCCCTATATGCCCTATGTTTCATTTCCAGGAGGCCTTCATCCAAAGTATGAAGTCATTTTGCTGCACTGTGTAAATGTTCACATACTAGGATGCACTATGTCAGCATCATACAGCCCATTACACTGCTCACCTACTGGTGGGGTAACTTACACTGGCTAGCATCAAAGCAGTCACCCTTGCCTCATTGTGCAAGGTTCCCTGCATCATACCCCACAAAGTATTTGCACAGATGAGTACACCAGCATACACACACTCATGAGATGCATTGTCTTATTTAAATTGGGCAGTGATGAAAACATCCCTGGGAGAATGAGTGTACAGATATTTCATTATGTAAAGGTCACCATGGTCTTGCTATATCTGTATACCAGAAGCTACATGTCAGATTTCCTGGTATTTACCTGAGGGTAAATTGGTGAAGTGTACTACAGTTACTTCTTGCAGGAGGTGCCAACCGCCCTCCATCTATGCATTGGCTACCTGACACTGAGTAGGTCAAGACAGCAATGTGTTTTGCCTTGTGGAACTCCAGATGAGTCAGTCAATGCAGAAGCACACTACCTGGACTAGCTTACCTTATCACCTTTCATTATGTTAATGGGCAAATTCCAACCCATTTGCAGGATGCATTACCAACTCCAAAAATGTCCATATTTGGACCATGTGTCTTATTTCCTATCAACACATCATCATGCTTGTGACTTACTGTTATGAATGTTATATGTGTAATCATTTTGTGACTATATTTCCATATCGTACACCTACACTGACCGCACTTGCATCAGTTTGCCTTGATTAATTAGGAGATGTCTTTGTGCTGAAGGCATGTTGTCAATATCTCTTTCTCAATATTTGGTGTTGGTCTGGACTGCCACATATGGTTTTTTGACAATGTAAGCCTATTTTTGGAGACATCATGTACATTTATAACTTGAGATGATAAGTTCTTCCTTTACCTCTCTAGATGACATAGACAGATGACAAAGCCAAACGCCATATATTGAGACTGGAATGCTATCACCAGATCCGCCATGTATCTAAGGCACTCATGAAGATGGGGGTGCTGTACAAGAGGGACAAGGCTCCGGAGATCTGGAATGCTGGAAGTGAGTGATAACACAATTCAGTGGGCCCAAACATCTGGAAGGGTGGCCAACAGCAGCCAGAGTCAACACAGGCTATAGCAGGACCATCAACTGCATCACAGCTACCAACCACATGGCCCCGGAGTACCACACAACTGCCAGTAGATCTTTGTGTGAGGCCCAGATCCTTAAGGAGTTGCCGGAGGCAAACAGGAGGATGCGTGCCATGGAAAATTAACAGGCCAGCCTCTGTGCCATTATGTTGACTTTACAAGAGGCCATGGAGCACAGCAGTGTACAAATATAGACTATCCCTCTGAGCATTTCCTTTCCCTGTGTTTTTCATGTTGCTTTAATTGTTTGTGTAAATTTGGCATAGTGGTAGGGTTTAGCATAGGTATAGTGTAGTTTACTGTTAATTTTCAGATATGTTAATAGGTAGTGGATTTTAAGTCAGTTTTTATACTGTTAGTTTTGTAAGTGGGTGGGGCGGTTGATGTTTAGTGTGTTTAAAAATCAACATTTATTAAAAAATATATATATATTTGGTTAGGATTACATGTATAGGTAGTGTATGTTTAGGATGTGGTTGCTTTTTATATTGTGCTGATCAATGTGTATTAACCGGGGTGGGGAGCTGATGTTTAAATTGTCATGTGTATATAGTAGTTAAGATAGGTTAAGATAGGTTTAGATAGTATAAGATAAGTTTAGATACTTTAAAATAAGTTTAGATAGTTTAGGCTTGTGTTAGGTTATTAAGTGTACACTAGGTAGGTATAGGTTATAATAATAGTTATCATACATTAAAATGTAGTTTGTCATCAATTCATATGTAAGAGTTAGTACCATTGTGTACGTTGTGTTGCGTACATGATGTAGCAATTGACTTGTGCTTTATGAAGGTATATGTAGCTTGGTCAGAGGCCTATGGACAACTGTTAGGCTATCTCACATTTGAATAATTTATGGACCATTTTCTATACTTTAGATACTGTAAGTGGAGTTCAGTTGGAGATTTCACAAACAGCACAACACAGGTAGGGCCTGATTCACAGAACTAACTTACGTCAAAAACGTAAACGTAAACGTAAAGTTAGTGGGCCTGATTCACAGAACTAACTTACGTCAAAAACGTAAAGTTAGTACCTTTTGGTATTCACAGAATACACTTACTCATTTGGTATTCACAGAATGAACTTACTCATTTCGGTATTCACAGAAGTTAGTAGTCCTAACTTTAGGACTCCTAAATGCCTTCTGTGAATACCGAAAGTCTTAAAGTTAGGATTTTTCCCAGTTTAGGAGTAGTAAAGTTAGGAGTCCTAACTTTACTGCTCCTAAACTGAGAAAAATCTAACTTAAGACTTTCGGTATTCACAGAAGGCATTTAGAAGTCCTAAAGTTAGGAGTCCTAACTTTACTACTCCTAAACTGAGAAAAATCCTAACTTTAAGACTTTCGGTATTCACAGAAGGCATTTAGGAGTCCTAAAGTTAGGACTACTAACTTCTGTGAATACCGAAATGAGTAAGTTCATTCTGTGAATACCAAAATGAGTAAGTGTATTCTGTGAATACCAAAAAGTACTAACTTTACGTTTTTGACGTAAGTTAGTTCTGTGAATCAGGCCCAATACTTTAAGGTATTCACAGAATACACTTACTCATTTTGGTATTCACAGAATAGTACTAACTTTACGTTTACGTTTTTGACGTAAGTTAGTTCTGTGAATCAGGCCCAGTGGGCCTGATTCACAGAACTAACTTACGTCAAAAACGTAAACGTAAGCGTAAAGTTAGTACTATTCTGTGAATACCAAAATGAGTAAGTTCATTCTGTGAATACCAAAATTAGTAAGTGTATTCTGTGAATACCTAAAAAGTACTAACTTTACGTTTACGTTTACGTTTACGTTTTTGACGTAAGTTAGTTCTGTGAATCAGGCCCCTTGTCTCCTACTGTTGCACTGTGCGTGAAAGTGATAGGGCATGGTATATGCAGAAAAGGTTTGACACTACAGATTGCTACTCCTTGGCTGCACTAGAACACACACTGGTGCCTTGCACTTCTGCACACACCCTTGCACCATTGTGCAAGAGGGTCATTGCTATTGATAGGCTACTAATTGTGTATGTAGTCACACTTGCCTGGGGAATGTCCATCATCATTGCCATTGATTACTTGCTAAGTGTGGCACATAATGCCGCTCACTTTGATCAACTACAGTTGAATATTAATGCCCATATATCTCCCATTTCTTACCCTGGGGAGGTGTTGCATTGTTTTTGATTCTGTGGTCTGGCACTTATAGGATACATGTATGTACAAGAGATGTAATGTGTTGTTGCCCTCACACTTGGTACATATTAGGCCTTTCAATGGCAGAGAAACACATTTTATTTACTTACCCCAGTGTAGCATTTTTGACCAGTTATCAGTTGACACAGGTCTCCGACATGGAGCCTTTGCATTTTTCGTTACTGACACTCAAGGTATTGGATTGGCCTTGTGCAACCTTGTTTGGCACAGGTATAATGCTACTTCATGAGGAATATGGGCATGGCCTAATATTGGTACAACCAGGCATATTTATGTATTGTAGAAACTCTTCAATGTGAGCGGTGAGGTTATCATTTTAGGATGATGAAGTTGTTATGTTCACTGAGCGACATTTATGAGGATGATTGGAAGAAATTAAATGAAAGAGGTATTTATTAAGCGCATAGCTACCCGGAGGCATCCCAGCGCTAGCAGCGGTAAAAACAGTAGACACCACAACCACGTCAGGAGAAGAGCCACGTTTTTAGAAGTTTACGAAAGGCCAAATGATTGGATTCCCTACGTAATTGGAGTGGAAGAGTTTTCCACAGCCTGGCAGCATTGTAAGGAAACAGACGGCCACCACTTCTAGTCTTATTGATCCTGGGAACTACGGCAAGATGCAGGTCGTCCGAACGCAGGCGTCGATTTGCCCAGTACGGCAGGACAATGGAGCGGTTGATGGAGGGTCCCTTCCCTGCTAGCGTCTTGTGGATGATACACATGGCCTTAAAATTAACTCTCTCCTGGATAGGGAGCCAGTGAAGAGATTTCAGGGCTGGTTTCTCAGATTGACAATTCGGAGTCCCAAAAAGCATCCACGCTGCGCAGTTTTGCGCCGTCTGGAGTTTTGAGATGGTAGCACATGGGGCATCTAAATAAAGAACATTCCCATAGTCCAGGCGTGAAAGAATGAGCGCCTGGACCATAAGCCTTCTTGCAAGGAAGGGAAGAAGAGGGAGGACTTTCCGAAGCATCCTTAGGATGACGTAACAAGAAGCCGCCACATTCCGCGCCTGTAACTTAAAGCTCAGATCTCGATCAAGCCAGATACCTAGACTTTTTATCTGGGTCTTGGGAGCAGGAACGGGGCCCAGGCAGGCTGGCCACATTACATCTCCTTTAAAAAAGGAAGGATTCCCTAGAAGCATCATCTCTGTCTTTTCTCCATCCTATTTCAGATATGAATGGTTCATCCATCTGGCTACCTCCTCCAGACAAGGTCGAAGGCCAAGAGAGGAGTTGTCAGAGTGATTCAGTGCCACAACAAGTTGAGTGTCGTCTGTGTAGGTCACTATATGAACCCCAAACGGGAGCACAATCTCCGCTAACGGGCTCATATAAACATTGAATAGGGTGGGACTCAGGGATGATCCCTGCGGAACCCCGCAACTGAAGAGTGTTACGACCTCACATTTCACATTTATAGGTAGTTATTATTGATGTGATTAGAAGCAGATTCTCACTGTGTGTCAGTCAAGTGACTGTAGCTTGTTGTTACACACTGACATTCAATTGTGAGAAAACACACTGCTCATTTTAGCATTGCAGTGGTTTCACTTGGTGTAGGTGCATTTCCAAAGAAGGCATGTGCAATAGAGTATAGCTCACACATCTTGAGATGGAATCAAGTGCATTATGAATGTACTCTTCCACCATGGTATAGGTAGTCCTTTTGGCAAAAAACATACCATACTCTTAGGGCCAGATGTACGACCGGTGAAAATAACGACTTGCAAATGGCGTGAAATTGCGACTCGCAATTTGCGAGTCGCTAATTGATACCTACGAACAAAAGAGACACCATGATTGCGAGTCGCTAATAACTCGCATCACTATTTTGGTTCGTGGCTATTTGTGACTCGCTAAACGCTCGCAAATAGCATACTCCTCAGAAAAAGCCTTTTTGCATATGCAAATAGCGAGTGTGGCAGAAACAAGCCCAAATTGCGCACGCAAATTGTGAATGCGCAAAACATGGGAAAACACTTCCTGGTTGAGCTGAAGGACCCCAAAACAGGAAGTGGTGTCTCCAGGATAATCCTGAGGAGAATCACTAGCACATGGTTAGGCGCAGCAGCATAGTTCAACACTGCTGTTTGGCAATCAGAGAAACCATGAGCAGCAAGGCCAGTGACAAGGGTGGAAAGGAGCGGCTGAGGAAGCTCAAGTTCTCTGAGAAGGAGATCGACATAATTATTGAAGAATGCTGCAAAAATCACGAGGAGCTGTTTGGGAGGGTCTCGCACACTGTTCCTGAGGTAGACAAAAGAGAGATTTGGCGAGGAATGCAGCAGCGTATCAATGCCCTGGGTGTGGCACACAGGACCCTGGATGACATCAAGAAGCGCTGGTATGACCTGTGCTCCAGGGCCAAGGAGAGGTTGGCAGCACATCTGAAAGAGGTACAAGGGACAGGAGGAGGGCCATCTACTGCATCTGAACCATCTGCAGCAGAGGCCATGGTGGAGAGTACCCTGGAGAGGGCGGCTGTTGTTGGATTTGGGACCCTTGACACATCACAGCCACCACCAAACCCTGGTAAGTGTGAAATATGTTAGAAATATTTGATTCACCGCTAAAGCCTGTTCTGCGCATGCATACTAATCATCCACACCCAAAAATCCATTGCCACAAAACAAAAATCCCAAATGGTGCATAATGGGAAATGTAGGCATTGACATATACAGTCTAGCTATGAAATTACATGAGCTTATAAACATTGCAACACTACTGAGATAGTGACTCACATATTTTATTTTCTCCTTACATCTTTTGCCACATAGATACACCACTGGGAGGAGAGCACAGTGCAGAGGACCAGGAGGGAAGCCCGGATCAGGCCCAGATGGAGGAAGGGCAGGATGGGGGAGCATCAAGTGGGCCAAGTTGCCCAGAAGGACCAGACACAGCTGCAGCAACCACATCACAGGCTACAGCCAGTGTGACACCAGCCTCATGGCAGTCAGTATCGAGACGCTCTCCATCCACCAGGGTGCGGTAGTGCGACCAACCCAGCAGTCCATACAGTGCATGCAAGGCAGTGAGCAAAGTCAGCCCCCTGCTGGAGCACCCAGTCAGGTGTTGTTTGGAGGCCTGGCACAGGCGATGTTAAGAATACAGCGCCTACAACAAAGACAACAGAGGCAAATTAATCTAAAGCTGACACAGGGATTCATGAACATCACTGAAAAAATTAGTGAAAACCAGTGCCAGCTGGAAGTCAAATTTGATGCCCTCACAGGTACCATTACCGATCTATGTAAAGAATTGGCAGAAGGAAGGGTGCAGCACAGACGTATGGAGCGCAGCAGGGGCCACAAAATGGATGCTTTGACAGGGCCATTGGGAGGCTTGCACATGCGACGACCCAACAACAAAGTGCACCCCGGGGCTCCAGGTGAAGATGGGTCACTATAGTGGGGATGTTGCTCGGAGTCTGCAACAAATTACTGCAGCAGTGGAAACACTGCAAACCAATATGTTTGCCAGTGGTGGTGCTGCGGAGGGTGGAGACAGTGAGGTATCCAGCCGCAGTAGCGTCTCTGCTACAGAAACACCCCTAATGCATAGGGGCAGCAACCTCTAGGCATGGGATTGCAAGTGGCAGCTCTATCCAGGCTTTACGGAGAGGCAGAAAGTGAATTGTGTAGGGTAACTGGACGGAGAAGCAGAAAGTGAATTGTGTAGGGTAACTTCACACTTATTGGGGGAAATATTAGTTCTCACATTGTGGTGATGTAACAATGCATTTGTTCTAGCATACTTTTTGCAATGGACAGGTTGTCCTGATTTTGTTTGTGCAAGCTTGCACAATTAAGCACCAGTTCAAAGTCACAATTTGTACTGTCTTATGTAGAGGGTAGTGTTAAATTACTTTGGACGAACCTTCAAAAATAATTGTTAGCTATCTGGTCCCTGCACCTTCTCCCCTCTGCTGCAGAGCTACCATACCGGTGCAGTTGGGCAGGTGGTCCTCGGTTCTCATCCTCCGATTCAGACTCAGACACATCCATGGCCAATCCATCCCTGCAGGCCATGTTGTGAAGCATGGCACATGTTGCCATTATTTTTCAGACAGTCTCAGGTGCATTGCAGGGCTCCGCCACTCTTGTGGAGGCACCTGAAGCGCAATTTTAGGATGCCAAATGTGCACTCGATCATGGTCCTGGTGCGCCTTTGTGCCCTGTTTTACCGCCTTTCATGTGCAATGTCGGGAAACAGGTATGGTGTGAGGATCCATGGTTGCAGGGCATACGCACTGTCACCTGGTGAAAGAAATGTGATGGTGAGACAACATGCAGACAGACATAAAAGTGCAAATAAATTTCTCTGGGGACCTGGAAGATCTGTACCTAGTAGGTATTCTTCATCAAAGTCACCTCTTTCTAATTTCTGGTATATGTCACTGTGTTTGAAGATGTATGAGTCATGGGTGCTTCCAGGATATTTGACAACCAGATCTGTGATTATGTTTTTTTGCATCACAGACAACTTGGATGTTGAGGGAATGTGTGCTTTTCCTATTACGGAATATGTATTGTATACGGGATGAGGGACATATGGGCACATGGGTCCCATTGTTATAGCCCGCATAGAGGCCCTAATGTAGACCAGTTCGTACATGCCCTAAAATGGACGTATTCATATTTTCCCTAATATGGTCATATTCGTACTTGCCCTATTATGGTCATGGCCGCCTATGCCCAATTATGGTCACAACTGTACATGTCCTATTATAGTCATGATTCCTTATATAGGCATGATCTTTCACCTACATTGGTCCCAGCTAGTACACAACGAGCTCTGAGGGCTGAATGTTATCTACCCTGTGGTTTTGAATACAGCAGGGTTTTTCTAAACACAGGCCCACACTGTACTCATTAATTATGCATGGCTCTCTAAGAATACACCACTGGCATAATATGTATGTACAAAGTTCACCCCTGACGTCTTCCTCATGTCCAATACAAACCATACTGAGGACCGAGACTCTTTAGGGTATAAATACACCACATCTTGCCCCGGTAAGACAAAGGGAACAGAGACTTCCATGCTGGCACACTGACCAGAGACGCTGAGGATCCTGCATGCAGTCGCTCCAGCTGACACAGCCCTGACGGGGTGTCCAACTCGAGACCAGGACGGGGTCCCACACTCTCTCTATTCAGGTATGGGGGTTCGACTAAATCCTAGAAAGATTCTTGGCTCTTAGGCTTTAGACCTACACATATGCTAGGTACACTCAGGTACATCTAGTTAGGCATCGTAGGAGAAATCGCACTTGCATAATGCTTTTATATTCATGTATGCATTCATGATTATTGCGATATGGTAGAACTGTTCTATCCCTTTGCTTTTATCGTACTGCTGATAATATATCTCTGCTAATGTCTGCTGGTTACCGCAGCACATATATTTTACACTAGAATGACAACTGTTCAATAAATACTTATTGAAACGCCTGACTGTTTATTCTGTGTAACTCTCTGAGACAAACCGAATAAGAGAGCACGAGTGACTGAGCGAAAGGTAGTAAATTGTTTCCACGATTCTGAGGGAATCAGGGTTGTCATGTTCTAAGGTTGCCAGAAACTAATCTCTCCCCGATAAGAGGAGACACTAGTGGCACTGTGAGCTTGCTAATGCAAACTAGGCTAACATATACGGTGGGGGTGCACGGAGTCAGTCTGCCACCAAGCCCGAAGTATATGTTATCCAAATGCGCAGGTCCTGCAGGAGTACTATAGGAGCTACACGACATGGCGCCGCCAACGTTGGTTGGGTACTAATTTAACAGTAGAATCTGAGTAGTTCAGTCGTGCTATTCTCAGAGAACCTACTCACAAAACCCCAGAGACGTCTGGAGTGGGTGGGCACAAAATCCGCCGCAGCTGAGTAGTACGAGAATACTATTTATTGGCTGTTGGTTATTCAAGCTTGAAGGAGATATAGTTCCTTCAATTGTGCATTTACACCTTATCTTAAAAATTCTTTAACCTCCCTTCTTCCAATTAAAAATGGTGGAAGAAGCAAATGAAACAAGGAGAGTTACAATAGACCTCTTCGGTTTAGGAGAAGAAGACCCTGAAGATGCAATACAAATTGCACCAAATTTCAGAAGGCAGTCACCATAAAACTTCTAGAACGTGGCTTAAGAGCCAGGGGTGGTAATGTAATTTTCGTGATTGAGGCACACAAATCTAATAAAACAGAGGTGTTCTATTCATGGGTTACATTCCCAGCAGCGAATCCAGTAACAGATGTATTTCACTACTACCTAGAAGGTGAAACACCAGCGGACTATACTCCTTTTGAGGAGTTAGAGGTTCCGCTCACTTACCAGGAGCATAATTACTGGTTTAAAGGCGCCCTACCCCACGTACATGGAAGAGCAAGATTAGGCCCGCTCGGAGGAGCAGGAGCACATGGCCCATATTAGCGGCATACACACCGCATCCTGATATTGGCACAATGCCACAGCCAGACTTACTCGTACAACACAGAGATTTAATTAAAATCTACAGAAACCTCACACAATTTGTGATGAGGACTTTAACAGTTCAACCTGCACCAGCTGCAGAACAAGATACTCCAGTCCAGAGTACAGTTAATAAAATAACTCCACAAACATTACACGCAATAATGGGCAAAATGCTAGCAAAACGCGAACAAATCCCATTCTGGATAGCTCAGAAAATAACTCAGCTTGAAGCAGTATTCCCGAATACTACCACCTGTGATAAACACAGAATTCTAACGATCTGCTTGCCCATGGGTCTCACACCACAACTAGAGGATTGCACCTCTTGGGGTTCAGTCTTTGCTGCCATATATACCAGAACACATGGTATCCTGTCAATAGCAGTAGTATCTGAAGTATTTAAACAGATACAAAATGAGTACGGAGCAGAGCCTGCCATTAACTTAGGGATGAAGTTGCAAAACAACTTTGAACATGTCTCAGCCATAATACTTGCTAACATTAAAGGGGAAGCAACTTCAGTGGCGATCCGCCAACGCCTAAGGGAGTTCAGTCCAGTGGACCAACAACACGGTCTACCCAAAATAATTGAAACTGCATATGCAGAACTAGGCAGAGATAGTCTAGGTGGGAAAGCATTAAAACCACAACTGGTGGGCAGTCCTGAAAAGGACACTACAAAGCAGACACCTACTTCTTCTAAAAAGAAGTGGGAAAATAAAAAGCAACAAAAGTCTAAAGACACCAGATCTCAATCCAGAGGTAGGTCTCCTCAACAGGAGCCCTCTGAAAGGAGGTATTTAACCTCAGGAATAGGGATAATATTAAAAAACCTGACAGGTATCAGGATACTGATACTTGTTCCTCTCGTTCCTTTCAGGGTTCATCAAGAAACTCCGAGAGGGAAGGACGGTCAGAACACAGACAAGAGGAGCGTACAAAGTCCAGAGACATGCAACGCACTGCGGACTACGCACCTAAAAAAGAGGATAAACAAAAACAGAAATCTCAGTTCAAAAAGAAGAAGGTAGCAGGTCTCAAGATCAGACATACCCAGAATTCTGAGGACACAGCTTCTGAACGGGGAATGGGCTCTGACAATGCTAGACAGCGTGGCAGAAGTAACGATAGCTCGCCAGAACCTGAAGGAATTTCTGGTGACAGCGGAGTTGAGTGAGTATATCACGGTAGAAACACCTGCTACTCGGGTAAGTGTCCCACATAAGTTACATGGAGGGGGGGCGTGGCTTGACGCCGATGTAGGACGCAGCAGACCTCGGGGCTCCTCCATGGCCTCCCTCCATTAACAAGTATCCTGACATCCTGGGGCGGCCCTTGCCCCTCGAGCCCGCAGCGGAATACTTCGGGCATCCCTGGCGAGGATTTGGGGGCGCTCGCTGTCCGCGCCTTGCAGGGAGAGCTGAGTTCTGCGCTGCCGGGAGATCCTTGAGCGGAGCTCTCCCAAGATGGCGGCTGCGGCCGGTGCCGGAGACCTCTGAGAACGGAGGCAGAGGGTGAGGCGACTGCGGTCCCTGGACGCCGCTGCGACCCCCGCGACTGGGCTACTGGCCAGGCCCTGCCCTGCCTGCGATGAGGGGGGGACCGGGAGAGGAAAGGAGTCGGCGAACGATCTTCCTGCGTGTGCCTGGCCCTAAGATGGCGGCCCCAGGCGCTCCGAGCGCACGCAGAGGGTGAGGAGCCCTGCAGGCCTAGCGAGTAGCTGGAGGGGACCTCGCTGCTGTTGAGGCGGTCCGCGCTGTGCAGCTGGTTAGACCCCACCACGACACCGGAGATCACTGGGAGCAGGTGGTGGGGGCGCGAGAGACACTGAGACACTGCGGCCCATGCCCTCAGAAGAGGGTGGCGTGCAAGTAAGAGGGCCCCCGTTCGGAGTGAGGGGTCGGGAGTGTGAACCCTGAGTGCGAGGGGGCTCCGCTACTGTTGAGGCTGCGCCTCGAGTGCTGGGACCGGCTGGCTCCGACCTTTGTGGCGGGGGACGACGAGAACGCGAAGCTAAGGTCCCAGAGGAGTTGCGACGAACGACTCACGGGAGGTGGTGTCCCCTGAGTGGAGTGCGAGTGGTGACTGCAGGGCCTCCGCATGAATGGGACGAGGTGGATGAGTGGTCTGAAGACACATGAGGCCTTGGGGGATCCAGATGGACGTCGGACACTGTGGGTTTGGTGACTGGTGAGCCCCTGTGCCAGCTGACCCGCACGCTCACAGGGGATTTGAGCCCTGAGATTCCTTGCCATATTGGGGACCGTTGCGGAGACCTCGGGACCGAGGCTGAACGCGACCGCCGAGGGAGGTGGAACTGACCACTGAGTGAGGGGCTTGGTCGCACACGTGGCGCCTGGAATAACTCGCTGCCCCCTGCTGAGAAGCCGCGATGGGCCGAACATCCAGGCGAAAGGGGTTCGAGGCCCTGCGGCTAGATGACCCAGACCATCACACGGATGAGGAGGACAGCGCGACGGGGGGACGCGAGGAGAGAACATCGGAGGATCCCACCCTGGCTGATATCATGAAGGCCATCACATCCTCAAGAACAGCCCTAGAGGCAAAAATTGATGCCATAGGAACTGACCTCACCCTACTAAAAGACGACCACCGCAAACTTAAAGAACGAGTGATGACCAACGAGAATGCTGTAAAGGACATTCCGGACAAAGTGACCACCTTACAGCATGCCCTGAACGCGATGGAAACTAGAGTAAAGGTGCTGGAAATGAGAGCCGAGGATAGCGAAGGCCGGTCCCGACGGAACAACCTTCGTATAGTGGGGGTTCCGGAACGAGAGGAAGGGGCTGATGCTGTCAAGTTCCTGGAATCATGGCTCCGCACGGCGGTGGCTTCGGAGGGCCTCTCCCCATTTTATGGAGCGAGCCCACAGGGTCCCGGCCAGACCGCCCAAGCCTGGCGCTCCCCCGCGCCCGTTTGTGGTGCGGCTACTACACTACCGGGACCGCGATCATCTTCTGCAGCAGGCCCGGGAGAAGCAGTCCCTCCAGATAGGGAACAGCAAGGTGATGATTTTCCCCGACTATACTAGGGAAGTGCAAAGACAGCGTTCTTCCTTTTTGGCTGTCAAACGTAAACTTCGCCAATTGCATCTCCCTTACGCCGTGCTGTTCCCGGCTCGGCTCCGAGTGACCGCAGACGCGGAGACACGTTTCTTCCATACCCCACAGGATGCTTGGGACTGGCTGGACGCGCGGGGCGTGGGTGGGCCGCGCTCTCCAGCTCTGGATTCACCTCGTCGACGGCAGTCTCCTACTTTGGCTCCTCGGAGATCCCCGTCGCCTGCAGATCGGAGTCAAGAGCGCTCTAGAGCGGTTAGGGCGGTGGCGGAGATCAGTCGGGGCTCGGTGAGCCCAGCCAGCGTTGTCACAGACCCAGAAATGGCGGGATCTGGGAGTTCAGGGACAAGCAGTGTTCCAGGAACCTTAGACGCAGACCTCCCGGATGTCACTCCGCAGACGGCGGACGGCATGTTTGACTGAGTGCACCACAAGAACTATATTGAGGGGGTGGCACGCAGCTATTTGCTGATGTTTTCCATTATATATGCGGGCTTGAGGCTGGCTGATGATGTATCCATACTTTGAGGTCTCCCATGAGTACTATGGACATGGGAGGGAGAGCCGGGAGGGTCCTGGATCTGGCGGGGCTGGTCTGCGTTCTGCCGCCTCGATGATTTGTTGCTTGAGTGCTTTTGTTTGGATGGGGACTTGTTTGTGTGCGCCTATCCTGGGGAATGGGAGTTGGGGTTTGTTTTTTATTGGGGAATATTGGGTTGGACCGGCTGAGCAAGGGGTAGGAGCTTTTCCGATCGGACTCTTTTGGACGAGACACTACACTTTAGTGTCCTCGCCAGTCGGTTTCGATGCCGTGCATCCCTGACCCAATTTGGGTTGGTTTTCAGATCTACAGGTATCACTTTTGAGGGTGCTGTACGAGTGGTTATTACTTCACCTTTTGTAGTTTTTTACCACCACCGAAAAGTGTAGGTAGATCCTATTTTTTGGTCCTGAGGAATTGCCATCTATTAAGAATAAAGGCAAGAAACATGTTGACCTATATTATAAGCGTATAAACTCACATTTTTAGAGTAAGATACGCATTTTCATTTTTAATTAGGGTGATGGCCACGTCTCATTAAAATTATTTTGAGTGGACCACCATTTCCTATTTTAGATTACATTCATTCACCTATCATTAGCACCTACACTACTTTTAGGGCCCTCACACACATTACACCCTATGGCATAAGGAATAAAGATCTCCGCCAAGAAGGCCCCATCTCGGGCGCCGATCGGGTATTGCAGCGCCAACCCGATAAGGAGCAGACCCGATGATGAAGCAAGACACCTAGCTGGCTGGGTGTGTGAGGGTCTTTTTCCAACAGGAGGAGATTCTCCTCTAAAAATCTCGCTCTATACCATTGTGTGGAGCCCCTGATTGAATCAACCACCTGCTGTTAATATTAGGAACTGCATACTTTAATTGTAGAGATATTATGTTGGGCATGTATGCTGGACCTAAGAAAATAACGCCCTTGATTTCCCTCTCCTTGTTTAAACTAAATATTGGGTTGGGGTCAGGCATGTCGCTCTACGGGGTGGGTATCGAGAAGGTCAGGGGATTGAGCCATGGGTTCCGCCGTAGGTATCAAATGTATAACCTGGAACGTTAGGGGGATGCACACTATGACTCGCCGACACAGAATACATGCTTACCTGGTGAGAAGGGGGGTACAAATCGCATTATTGCAGGAAACTCATTTGACACAGAAGGAGGGAGAGGCGTTGCAACGTCGCTGGAGAGGACAGGTGTTCCACACCGCGTACTCGGCGTTTGCCAGGGGGCCTTAATTTGGGTGAGGGCGGGGATCCCCTTTCAATGTGTCCAACAAATCATAGACCCGGGGGCAGGTATGTAGTGGTGACGGGACGACTGGATGGCCGGGACATCACAATAGGGAGTGTATATGCCCCCAACATAGATCAGCCCTCATTTCTAGTGCAACTTTCACAGACATTGGCGCAGCAGTTGACCGGGGCGGTGCTATTGGGGGAGACTTCAATAGCGTTGTTGATACTGACCTGGACCGCTCACATCCGCCGCTCCCTGACGCTCCAGCCCACAGGGTCGCAGAGGCCAGACGAGACTGGCAACAACACTGGGGACTGATGGACACCTGGAGGGTACACCACCCGTTGGACAGAGACTACTCCTACTTTTCGGGCTTACATGAACTCCACGTGCGCTTAGACTATATTCTCTGCTCCCCGGATATACATGCTATGATTACTCTGAGTGAATACTTAGCTCGGACGGTGTCTGACCACAATCCCCTGCTAATATCCTTGCACTGGGTGAGAACTAGGCCCTCGATTCCCACCTGGCGACTTCGCCCGGAGGTGTTAGAGGATCAGGTGTTCCGGTCGACCATAGCTACGGCCATAGAGGACTACTTCCTACATAATACTGGCACAGCTAACAGCCCCCACAAGGAGTGGGACGCTTTCAAGGTGGTTATCAGGGGTCGCTGTATAGGAGAGGCGGTGGGAGTGCGGAGGGTCCTCAAGGACGAGGTGTTGGCGGCAGAACAACGGCTCCGGCGCGCGGAAAGGGATAGGCCCGAAAGAGTAGACAGACAGGCAGATCTTCTGGAGGCCAAGGAGGCCCTGGCAATACAGGTAGAACGGCTGAGATGCTTCGATTATAGAGCATACACGGCTCAGGCGCATGCGGAGAGAGACAAATCTGGGGCGCTTCTGGCTTGGTTGGCCAACCCGGCGCGCAGAGGGTCAGTGATCTTAGAAATTCGGGGACCCGATGGTTTGAGCCACTATGGTCAACAGGGCATAAACACCCAGTTCCTGGACTACTACACCTCCTTATATCGGAGCCAGTTAGAGGCGGAGTCAACGGAGGATGCAGGATTCCTAGATGATATCGCTCTGCCTCAAATTGGTGCAGATGCAGCGAAGATCCTGGGTTGGGACGTTGAGCTAGGTGAGATTAGGAAAGCCATAAAACACATGGCCAGGAACAAAACTCCTGGCACGGATGGCCTCCCGGTTGAGTTTTATTCTGCTTACTCGGACACCCTCTCCCCTCATCTGATGGCTCTATACAATAGGTCAAGGAGGGATGGGTGTTTGCCGGACTCGACAAAGGAAGCAGTAATCATACCGCTCCTGAAACCGGATAAGCCGCCCTGGGACCGCACGGCCTATCGTCCCTTGGCCATGCTCAATTTAGATTACAAAATACTGAGCTGTGTCTTGGCCGAACGTCTGCTGATCCATATGACGACGCTTATTCATACGGACGAGTCGGGGTTTATCCCGTCCCGCAGCACTGCCATGAATATACGGCGGCTGTTTCGTCTGTTAGATGCAACGACCTATGACAAGGAGGAGGCATGTATCTTATCGATTGATATGGAGAAAGCCTTCGATAGCCTTGAGTGGCCATATCTTTTTAGGGTCTTGAGAGCGTTTGGGTTGGGAGAGGACTTTGTGGCGTGGACGGCAATACTATACAGGAGCTCCACTGCCAGGAGTACGCACGGGAGGAGTGATTTCAGAAGCCTGTGTAGTGGGTAGAGGCACGAGGCAGGGTTGCCCGCTGTCTCCCCTGCTGTTTGCGCTGGCGGTGGAGCCTCTGGCAGTACACGCAAGATCGGGGCGCTACTACCGGGGAGTGGATGTGGGGAACCGAACTCAATTCATAGCACTATATGCAGATGATCTGCTACTGTTTCTTGCCAACTCGACGGACGATCTGCAGGGTGCCAGGGACTTGTTATACAGGCTGGGAAGGGTTGCGGGCCTTAAGGTCAACTGGAACAAGACGTGCTTGTTCCCCATGCGGGCCGGAAGGAATGCTCCCCGAATGCGCTGGATGTGAGGTGGGAAAGTAGGTGCCTGACATACCTGGGGGTTCGCGTATATCACGCGGCTGCAGATGTGTTGGATGGTAACATAGGTCGGGCGATACGGAACACCAGGAGTAGCTTTGATTTTTGGGGGACCCTTCCTCTTTCAGTAGCGGGGCGGGTGGCGCTCCTGAAAATGGTCACACTGCCGCGATTGCTTTATTACTTTGGCGCGTTGCCACTGTGGATCCCGAGGAAATTTTTACTCTTCTCAACACCATGATCACGGGATTTATATGGGGTACTGGGAGGCGCAGAGTAGCACTTATCACCATGATGAGGCCTAGGGGAGAGGGAGGATTTGCTGTGCCGGATCTAGAGGCCTACTATCACGCAGCCCAAATACAATGGTTCACGAAGTGGGTGGCTGGGCGGCTTCGTGATGAGGGTGTTGAGACCACAGACCCGACCCTATCTCAACTTGCCCGCATACTGATGCGGCTCCCACTGCGTGAAAGGGGGGTCCAGGGGGACATGTGGGCGATGCGCAGGTGTTGGAATCGGGCGGTCCGGAGGGCCTCACGGGGACCCCCGTACGCGCCCGAGATTCCATTGCTGCTTTGCGAGACATTGCCGCATGGGGGACTGGCAAGGGTTGCGGGTTTGGAGGAGGCGGGCATCTCCGCCATAGGAGACCTTTATGCAGATAGTACCCTCCTACCCTTCAATGATTTGCTAGAGCGGTATGACATTCCTAGGGGGGACTTCCTTCTGCACGCTTCCCTAACAGCAGCCATTCGTAAGCATTGGCAGATGGGGATCACGGAGCCAGCGATTTCCCTGCCTTGCCAATATGTGGTGACCGCGACTGGGACGGTTAAGGCAGTGACTTGCCTCTATAGGTGACTTACTCAGGAGTTGCGGCGCCCTCTGGATAGCCTGCACCTTAAATGGGAGATAGATCTTGGTGTGCCCATCGAAGAGAAACCATGGGAAGCGATGGTAGAAAGAGCGTGGAAGACTTCCAGGAACGCGAGGTTCCAATTAATACACTTCTTTGTCCTTCACCGAGCGTACCTCACTCCTCAAAAAATTAACAAATATTTTGGGACCAGCGCGGTTTGCCCGAGATGTAATCTAGACAATGCTGAGTTTTTACACATGTTCTGGGTCTGCCCATCACTCCTGGGGTTTTGGAGGGAGATACTGACCAGACTGAATGACATAACAGACCGGGAGATCGAGCTGACTCCGGGGACCTGTCTGTTACACTGGTTTCCTCACACTGCCAGGAACAAGATCACCAGTAAATTTATCGATCTAGGACTAGTATTGGCCAAGCGAGAAATTACCTGTCATTGGAAGGCGAGCACCCCCCCAAGTATCTTGAGGTGGACGCGGGAGCTTACAAAGTGGGCGGATAGTGAGGGTACCTTTCGGCTCCAAATGGCACACAGAACGGGTAACGACAAGGCATTGGAGGCCGCAATGGCGTGGGTGGCGTTGGTGGAGGAGCTCAAGCGCCCGAGGGAGGATGATGACGAACCCTCTGTCAACTGAGTAGGGTAATAAGGGGGTCTGACATTCTGCCCCAGCCAAACTTCCCCGGGCCTTCTAGCGGGTTGGCGGATAAAATTACCACGCAAGAGTGTGCTTCCACCCTTTAGCTTGTCCCTACTGAGCGGATACTGGGGTGTTAGACTACCTGACAGACGGACTCTGTCTTTCCACAGGAGTTCCCATGGGTGAGCGGCATGCCTGGGGGAGGGATAGGGAGGTGGGGGGAGAGTTGCGGGAAAGGGAGGGCGACTGCAAGGGTGGGTGGATTGGTATTGTTTTTGCATCTCTTATTGCGTTTCCTGTGGGCCTCACCGGAGTTGGCTTGAAGGATGTGAAATATTTATAGCTGGGACGTGGAATATGATTTATTCGCAGATCCTGGTAGAGTTGACAGATACTACCACCAATGTTTGCTACTTATGTGGGCTGCCCAAAATAGAGGTAAATGAGGCACGCACGGCAAACGCCGACGTATAGGGGTGGATGGTTTACTATCTGCACGTTGACATCCAGTGTGCCTTTATCAATGTATGCTCATTGTTCCCATACAGTGATTGTTTGAGTTGTAACGTCAACTGAATAAAATTTGTTGACAAAAAAAAAATAAGTTACATGGAGGGGGACAAACCCAGAAAAGTTAAAGGTCTCTTTTGGAAAAATCTGTCATCTGGTTATGACATTCTATTAGCGGAACAAGACTGGCTGCCAGCATTTGTCATGGAGGGCCCTAGGAGAGAAACTGTAATTTTTCCAGCCTTTTCCGACCTCGTTCCCATTCACCTAAAACATGCATATGCGCAGGAGTGGGTGGTTTCCCTAGCTCCAGCATTGTATAAAAATCATGTTGGTTGGGATGAGGAGTCAACCCACCACGTGATCCCGTTAAAAGTTTCCCCAAATGCTCAAAGACAATACCCTATAAAGCAGGAAGCTAAAAAACAAGTCAGGGATATTCTAGACCAACTAGAATACCAGGGGGTGATAGAAAATTGCAATTCACCTATGAACAATCCTTTGTTTCCCATAGCCAAACCTGACAACACATATCGTCTAGTTTTAGATTACAGACATTTAAACACTTGCACAAAGACATTTGCAGTTCAAAATGCACACAGTGCCGCATTAATGAATAACATTGTGCGCAAAAAATACAAAACAACACTTGATATCTCAAATGGATTTTTCTGCCAAAATATAGCACCTGAAAGCAGGTATCTGACCGCCTTCAGTGCGTTAGGTCCCAGGGACAATTTTTTCGCCTAGCCCAAGGGTATAAAAACAGCCCGGGGGAATTTTCAGCAAGAGTAACGGAGTTACTCCAAAATTTGGATGAAGAAGCATTGTCCTATGTAGATAATATTTACCTGACGGACGATGACTTACAGAGGCACTTGACCAGGGTGAGCACCATTATTATGGGATTCGCCTCTGAGGGCTACAAATTTAACTTTAAAAAATCAAGGATTGCCCACCTCAGTGTCCTGTTTTTAGGATACAAGCTGTCAAGTGAGGGAAAAAGCCTGGCAGCTAACTTTTTAGAAAAGTGTGCGCTGCTCCAACCTCCAAAATCATTAAAGAATTTACAATCAATACTGGGATTCCTAAATTTTGGTCGAACATACATTTTGGATTACGCAGAAAGAGTAAAACCTTTCTACGACTTAATAAAACCTGATTTTTCAGTCAGACAATGGACATAGGAACACACAAATATCCTGCGTTCCCTACAGGAAGACATGATAGCTTCTAAACATTTACAGACACGCATAAACGCACAGAACTTAGTGATCCGAGTAATAGCGGGTCAATGCGGGTACACTTATTTAACTTTTAATGAAGGTGAAACAGTACCAATCGCATACAAATCACACCTGTACACAAACGCAGAAATGCGTTTCACTTCAACAGAAACAATCCTGACAGCAGTGCAGAACGCTGTAGCAAGAGAAAGAGCTCTGGCTCAGGGTAAACGCATAATTGTCGTGACCCCAGTACCAGCTTTAGAAGCTGTTACAAAAGCTAGCATTCCAAATGCTAAAGCCTTACATCCAAGATGGATACAATGGGCTAATTCTCTTACTGCAACAGATGTTGAATACAGATTTGATCCAAGTTTAAAACACAGGCCTTCCTGCAATACGAACAAGAATACCCTCTACCAAATGAAATTTTGCCTCTAGATCAGTATGAATACATTATCTATACTGACAGATCTGCTCAACCAGCCACAGGAAGCAAGCAAGCTTACAGCGCAGCGTGTGCGATTGTTAAAGGTCGCATGCACGATGGAAAGTTCCATCCGAGTTGCACTAAAACGCAATCTCTAGGAGACTGCATGGCTCAGTTGGCAGAACTCAAAGCACTTATACTGGCACTTATAAATACGGATCACGAATTCCCCACACTTATTGTGTGTGATTCCTTTTACTGTGTACAGTCGTACAATGAATATCTACATCATTGAGAACAAAACGGGTTCAAAGATGCAAAAGGTGGCACAATTAAGCATAAAATGCTATGGGAACAGGTAGTGGAGTTGAGAAACGAACTACCAAGGGCTCACATGATACATACACTGAGTCATCAGCGTGATGGCGTTCACGTTGAAGGGAATTCATTGGCTGATGAAGCCGCAAAGGGGGCTGTTCGCACAGCCGCCGTAGCTGCAGTTACTCGTTCTAAAACGAGGGTAGGCGGCGAGATAATGGTAGCTGTCAATGCTTTGCGCAAAGGCAGCACAGCAGTACCTAAAAAATTTCCACTCAAGTACTCCTACAAGTTAGATGCACAAAACATTCCATATGCTCAGATTCCTGGAGTGGGGGATAGAGTAATACCAAATATGGATCGTAGGCTAGGCTTAATTTTAGCAGCACACAAAGGGTTGGGTTCTGCGCATACAGGCGTTACAGCGACTATTTCTTTATTGAAACAGCGCTACTGGTGGCCAGGGTTAACAAAGCAGACCAAAGACTATGGGGCCGATTCCGATTCGGGCCGGAAATCTCTCCGACCGAGCCGGACCCGGAGAGATTTCCGACCGAATCGGACTCTGGCAGTCCGACCGGATGAGTACGATGCATTCGCATGCTATCGGACTCGATTCGGTCGGACTCCCATTGAAGTCAATGGGAGCCGGTCGTACAATGCGTACGCGGGCTCCCATTGACTCAATAGGTGCGAGGCGAACGAGGCGCCCCCTACAGCGGGTATGCGTCCATGCGCATCGCGGTGTACATGCACAGGTAGGGGGACCCATGGGTCCCCCTGTGTGCGACTCGCGCGGCTACGCATACAGGGGGGTCCGACGCGGACCCCCAAAGTACGGCTCCGACAGCTCTTTCGAGCCGGACGGCGCGAGTCGGTCGGACTGCTCGCGGCGCGCATCGTACTTACCCGGCCGGGAAACGTCTCCATAGCACGGTGCGAGTCGTGTCCGTGCGAGTCGGTCGGAGCGTGTTGAAGCTGCGTACGAGTCGGTCGGCGATTTCGCGGGCGCTTGCATCGTACTCGCTCGGCCGGACCCGCGTACGAATCGGTCGGGAAACAGGGCTCCGAATCGGATCCGGTAAAGCCGAATCCGATTCGGAGCACTACCGGCCGAGATCGGAATCGGCCCCTAAGTCTTAAAATGCAACATCTGTCAGCAGATGAAAGGCTCCACCGTAACACGCCCAGCACAGACACCATTGCTGAAATCAGACAAACCTCTCACATGTGCATATCTGGACCACTGCGGACCCTTACAATCTGATGGGTCCAAGAAATATATCATGGTTGCAGTGGATTACTGCTCTAGATTCCTATGGGTTTGGCCTCAGCACTCGGCTGACGCTCGAACGGTTATAAAAGATTTGCGAGTCTTTATCTGCACATACGCAGTTGGCACATTACATTCTCACCGTGGTCCGGCGTTTAGCTCTCGGGCTTACAAAGAGGCCATGGAAGGAATGGGCGTAGCATTGCGGTACTCCTCTCCGTACCATCCCGAGGGAAATTCTGTTGTGGAGAGGAAAAACCGAGACTTAAAGCAATCTTTAACAGCTAGGGTATTAGGCAAGGGCGGTAGATGGGTCGATCACCTTTATGGGGTACAGCGCACGATCAATAATCAGCCAAGAAGCTCTCTAGGGGGTGTCACTCCTTACGAGGTCCTATTTGGGACAAGAATGTGGGTACCTGATCCTGATTGTGAAGGCACAGTGGCGGATGAAAAACCATTTGATATCCAGGATCTAAATGAATCCAGGACACAACAAAGTAACGTGCTCTAGAAACAGGCCGCCACTGAGGGAGTCAAGGCAGTAACGGCAAGACCTGTCTGGATCCCTAAAATCGGGGATCTGGTCAGAGAGAAGATTGCTGGCAAAAAAGAATTTGGGCCACCTTACAGAAAGCCTGTACCGGTCCTAGCAATCCATGGCACAAGAACTGTACTTCTGCCACCTCTTGCCGGAAAAAAGGAGAAAAGATTCGTCTCAATTGACTTAATCAAACCACACTATGTGGCCGATACTAAACAGTAGGCCCCGTGGACTCCACAGTAGCAGACGCCCTCCTCTCGCTACAATCCAAGAAGTTCAAACAGAAAGACTCATCACGTTTGAAGAGCCACCTGTACGGAATGAAGGACTAAGCAACGATGCTATGGAACTCGTTCCACTTCAACAAGAAGAAAATTAACTTAACAACCAAGTTGCAATCAGACCGACTACAGACATCTAAGTCAACATGCCTCGTCAAGAGCAAAATCTGATTTCAACAAATCCCGATGCAATTCCAACAATTGATCGAACTGCTACTGGCTATTTCATGAACTTTGATACGTTTTCACTGGATCCAAGCGAACCGGAAACGACGCCAGCCAAAAAATCATTCCAACAGAAACTCAATGACTTTTTGAACTTTTTTAGAAAGACTTACCTGGTGTCACCTTGGATAGAACTATGGTATATCACTGGGATTCTATTTTTCATTTTCTGGCTAGGTTTAATAATAACTTTTAGTATGCTCGTTAATGGACGATACCTCCAGCAAAGCTCTACAGCCCAAATAGTCAATTTGATTTTAAAACCACACCAGTCTTCACATCGTGAAGCAAGAGACTTGTCTTCAGTGAACATCACAGCAGTTCCTATACCGGACGGTATAGTTTGGGACAAGATTGATTATGATGTATTCGGTCCGACTGAACTTTTAAAGCTTAAACATGTATTTAAAATTTCTTTAAGTGATATCATTACCTCCAGTACATTTTCTAATGATTGGGACACTGAAACTGTAAATGCTATGATGTCTGATTTAGAAAAAACTGCTGGATTTCCGAACAATGAAATGTTAGAAGGTACTTCAGACTATGATACATTGTACTGTTACCAGCAATATGGTCATCATTTCTTACACAAATCTATAACACCTAGAAATATATTTGAGTACCACCAGTGGGAACACTGTCCAACACCTCCAAAAGGTAGTTCGCAAGCATTTGCACAGAAATTCACATACTTCTCAGGGTTTAACACATCCGACCCGAAGTCATTTTATTATAAAGTGGCGAAAATTTCAGCTCAGAAAATTATGTTAACAAACACCAAACATATTTACTCTGCATCTGTTCTGAACCAGTTGTCTAAACAGGGTTTTGATCTATGGAAAGACACAATAGATTCAAAATCGATCTGGGGTTCTAGGGACTGGCAAGTCCAGGGAATAGAAGCACTTTTTTGAGCATGCCTCATTCTGCAGCAGATATTATTTCTGAATGAAACTGTGCAACAAGCAACCTGTCTCGGATTAGCCAAAGGCAAGGAAATGAACACACCGGGGTTTCCAACACCATTACAGATGGGTGGGGGGCAGATTTCAACTACACATGGGGTGAGATTAGATGACATTTTCCAGTACAACAGATCAGATTCTGATTGGACAGAATGGCTGGTTTGGCCCATTGACACAAACAAATGTCAGCAGAGATTTATGAATACAACCGAAGGGTTTAGTATCCATAGGCCAGACCCACGCTATGTACAGAGACATCACCCGGGGGTAGTGACATCCTATAGTGTTGGGAAGTTGTGCCTTGATTGGCTAAAGACCTCAACACTCACAGAAGTGAAGCACCACTTGACCTTACTCACACCTGACATGGATCTTAGAGATTTTCTACTAGGACCCAGGAAAAACGTCAGAAACGTTTCATATATGCAGGCCTTTATGCCTACTATAATGAAAACTGGAAAATATCCCAACAAGGGGCCGCAGAAAGAATACGGGAAATAGACTGTATTAACTTAGAAAAGGCATTCGCTGTGGTGGATAATGGGTTAACAACTTTGACCTCCAGGATTTACTCCTTGGGCAACATTGTGTCTTCGGCGATCGACATATTAGAACAAGATCTGGCCTTGTTACAACACGGGCAATCTCAGCTACGTTCTAATATGATGTTAAGCTGGACACTGCAATCTTTGCGTGCAGGCTATGTGCCCTGGCGTTTTATAAACACCACGTCTCTGTTTTCAGAATCCAATCTAACTGATAAACAGACAGAAATGGCACAAAGGGGAGCCAAATATACAATGTTGCGCATTGAGAAACTGGAAAGGCTACCTTTCACTGTAGCCGAGTCACCATCAACAGAATGGCTAATTCATGGCCAAATCACTCTGCCGGTCACTACGTTTCAGTTTCAATATTGCCTTGAGCAGAGGCAGGCAGGCAAATATGAGAAAATGGGTAAGGGATACATCAAGGAAACTTGGAAGTTACCATATAGATACCGATGCCGGAATGGGGATCGAGAAGTGTATCTGAGTGGTACAAACTGCAAGAACGCTTTAAGCGGTTCTCTCATGTGTCAGGATATTTCTCTACACGGAGCCTGTAGTGGTTCAATGGCGAACTTATCCTGTCACATGTCAGGGACCCCAGCGGCCATGATCACGCCGGTTTTCCAGCTGCTCTCAAATGGGAGTTACTTAATGCTAAATGATCAAGGTTGTTGTGGGATGCTTCTGGGCGTCGCATATCTAGTAACTGTTAATTCCAGGGTTACGTGCTGTATGCAAGTATTGTTTCTGCCACTGAACACAGTCAGGGAGGTGCCACTATGGCCTTCACTGAATGTTTCTTTCATACAATTTGATACTCTGAGCAGATTGAAAGCCATGCTTTTACAGCAACCCGTGCCCTTAACCTCCGCTCGAGAAACCTATGAACTTCAAGTTGCAAGGACCTCGACCGAGATAGAGGCACTCATACGTACAAACTGCCCGATTTATTTTGCAGAAAGGGTGGGACGTATCTTTAATATGTCAGATACAAGCGGAATTGTACACCTATTTAAGATCATAGGGTCAGGACTGTTAAGCACCTTTCAGACAGTCCTCGGAGTAATCCCAAATTTTATACACTCCGTATTGGGAAGCGTATTTGGAGGATTCCTGCTCATCTTGTTCCTAATTGCGGGAATCCTGATTGTAATATTGCTGCTACGCAATGGACGTCCCACTTCCCGAGGGAATGGTGAACACGCTCCTGGAGCAGAAATACCGTGAACGCATGGTACAACTTCTGGGCATTCCATGCCTGTGAGAACTCAATGCCTCCTGGTTTCTATCGTTTAGACCAGTCTGGGTAGACTGCATCTTACCTGTTCTTTGATGCCTGTTCTGTGGAGAAGAATGCACGTTGGATCTTTGTCTAACATTTCCATCAGATGCGCCTCCGGACACGGATGCAATGCTGGTCCCCATAAAGGCCCACGCTCTGCGTTGTCCTCAGCGGCTTCTGATTCTGATGAATGCATTCCTGGAGAATCCACAGGTGCCGTTTGCTCCTGCTGGGTTAGGTGACTCTTCCACAGGCACCCAGGTTACAACTGCCGCACAAGCTGCCGCAGCACTGACTGTTGGCAGTACTACATTCCATCTATGTGCGATTGACTTTCTCTGTGAGGCGTTGGATTTGTCGTCTACAGCAGCTGACACCGATAATATTGTGCTTCCCAGCCAGGACGCGTAATCTTGAATTGGCTCATCGTGTCCTGGGAAAGAATTCGGCTTTTTCACTCGTTTCAAAATAAACGATCTAAATTTGGAACATTTTCTTACATTGACACTTTCGCTTGAGAAAAGCATGGCCTTCTCCTGCTTATGGTAAAGCAACTTCTGTAGAGAGACTTTTGACCTTTTAAGAAAAGTGGCACTTAGAAATAGCTGAATTATAACACTTTTAGCACCTCATTTTTAACGATTTTTTAGAACCATGTTTTTACTTGCTTTTAAAAATGTTTTTAAATTGTCCAGATTTTAAGTAGGGTCATTTTTATCCAGTTCGGAAGAGGAGTGGGTGTTATATCCCGCATAGAGGCCCTAATGTAGACCAGTTCGTACATGCCCTAAAATGGACGTATTCATATTTTCCCTAATATGGTCATATTCGTACTTGCCCTATTATGGTCATGGCCGCATATGCCCAATTATGGTCACAACTGTACATGTCCTATTATAGTCATGATTCCTTATATAGGCATGATCTTTCACCTACATTGGTCCCAGCTAGTACGCAACGAGCTCTGAGGGCTGAATGTTATCTATCCTGTCGTTTTGAATACAGCAGGGTTTTTCTAAACACAGGCCCACACTGTACTCATTAATTATGCATGGCTCTCTAAGAATACACCACTGGCATAATATGTATGTACAAAGTTCACCCCTGACGTCCTCCTCATGTCCAATACAAACCATACTGAGGACCGAGACTCTTTAGGGTATAAATGCACCACATCTTGCCCCGGTAAGACAGAGGGAACCGAGACTTCCATGCTGGGACACTGACCAGAGACGCTGAGGCTCCTGCATGCAGTCGCTCCAGCTGACAGTGGTCTGACACAGCCCTGACTGGGTGTCCAACTCGAGACCAGGACGGGGTCCCACACTCTCTCTATTCAGGATGGGGGTTCGACTAAATCCTAGAAGGATTCTTGGCTCTTAGGCTTTAGACCTACACACATATGCTAGGTACACTCAGGTACATCTAGTTAGGCATCGTAGGAGTACTCGCACTTGCATAATGCTTTAATATTCATGCACGTATTCATGATTATTGCAATATGGTAGAACTGTTCTATCCCTTTGCTTTTATCGTACTGCTGATAATATATCTCTGCTATTGTCTGCTGGTTACTGCAGCACATATATTTTACACTAGAATAACAACTGTTCAATAAATACTTATTGAAACGCCCGACTGTTTATTCTGTGTAACTCTCTGAGACAAACCAAATAAGAGAGCACGAGTGACTAAGCGAAAGGTAGTACATTGTTTCCACGATTCTGAGGGAATCAGGGTTGTCATGTTCTAAGGTTGCCAGAAACTAATCTCTCCCCGATAAGAGGAGACACTAGTGGCACTGCGAGTTGGCTCGAATGCAAACTAGGCTAACATATACGGTGGGGGTGCATGGAGTCAGTCTGCCACCAAGCCCGCAGTATATGTTATCCAAACGCGCAGGTCCTGCAGGGGTACTATATGAGCTACACAACACCATCTATGCACCCTATAACCTGTGGAAACCTTGCTATTCTGTAAAATTCCAGTTTTGTTTCTTCATGTTCCTCATCATCCTTGGGCAGGTAGATGTGTTGATGGATGTGGTGTAGCATGGCATCTAGGAAATTGTGAAAGAAACGTGAAAGCGCACTACGTGAAAGCGCACTCTGCGACACACCTCCGGCCACTGCAATGACATCCTGGTAGCTCCCAGTGGCCAATAGGTGGAGGAAGCACAACACCTGCACATGTGTGGGGATTGCATTACTTCGCAGAGTTCTGCTTTCCAGTTGTGGCTTCAAGGTGTCTATGAGGTCTAGGATGACAGTGCTACTGGTCATAAATCTCTTCCTCTTTCTTCTCAAGCAATGTTAGCCTGACTCTGAATATCCTCTCCTGCCTCCGCCTCCTCTGCCAGGCAGCCAGTATCCACATCCTCCTCACTATCACGTACAGGCAGCCATTGTGGAAAGATTTTTGATGTATTCTGGGCCTGTTTGTATAGGTTGGGCCTGGTTTCCACCTGGTTCTGGTTAGTGATAAATTGCCTTCGGTAATGGGCCTGATTGCGCATTTTCTCTATTTGCGACTGCTCTGTAAATTTTGATTAGCGACTCACAAATTGCGATTCACAATTTTGGGAATGCAAAAACCGGTTGCATTTTTTGCAAGTCAGTATTCATGCACATCGCAATTTTGTGTTTTGCGAGAGCTGTTCGTACATTGCGTACAACCATTTTTCCAAGCACAAATCGTTTTGCGAACGATTTTGTGCACGCAAAATGGTCGTATATCTGGCCCTTTGTGGTTTGGTGCAAATTGATTTATAACAGGTATTTTTATTTAAGATTGTAAGTCCCTCATATTCTTTAACAGTAGTCCAAATGTCAAATGTTGGCCATCAACAGTTACTGCAAGCGTAGATGACCAGACAAAGTTTATTTTGAAGGCATGTCATGCGACATCTGGAGGTAGGAAGAGATTCAGTGAGGAGGTACAAATTGCCATTAGGGAAGGTATGAGTGTTTCAAAGTTTAAAAGTGGAAAAAATCAACAGGTGCGCAAATAAACATTACAGTACTGGGTAACTAAGGAGGTGACATGATGTCAAACACAGGACCACTATGAAACTGGCCAAGAGGCACTGACAAATGTCATCAGGCAGATCGCCGCTGGAAACTGGTGAAGTTAACATCTTTCTCCTCTGATGGGTGTTGTGCCTCCCCTGCAGTTGGTGGTATTTCAATGAGAGGCATCTGAGGCACACACACATCAGGGGCAGAAGATGTGGCTCCCCTGTCCCCACCAGCATTTGCTCGTGCCAGTAAGGCAGGCAGCAAATTGATGACAAGGGTCTGGTGGCTTGCCAACAAGGCAACAACATTGCGATTGAGGGCACCCATTATTGCAATGCATGAGTCCAACTTGCACTCAATGAATTCCATGAAGTTACAGATTGCCTCCAGCTGTCTGGCAAAATCACTGATGTTAGATGTAAAAGGCTGTTTTTGTTCCCTTTTCATCATGACAGCAGCAATGTCAGCTAGAGTCTCATCCATCCTGTGGAACCAAGTGTAGGTGTCTTTAATTGCCTTAGTCATATCTTTATTAAGACTCAGACACCTACAGACTCCATCTAGGGTGCCCGATGGATCTCCTTCCCTGCCCACACCTCATCAGCCATTCGCTTCTGGACTCCTACAACTCACTGTTGAAATACAACTTGGGGGTCTTCGGAGTCCTCAGCTGGTATTGGACTGGTATATGGGGCATATCCTGTGGGTGACGGTTCCTCTACAGACCCTGGAATGCCGTCTTCCCTTGCCGAGGCCGGAGTAGGAGATTTAATGGAGTCCAGGAGATGTTGGAAGGTGTTGTCATTTGGGGGGGGGGGGGGCAGGATGGCATCGCCCACAGGTTGGCGATCAAGAACAGGCAGCTGCACACAATGTGTTGTTTGTCTCTCAGCAATGAGTAAGACATATGCCAGTAATAATTCCTGATAGGTGTAGAAATTAGTGAATTAGGTGGCAATCTGACTGTTTTTATAATCCACAGTCAAGTACACACAGATATGTGGAACATATGTTACTAGAAATAAATGTGGTCATCTAACACTATTATTGCCTTTCACATGGAAATACATTTAAATTGTTCACACAAACACTGCTATACAAGGGGCCCCATTTGTGTTATTACACCCAATACATCACAGCTAGGCAGGTAGCTGCCATGCCCTGTCTGAAAGGGAGAGTGCAGGTAAGAGCCCATTACACATTTTGAGTTGCTTATCTAATTTTTGATACAGTAATGTTACATTACCTTATTAATACCAGTGCTGAGAACATTGCTGCATGTCACGAGGGTGCCTGCATTCCCTATATATTGTTTTACAAAATATATCCCTTGAGGAGTTATTTGCATCACAACAAAGTTTAACAATTTTTCATGGTCACAAATATGATCCAATTGGTTTACTCACAATACCAAAAAGTTCAAAAAAAGTTATCTTCACGGATGTATTCAAATGTTTTTACTTCATTTAACTCATTATATTTAGTTCATTATACAAACAATCCAAATTGTTTTGACACAAGCATTATATACAAAATATACAAATAGAAACACTGACACCACCAAAACAATTCCTACAGCTTTCTCTTAATTTTCTCAAGGGGTTGATGGGGGTGTAATCACCCAATTTCCACTAAGGACAATGCAGATAACATCTAACAGTCCATTGAATCAACATTCAAATATTTATACAAATAAAATGTATAACTCAAATAAATTAGTTATCTTTCAATGAAATAAGGGTGTGTTGTCAACGTTTTGGTCTTATGTGGCCAAAAAGGCCCGCAAGACCATCTTCAGGACTCAGCGTTGCACAAGGAATGATGACTCCTGTAAACACGAACCAAATAGAACAATCAATACAACCCGTGACTAAGTGTATCATCTGCTCACAATAGATCAACAGTGTCCAGTATGCCAAAGCATGCAACAGTGTCACTGTCACCATATTAAAAATAGAAAAAGAAAAAGACACACCCTATGTGCTTACTTGCTTACTTATTTCACACTAAGGGGCCGATTCCGATCTCGGCCGGTAGGGCTCCGAATCGGATTTCGGCTTAACCGGATCCGATTCGTAGCCCTATTGCCCGACCGATTCGTACGCGCGTCCGGGCGAGCGAGTACGATGCAAAATCGCCGACCGACTCGTCCGGGCGTCCCGACCGCTCCGACCGACTCGTTCCCGGGTCTAACCGCACCGACCGACTCGCTCGGACTCGACTCGCACCGCGCAATGGAGACGTTCCCCGGCCGGGTAAGTACGATGCGCGCCGAGAGCAGTCCGACCGAGCCGCGCACTCCGGCTCCAAAGAGCAGTCGGAGCCGTACTTTGGGGGTCCGTGTCGGACCCCCCTGTATGCGTAGCCGCACGAGTCGCACACAGGGGGGACCCATGGGCCCCCTACCAGTGCGTGTACGGCGCGAGTCGCTTCGCCGCGTACACGCTGTAGGGGGCGCCCTTGTCCGCCTCGCACCCATTGAGGCAATGGGAGCCCGCGTACGCGTTGTACGACAGGCTCCCATTGACTTCAATGGGAGTCCGACCGACTCAAGTCCGATGGCATACGTGCGCATCGTACTCGTTCGGTCGGGCTGCACGGGTCCGATTCGGTCGGAAATCTCTCCGGGTCCGGCTCGGTCGGAGAGATTTCCGGCCCGAATCGGAATCGGCCCCTAAGTGTTACCTATCTCCCAAAAACCTTTATTACAACCATTAAGAATACCAAACAAAACAAAACAATATACCTTGCTTCCTTCTTATTAAACTTCAAAACAAGTCCAAGTAATCTGTGTATCCAATACTAAAAGAAAAAGAACCTAAACATAGTCTCAATGATGTCACATAAAATAAACTAGAACCGCAGCAGATGGTGCCCGAAGAAAGATAAAAATAATTATTTATTCTTACCCGACACCAAAGAAATTTAAGTCAGCTCATCTAGAATGACAACACAACCACGCGTTAAACGTTAGCTAAAAATCCATCAAATACAGATCTTAAATTCAAAACAAAACAAAAGCTCCACAGCCTATGCACTTACTATTTATTCTCTCATGCAGTAAAGCGTCCAACACTCCAGTTTGATCCGCGCTTAGAGTTAAGATACACATCAGAAATAAATAGATTGGGCATTGTGCAAGATTAACGGATCACGTAATACAACACGAAAAGAAGATCCGCCATCTTGATATTACCAAACGGGTATAACAAATACTTAAGAGCGAACAACAGCCAGCTTCAACTTTCGTTTAGCAGTGAGAGCTTGATATAATGAAAACGCTTCACCATATTTAGTTGCTATATCTTTAAAAGCGGTCCACAAATCATACGATCAATATGCGTTCCATATAGGCATCAGTTAGCACACAGCACTGACCAAGTCATGGTATTTTGTCATCGAACACATATAATCCTGCACTCTGTCTTTTTCACAGTGCAAAACACCAATCTGGCTTGCTGTACTGTCTTGCATGCAAGTTGTGCAATATTTTTGCCTAGGGGTCATATTTGTTCCACATCCACACTACTCTACACAGCAGGCAACCTTGCTAGACAGCAGGAATGGATGAGAGCATGTTTATACCATACTTCACTTATCTGTATGGAATCCAACCAGTTGTTTCCTATCACACACAGTCATCTCCACAGTCCACAACAGTAGGCACTGAGTAACATCTCTGAAGGGGGTATCCACCGGCACACTAGGAATTATGCCACATCTCACACACACTCAGTTTCCTCAGAACCCAAGATGCTCATCTGCAGAGGTTATGTTATGTTATCAAGTATTTGTAGAGCGCACGTACACCGGTTGGTTTCTTGGCGCTGATTGCTAGGGGGGTGGCCAACCCGGAGACAGATCATTCATAAGCTTGGATAAAGAGCCAGGTTTGAGACTCTTCCTGAAACTCAGTAAACTAACGCTTGACCTGATTTCCAGGGGGATGGAGTTCCATAGACGGGGGGCAAGAGTTGCAAACCTGCAGAGGGGTGCAAATGTCTTCACTAAGGCCAACTCACTTCTACTTGTACATGAGTCCTCTGGCAATCATCATTCAGACCCAAGGATTCAACTTCTTGTCACACACTGATGACACCCATATCATAAAAGGACTCTCAGGACACACCAACACCACAAACATTTGTTACATTATGCAATTTCCCAACATACCTACCTGTATGTGAAAATTATGACTCAAACTGTACCTCACAAGGTAGTAGTGAGGATATCCTTTCAAATGTACCCCCCCCCCTGGTTGGGCACACGACTAGGTTCAAACATCTCACTCTCCAACCATCCCAGAAACCTGCCCACCATCCTGGACACCTACCTCACCCTGACACTTCACAAATCCCTGTTTCACATCCACCTGCTGTCACATATGCTCCATGGTCAGACTTGTCTTCTTCTGGCTCCCACCTGACACCTGCACCACCATCACCCAGGCCCTCAGGACATGAAATGTAGATTGTGGTACACCAATGCCTTCTACCACAGCCTCTCTGTGCAAGCTGCTACACAAGTAGCAAACTATCATAAACAGCAGTGACTGACTATCACTAAGCCTACCTTGCAGCACACACATCACACCTCATCTCCTTGAGATACAATGGCTGCCCATTCTGTGACACAGCCAGTACAATGTGTTCAGCCATACCTACAAGGCAGTACATTACCAGGGGCCCACCTGGCTCACACACCATCTACGCTTCAAACATACAACCATGGATCTCTGCTGTCCATCATTTTCATTTGCCCCCCCCTAATATCCATATGAGCAAGACTAGAGGTAGGATGGTCTCTTACATGGCAAGCAACACCTGTAAAAAATCTCACCCTGCACATCAGGACAGCCGCATGCAATATGGTTTAGTACTAGTGACTGTACACCGGGCTCTTCACATGATCCTATTTGGGGAGCCTTCACATACTCAGCACCTGGATTTCCTCTCGGGTGAGGATTTTACCCTCTGGCACACTGCATTCAATTTCATTACATCACATTCCACTGTTGGCTGTGTGGCACCTAGACAAGCACACTTGCTTCATGGTGCAAGGGAGCCTGAATTGTCACAGACATTCCTGCAAAGTTTACAAGATCCATGCATGATGTGCTGCTCCAGTCCAAAGTTTTTGCATGTTATTATGGGACTTGTAGTCCTGGTTAACCATGTTGTACATTACACTCCAAGTCCCAGAAATCAAAGAACAACCTGGACTGGGCCATCATAGTATGCATGGACCTGAAAAGGTTGGCAGTGCTGGACTGGGCTGAATGAATTATCACTGTCCAAACAAATTCCATTTATGTGATGTGTGAGTTGACGTGAGACATTCATACCCTTCCCCTTGTTCACAGAGCAGTGCAGCATGGCTAAGTATGTTGCTGCACTGTGCTGCATGATAGTTTTGACCATATGAACCCTTGTTTTGACTTACACTGTAGTTCTTCCTGGTCCTCAACCACACCACTGTCCTGTCCTTCCATTCCTGCCACCAAATCTGTTGGGATGACTGACACCCCCTGCTCCTCCAATGGGTCCAACTCCTCCTAGAGATCAGGTCCTCCTCCAGTCCTCAAAGCTGCCCCCAGGTTCTTGGCCAGCTTCTCTTTAGTCCTGCACTTATAATCATGCCAGCACTTCTAGCACTCCAGCATTGTCCTTTTTCTTTGCCCTACTCTGTTTTATTTTATCTACTATATGGACTGCCAAACAGATTCCTTCTTTCCTTTTGACAATTTGGAGGTGACAAAGAGATGATGTTCATTCTTTGTCAACTCAGCTATTAATATTGGTTCTACTCCTCACTGAAATTGGTCTTCCTCTTCCCCTGGGCTGCTGTCTGGTCATCTTGGCTGGGGTGGTGTTTTTGTTCTCCATTTTTGAGTTGTGTAGTGGTCCAGAAGTGCTGTGGGTTCCAATGCGTCATTTTTTGTTGCAAATACATAGTTTTTTCAAATCTTCTTGCCATGCAGCGCACTCCTATGTGATGAAAAACTGAGTTGTGGCATGTAAAGGTGCTTTATGACATGCAAATCAGCTTGCATCATGTAGGTTGCAGTTGCGTTATGACACTTGAACCACGTTACTCTCGATTGCATCAGAATTTCCGATGCACCTTCGGTGCTTGCTATATGGTGCGCCTCACCATAAATACGGCGCATCTATATCTCACAGAAGTAACACAATGCAGCACAACATTTTGTGATGCAACGCTACTGAAATGCAGCATTGTGTCAGTTCTCATAAAGATGCCCCCAATGTTCACAACATTTATTAAAGGATTTTTGTATGGAATCTTCTCTTGTGGCACATGAGAAATGAATGGCACAGAGGTATATGAAAAAAATATCTGTGAAAAAATATTGTGTCAAAAATATCATGGGACAGAACATAGAAGCTAAGAATATTAGTTTTTTAGGTTTATAATATTGTTTTATTTAAAGTACTGATATATATATATATATATATATACACGATTCCACAAGACTGCCACAACGCCGTGCGCCTGCCCTTCGTTGTCGGTGCCAGCCGTGGTGGCAGAAGCCACAAAATGTCCAAAAGATCCTGATCCCAATGAAGAGGAGGCGGCACATCAATTCTATCCACAAGTGGTTTATTTGTGCAAAACAACACGTTTCGGCCGAGGCGGCCTTTGTCAAGTTTGCAAACACAAACCAACATCGCCATTAAGTACGTGCAGCGTCATATAAGACATCAAAGAAATCCTATGGCGCAATAATGTCCCTGGGCAAACATTACCGGCCTTGAACACTAAGACGTCCAATATTTTGACCATAATTATATCCATATACATGATCATTTCAATTTGTAAATACAAATGAATTTAAACAGAAATGAAAATTCAAAAATAGAAAAAAACTCCAAATCAACAAAGGACTACGAAACATAATCCATTACATTCAGTTGTCCTCTAACCTCTCAACAGAGATGGAAAAAGGACTCTAGCTGCCCATACTATTAATGGAAAACCAAAGGGTCAATGACATTTCTTTTTGAAATGTATTTTTATCAACATTGCTAATTGGCAATTCTATCGAACACTATTGAAGTGAGGTCAAATGTCAATGCAATAGCGACCAGTGTGATAAATGTAAACTTTCATAGAAGCACATTATTTCATTAACAAATCAAAATCAAATATTAATTCATTTACTGCACATTATTTATTAATCACATGTATGTCATA
Source organism: Calotriton arnoldi (assembly GCA_963921515.1). Lineage (NCBI taxonomy): Eukaryota > Metazoa > Chordata > Amphibia > Caudata > Salamandridae > Calotriton > Calotriton arnoldi. Next base: position 984,618 of record CAWUFW010004783.1, on the reverse strand, counting down.
TGGAATTAATATAATAAATTCCTGAAATTCTGAAATTGGATCACTCCATGTTCATGATTGTAATGAAGTTATGCCCAAGGTAAAAATACCTGCTGACATGAACATGCAACCTACGGGCTCATGGGAGAATGTTCATTTTAGAGAATGAATATACAAGTGAGAAAAGTGAGAAATATGAAAAATTTGAAAAATTGATATGTATGAGCATACATCAATGTTGAAACAAATGATGTCGTATTGTTTGCAAGAAAACATCTTTTTGTTTGATAAAACACTATACCGACAAACATCTGGTACCGCCGTGGGCACCTGTTTGGCCCCCAGCCTAGCGAACTTGTTCCTAGGCTGGTGGGAGGAGCAGGTGGTATGGACTGATAACAATGAAAAGTACACGGATCATTTGCCCCTATGGCTAAAGTATATTTATGACCTTTTTATCATCTGGGATGGGGGTAAGGAGCTAGCATTGAGGTTCATCGAGTCTCTATCTTGCAATGATCTGAATCTGAGTTTCACACACAAAATAAGTAAAACACAGTGTGAATTCAGTGTGCCGCGTTTCGGCATCCGCCTAACTCTGATGTTTGAAGCATCAGAGTAAGGCGGATGCCGAAATGCGCCATGTTTGCTCCCAAATAAAACATTGACAGATATTGAGAAGAAACCCCCATGAGTGCTTCTTTTTCAGGAAAATTGAGCGGTCACATATATATATATATATATATATATATATATATATATATATATATATATATATATATATATATATATATATATATATATATATATATATATAATTGTTTCTATAGTTGTTTTAAATATCATTTTTTAATTACATATTATATATTGGTTATGATATCATTTTCAGGTATTAGTATTATTAAAATTGTTATTTATTTTTCAGAAGTGTTTATAATTTGTATAGTGTAATTAATTTATTGTACATTTAATTATTTATTTTCAATTTATTAGTGGGTTTTTAGGTTTGTAGGGTATTGGAGTGGGACGTTATATAAAATTGAAATTATTGTTTTTCTTTTTGTAATTAAAATTAATTTTTTATATCAATTAAATAATTGGTATCTTATTATGTAATATATATAATGTATTAAGTTATTTTAATTATAGTATAGTTTGTACATTTCAAAGTGCTCTTAATTTTTTAGAAAATTAATTAGTAATTTCAAATTTAGAAGTAGGATATTGAGTTGATAGGGGATTATGATGGGAATTTATATTATATATAAATTATTGTCTTTATTTTGCATTATCTTTATTGGTAATAATTGTTATTTTAATTACTATACTTTTTGATTTTTAATTTGCCAGTTAATTTTTCTGAAGTTTGATAAGTATTTTTTTTATTTAGTAGGGAGTTGTTGGATGTCTAGAGGATCAGGGTGGGATGTTACTGAAAATATTAAATATTGCTTTCTTTGTATATTGAAATGTTCAGGTAATTACAATATTAGTTAATATTTTATTAATCATGTAAAGCATTTAAATGATTGTTATGTTAATGATTTGTTGTTTTACAATCAACTGTTAATTGTATTTAATATTACCATTTTGAACATGAGTTTTCTATTTATTTTTTGATTTAATTGTATTTGTTTTATTTAATGACAAATGTATTTTTGATAAGGTTTTATTTATAATTTTTATTTATTTATTTGTTGGAGTTTATTTGGGGAGGTGTCAGGAAAGTGTTGTATTCAAGGTATTTTAGTTTGTGTTATCTTTTTTCAGTGTAAATTATTTTTATATAATGCAATTAGTTTTTATATCAAATGTTGTTTTATTTATTTATAATGCATATAGTATTTTACATAAAATATGAGTATTTATTTATTGTTTTGCTTTTCATTTTTTTCACAGTTTAAGAATTGGAATGGAATACCCAACTCTTCCAAAGTAGTAAAACACATTACCTATTATTTTAAATTATAAAAATATTTTGTACCTTAATATTTTAAATATATTGCATTATATATACGTTGCTATAATCACCTTTTTAATGATATTGTGTTCCACAATATTTTTAGCATGATATTTTGAAACTTTACATACAAAGAATGTAAACTCAATATTTTGTTTGACAATATTTTGTAAACAATTATCTTTTATCTCAATGTGTAAATGACATTTTGTCATATGACTGGCATGGAGATGCACAAGATTATTAATCAGTCAATCAATCAGGATTTGTAGAGCATGGCTGCTTCATCCGTGAGAGTATTGAGGTGCTGTCTGATAAAACTACCTGTTCTCCTACCAGTGGAACATCCATGTCTTGAGGTCCTTCCTGAAATGCTGGAGCGATGGTGAGGCTCTGAGGTGCAGGGGGAGGTTGTTTGTCCGGTGGATGTGACGGGTGGCAGCTAGGGTGAGGTAACTGGATCTGAGTTTACTGGTGAGCTGATGAAAGGTCACTCGTAGGCTGAGGTATGGGGGTCTTTTGTTGTGTAGTGCCTTGTATGCGTGGGAGAGTAGCTTGTACTGGCATCTCTTCATGACTGCTAGCAAGTAATGTTTCCTGAGGTGAGGAGTTATGTGCATCTGTCTAGGTAGGTTGAGGAGGAGCCTGGCCGCTGTGTTCTGGATTGTCTGGAAGTTCTTTATGAGTTGGGCGGTTATTCCTACATGAAGGGAGTTGCCGTAGTTGAGTCTGCTGGTGACAAGAGCCTGTGTGAAAGTTCTCCTGGTGTTAGTCGGGAGCCATCTGAAGACCTTCCTCAGCATACGGAGCGTGAGGAGGCAGGCTGTGGAGACAGCACTGACTTGCTTCTTCATTGATAGCTAGCTGTTGAGGATGATGCCAAGGTTGTGAGCATGTTTTGTGGATATCGGGGTTGGGCCAAGCTCCGGGGGTCACCATTCAGTGTTCCAGTGTGTGTCTGTGCCTTTCCCGAAGGTTACCACTGAGCACAACCATATTAAGCTCATGGACTAACAAGTAACTCGTACAATAAAGAACTCCCTCAAGACCTATATTTCTTTCATCACAATAAAGCTGAATTCAGCATGGGCTCAACAACAATGTAATCATCTCAACAAGACTAGCAACATTCATTTTATCATAGTTGTTTATATAACTTCTTTTTGCATTTGAGATATATGTATCAAAAGTTTTCATTGTTTTCTTAAAACTTTTTTATATATATGTACATAAAAGTCAACAGTATTCCCACATAGAATTCAGGAATAAATACAATAAACTGTTGAGCAAATAACCCCTGGAAAAAAAAAAAACAATTACACATGCAAAAAAAGACACAAAAATCATGCAGACTCATACGGACTCATACAAGATTCACAAGCAAACACATCTGGATAAAGGGGAGACAATAGATTGCAAGATATCCATGACCAAGTATGATGAATATGTTCAACAGGATCTGAACACTCTAGGTCTAACAAGTAACTCGTTACTGAACCTTCAATGGTTACACATGTTTCTCTCCAAAAACTGGACTGTAAACAGCAAATCTAACCATTCCAAAGACCTATATTTTTCGTACTTTTACTTAGGTTGGAGAGCCAATAGGACATCTAACCCTTCGAAAGTCCAACACTTTCCCTACTGTTACTCAGATGGGAGTGGAAATAGTAAATATAACCCCCTCAAAGCCCAATACTTTCTCTACTGTTGCTCAATTTGAGTGGGATTAGTAAATCTAACCGCTCCAATGCCAACCCCTTCCCTACTGTTGCTTAGATCGAAGTGAGAATAGTAAATCTAACCCCTTCAAAGTCCAACACTTTTCCTGATTTTGGCTACATTGGAGTAGCAATAGTAAAAGTGATGCCTCCAAAGTCTAATACATTCCCCAGTTTTTTTTCAAAGTATGTAAAGTCAATATTTTGGCTGAAGATATATCTGATAAAACATTCCTGTGTCACAATATTTTTGTAAATTATATTTTGTCATACAATTGGCACAGCGAAATGCAAGATCCCCACTGAGAACACACCAATAATATGCTCATGAACTAACACGTCACTCAGCCTTGAACATAAAGACATGCTTCTCTCCAAAAATGTAAATAGCTGCTGCATAGATTAGAGTGGGAACATTAAATGTAACCGTTTCGAATCCCTCTACATTCCCCACTGTTTCTCAGGTTGGAGTGGTAATAGTAAATCTAATACCTCCAAAGTCCAACACTTTACCTTCTATTGCTCAGGATAGAGTGCTAATAATAAATGAAATTCCTCCTAAGTCCAACACTCTTCCTCATTTTGCTATTGTTGGAATGAGAATAGAATATCTGAGCCTTCAATATTGCAACACTTCCCTACTTTTGCGAAATTGGAGTTGCGATATTACATCTGATTGCTTAAAATTATTTCACATGGTTTTTATTTTTTTGTTTTGGTTGTTATTTTTTTATTTAATTTTGAAATTATTTATAAAAAAAATCAATTTTTAATGTTTTTCATTTTTTATATTTATTGTATACTTTAATTAAGTTTATACATGTTTTCATTATTTATATGTTTGTTAATTTTAGTTTTTAATTTATTGTTAATATTTCTTATGTAAATTTTGCTAATTAATGTAGTTTAGTTATGCCACATTTTCACTGATCCACCATTACATTAACATGTATACTGTTTCAAGTGTTTCTTTCACCTTGCTCCTGCTTATGACCCCTCCCTATCAATGACCCCCTGAAAGTCTTTTCTTCCCACAGTTTTCACAGAACACAGGAAAATGTGATGTAATTGTTTTTTTTTCCTCCGGGACATGTTTTCTGAATGAAACTTTCCAGGTGTTCCAGATGTATCTTTCTGAAGGTAACTTTCACTGAGATTTCCGATGCAGGCTTGCTAGCGCACTAGTGTATGAGTATTTATTTGAGAATGTTTCACATTTTGTTTTACACTTCTGGACTGCTGTTGCTGTGGAAGCTAATGGAAGATTTCTTCTACCTTAGAAAAGGCTTAGTGCTAGGGGTGGGCGGTATGCTCAACAGTCCCAGGACGCACTGAAGCCACACTTGCCAATCAGGCTAAACCAATTTCCATTGAAGCTGAATTTAAGTTTATCCAAGAATTAAATCATATTTTATGCAAAAATTGAATCATCAAACTTGAATTGCTTCATTAACATTGTTATAAAGCCAACATTGTCATGATGGATCTGATTTCCAGATAAAATGAATCAAAAGTTAACTGCATCCATTTGGAATTATGATTTTTCTTCACAAAAGTTTTCAAATGCCTAATGCATTTCAGGTCTTTATAACCTTTTGTCAGGGGCAACCTACAGCAAATAAGATGGTATAACTCAGGTAATGCACTCCAGCTGGTTACCCAATGTATCACTTAAAATGTGCTGTATATCACACCGTGACCCTTTTAGTATCTGAATGAAACCACAAGCTCATAAACTGCCTAATCCACAACCATAGTGTATTACAAAGAGCACTTCCATCATAAAATCACCAGATGGGAGTGCGCCAAAGCAACAATTAGAGACCTGGGCATAAACACCTTGAGACTTTGTGATCGTCACACAGAGAATTTCCAATAACAATGTGCCCGTGACCAATACTAAGAAAGAAAAATGAGAAACAATCCACATCACTCCATAGCTTGGAGCGCTGTTGAAATGATTCTCAAAACCTCTTCTTTAAATATGTTTGTCTACGAAAACCAAGAAGTGAATAAAACCCTCACCCAGTGGCGGCTCACAGAGGGAGTGATGCGGGGCGGTGTGGCGGGGCAGGGGAGGGAGTGATGCGGGGTGGTGGGGAGGGGCTGGGGCGGGGCCGGGTGGAGGGGTAGCGGAGTCAGACATACGACAGCCAAGATCCTTCTCTGTGGGCTTTTCCCAGTTGGATGTTAGAAATTCTTTGATATTCTTCGAACGTTCATATGCAAACATTGGTCTGTCAGTGAACAAACTATGAAAAATCAGGTTCAACTTGTAGCAGTTCCCATCATTTCATGATAATTATTTTATTGAGAGGAGATTTGGTGGAGGATTTGGACACAAAAGTCAATCTCGCAGTTGGTGCCTTGCTTGACTTCTATAATAATAATTAAGTGCTCAGTCTGTGTACTCACTCCAAAGAGTTCACTAATACCGACTCAGGGTACCCCTCTTTTTGATATCTTTCTTTGTATATATGTTGTATGGTGTCAAGATCATAAAGATTTGAGGTGATTCTTTTTAAACACATAAACTTGGAAACTGAAAGATGTTCTTTTCCAAAGGTTTTCTATACACTGAAGTGTGTATTTCAATTCCCTCCAATGTCACTAGAGCATCAAGAAACGCTATTTGAGTTTTCACACTCTGTTGCAAAAATTGCATATGATGAGTTCTTGTTTTCAAAATCCTGATATTATTCACTAGGATTTCCTTAGAACCGTTCCAGACAAGAAATATGTTGTCTATAAAATGAACGTACATCACTAGATGTCTCTCCAGGATTCTTCTTCCAAGATTAACTTCCTTTCAAATTCAGCCATGAAGATGTTAGCATAACTAGAGGCACCAGAAAGGCCATAGATGTGCCATTCTTCTGTAAAATTAAGTTATCTTTCCACTGAAAATAACTGTGGTACAAGGAGAAGTGTAGAGGTTCCATCAAAAATACTTTGTTGGCACCAATCTCGAAATTGATTTAGCCTGATTGGCAAGTGTGGCTGCAGTGTGTCCTGGGACTGGCAGTGGTGGCTCCTCCGCTAAGGCAGAGGAGCATCGCCTCACTGCTTAAAAGGGAAAATAAAATGATAATAACATTTTATTATTATCATTTTATTTTCCCTACTGCAGGCAGTGGTGTGGCGGGGCGGGCTGGCCAGAGCAGAGGAGGAGTGGTGTGCACTCCCTAAGTGTGCATAAACTGCTTGGCCGGCCCTCTTGGGCCGACCAAACAGTTCATGCGCACTTTGCATGCTCCTTCCAGGCAGCATTACACAGCCTGGTCAGGAACATGCACAGGCTCCCTGTTCCAGTCTGAGCACCGATCCACGGCGCTCAGACCAATCACAATGCTGTATTGCAGTGTTGTGATTTGCTATGGGGAGCCTGTCTGCCCAGGTGCTTCCATCTGCCGCTGGCCGGGACAGGAAGATTAAGAGGATGAGGATGGAGGACGGAGGAGAAGAGGCAGTCGGCCTTTGATGGTAAGTCCTTTTTTTAATTGCATTGCTCTCCCCTCCCCCGCCTCACCACTCCGTACGGTAGCAGCCGCTACTGGGGACTGGTGAGCATACCCATACCACCAGCTAATTATTACTATCAGTAATGCCATGCTAAATTTGCAGTTTTTGCTTATTACTTATGCGTAAAATGTGTACAAAAACCCCATGGTTTTGTGGATGAGGCAGATTTTCCTGAGCATTCATTAGTTAGGGCCCCCTTTGCTGTTCTTTTGTTGCTTATTGGGACTTGGATTAATGTTGATTTCTCCTATGTACTCTGAGCCTTCGTGGCATTTACTGCATTTCTCTGTTCTGCCTATTTTGAGATTTTTGTAATAAAACTCTTTAACTTTTTATTGATCTAGAGAGTTCAAGAAACATGGACGCATGAGGGAATCAGTGTAAACAGAATTTCTTGATAACAGCAGCCAGGATATCTGCCTTCAGAGAAGCCGGCCTTTGCGAGGGCTTACTGTTTCGGTGTTGTGTAAGCTGGAGTGCAGGATAGAGCAACTTTGGGCAGCTAAATTGTCCTCTAATGTACAACATGTGAGACTCTGGCTTATGGATGCGTAAGGTGAGGTGGTTGACATTGTAAATGTTTATATTCCAACGGGGTAGTCCTCAGAGGTTCAGGTGATTTGGAAGAATTTTGTTTCCTACATCGATACTATTAGAGAAGACGAGAATACTCGCAAGTTGACTGGGGAGGGCAAAGGGGTGAAGTATACGTCATTGATCTGTGGAGATTTTAACACAGAACCATCCAATGCTATCATCAATAAAGAGGTCCTAATGGAAGACCGTAGCTTAGGTATCCCAGAGTCAGTTATAAGCAATTATAAAATCCACCAAGAAGGGAGATACATTCTCTGAGCTCCTGAGAAGTTAATCATTAATTGACTTTATCCTGATTAACACAGATGGTTGGGAATGTGTGCACAATATGACTGTAGTCATGAGAGTGGAGAGTTAGCATGACCTTGTGGCACTTTGTTTGAAATTGTGCCTGAGGTGAGGAATCAATGTGAATAGTTCAATGGAGAGGAGTTATAGGCATGCCCCATCCAATAGTAGAAAGAGAATACGGTGGAGTAGGGAGGAATATTCACATGAACTCCCACTGCTAGAGAGCATAATACCTAAGTATGGATCCTCAATTTTGAACTCCCCTTAGTATGATAATGGTGTACTTTTAGCAGCCTACAATGGGATAGTAAAGGATCTGAAGGCCCTGTGGTCTAAGCCCATTGGTCTGAAAGCCGTCATGTTGGATGGTGGGAAGCGGAGTGCAAGGGTTAACTGTTATGACGATGAATGTCTCAGAACAAAGGGAGTTGTTTCATCTGTCCTAGCACAACGCCACCGTAGCCCACAAAGTGAATTGTTATTTTGAGAGTATAGGGGCGACTAAGAACGCCTTCTGACATCCAAGAAACTGTTGCAGGATTTGAGTCTTTGGGAGTAATTGAAGGAGGTCTCACATGAAAAAAATTCCAAAACATTCTGGTAACTTTTATCACGGTGGAGAAGGGTTCAGTGAACCCCATAGAAACTCACATTGGGCCGTCTGCATTGATCAGCCATTTTAGTAACTTATATAGTGCTAACCCCACAGTCCCTCTGTCAGCCCGAGAGAATATCTGCTCAGGGCCTTTTGTAATTGATATCTTAGTACGAGAGGTGGTGAGAGCCTTGATTTATATGAAGAAATATATGGTGCCTATTGATATATATATAGTGAGGAGCCTCATTTGTGGGCCTGCATTCTCACCAAAGTGTTTAATTCAGCGCTTGGTGGTAACTCTGCACCCCCTTCCAGGTGCTTAGCTATTATTGTGCCTAGCCATAAGAAAGGTGATCAAACTAGTCCATATAATTACTGTTCGATCTCCCTCCTGGATGGCACAGGAAAACTTTTAGGGAAAGTAGTTCTTAACCGCCTCCAGGGGTGGGTTGATACCCACAACATTATGACCGAAGTGCAAGCTGGATTTAGGCCTCATATTGGGACCATTGACCAGGCTTTCGGATTATTTATGATCTCCTACAAGTTTATGGTGGTGAGGAAGTCATCGCTGTATTTAATATTTGTAGACCTGAAAGCAGCCTTCGATTTAGACAACAGTGAGAAACTGTGAAGATACCTGGTAGACTTAGAAGTTGATTCCATCTTAGTAATGACCATATGGGCTTTACACACAAGCAATACGGCTAAAGTGTGGTATGGTTCGGGTGGAGACTGCACAGAACCCTTCCTGTTCAAAAAAGGTGTCCGGCAAGGGTGTGTGCTGGCTCCCCTACTATTCAGCCTCTTTTTAAACAATAATAGTGGACTATTTGTTGGAAGAACCCTTAGATATTCCCACCATAGCCTGGAAGCGGGTGTCAATATTATTATACAGGGATGACCCAGTATTGATAATGCAGACAGAAAAATGCTGCCCATAGGTTATTAATACGCTTTGTGGAGTATTGCAATACAAAGTCATTGACCATTAATGGTAGCAAAACAAAGAGTATGGTACTGAAGCCCTCTCCCAGTTTTAGGTGAAAGCCTTCAGTTGAAGGTGTACCCCTGGAAACTGTTAGGCAGTTTGTTTACTTGGGAATACGATTCTGAGAGAATTTGCACTAGGGCAGCCAAATACAGAAGACTACGTTAGTTTTGAGACAACTGCCAGAAGCAGTTTTAAAGTTTAGGCAAAAGGCTGGTACTAGAAGCATTAGTGTTATCTTGAAGGTATATAAGGAAAGAGCAGTGGTGGCTGCACTGTATGGTGCAGAACTATGGGGGATGCAAACGTTCGCTCCCTCCAAGTAGCCAAGAATAACTTTTTAAGAACGCTGCTGGGGCTTGAGCCAGGCACCCCTCTAGTAAAAATTTATGTGGAGCTAAATTTTACCCCAATATCAGAAATCATAACCCTCAGGCCAATCCTTTACTCGGTCAGATTGGTAAGAGATCCTAAGGCTACAGTTTACTTGGAAACCCTAGAAGAAGTACCAGACAGTGGTGCCTGTCCGGGTCCCACATGGTCGTCCCATGTACAGAACATTTTAAATGATCTACACATTGTGTCATTGTGAGAAGCCCCCGGTAGTGTCAGGCAGGATGCTGCAGATCTAATTAAAGTAACACCTCTGGCCTCCTGTGTTCAGAATACTTGGATGTGTTGAATCCTGAATAGAAGCAAACATTGTGCTTAAAACTCTGGCTGGGTATTCTTACGACCAGGGATTATGTCATACGAATCAATATGCTCAATGGCAGACTTGACCACTGTGATTGTAGCATCGGTGGTTTGGACAATCTAACCAATTTTATTTTGTTTTGCAAGAATTATGATGCCGCACGGCGGAGGTGTCTCCCCTTTTTAAACATCATGGGGTTAGATGTGTTAAACCAGCAATGGCGCTGTGCATTAAATCAGATGACATGTACGAGGTCATTTCTGTAGCATCATTTTTATGTGTTATGTGGCCTTGCCTGAGAGACCTGCCTACCACATTAGGTATAAACTTAAATAGTTAGGCTCTGCGGATTTGAATGTTTTCCATAATGGAACGCGCTGCTAGCACTTGCTTATATTGCATGCTTCCCCATCATCTACATGCAGTGCACTTTTTCATTCTAGATGTGTTAGCAGATTGTTTATACCTGGAAAGAATACAGCTCCTAAATGTTTTGTTTTTAACTGACAGTGATATATACGTTTTTTGTTAGGATGTTTGCCTTTGATGGAAATGCACACTTTTATTGTCTCTTTGTACTTGCACTTTAATGCAATGGATGAATTTATATATGGTTTTTAGGCCGTATTCCTCTGATGGAAATGTGTACTTTTTTAGTGTCTCACTGCACTTTCACTTTAAGTATTTGATGAATTTGTTGACTAATTTTCCTCTCTGAATGGAATGCAGTGTGCAAACAATATGTCGTCGTTTAGTGGATTGCCGTGCCTGATGTAGGCCAGTACTTTCAGTATTCTTATATTGTAGTCTTAAAATATTGTAAGGCTGACAACTGAAACAATAAATAAATAAATTAAAGTAAAGTAAAAATATAAGGGATATAAGTCAATAAGTACTTAAAAATGCAAATCATTTGTCTATGATATATATTTTTTCAGCTCATTTGGATATAGATGCAAAAGGTCTTTCAATGCGGCACATTGTAATATTCATCCGACCATACTTGGTGCCATAAAACCTCCTTTATCATTCCTTTTTTTTTCAGGTTCTGTAGCCTCTGATAATGTTGACATGTTTGGTCTGTTTTACTCTGTTTATGATCTCACCAGAACAACCTCAAGAATCTAAAAATCAAAACAATATAACAAATCCGTTGAAATACCATCACTAATGAATTCTGATTGATTCTACCATTCAGCAAAATTGTTTAGCAACACTACATTTTCATACAGATGGAAACGTTGTTTTGCTGCTGACAGTAAGCACCTGCATACCCTCTCAGGTGATTAGTGTGCTATACAAGTCTTTATACCATAACATGACAATACATTGCACATAACATCTGAACTTTCATCCTAGTACCACTGTCACAGCCCCGAAATATAAATTCTCCTGTGCATAGCACTAACTTGGGGTCTGAAACAAATTCTCAGAGAGATGACTATTACTTTACAGATAAAGAGAGGGTCCCTGAAATATAATGCAGGTAGGATACCGGGGAAACATGAAGTCTAAACAAAAACAAAAAAGGGGAAACCTCCTTCTGATTGAGTTAAGCGGAATATCTCGCTATAAAAGGAGAGCAAATCACCATGCGGATCAAGCCTAAATTTTAAACAATACCCTGCCTCATACTTACTTTTGAATTTTTGACTATTTACTACAAAATAAATCAAAAGAGGTATCAGCACCATATATACATATATTATTAAAACGTATAAAACGATACAATAATATATTACAAGAAGTACAAATTTTTCCTTCTTCTGTCACCCCTCATTCACTCATTCTACTTGATCTCTCCTACACAGCTATCACACATACTGCATACAAACTATTTCCAGTAACATACACAAAATATAAATGGACAGATGTTCGTAAACACAACAGGAGTGCACCCAATGCTGAAAGGATCAATCTCATATAACTCTACTCATAGAGAGAGTTTCAGTAAAGCCTGGTACGCTACAAATTATTTCAATAAATCTTTTGATGTATAACATAGATCTAGTCAAGAGCATTCAGTTTTGTACATTGACTTTTTGCAAAATAAAATATAAACAACATCATCCAGAATAATGAGCCTAATATTCCTGTCAGTCATGTGCTGACGCGCATTTTGGCAAAGGCCAAGGGGATGGCCGAACCTTCCTCAGGGTGCTCAGATGTAATATTTCTTAACTGGATGTGGGGTAGAAAACTTGAGGGGGAGAAAAGAAATGGGATTGTAGGTCCCGACAAGGATCGCCTCCACTCTTGTGAGGATTATCAGTAGAAGAAGACACTGATATTATAGTTATTGCCCATATAAAATGAGCCTCCGATGACTGTCCTCAGTAGAGGATGCTGTATCTTGTTCCGTTTATCTGAAATCCAATAGAGGTAGAATGGCCTAAATCTATAGGTGTTCTGAGATCTCCCAGCACAAAGGATCAAAATGAATCTGTTGGAAATCTTGATGCAAAGGAAGCGTAAGAGTTCGAACTCCCCATTCGGTTCGAGGATGTCGGGGAGCCGAAGTATCCCTCAGTTTGCCTCGCATGACAGCTGTCTATTTTAAAATTTTCGAAATTCTTCCCAGACAGCCTATAAATTATATTCATATACAACATTGTCAGTGGAGATTCTTTCCCCTGTTAAAAATGAAAATTATTTAGGAGTATTTGAAAATAATATCAAGTTGGTACAAGTGTGTAGAAAAGAGTGCACTTATTTGTTGAGAATCACACTTCTGAATCTTGCACATGTGTAGCACTAATGTACTTCTAAAGGCTCATTCAAAAAAAGGAAGGGTGTTCACGGTTAAGGAATGGATCAGTTTTATAATTTATGACTGAAAGTGTGCGTTTTTCTGATAGACTAATATTTGTTAATGCAGTATGTGTGAAGGAGGAAACATACCATAATATTAACCTGGAGATCATTCAGGATGGAAAAGTGGTTCAGACTTAGGCTCTTATGTATAATATGTCACACATAATACTCTGTCACTAACATGGTGGATATCTCATCTGTGGATTACAAGTGCATTATAGCCTATGGCACTTACCTGCTGCAATTTGATGGAGTATCCTTTCAAACTCTATATAAAGCCCTTACTATGAACACATCTTGTGAACTATGGGTGTAATAGGAAAACATGAGTGAAGGGTAACTATAGATCCCAGGATCTAATTTTGTTATCTGGAATTGTACAGAGTAAAGAATACCATAGTTACAATAACTTCACTAGCTGCTGCCATTCCTGAATTGTTTTTGTCTCTTAGCGTTAATTGGGCGAAGAGCCACATATGAGCATGGTGATAGAGGTGGTTATTCCGACCCATGGCTAATGTGATCAAGGAGCCCCATGGATGTGATCCCTGAACCCAGACTTTTAAAGCTCCTCTCCAGACATTGAGAGTTAGGCATTAGTCAAAGAAGGCCAGACGCCATACTGTACGAGTACATGTCTGCACCACAAAAAACATTGTGGTTCAAATAGTATATCCTAAACCAAGGCAAGAGAGAGTTGCTTCTACGTGTGGCCACAAGAAAGTGTGTTTTAAAAATATTATTAGAAGTAATAGGTTCACATGCGACCAGGATATCTGGGTTAAGCAGGTGAGCTTTAATGTAGGACCAAGACAATGTACTACACCATATCGAGCAAACTTACACTGGTGCACTTTCTCACATTGAGAGTTCTCTAGTTAATGGAACGACAGACATAGACTTCATTAATCAACCAACATTTGTTTTGTGAAGTATAAATGTATGTGTGTACATCACACTTTATTTCTTGATTGATACATTATTGTAAATTATTGTAAATCAATCATATTGTCGTAGGTCTTGACACCCATTGTTACCTTAAGACTGAATCCAGTTCATAAATCAAGGGATGGGGCGTTCCAATGGATTATCAATACTTTTGTGTTTCTTTGGTAGTACGTAAAAGACCGGTGTCCTTGCCCCTCTGTATTAGGAACATCAAACTTCTTTTCTGAGCTCCAGATATTTTCATGTCCTTCCTAATATATCTTTGATCTGTTCTCTATATGGGATCGCATTGTGGATTACTTTATTATGAAGGATTGTTAAATCGTCACATAACCTATCTTTTGTAATCTTCTTTATTCATTTAAACGTATTCCCCCCCTTTATCGGCTGATTTTATAAGTAGATGGCTTTTATTAGCTAGGGAATTAATGGAGAGAAATTCTGGGACATATTTATGAGCCCCAGTGGGTCGCTCTTGCACATGTGGTTCAAAAGTGATGCAACTCTGAAAAGGGATTTATGAAGCCATGCAATGCCACCGTGCATTGTCCTGATTGACTTCATAAAGCTAGAGTATAGCAATGCAGCGCAAATCGCGGGTTTGCTTTACTCTGGCCAAGGAGGCGTTCCATGGGCGTTGCATGAGTGTTCCAATGCAACTTCCCTGGTTTTTGACACAATTCAAGATGTGTCTGCAGCACACATAGAAAGAGCAATTTGCGTCTCAGGATTGCTTTTGTGCAGGAAATTGTCCCTTCCTGCACAAAAACAATCCTGCCTACAATGCAGGCACCCAAGCACCATGATGCAAGGGTGCCTGCATTGGCGCTAGCAGCCAAAACGGCGCCAATGCAGGGGCAAGTACAGAAATGCGTTGTATTCTCATAAATATGGTGCATTCCTGCCCTTTCCTTGTAGCGCAGTGCAGCGCAGCAAGGTGACCTGCTGCGTTGCGTGCATTACTCTGCAATAAATAAGGCCCTTCTTTCTTTAATTAGGTTTGGCATATGACTTCCTTTTAATGATCCTGTCTAGATCTTCCAAGATAACAGGAGAGAGGTTGAGGGAGGGACATGTCTCCACCCATTAATGAGTAAGCTCATTGTTATTCACAAACTACAGTTAATAAAGACAAAAAAAAACAACCATGAGAGAAAATGCACTCCAGCTCAAAGCTGGAGTATGTCCAACCACTGGCACTTTAACACTCTCTTATTGAAAACGATGGTAACAGGAACTTAAAATAAAAGCCAACAGGAACTAATGTTAAAGTAAATGAACATATTTTATCTTAATTTGATTTAATGTTAAGCAAGTTATACATTAATATATAGCATAATTAAACCCCAAACAGTAGAAGAATGCACTCCAGCTCACAGCTGGAGTAAGTCCAACATCACACATGGCCAACCACTAGTACTGTAACACTCTCCCTTTTAAAATGAGGGGAACAGGAAGAGAGGCATGGCCAACTGCCTAAGATCACAGGCGTGCTCTGAGCCTGCTCCGTACTCTTCCCCTGATTATTCTGCATCATCAGTGTGGTCGTAGCACCCGACACCCCATCCCCGGCTGCGGACATCGCCCTGCTGCTGCTACACCAGGTGGTGAGGCTGTCTGTGGCCCGACCTGCCGAGAGTGCTGCAGTCGGAGGTGCAGCCCGGCTTGACGTGGATTCTGTGGCCTTCCTCCATCTTTCTTCCCCGCCCTAGCCTTGGGGGCCTACCTACTGCGGAAGGAGGAGAGCGAGCTGGACGGCCGCGAGCCTGGTGCCTCCAGGGCCTGCGACCTGGTGACACCCCCTCATTGGCGGGATTGTGAAGGCACCCGGCTGTGAGATCACTGCTGGACTCCATGCCGGATCCCCCTGAGGCCTGTCGTGTGAGGGCCTGGGGCGTCCCTCGAATCATCGTGACTTGAGTGCTCCGGCCCTGTGTGGTGATCAGCTCTTCTGTGCCTGGGGGCGGCTCTGGGGTTGCCAGCCCCCTTGGTGGATCGGACTGTGGGGAAGCGATGACTGCTTCCCTTTGGTCTCCTGGGCCCGGACGCCCACCCCAGTCTCTGGAGGTGAGTCCGTCTTGGCGTTTCTGCGGGCCTGTGAGGTTGGGGTGGGGTCTGGGGGTCGTTCGGGCCTAGGCCCCCCCACACAGTGATAATGGCCACCGGCGGGGAGCCCTCTAGCTAGTGGCAGTGTGGGGACCATTGAATACGCGACTCACCGTACGCTTGGATTGCTGATCATTGGCACCCTGATAGGAGTGGGAGCAACACGGGGGTCGTGTCGGGCCCACGCTGTCTCCCTCCTCCACACATGAATGACCGTTATCTTGCTACTCCGGGTGAATGCTGGCACAGCCTATTAATCCTTGTAAACATGGGTGCAGCCCAGGGACCGGGTCAGGTCCAGGCTGCCCTCCTCTGACTTCCCTCCTTGGGCTAACTGGGGCACAGGGGTCGATTGGGCCTAGGCCCCCTACACACATCACGATGCTGCCTACAAAATAAGGGTGCACTCAGACATATTCTTACACACTGCTTCACCGCAGCACTGAGAGAGCTCTCCTGAGGGTTGTTGCAGGCCTGAACTGGTATTTGGCAGATATTTACCCAAAAAACTGTGAGGGTGCCAGACGCAATATTGGAACTCATCTGGAACTGGCTCCCTGCTCACTGCCTAGCTGTTTCTGACCGGACTACCTTCCTGTAACCCATATTGTCTCTCCATCACTGCCCTGGTGCTGCCTGTCCTTGAGGCCTGTGAGCAGTGGAAGGTCGCCCACTTCCCTAGCAAGAGAGGACACCCCGGGGGTCTGGTCGGACCTAGTTCGTACCCCACCTCGCTTTAACTAACCAGGCGCCACCTCCCGTCGCTGTAATATAGGTGTGGGGTGCCACCTTGGTGGAGCGCTCCTCTTCTTCTCGCTCAAACACTGGCCACCACTGCCTGTATCACTGGTCCCCTATCACACCTGGATCCAACCAATTGTTACCCTGGAAGTCTCTCAGTCATCATTAACTCCACTGCAGGACGTGCCGGCTGAATTCACACAGTAGGGGCGATCTCAATCCCCTTACATACTCCCTCAACTCAGTTGCAGTTTCATATTATACAACCCATTATAGCCACCAGGGGCACACTCCAAGAACCTTTCCATGCCCACTGCCCATGGGCCGCCTTTGCTCCACTACTCCACATGCGGTGGCACACCAGGAGTCTGGAGATGGGGCATCATCAAAGGGAGAAGGGCCTACTTAGCCTCAACATTCTGCTCTTTTAGCCAAACTCGACTCGGTCCTTGTGGCCATGGAGAAAATTGGAACTACATTGAACACGCAACACGCTGGAGATGAAAATAGATAAAGTGATGTCAGACTTTACACTCCTGAGAGCCGATCACCAAAAACTCGCTGAAAGGCAATGCAAGACCGAACTTACACTCACTGACTTGCAACCCAAGTCTTGCAATCACACCATCACCTTACAAGATCTACTAGACCGGGTGTGCACTCTAGAGGACAAACTGGACGACGCTGAGGGCTGCTCGTGCCATAACAACGTACAAGTGGTTGGCCTCCCAGAAGGCTCAGAGGGCCTGGACCCAGTCACCTATACCGAGCGCTGGTTAACGGAGCTGCTTCCGCCACGGGTTCTGTCTCCCCAGTTTGTGGTGGAGGGTGCACACAGGGTGCCGGCTCGTAAGCCCCCACCTGGAGCCAGCCAGCGCCCATTTCTGTTTTGGCTACTGAATTCCAAAGACAGGGATACAATATTGACAGAGTTCAGAAAACTATCTGGTCTCTCTATTCAGAACACTGCAGTCATGTTTTTCCCTGATTACACCGCCCAAGTACAAATCGCCCAGGCTCCTTCGGAACAGTGAAGGCCAACTCCGGGACTTCAACATGCGATACTCCTTACTGTTTCCAGCACACCTGCGGGTGGTAAAGAATGGAACCACCCACTTCTTCGATAAACCCTCAGATGCCTGGAACTGGCTGGAGGAGATGGGCTTGGCCACTACGCCTAGGTCTTCTGATGACCCTCCTGTGCCCAGATGTAACAGACGTGGCCGTTGCAGGGGTAGAGGGGGCGGATCACGCCATTGTACTCCATCAATCAATGCTCCGGACCCAGAGCAGATCCTGTCTGAGCGCCAAGTGGCACTCCATGCTGCAGCAACGCTCCGCAGCACAAAGTCTCCCTCTGAATCAGAAATGACGCCACCTAAGTCACTTAGAGAGGATGATTCTCAGTCTGCATGGCCTGGGGAATTGGGTTCACCTCACCCAGACCTCGGACACCATAATCTGAACATTGTAAATGTACTGCATACCATTGGAAAGGCCGACTTGCGCTCTATCATGCTTTGTTTTTTCCAGCTCATATTCACCCACCGACTCCACACATTGGGGTGGCTACAGGGTCGAGGGGTTGCCCTGGTGGGTACTATGCTGGGCCCAGCTGAATTTTGCCCTGGGGCCCGGTTGAGAAGTGAACGGGGCCACAGTGTATAAGCAATGCACAATATTTATTTCATTTTCTTACATCCAACTATAGGGGGATAGGTAACAAGTAATAGCTCCACGCGCATCCACCCCCTTCGATCACTAGTTTGTTTGCACTTCAGTTGCCATGGTAAGGCATCCCTGTTTGGGTGAACTCCCATTGCGAGTTTGCTCTAATGAGGTTGCACAACATAGAAACTAGTTTTCCCCATATATTCTTTGTTACCCCTAGTGGGACACTGCCCAACTGCCCGCTTTTCCCTCACATGTCTGCACCGCAGACTGAGCTCAGATACTACTACTGTCCCCCATGGCTCACGTTAATGTCGTTACCTGGAACGTGAGGGGAATACATTCCCTTTCACGCAGATACTCCATTCACTCCTATTTACAGGGCAGGTCTACTGGCATTGCCTTGCTTCAGGAAACTCATCTAACTAACCCTGAGGTGGATCGGCTGCACCACTGCTGGCGAGGCCAGGTGTACAGTACTAACCTTTACTCCCAGGCGAGGGGCACTTTGATATGGGTGAAGGCGGGGGTTTCTTGTGAAGTGGAAGAGGTTGATGTCAACATGGAGGGCAGCTATGTGTTCCTTAAGGGTGAACTGAATGGCCCACCCATCCTTATTGGTTTGGTTTATGTGCCCAATGTAGATCAGTACTCCTTTCTTTGTAGACTTTCTAGGGTATTAGCCCGCTGGAGCGGTTTGCCTTGGCTTATAGGGGGTGACTTTAATTCCATCCTTGACGTCTCACTAGATCGCTCTTTCCCACCCCTTACTCGTACCTCCGCGACATCCAATGCACAAGTTCTGCATGCATGGCTCATCCATTGGTCTCTAACAGATGTATGGCACTCTCGCAACCCCGATACCCGCATATACTCCTTCTATTCACCTGTCCATAAACTCCATGTGCGGTTGAATCATATACAAGCTTCTTCTTTCCGGAACCCCTTGGTTCAAGACACCAAATACCTAGGTCGTACCCACTCTGACCATAATCCTCAAATCTAGAGGCTTAGATGGGATGTGGGACCTCCGCCGATCCCTACCTGGCGTCTTCAACCGGCAGCACTGGAGGACCAAGCATTTTGTGGTTCCCTAGGCGTGGCACTCTCTGGCTACTTCGCCCTTAACATTGGCTCCACCGACTCTCTATCACTGGAATGGGAGGCCTTCAAGGTTACAATCAGAGGGTACTGCCTTGGCCTCACATGGAACATCTATAAACAGCTGGATGCCTTGCTCAGTGCCATTGAGCCCAAACTCCTTCATTATGAAACTACAGCGGTTACACATCCTGTAGCTACTGCTAGCTCAGATGACCTGTGTGGAAAGCATTCTGGGCTATTGGACAGACTGCGTTGCCACAATTACCTGGCTCACTCGGCACGCACACATGCCACGTCTGACAGGGCGGGTAAACTGCTTGCCTATCTTTTGCGCCAGGAACATCCTCATCAGCCAATCCATGCCATATGCGATGACTTGGGCTGCATGCACATTTGAGAAAAAAGCACCCTAGGCAATTTACTGGTCATATCTAATATACAGACCTATAGCGAGCAAATTGATATAAACATACACTCAGTGTACCCTACATTTACGTTAAAAACTTCATTTTATTAGTACAAATTCATGATAAAAAGTTATTAATGTCAGACATAAAATGGACATACTATACTCACCAAAACAACATAAATATATATATATATCATACAAACAAATATAAAACAATTCAATAGAAGTGTTTCAAACGTTAGTACAAAAGCCAAACATGAATGTAAAAGTTGGTTTCATGTTGAAAAATTGTGGCTTAATGGTGGAAAATTCTTATTTTCCACTCGCGTTTCGGCATGCTAATCGCCTTCTTCAGGACAGCCACAAAAATTCCTAAACGAACAATAAAATAAACATATACATGACTGAATACAAACATACAGTGTACACTGAGTCTAGATAACAAACATGTATTTTGTTAGTTGCTATATAGCATACAATGATAAAAAATTAACAGCAAAATCTCTGTGTGGGATGTGAAAAGAAAAGAGAAAAGATACAGATAGAAGATATATTCAGAAAGGGATTAACAATCAGAAAAAAAGTGAATAGAATGACATTTGTACATGCCATTTAATAGTCTAATGAAAGTATAGACCCTACATCACCACAATATGTGAAAATGGAAACCGTGAAAGTCCTAATAAAGAATTCACAGAGCCCCGTGAAAATGTGTAACGAAACTGGATCCAACAGATTATAAGGGGAGCTTACCTAAACTGTATCGTAAATGGAACCAAAATGGATGTTTGGAGCCAAGAAGGTTAAAGTATAGGGATTACCTATTCTACAAAAGACAAAAAAGATTTGTCAGTTTCAAAACATAATTGGGCTGCATGCACTACACGCAGCTTGACATTCATATGGTCATGACCAGACACTATTAAGCACTTTACAAATCCACTAGTCAAGGGGATCATCTGCATATTAGCACCTTCTTGGGCCCCATAGAACTACCCTTGATATCCCTCGATCAGTACATGGCACTAGACTCCCCATCACCATTGATGAGGTACCTGAAGCTCTAACAACACTGGAGTCTGGGAAGGCGCCGGGTCCTGATGGGCTCCCAGCCGAGTTCTTTAAGACATATGCTGACACATTGGTTCCACACTTGCACACACTTTATACCTCTGTACTAGAAAATTCTCTGCTGCCAACTTCATTATTCACTGCCAGCCTAGTCTCCTTACTGAAGCCGGGCAAAGACCCCACAGCCATGGGCTCTTATAGACCTTTAGCCATTCTAAATACTGACTATAAAATTCTGGCGAAAATACTTGCTAGTCGACTCAGGCCCCTCATCCCTGCTTTGGTCCATCTGGACCGGAACAGGTTTGTCCCTGCTCGTAGCACTTCCCTCAATCTTCGTCGCTTTTTCAGGGTTGCAGCATATGCGCCACTTCGCAGGACACGCTAGAGATGCCTGGTTTTGGACCTCGAGAAAGCCTTTGTGTCCCTTGATTGGGATTATATTTTTGCAGTGTTAGCCAAGTTTGGTTTTGGGGCCACATTCATAGGTATGGTTCAGCTGCTTTATAAATGCCCGACTATACGTGTGAAAATGGGTCCTTATATTTCTGAACCCATTGCTGTAGGTTGCGGGACTAGGCAAGGCTGTCCCTCATCCCCTCTTCTCTTCTCCTTGGCAATGGAGCCATTGGCTGAATGTGTCAACACCCGGGTCGACGTGAGCATACCCATAGGGGATGGGAAGCATACGATCTCACTGTATACAGATGATATTCTGATGTACGTGAGAGATGATCACTCCATTCTCTCCTTATTGGCTCACACTTAGAAGTCATTTGTCGGTGTATTGGGATTGCGTGTCAATGCATCAAAGTCTTCTCTATACCCCTTTTTGGGATAGACCCAGAACCCTAAGGACACACTCAATGGGAACCAAGTAATGTGGTGTGGAGATTCCTTTCAATATATTGGCATTCGAGTTTATCGGCTTGATCCCGACCTCTTCGACGGCAACATAGGTAGAGCGACGACTGCCATCCGTGCCCAGCTCAACTTTTGGGGTACCCTTCCACTATCTATCACTGTTAGGATCGCCCTTACCAAAATGGTGATTCTTCCTCGGCTCCTCTATTATTTCACTAACCTGCCCCTCTATAGTCCCCCTTTTTTTTCAATGAGTGAGAGAGAACGATCAGAGATTTTATTTGGGGTACCTCTCGCCAATGTGTTGCCATTAAAAAACTTTATCTACCTACAGATCGTGGAGGCCTTGCCACTCCTAATCTTGAGCATTATTACCTAGCTGCACGATTACAATGTATTGCCAGATGGCTGGCCTCTCGTCAGCTTACCGACACAGCCACGCTACACCCGCACCTACCACATCTCTCCCTACTTCATTTGTTCCACCCTTGCTCGAAGCCCATAGCCATAGACTCCCTATTGCTTAAAGTAGTGCACAAATGCTACAGAAGAAGCCTTTTTATCACCCGCTCCACAATACCATATGCCCCCGCTATACCACTCCAGGGGACACCTAGGGGGATGGAGGTCACCACGGCGGCCGATCTACACAACTGAGAGATGGCTGACATTCATGACACTGGCGATCTCTTCCGTGATGGGAACCTCATTCCATACACTGTGCTTGTCTCAGAGGAGGGGCTTCACCCAGGCCGCTTCTTGCTACACCGTTTCCTTGCGGCTCGCTGGGGCGACCTGACCATTGAGCCTCCTCACGATTCAATATTTGCATGTGATGGGTACCGGGGGACACCTGACGCAGTGGTTCGCCACCAATCTTAGACAGCACGCTGCAGCCACACTGAAACTCTTGAAGCTCCACTGGGAAGGGGACCTGGAACGTCCTTTCACAGACTCTGAGTGGGAGGTGGCACTGGAGAGCCCCACATGAATACCCCGCAATCAGCGCTTCTGCCAGATCCATTTTTTATCATACACAGAGCGTACCTTAGCCCAGCTAAAATCAATAAGTATTTCCACCCCACAGACACTGCTGGCCTCCGGTGTTAATTGGTTGACGTGGACCTCTTAGATATGCTGTGGCACTATCCCGCTCTCAGCGGGTACTGGAGCACAATAGCCGGCGTCCTTGCCCGCTGCACCGAGCGCAACATCCCCTTTCATTGGGAAGCCTATATTTTGCACCTCTTCAGAAGAGGTAAGACACATAAGGTTACATCCCACTTTCTGGATTTGGGCATGGCAACTGCTAAGCGACTGATCACTAGGAGATGGAAGTCCCCTGTGTCTCCTCATGCTCTAGCGTCACGTCACTCTTTACTGACATGGGCTAAAGCAGAGAGCATTTCCCTGCACATAGAAGATTTGCTGGGCCTCCGCAAACTCCCACTGGCTGCCCATTGGGACGCAATATTAGCAGACCTGCAGAAAAACAATGACTTGGATTCAGGGGGTTCATCCATAGAGGAGGAGCCATCCATTGAGGCAACATAGATAGGGGGCGCTCACCCATCCCTACAGATTCAGGGTGAACCATCATTAATGACTTCTCCCACAACCAGTCAGCTATTACACATTTGACACATGTAACATTTGTTTGCTACAGTGGACGGTACATGTGGGGTGGGGTTTGAGCGGGGGCACCTTGGCGGCATGACACTAACAGTTAGCCCTATATTTTGCTTTCTTTGTCTTCATTTTGTTGTATCCCATTCCCCCTGTTCAATATCTGTTAAAAGAAAACCATGCACTGTGTGCGTACGCATGCATTGTACAGAGGTAATTACACTATTGTTGGCGCCCATATCTCACCATAGTACACAATTGTTATTCTCGCTTGCTGTATCTGAATCACAATGTCCTACAGTTTCGAATCACCCATTACTCCTGGGGCCATTCATGGTGTTCCTCTGTATATGTTACTGTATTTCTTGGCATTTTCATGTGAAAAACCAATAAACAGATTTACAAAAAAAAAAAAGAAATTAGGGAACAGGAGCTTAAAATAAAAGGCATTCAGAAATAATATTAAATTAAATTAACATATTTCAACCTAATTTGATGTTAAGCAAATTATATAATAATATAAAATGTAATTATTGCTTTATTATAACATACGTTAATAGCCTTTTTTAGATTTAACTATTAATGTAACTTTAAGTTTTTTAAATAATTAAATTGAATTAAATGAATTTCATACATAATTGTGCAACAATATTTGAAAAATAATAAATACAGATTCATACTTTAGGTAAATATTTTTAATTTAAGTGGTAAACATGTATTAATTTAATTTAATGTATGCAAAATAATTCATAAATTCTAAATTGTGTTAATAATGCTATAGCATTTTCTAACATGTGTTCTAAATTCAATATAAATATTTTAAATTAATTTACATTAATATTTGTCCTAAAAATATTTTTACTAATTTTATTTAAACTTTAATACACTTTTCACTATGCTTTACTCATGGAAAGCTAACTTCCCATAGGTGGAGTTATCTAGTTTTGTGTCAAAAGTTACAAGTAGTAACTTAATACTTGTAAATTATGCTCCAACCCATGGCTTAAGGGGTGGAGACATGTAAGCCTTCACTTTCTAGTAAATTGACATTCGTAAAAGATGAATGGGTTAAAGTAGTAAATTTACTAGAAAATGAAAGAGTTAACTTAAGATGTTGGTTTCTCATGTGTAAGTTTACCTTTGTGAATAGCTCATCAGGTGTCTGTATGATGATGATGCTTAGATAGGTGACCATTGTCATATGTATGTATTATGGTGTAGTGCATGGAATATGAAGCAAGGGCATTTGGCTATCATGTTCAATTATGTGTGTCAGTAGTGATGAGGGATGGAGGAAGGAGGCAAATTATTCTTCGCCAGATCTTTGCCCTTTGTTCCACGTAATTCTTCACCTCCAAACAACCTGTGTCTGGGGTTTATTCTCTGGGGTGCATTCCCTTCAATGCCCTGGGTGTTCTTAACAGTGCAATGAGGGGTTTGATACCTTGATTGTTATTACATTTATGAATATACATTGATTTTCTTGAATATGTTGAGTGAAATGAATGTATGTAAACTTCACTGCTTGGCTATGTGTGGATTACTACTTGCAGCTCACTATTTGGTGTATGTTCATGAAAGGTCTTCAGAGTGGTGAAGTTTGTAAGAGGTCATTTTTGCCAATGTGTATTGCTGCTGGGTGGGCATTGTTTTTTCTACAATTTGTAATACAGTTGTGTCCATAAGTTCATGCCTGCCTATATTGTATTGTCATTATTAGTATGTAGTTTGTTGCTTTCCCAAAGGCCCTCCTCAGGCTCCTTTCCATCTTCTTGAATTTCTGTAGTGCCCGCTTCTTATTCCTGTATCTTGCCCTCCCTCTCTCACTACTTTCACTATTCTTTTCCTCCAGACTCTTGCAGCACACTTTCCTCCAGGACATATTGCTCAACTCATCCTCCTCTGGAGGGTGTCACCATCCCTAATGTTTTACTCCTATTAAGAAAAACATCTCCTATTAACCTAAATGGGATCACCCACCCTAAAAACCTTCCTCAACCTACAAAAAGTTTTTTATCTCCCAGGTTTTATGGATGGCAACCCCCAAACATAAAACCTACTGGTAAAAAGAATAATTCACAAACACCCACTCCACACAGAATGGTAATCAAAAGTCACCCTCCTGCAAGACCAATCAGGACCAGTAATCACTCCCTGCACAAGTAGGCTGTTGGTGGTTGCAGTGGTGCAGGTGCTCCTCTGGATAATGGGGTTCTTGCACTGCACGTAACAAGTGACTAGGCTGGGGTCAATATCTGTGCACCTCCATAACACACTTTTGATAGAATGGTAATTACAATTAGCACATAAGTGACCATGGCACTATGTGCTTTGTGAAGAGACCGAGGATTGGATGAGCACTATAGTAATTACACCTCTTATTATATAACACAGTGAAAGGCACTGTGAGAAACCTGCACCGCCTTCAGCCCTCCTTTCAGAGATGTCAGGCATGTCCAGTCATGGACACCAATTTACACAATGAACTCATGTACAGCCGACTCTTATGTTGCATGAGGATCAAAGTCTCAGAAATTGTCTACCACTGCTAAGTTCTCATCCAGATGGGTAAATGTGCAATAATGAGAGCCAAAGTCAAGAGGACAACACAGAGTGTCTTCAGGGAGTTTTGGCTGGTCTGGACTTCACTTGCTTGTACTCAGTGCTAAAGAAGGGCTTCAGAAAAGCACCCACGTGGGATGAGTGCACTTCATTAGCACATTGGAAACTAAGCTAATCATCATTAAAAGAAACTACTCCAGAGAAACCATTTCTACTTGTTCATTTCCGTAAAGTATACTTCTCATGTTAATTATCGTAAGGGAATGCAAAACTTGTGTAAGTTGCTTTTGTGTAATTATGTGATTGTTCTGCAAAATGAATTAGGCAAAATGCAAAACTGGCATTTGACCCTGTTTTTTTGTGATCAATGTGCCCTTGTGTTCACTTTGAACATGAGGATGACTTTCATGCTAAAACAACAGTGCAAAAACCCAAAAGCACTGTGAACATGAGCCGCTCACTCTTTGTCATTCCCGTTGTTCTCTTACATTCGCTGTAAATTTTTACTTTGAATGGCACATTTGCAGTTAATTTTCTTACCACTAATAGCCCATAATTACAAGATGTAGAGCAAAATTATAATTTGAGGAATTTAGCATAACAAAGAAGCACAAAATTACAAAAATAACGCTAATTATGCAGGAGTAGCGCAATTTTGTCTGGGCCTAATTATCACTTCTTCTCCACTTGTTCCTGCTTAACCCCCTCCCTTCAGTCTCCCTGGAGCCATCTGCAGCATCCCTTCCTACAGTGTTTCTGTATTCTGTGATCCAGCTCCTCTCCAACCCCCCACAGAACTTCCTTACTCCAGATCAGTCTTTTTCACAGAACAACCACAACTTCCCATGAAAAGAAGTCCAAAACAATTCTAACAAACACAATGATGTTGATAAATGTATCACCATTATTGTGTGTGTTCAGCTTTCTTTCACTGTTTTTCACAGACAGTGGTGTTTGCTTACACTGACTAAGAAGAGGAATTAGTTTCTTTAATGTGGAAGTGCACTGCCCTTCAGATCATGTGCAAAAAATAACAATTGCTGGATGTAATTCTGAACAATGTCAAACATTCACCCCCATTACAGAGATCTGGGCCTAAATCCATCTTTTTTTGTTCACCATGCCATTCAAGTTTGGACACAACCATATGCAAATCAGTCTTGAATGGGAACTGTCCAGTCCAAACTGCCAAGCCGGGTCCTCCGTAGACCAGAAACAAGCATCCTGGGACCGGTTTCAGGGTATCATCCATCATCAACCAGGCTAGCTTGACTCCAGTGGCATGGCAAGCACGGGACCCACGTCTGGGGATACCTGTCACACTTAGGGCAACAAATGCAAAAAGAACAATTGATGTACGGAATGCTGAACAATGTCAAACATTTCCCCAGTACAAAGATATGGCCCTAAATCCTTCATTTTTTCCCTGACCATGCCATTCCAGTTTGGACCCAGCCATATGCAAATCAGTCTTGATTCTGCTCCCCATGGGAACAGTCCAGCCCAAACTACCAATCCAGGTTATCTTGATTTGTTCAGCATTCCGTCCATCATCCGCTCTTTTTTCATTTGTTGCCCTAAGTGGGAAGGGTATGCCCAGACATGGGTCCCATGCTCACTGTGCCACTGGATTCAAGCTAGCCTTGCTGATGAGGGGTGATACCCTGGAACCAGTCCCAGGATGCTTTTTTTCCGGTCCAGGGAGGACCTGGCCTGGCAGTTCGGGATGAATTGTTCCTATGGGGAGCAGGGTCAAAACTGATTTGCATTTGACTGTGTCCAAACTGGTAGATCTGTGACTGGGGTGAATGTTTGATTTGTTCAGCATTCTGTCCATCATCTGTTCTTTTTGAGTCACCTTTCCTGCTCAAGCGTCACCTTTACTACACAAGCATTTTGCTTCCTAAAGGGTCACCTTTCCTACTTGAGCGTCACCTTTTTGC
Organism: Calotriton arnoldi; assembly: GCA_963921515.1. Taxonomy (NCBI): domain Eukaryota; kingdom Metazoa; phylum Chordata; class Amphibia; order Caudata; family Salamandridae; genus Calotriton; species Calotriton arnoldi. The sequence continues at coordinate 956,403 of CAWUFW010004783.1, read as the reverse complement.
CTAAAGCTTAACATATCCTACTCAAGCGTCACCTTTCCTACTCAAGCGTCACCTTTACTACTCAAGCATCTTGTTTCCTAAAGGGTTATCTTACCTAGTTGAGCATCACCTTTCCTACTCAAGCATCACCTTTCCTATTCAAGCATCACCTTTACTACTCAAGAGCCTCGTATCCTAAATGGTCACCTTTCCTACTTGAGCAACACCTTTCTGACTTAAGCATCACCTTTCTCAGTCAAGCACCCCCTTTCCTACTCAAGCGTCACCTCTACTACTCAAGCATCTAGTTTCCTTAATGGTCACCTTTCCTACTTGAGCGTCACCTTTCTGACTAAAGCATTACTGTTCCTACTCAAGCGTCACCTTTACTACTCAAGCGTTACCTTTCCTATTCAAGCATCACCTTAACTACTCAAGAGCCTTGTTTCCTAAATGGTCACCTTTCCTACTTGAGCATCATCCCTCTGACTAAAGCATCACCTTTCTCACTCAAGCATCCCCTTTCCTGCTCATGCGTCACCTTTACTAGTCAAGCGCCTCCTTTCCGTAAGGGTCCCCTTTCCTACTTGAGTGCCACCTTTCCAACTAAAGCGACACCTTTCCTACTCAAACGTCACCTTTACTACTCAAGCGTCTCGTTTCCTAAAGGGTCACCTTATCTACTTAGGCATCAGCTTTCTGACTAAAACGTCACCTTTCCTACTAAAACGTCACCTCTCCAACTCAAGCGTCACCTTTCCTACGCAAGTGTCTTGTTTCCTAAAGGGTCACCTTTCCTACTTGAGTGTTACCTTTCCAACTAAAGTGTCACCTTTCTGCCTAAAGCACACACATTGAAATCAAAATGGGAAGAGGGAGCCAGTGACCTCGGACAGAGGCTGCTGTGTCAGGCACTGATGTCTTCCCAATCTGGAGGTCGAAGTCAGTCTCAGCTCCCAGCTCAGGTCCCCCAACACCTCTCGGATGCCACACACTCCGAAGTGCAAGCTAACACAGGTCCCATGGTTGCGAGCATGGGTCCCTTGGACTTTGCAAGCTTCCCATGCACTTTTCGAACTCCTCATGTCCCGGCATCTCAGGTGAACTGCTGATCTTTATGAGCACTCTCCTCTGCACAATGTGATGATGGTGTACGTCAGAACAGTCCTTGTGCCAACCGACTATCAAGTTCAACTGTATCCCCCGCACCCTGCGTGGTCCTTATGATCTTGTGGAAATGGGAAGATCCGTTTTGTCCCTGGGATCTCGTGGACAGAAGGCCAGACAACCGGCCCTTGAAGAGTATTTAGGCACCCAGGCCACGACAGTCTGCACTTAGCTGCAGGCCAGAAACATCCAGGCAAAATCCACCAAGTGACAGTTTCCTTTCTGGAGCACAAGAAGCTCCAGGCCACCACAAGACTGTGGATAATCCAGTTGCAGTACCTCCTGCCCTAACGATTCCTCTTGTCGATGTCCCAGCGTCGAACCAGCGCAGTATGGTTCCAAGCCCAAAAACATCTCCAACCTCTGAGGCCAAAGCCCCAGTAGTTATACCCACAATGGCCTTTGAAGATATGATCAGTTCAAAAGGCCACTTTTGAAATGCACAGACCTTCTCTAAATTTTGTCCTGTCTGCCATCCAACCCCAAGAGCTTGGATCACTATCTTTTGTGGGGGCCAAGACCCTGCCTCTTGGAATGCAGATGCCAATTCCACCCCCACGTAACTGTCCAAGAAAGGCCCCTCAGAGACAGAGGTCTTCAGTTTCCCTTGAACCCCTTGTTTATGGCCTTCTATCAGGAATGCACAGATGTAGCTGTCCCCCCAGCACCCAAATATGAATTGGAGACAGACTAGCCGGCACAAAGACCCATCAGAATCGAAATGCCCACTTTCCCAAAGTTTTACAAAAAAGAGAATCTGGCTGCCATTTTTACCATGCTGCTGTTTATTTTAGCAGACTAAGGGCCAATATTTGTAATCCTTGGTCCTGGCTTAATTATTTCACCGTTATTTATGCATTTTATTGAAACATTTAAACAGTTTTCAAAGTCTGAAACGTGAGGTAATACACTATTTAGTTCAAAATAATATTACTTGATTTAAACATTCCAAAAAGGTCAAAACATAAAACATTCATAAACTGTGCATTTGTCGAATTGAACAATTGTGCATAAAGTCAATACAAATATAAACAATACTAAGGAAAATGACTAGAGTCATTTGAAGAATTACACCAGTTTTTAATTTGTCAAACTATCTGTACATCTGTACAAAAAAGCACTCTCGTTAAACCCAATTTAATTTCCTCTTTTTGGAGAGTTGCTTGCCATGGGGAATAAACTTAGGGGCCGATTCCGATGTCGGACGGACTCAGGTCCGTCCGACATCGTCCAGGAGCCGTAACCGACCGACCTGCTGTCGTCGGTTACGGCCCTGCAGTACGATGCGACCGAACCCTGTTCGGTCGCATTCGTATACTTCACAATGGGAGCATGCATTCCGAGCGGAATGCATGCTTGCATTGTGAAAAGCAGGGGTGCAGTTCATCCCTGCACCCTGTGGCCGGCACCCCAAGGTGCCTGCCACCGGGTGCAGGGATCAACAGAGGGGCACCTATGGTGCCCCGAGGCCGCCATTCGGCAGACTCGCACCCATGGGGGCCCTACTGGGGGCCCCCAAAGACAGTCACCGACTGCCTTTTCGTGCCGGAAAGACCGGCACGAAAAGGCAGTGAAATACTGCCATCGTACTCCCTCGGTCGTGAAGAGGCGGCCGGGGAGTACTGAAGGATTCCCGGACGGCGGACCGGGCTCTCCGAGCCCGTCGTAAGCCATCCGGATATCCGAGTCGGATTCCTTCCGACCGAGCCCATCGGAATGGCTCGGTCGGAAAGGAATCCGGCCGGCACGTTCCGATTCGGTCGGAAGGGCTCTGACCATCGTTCGGTTCCCTTCCGGCCGAAATCGGAATCGGCCCCTAAGTGTCTGTGAGGATAAATCAAATGTTCATTATCCCTCTACAGGATCTGGGATCAATTTAATCAATGTCCCTCATGGTATATAAGTTTATTCCCCATGGCAAGCAACTCTCCAAAAAGAGGAAATGAAATCGGGTTTAACGAGAGTGCTTTTTTGTACAGATGTACAGATAGTTTGACAAATTAAAAACTGGTGTAATTCTTCAAATGACTCTAGTCATTTTCCTTAGTATTGTTTATATTTGTATTGACTTTATGCACAATTGTTCAATTTGACAAATGCACAGTTTATGAATGTTTTATGTTTTGACCTTTTTGGAATGTTTAAATCAAGTAATATTATTTTGAACTAAATAGTGTATTACCTCACGTTTCAGACTTTGAAAACTGTTTAAATGTTTCAATAAAATGCATAAATAATGGCGAAATAATTAAGCCAGGACCAAGGATTACAAATATTGGCCCTTAGTCTGCTAAAATATACAGCAGCATGGTAAAAATGTCATCCAGATTCTCTTTTTTGTAAAACTTTATCCACGCCCCATCTGGCTACCAATACAGGACGTAACCCCTCCATTAATATTACTTTCCCAAAGTGACATTTCCACATACGTAATGTCGGATCCACTCGCTCTACCAGAGAGGGTTCGTCATTATGAACTCATCGATATCAAACACTATACTGTTACTATTGTGCACGTAGGAAATACTGCTCAACAGCCTTTCCCTACATTCTCCTCATGCTAATCCAAAGTGAGAAGAAAGCCCCATCATACCAAACATACCATCCAGTGCCATTCACGGCCCTTGCATGTAACGCACACGGGCACATGCCCTACCTCTTTCCGACACTGCACCCTGTCCCCAGGGAGAACTCCGATATAGCAAGAGACATGCAGAACCTTGGCACGTAGCTTTTTAAATGCCAAGCCAAGTAACAGTAACCTGTGCACACAGGCCCCACCAGGGCAAACCTGTGGCACGATTGATGAGCTACCTCCGTGGATGGCACAACCAGTGCTGCAGACCGGCTCACAGAGGAGCATTCGAGGCACATGCCCTGGGTATATGTCTTACCCTTAGTCAAGGGACTTACAATTAACTCAAGTCAGTCAATCATGTATACACCAATCACCAGTATGTATATGACAAGCACAGCGCTTTGGAACTGAATGGCAGTGTCAAAAGTGCACAAAGTCCTAAGCCAGCAAAACAAGGTCCAAACATGAGGTCAGCAGCCAAAAAAGTCAGGAGAGACCACGCCAAAATATGCCACGTCTAACAATTATAATTTATTATTGTAATATATTGGGTTGCTGGTTGAGGGGGGCAAAAAACCCTAATCAAGCAGAAACCACAATCCTTGTCAGGGCGAAGTCACAAGTAAACCCTAAATTAACCTTTCATCAATGCCCTGATAACTTGGCACCGAGAAGTCAGGCTTAACTTAGAGGCAATGTGTAAAGATTGTGCAATTCTGTAAACAGTAACACAGTGACAATACACCACAAAAGGACACCACACCAGATGTAGAAAAAATAGATTAATCATGAATAAATATGACCAAAATGACAAAAATCGAATCAGTAGAACTGGAGATATGCAATTTTCAAAATTTCAGTTAAAAAAGCACCAAAGAGCGCGAAGCGCCAACTGTGGATATCTGGTTGCGCTGTACTGGGACAAAGTCACAAGTTCAGGCCAATCGCAATGGAGCATGGGCCAGCTATGGGGAGGCCACTGAAACTGTCCTATTGGATCAAGCTATACCTGGCTGATAAGCCCATAATAGGTGCAAAACCAGTTGTGGTTTGTATTGTTCTGCATTAGGGAGGACCTGGCCTGGAAGTTCGGGTTGGACTGTTCTCACTGGAGCAGGGTCAAGGGTAATTTACATATGGCTGGGCCCAAACTGAGGTGGCATGTTGGGTGAAAAACGATGGATTGGATGCAACCCCAAGTGGTTTCCAGTGGCTGAAATTAATTCAGGAATTCCATTGATCACTTTGTTTTTTGATGCCCAAACTTTCTAAAAGTGGCATTTTCTAAATTGTCATTTCAAATCTGACTTCACCATAAGAGAGGATTTTTCATTACAATTCCATAGACACGAAGCTTGAACTAGTCACCTATTTCCATTAGAAAATTACAGCTTATTTAATGTAATAAGGTAACTCCAATGCCATCCTATTGTAGAGATAGCCCTTGCAGTAGTTAAAAATGAATTGAAACATTTTCCACTACCAGGACATGTTAAACTTAAACGTGTTTGTCCTACTTTTTAGATGTATTACACCATGTCCTCAGGACAGTTCAGGGCCTACCCTAAAGGTGACATGTAAGTATTTAAAAGAAAGTTGTGGGCCTGGCAAAAGGTTTATTTTGCCAGTTCGAAATGGCAGTTTAAAACTGCACACACAGGCTCCAATGGCAGGCCTGAGACATGTTTAAAGTACTACTTAAGTGGGTGGCACAATAAGTGCTGTAGGCCCGCTTGTAGCATTTACAGGCCATAGGTACATGGAGCACCACTTTACTAGGCACTTACAACTAAATTAAATATGCCAACTGTGTATAAGCCAATTTTACCATGTTTAGAGGAGAGAGAACAAGCATGTTAGCACTAGTTAGTGGTAGTAAATTTCATAGAGTCCCAGAGAAAGCAAAAACGAGATCAGAAAAGTGGAGGAGGTAGGAAAAAAGTTGGGGGTAAAACTAGTGACAGGTCTAACAACCTCTATCTTACATTTGATACATATCCTCATTTACAGTAAGTACTGCTATTGATATCCTCATTTATAAATTGTAGAACAGTTTGGAGTCATTACTATCACATTGATTCCACCCTTTTTTCTTTCCCTAAATTGGTCACCATATTGTAAACTTTTTTTGAATTTGGATGAGGTTAGGTAGCTTTGTAGGATTTGTAACTGTTTTTTTTTTTGTTTTTTAATCAGTGTTTGAAGAGTTTTTAGTGAAATGTTTATGACACATTGTAATTTGAATTTCAAGCACTGTTAGGCAATGTACCTAAAAACAATGGGGCAGATTTACAAGAAAGTGACGCATCTGTAGAGATGGTCACTTTCCCTGCGCCACCCTTAGAAACCCTTGCGCCACCATATATGCACCGTATTTACAATACGGCGCACTATGGCGCAAGGATTGACAGATGCGTCAGAAATTCTGACACATCTGTTGGCGGAAAAATCACGCATTGCTGGTGTCGTGTCGCAAGCACGACGCAACTCCAGCAATGCGTGTTGAGGCCTATTCCCACTACACTGCGTCACTACTTACGCCTGCTTCAAGCAGGCGTAAGGTTTTGACGTAGTGGCGTCCTAAAAGTGGCGCAGTGAAATCTTGTAGATTTCACTGCGTCACTTTTACAAGGCCTTCCTGCGTGGAAACGCCCACCCTGCATACCTTATACCTGACGCAGGTATAATGTACCGCAGGGCTTTACAACGTGACGCATCTCCCTAGATGCGCCACGTTATAAATAGGCCGCATAGTTTGCGCTGCCGTTGCATCAAAAAAAGTGACGCAATTGCGGTGCAAGGAGGCGCAAGGGGCTTGTAAATCTGCCCCAATGAGAATAACTTTTTACCTCGTCTAGGCTCGCTATCGTATTTTTCCTCACTAACACTGTCACTTTTGAAGAGTTTCAATATGTTGATAACTCGTTTTAGTAAAGCAAATGCACACTGACATTTCATACAAAACTCGTCCAAAATAGAGCCTGACATGCACCGCATTAAGACAAAAAAGATGCATATATTTTGATGTTTTAAACCTTCAGCAAACAATTGTGCAGTATATAAACTCACACAACGAGCACTCCAATAGCACATGCAGGGAGGAGCGAGGAGCAACAGAACAATTAGCGGCTGTCAAGCCATTTTGGCAACGAATGTACAGCATTCAGTCCAAATCCCATAGGCGTCACTGTTTTGCATCTAACGGATTGCTTTTGGTGCTATTTGAAGGTAATTACTGCCCAAAATCGTGTTTGCATAGTTTAAATGTTGTGACACATTTTAAAGTACCCATAAAACATGAATTTGGCTGAAATTATATTAAAGCAAGCAATCATGTACTAAATGATGTCAAACAGCCACATTCACTAATGAAATGCACGGACACCGCTCTTCGAATAACATTTAATAAAACCATGTGCAGGCACATTAATTAGACACGAACTTCAGTTTTTATAAATGTTGGACTCGTCGCCTACAATTATGGAAGAACAGATAAGGGCAGCGAACAATCTAATCGACAGTGAAAGAGCACACTTGAGACTGGTATCACTGCGAGTGGTGCGTGCATTTAAAACTAAGGACAATTAACCTATTTTGTCTAGCTTCAGAGGCACCGAACTCTGTTTTAGGGCTAGTGGACTACGGATCAATCGGTTTTTTTTTGAGACAGTATGCGAACATGAAGTTTCTTTTTTAAGAATGTGTTTTTATCACATTTTCAATTTTCATAATTCATACTGTGACCATAAACTGCGTGGCAATCATGTTTCACAAAATAAAAACTGGATTCCGACTGGCATCCCTTAGGTAGGAGGTGCAGGAAATATCATGCTAATTACCTCCTTGATGATGAATTTCAACACACTTCTCTTGGTAAATGTATAAATGTGTCCTTCCCCCTCAATTTTATATTGTCAAAAGTCATAATTCGGCCCTTTGTGTCAGATGTGCATTGCTTTTTTAATGCGAAACCTGACACAAAGCATTGTGGTGAGATTTATAATCCAGCGCAAATAGTGATTTGCTTCGGAATGTAACGCAAAGTAACGCAAATCTGCACACTGCGCTTTCTTGCGTTACTTTACATCAAGGGGGCATTCCGTGGCTGGTGCAAGAACATTCCCATGCAGCCAACCATGGATTGTGACACAAATCTCTATTTACAGCAAATTGTTGACAGGGCTTTATGCAAAAATCTTGTACCTCTTCAAAGCAGATGTAACAAGCAGGAATGTTTTCATTCCTCCTTTTTCCCACCTTGCACCTGTGCTGCATTGTACAGCACACATACAAAGAGAGAAATTACTTAAAGCATAGGGCCTCATTTATGTGTTTTTGTCGCCCTAAGGCAAAAGAAAAGTGTAGGAATGCGCCGTATCTATGAGATACGGTGCATTCCTGTCCTTTTCCCCTGTGCCGGTGCACAATGGGTTGCAGTGCGCCAACGCAGGCACCTTTGAACCATGGTGCATGGGTGCCTGCCTTGAGGGGATGATTGTTTTTGTTTTTTGTTCACATAGAAATAGGAAAAAGCCTCTTGTGATTGTTTTTGTGCAGGAAGGTTTCCCTTCCATTCTGCAGCACACATAGAAAAAGGAAAAACAAGGAGAAATAAAGATATTTCTCCTAGTTGTGCCTTTCTTACGCCTCCCCAGGAGAGGAGTACGTTTTTTGCGCTGCCTCAGATTTACGATTTCTCGTAAATCTGGAGCAGTGTCAAAAAGCCATGAAGGTTGCTGGGAACACCCCCAGCAACACCCATGGAACGCTCTTTTAATGCAGAAAACTGCGTTAAAGGGAACCATATTTATGAGGCAGCATTAAGCCCAAAAAAGTGGCGTAGTGCTACCTTATGAACATGGAGCAGCGTCCTGCGCCACAGAACGTCACAAAAAGTGACGTTCTGGTGGTGCAAGGGGCATTATAAATGAAACTCATAGTTTTTGTACAAGAAAGGACCCCTTTGAGCACAAAAACTATGCTTCCCACAACACAGACACCCTTGCACTATGTCGCAAGGGTGTCTGTGTTGGAGCATAGCTGCCAAAAGTATGCTAGTGCAGGGAACGAGCAGAACAGAGCCCCATCTTAGAAATTATGGAACTGTTCTGCTCTCTGCCAATTATGCAACACATTGCAGGACCTTTACCTGCTGCCTGTAGAGATCCGCCTGGCCTCTATAGTGCTTTGCTGCACACCTGTAACACTCCCCGGGCTGGGTGCAACCCGAGGAGATAAATAAACAGGTGTAAGACCACACAGGTCTTTGCCAGCAGTGAGCCACAGTGTGAGTGTGTTTTATTGTGCAGAGCACCCAGAGCCCATGAGGCCTCAGTGGGGAAGACAAAGCTTCCCCCACCACACTGGCGACCAGGCCGGTACCGGTCCACGCAGCCTCGTCAAGGAGTGAGGCACAACATCGCACATGCCTTGCCTTGTACGCTGTTGCCGGAATATCCAGAGCCCCCAGTGCCAACATCGAGCCTTCCTGCAATCCCGTGGCCTGTGCCGTGACATCAACCCAGTCTGGCGCCTTCAGGACTCGTCATCTATGGTGGTAGGTGACCGTCAGTGAGCCCGGTTGCCGGCCCACCCTCTCCCCTGCTCACCGCCCATTCGCTGCAGGCAGCCACCTCTTCAAGACGCCACATGGCAGAGGAGCTGCCTGGGTGGTGCCCCACACGTGCATCTCCCTCCCACTCCCTGCAGAGGCTCACATAGTGCTGGAAGGCAGGCAAGGGATATACCTGACAAAGAGCCCGCCCACGCGGCTGCTTGCAGTTATTACCCACCGGGCCAATGTCAGATGCTCCGCTGGGGATCAAGGAGTGCTCCAGATATTATTCTAAACATAGATTGGCACACAGAGGAAGGTCCAGAAAAAAAGCAGACAAACGAAAAACAAGCAAAGATAAATATTATAGAGGACTTTCAGAAGCAGCCTCACAAAAAAATATAGAGGATTTTCAGAAGCAACCTCAATCATTGTGGGAATGTCTTGCCACTTCTCTCCTTTCTTTTGAGGCCAGTGAACCCAGCCACAGACCTTGCATACCATGAGCGTTCAGCAGCAAGCAGGAACGACGTCTCCCCCGAGAGACGCCGCACAGGTCCTGCAACACCAAAGCCATGCAGCAGTTATGCCACTCCCTCCATTCAGCAAGCTATCAGACCCTGCAGCTGCAGCCCCACAATGTCAGTCATGGATTGGACACCTTAATCACTATTTCTGAGGCATCAGAGACATGGATGGTGCCATCAAAAGGTCGTTGCTCATGAACCATGGAGGCGCTAATCTGTACGAACTGTTCGAAGTGGTACCTGGCATGGTTGCAAATGAAGACATGGTTGCAAAAGGCAAGACCTGCTCCAGATGTGGCAAACCAAATCACTTTGCCAAGGTGTACCACAGCGGGAGGTCGACTCGAGTACCACCTTTGGAAAATCGCAGGCAGCACCCTCAACCCTCAAGCAGTTGTCGCTGGATGACACACCCAAACCAGAGTGTGCCAGTGCGCACGGGTCAAACTTCAATGCAGACAATGAGGAGGAGGATGTATGTGCTGTGTCATTTGCCGGACGCACGGACTGCAGACCGTGGCTGCCCCCCCCCATGTGTACCGTCAAGGTCGCAAACACAACTGTGAGGGCCCTCATAGATACAGGGGCGTCAGTAAATGTAATGGACTCAGAGCAGTACAAGCTCCTCACACCAAGCCCTCCTCTCACTCACACCAAAGCGAAGAGCTACACATATGGGGGACAGCAGAAATAATGATTCAGCACTCCAACATATGAAGGGATTAATATATTCTACAAGTGCAAATAAAGTCAAAAGAAGAAGAAGCACATCAATTCAGCAGGTTCATGTTTCTTTGTTTCTTTATTAGGAAAAAAACTTCTTAAAAACGACCGTAGCCAACGCGTTTCGACCCAAAAGGTCTTCTTCAGGGCAATAAATAAGTATACAATATATACATTAAAACTTGAACAGATACACAGAATATTTACAATTTAAAAAAACAAGTGCTCAAAGGTTTGAGAACAATCAATATTTCCATAATTCATCACAAAAGGCGGTGTGGTTTGGATGTGGTTTGGATGCGCTAAAACATTTCCTTTATAAAAGGAATGTAAAACATCTGGAGCACACAATGATGCTCCTAGAAATGGCTCAAATGATCTAAACCATGAACGTCTTCCTACACAATGGGCCATGGTTCTTGCAAAAACAAGGTACAGCCATGGGAACCAAGTTTGCTCCGTCCTATGCAAACCTTTTTATGGGCGTGTATGAGACAGAGCATGCCTGGGGACCTGGCTCGCAAAGGTGGAACAATAACATCATCTTCTATGGAAGATATATAGATGATGTAATACTCATCTGGAATGGAGGTGAAGAAGAACTTTTTGCATACCATAACTATTTGAACAACAATAGATTCAATGTAAAACTAACTATGAGCTTTTCACGAGAAAGCATTGAATTTCTTGATCTGAAACTTTATATATTTAATAACAGAATTCAAAGTGAAATCTTTCGAAAGCAGACATCCTGTAATAGCGTGCTTCGCGCTGAAAGTGCACACCCACGCACAACCATCAACGCCATTCCATATGGCGAGATGGTTCGTGCAAGAAGGAATTGTAGTCAGGAGCATCAGTTTGACACGAATCTCAAGATTATAAAACACAATTTCCACAGCAGGGGTTATACAGACAGATGTCTCAGACAGGCAGAGGTGAGGATCAGGAAAGTGGACAGGAAACAAACTTTGGTACCCAAAAAAACATTGAGTAAGGATAAAAAAGATCAGGACACTGTGGTATTTATAACACAATATAATGCGTTCAGTGACCATATCTTGGCACTTATTAACATCTGCCCAGCTGCCCATAGGTACCGTTCTAGATAAACCAAAAGTAGTTTATAAGAAAGGCAAAACACTTAAAAATATGCTATGCCCTAGCTATGAAAAAGATCAGAAACAAAATATGAGGTCATGGCTGCCAAATAAGCCAATAGGTTTTCATGTGTGTGGGATGTGCAACATCTGTAAATTTGGACTAAACAAGAAATGTAAGTTCAAATATAATACGGAGAGGGAATTTAAAATCAATTCCTTTATCAACTGCAACACTACACATACGGTATATGTCATCGGCTGCCACTGCAATAAGATCTATGTAGGTAGCAGCATACATAGTTTGAAAACACGTATTCAAGAACATATCAGAGCCATCAAGAATAAGGATGACAAGTACCCGGTCTCAGTACACATACATGAAACACATCCAGGGGAACAAACTATCTGGTTTCATGCAATTGAGAGTGTAAAGGCCCCGGAGAGGAGCGAGGACAGGGAAAAAGCTTTACGCCAGGCAGAAGCAAGTTGGATTTGCCGTTTAAGAACCATCTCCATGGGTTTAAACATCAATAATAAAATGTACCACTTTCTGTAGGACAACCAGAGAAAGTTCGCTGTAACTAGTCAAAATTCTCAAAATAGGGTTCTGAGAAGCTACTATGTAGAACTGTCTGTGAAACGTTTATGGGACTTTGTAATACCCATAAAGTGTTTTTGAGTTTATGGTTTTTAAAAAATAATTGAGATGACGTTGTTGCTTTTCAGAGACTTTTCAGGCTTTTTTCATACATATTTTAATATAATTATTCATTTGGCTTTTTAATTTTATTACATTACTTGCTTACATATCATGCCCGTGGATATTAGATCTTTACGCGGACTGATGTGGATATAGGACCCTTATCCTGATTGTCTATTATAAGACCAACAACATACAATATCACTAATAATTTTGTGCATATAATTCTATCTAAAAGGGTGTTCGCGGAAATAGCACTCGTAATAAGTCACACTTTATTGGGCATTTGTAACGTAAAATTTTTTCTTACTAGCGGGTTGCGGAGTACATTGTATCAGGAGAGATCTACTGGCCTCGAAATATGCATAACCCATACATAATTTTAATATTATCATTCATTTGGCTTTTTAGTTCTATTACATTACTTGCTAACATATCAATTTGCTATTATAAGAACAACAACATATAATATCATTAATAATTTTGTGCATATCATTTTATCTAAGAGGGTGTTGGCGGAAATAGCACTCGTAATAAGTCACGTTTTATTGGGCATTTGTAACGTGAAATTTTTCTTACTAGCGGGTTGCGGAGTGCATCGTACCAGGAGAGATCTACTGGTCTCGAAATATGCATAACCCATATTTTTGCAGATTTTTATAAAAAACATATAGAGTTGACAAAGGATTGGACTGCCGTTTTAAAATGGCGAGCCCGAAAAACAGCGAATCTATGACCTTTTGTGCCTAATGGCTTGTGACATTTCCCATAGGGCATTGGCAATGTGGACGTTTCATTTCCAAAAATTGCCAAAGATTACTTCAAATTATTCTAGCACCCCCAGGGTTCCTCTAACACGATTTACTGTTGGATAAAACATGGCTTATATATATTATATTGTGTCCATAATCAGCACAAAATGGCGGCCGGGAAAACGGCGTGTCAGGCACTCTATTGTTGTTGGTTGCTTGTAGTTTTTTGATTGCCCATTGAATAATGGCAATATAGATTTGTTATTTTCATAATTACCACGAGGTACTTAGTAGTATTATTATAGTACTCTCGTGGTTCTATTAAGATGGCTTGTGGTTTTATAAAACACTGACTACATATATTATATTGTGTCCATGATCATTACAAAATGGCGGCCGTGAAAACGGCGCGTCAAGTACCTTTCTGTTTTTGATTGCCTATGAATTGTGGCCGTGTAGATTCACTGTTGCCATAATTGACACAGAGTACTCAGCATCATTATTTGAGCACACTTTGAGCCTAAAAATATCCGCAGCGCTATTTAGATCTTATGATTAATCAATATTGTCTATCTTTAAAACGAATCCAAAGACAATTCCAAAATGGCGGACGTGAAAATGATCTAGCAAACACTGCTGTTTCACAATTGCCTACAGGTGACTCACGTAGCGGGTTATTTAAACGCCACATTTGGGATCTTGAAAATGTGACAATTTTGGCTACGCGGCGGGAGCGGTTCGTACAGATAACAAGTAAGTCCGGGAGGGGAGGTTTCTCTCTCTTTATCACTTTTGACATAGTGGTATAGTGTATGGTATAACGGTACCACGCACTTTATAGGACTCCTAAACTTTTTGGGATGATTATCTTTGCCCATGTTGTTGTGCACCGCTTATGTGGGGTATCGTGTTCTTAACTTTTAAGATACCATTCTGCATTCTCTTTGGTTCATTAAGGGTGTGTGAGAATCATTGGGCTTTTTGTAAACTAAAAGGTTTTTTGTTTCTGTCGTAATATGCGGTTATGGGGTTTGTATTATACACCCAAATATTCTGACCGTCTTCTTAAAACTAACAGGATATATTTCTTACGTGTATCTCTGAGTTTTGACTATGCACCCAGATTCGAATATACCTTTTGGTTTGCCGTTTTAATAAACCTTCTGCCTCTGTCACGATATGGGTAATGCAGTTTTGAATATACTCTTTAGACTGGCGGTTTTAACATGCCATTTGCCTCCGTCATAACATGGGTATCCCATATGTTTTTGGATTCCTAGAGTGAGCATTCATATGAATTTGATTGGGCAACGACAAATCTATTCTGACATTATTCGAGCTTTCACTTTCATATAGGATCAAGGAGGGGGTTTCATCACGATTTTAATATGTATTTTCCTAATCTATAATCCCCCATCTGTGAGCCTGAAAAATCTCTGACTTTTTCGCAATTCTTTTTGAATTGCAGATGGACATGGACTAAAAACCCATGTCCGCACTGAAATGAACTATTTGAAATAGGCTACTAAGAAGTCACTCAACAAGCGATATTTATTTTGTTGGTGCACTTAAGGAATAAGAGGTATGTTTAACTATTTATTCATTTTTTGAGCAGTTGGTGTTAAATACTAGCGCATTTGCAATGTTTTGTCCATCATATATCTTTCTTCAGTCAGGTCCAACTGGCACTCCTATCTAGAGTGAGGGACCAAGTTGAAAACCGGAAAAGGAGAAAAAAAATAAGAAACCTTAATGAACTAAGAGTGACTATTGTTATTATTATTGGTAAGCGTCTCTGACATATTTCATTGTATCTTGAGTTTCTTTCTTGTTACTTGTGGTGCATATGTATAATTATGTTTAACTATTTATTCCTTTTTTGAGCAGTTGGTGTTAAATACTAGCACATTTGCAATGTTTTGTCCATCATATATCTTTCTTCAGTCAGGTCCAACTGGCACTCCTATCTAGAGTGAGGGACCAAGTTGAAAACCGGAAAAGGAGAGAAAAAATAAGAAACTTTAATGAACTAAGAGTGACTATTGTTATTATTATTGGTAAGCGTCTCTGACATATTTCATTGTATCTTGAGTTTCTTTCTTGTTACTTGTGGTGCATATGTATAATTATGTATAAATTTCTCCACATAAGTTGAATGACTATTGCCCCATTCCACGTGAAAATGTTTCTTGGATGGAAATATTCTCAGTGATCAATGTCCCTTGTTTTTGTAAAAGTTTCAGCAGGTTCTAACAATGTAAAGTATGGTAAAAATCCATAAATGACAGTGGTTTAATGTAAATATTTGTATATATTGCCTTTTGTGATGAATTATGGAAATATTGATTGTTCTCAAACCTTTGAGCACTTGTTTTTTTAAATTGTAAATATTCTGTGTATCTGTTCAAGTTTTAATGTATATATTGTATACTTATTTGTAGCCCTGAAGAAGACCTTTTGGGTCGAAACGCGTTGGCTACGGTCGTTTTTAAGAAGATTTTTTTCCAATAAAGAAACAAAGAAACATGAACCTGCTGAATTGATGTGCTTCTTCTTCTTTTTACTTTATTTGCACTTGTGGAATATATTAATCCCTTCATATGTTGGAGTGCTGAATCATTATTTCTGGTGTAAAGTCATAGGATCTATATCCTAGGAGGTTTAAGGGGTATTGAGCCTCTGATTCCTTGCACCCTTGTATATTGTAAGATATTACTATTTTCGACATTGAGCTAGGTGCATTTGTAACTACCCCATACCCCTTGCTCTGTGTCTATTACATATGGGGGACAGAACTGCTGCCATTGCGAGGAGTGTTCGAAGTGGATGTGACCAGTGACAAGCAGACAGCCCGGCCCAAGTTCCATGTCATGGATGGCAAGAAAGGCACGCTTTTAAACTGCCAACTGCCGAAGATCTAGAGTTGGTGTTCTTAGCGAACCAGATCCATGAATCCCATGCTGACTCCATCCTGGCTGAGTTCCTGTGACTGTTCAAAGGGTTAGCCAATCTAAAACACAAGCAGTTTAAACTTCACATCAACACATTCATCAAGCCAATGGCCCTGTGACACAGGAGAGTCCCCTTCCATCTGAGGCCCCAAGTGGAACAAGAGCTACAGGGTCTAGAAAATCTGGGGGTCATTGAAAAGGTCACCAGCCCTACCCTGTGAGTGTCGCCTTTGGTCACTGCGCCAAAGCCAAAGCAACCGCGAGCAATCCGACTCTGTGTCGACATGTGTCTCCCAAACCAGGCTGTCAAGAGAGAGCACCACATCATGCCCATGATTGATGACATCATGGTGGATCTCAGCGGGGCAAGTGGTTCTCCAAGCTCGACCTTAACTCTGGATACCACCAACTCAAGCTGACCCCCGAGAGCAGGTACATCACAACCTTCTCCAGGCACGTGGGCCTTAGGCGGTACAAAAGACTGAGTTTCGGCATTTCCTAAGTGGCAGAGGTCTTGCAAAACGCCATCAAGGAGATGCTGTCCGGCTTGATGGGGTCCTCAACTTAAGCGACGACATCTTGATATTTTCACTCAGCCTGGAAGAGCACCATATGTGCCTTCAAGACACGCTACGCGGCCTGTCTGACTTTGGCTTAACCCTGAAAAAAGCCAAGCGTTCCTTCTACCAGGAGTCAATTGAGCTCTTTGGTACCTATTCTCCCACGAGGGCTTCCGAGTAGATCCGAAAAAGGCCATGGCCATACAAACCATGCAAACTTCCAGCAAACCAATGGAAGTCTGCAGTTTTCTTGGGATGGCCACCTATTGCGAACATTGTATAGCCAACCTGGCCTCTTTATCTGAGCCCCTGAGGGCTCTCACACACAGTGGTGTGCCTTGGGGATTGAGCCCACAAGCCACCAAGGCTTTCAAGGCAGTCAAAGAGGCCCTGATGGACAAAACCACCATGGCCTACTTCCAACCAGGGAAAGGGATGGAGCTGATTGTTGACGCCAGCCCTGTGGGCCTAGAAGCCGTGGTCATGCAGAAAAACACAAACAAGGACTGGTTGCCCATAGCCTACGCCAGAAGGGCATTCTTGGAAACAGAAATGAGCTATGCCCAGATGAAGGGAGAGGCTCTGGCCATGAAATGGGCCTGGCAACACTTCCACCTCTACCTCTATGGCCATGAGTCCATGGTGGTGACTGACCACAACCCGCTCATACCTTTGTTTTCTGGAACCACATGCCTAAGTCCCCCAGGATAGAACAATGGGCAGTACAACTGCAAGCATACAGGTTCGACATTGCCTTCCACCCCGGCGCCGACAACCCGGCAGACTATCTATCCCGCCATCCTCTGCCGAAAGAATCCCCGCAGCTGGACCAAGAAGAAGAGCGCATCAAAGGATTCTTCAGAATGGTCCTTCAAGAAGCTTCCCAAAGGCACTGATGCTAGAAGAACTTGGGGAGGCCACCAACTAGGACAAGAACCTGACAAGGGTCAAAGAAGCATTAGCCCAAAGGAAATGGCAAGACTTCCTCGATGGCTCCCGGTCGCTAACCGCAGACAATCAGCTCATAACCAGCAGCTGTGGAGGGTCCGCCACAAGCTCAGTAAAGGGCTGCATGGAATACTATTCCGTGGCCAGTTGATCATGGTCCAGAGAGAGCTGTGGGTCCAGGTAGTTAACCTCGCCCACATGGTGCACCAAGGACCAAGGCCCAGCTCCGCAGCAAGGTATGGTTCTCAGAGATGGATACTCTGGTCAACAAGACCGTGCACCAACGCCATTCTTGTGCCATCACGGGTGGGGAGCAGCTACCCGCACCATTCCTCACTGAAGAACCTAGCCTGGAACTCTGGACAAAAATCAATATTGACTTCGGGAGTTTCAATGATGGCCGTAGCACAGTTGTATTGATGGTCTTACACTTGAAATTCCCAGTCTTGGAGGTGGTGTCATCCACAGCATTCCCTCAAGTCCAGACAGTGCCGGATAAGGCCTTCGCAATGCTGAGCCTGCCAGAGGAGATAAAGTCAGACAATGGGCCTCCCTTTCAGGGCCACGAGTTCCAGGAATGCCTCGCCTCTCTTGCCATCTGTCATAGGAAAATCACACCGTAGTTATCCCAGGAAAATGGAGAAGTGGAACGCTTCATGCAGACCCTCAACCGGGCCCTCCGGATAGGAGTAGAATGAAGTGAGGAAGCTAAAAGCTGTTTGCACCAGTTCCTAACCGCTCACTGCCAAACCCTGCGTAGCACCACCAACTGCACCCCAGCTCTTCCACTGTTTCAGAAGCCCACACCCTTCAATATCCCCACTAGTACAGGATAGCACCCTGCAGAGTTCTGCTGAAAAGCCAAACAGGCTATGAGGGAAGCCACTAACCGAAAGGCAAGCTTGAGTTGGTGAGCACGGCCTTCCTCGCTACACATGGGTGACTGCGTCGATGTCAAGGACAGGCACCCCAAATGGAAGTTCCGAACACCCTACGAACTGGAGGTGTGGAGAATAGTTGCAGCCAATGGCACCATGATCTCTGCACAACAAGGGCCTTGCGTGGTCACCAGGAACATGTCATGGTTTAATATGGTACCCGGGCTTTCCCCGAGCGACGAAAGGGATGCTGAGCTGGAGTGCATAGAGTATCATGCCAATGTATAGATCCTCTTCCCGGCCAGGAGCGGCGGATGTCTTTCCCTGGGCAGGGTGTCCGGAGGCACCAACTATGAATTACAGAGCAGCCAGCTCCAGGAGAATAAAACACCATTCAGGAAAGCCAGGGGGAGCTGGGACCTTGCACAAACTCCCAGAGCCAGACGTATGGTCTCCGGCCGAAATTGGCTCCCAGCCAGAGACTCAGAGACTGTGTGTACCTCCTGCATCCTGGACAATAGAGGGGTGGGTTGATCCCACTAAAGAATAGGAGGGATATAGAGAGCCACACAGTCTCTATAGTACTTTGCTGCCACCTGTAACACTCCTCAGGCCGGGTGCAGCCAGAGGACATAAATAAGCAGGCGTAAGACCACACGGGGCTTCGCCAGCAGTGAGCCACAGTGTGAGTGTGTTTTATTGTGCAGAGCACCCAGGGCCCGTGCAGGGCCGGACTGGGAACACAAACCAGCCCTGGCAATTCAGCTGAACCCGGCCCCAGGGTGGGGGCGTGATAGTGAGAGCACCGGCCCCGGTCACGGGGGTGCTAGTGTGAAGCACTGCTGCTGCTTTTGTTACAGGGGGGCGATATTGCAGCACTTATGCAAAACCGGCCTCCTGTAACAAAAGCAGCCCCCACCGCTCCAAAACCAGCCCTCACCCTTCCAGCCCACCGGGAAAATGCCCGATGCTCGCTACGGCCAGTCTGGCCCTGGGCCCGTGAGGCCTAAGCCGGGAAGGACAAAACCTCCCCCACCACACTGCCCTGTGTTGCATAACGTCTATGTAAATCTGGGCCATAATAATGAATTTAGGCAATATAAATGAAAATGTATCCAGCCACAAAATGAGGAGAATAAGTAACTGCTAATGGTAGAAAAGGCTCATCAAAACTGTGTTAAACAGTACAGTGCCAAGTAGATACTGATCCATCAGGGACGCTGCAAACTGAGAGGTCAGAGAAATATGTGTAGAAAATCTTCAGAGGGAGAAATTTAAAGTGAACTTGATGAACTGGCCATTATTGACTTAGCAGGAGCCAGACTAAAATATTTGGAAAGCGTGACCTCGCAGAGAGCACGTGAGTGCTGCAATTCTAGTCAGTGTAGAGAACAGTCTGCCGTGATGGAATGATTGAAGACGAACTGCTTTGGGTAGGTCGCTCGTGGGCATCAAAAGCTAAACACCGTGCAAAACAGTCTTTCCTCCGCTTTCATTTAAGATTACCTGTTGCATCTCAAATCGACCAAGAAAAGGAAAGATCCGGATCAGAGAGCGGAAGGTCTGTCAAGCGGCGGCCATCTTGTGAGAGATCCTGCCGTGCTTTTGTCATAACTGGACTTTTGGCTGTGTTGTTAACTGTAAGTATGAAAAAGCTTTTTTCTCACTTGAACCTCTAGGCTAATATCCAATTCACATTCCTTTGAAAGTGTGGGAACATTCAGAGCAACAGGGAAGAAGCTCTTCAACTCTCCATATTCTCCAGTTCTCTGTACTATTTAACATGGTTGAATCATCCACATCTACATGACTTCAGTCCATCATTTATCGGCCTTGCAGGGTACCTAAGAACCATTTAGCCATTTGATAACATTTGATTTCTAATAATTTGCATGGATTATTCTTAATAGTTTTATAGCTCTTGTACCCTAGATGCTTCTTTAATAATTTGGCAATCTTTATAATCATTAAACAGTACCCTAGTTAACTAAATTGGCTTTAAATTTAACATATTTATTTTATAACTGTGATGTTGTTTCATGTTGCAATTTTCTCTGAGAAAGGTTTTTCTGTTTATACCAAGCTGTTATGTGTGATCTCTGGATTCTTCTCGAGCGTCCTCCCAGTACACCGTTTACTTCCAGATTGTTTTGGATTTGTGGGAATTCAGTCAAAGTTTATATCATGTCATAATAGTTTAACTGTCCTTTTCCCTACGGTTGAATGAAGCACAATTAAATATTTCAATTCTTTGGTAGATGTCCTTACCACAATTAGCTGATTTTCTGAAGTAGAAACTAGATGAGTAGAAACTAGTTTTAGCTGGATAAAAGATATCTTAATAAAAACACCAATCATTAACACTCCAGGCTCAAAGCCTGAAGAAGAATTAAAATTGACTGATTCATGCCATTTCTCTGTGTGTAGGCCCAACACTATGGTTATGGTTAGGGGGCCTGTTGCCCTCTGCCAGGTGGGGCTCGGGGGCGCCCCTCTTGACAGGTGACTCAGGTTCCATCTTCTCAGAATTCAGTTACAAAGCACTTAAACAAAGAAGCTGCAACAGTGCCTTCTCTTTGTCTGTGGCAGCTCTGTTCTGCATTTGGCATGGACCACTTACATTAAATAAAATGTCTTACCTCAGGGAGATCACTCAGTAGATCAGTTCTGGGATTGTAAGCAAACTACACTCCCTAAATGAAAAGTTCTGTTATTTTGCTCCCGTTTTCTAATGGGTCATATGCCAAGGTCGAAAAATCACAAATTGTACGCCCGGTTGTATATTCAGAACGGCACATTTTATCACCTGTATCGAAATTTAGGTATACTCACTAGTAATTGTACATAATAGAGCTCCCGGGAAAGAAATCTTTTTAGGACAAGAACCCTTGCTTACCCAAGGGTGACATGCTTCATCATTGGGTTCCCTCCTCACACCCGGACACAGGGGTCAACATGTTTCTGCCCAACTATGGCCCTACAGACATCCCGACAAATCCCTACAGACTCTCTCCAGGACGTCTGTAGGGATTCAGCACTGATGATAAAGTTGGGCACCACAAGACGTACTCAGGGGTTCAAAAGTGGACCCATCTTTCCTAATCATTAGAAAGACGGTGCCCACAGAATAATATGGGTCATCGCAATCCTGGCCGCCTTGATCATGTGGTGGCCAGTATGTCTACATTTTTTTCACTAACACAAGATAATGCAGTCACTTTATAATTTTGAGGTCCTGACGAATGCCCTTTAATCCCTGTATGGGACCATAGTTGGGCAGAAACATGTTGACCTCTGAGAGGGAAATAATGTATTAATCCCCAGTCCTCTTTTTAAACTCTATCCCATAGGCCACTTAATAAAGTCTACGTGGACCCCTGGAGATAGTTTTATCCATCACACTAACACTTTTTCTGCACTCTGCCCCTCACTACCCCTTATCCATTGCTAATCTTTTCAAAACACGTCAGCTCCTCCCCTTAGGGGAGTTAAAGCCCAAACCTTGGACCTCGCAGTCCAGGTGTGAGGAGGGAACCCAATGATAAAGCATGTCACCCTCGGGTGAGTGAGGGTCCTTGTCCTAAAAAAATTTAATTCCCTGCAGCTCTATTATGTACAATTACTAGTGAGTATACAGGACTGAACGTCGATACTGGTGATAAAATTTGCCGTTCTGAATATACAACCAGGCATACAATTTGTGATTTTTCTGACTAGTAAGGAATCGGTACGTTTCTCGTTTCTCTGATCCCATTAGGATCCTTTGTGTGAAGATAACCATATGCCAAGGCTAACATAACTTCTCACATTTGTTTGAAAAAAAGGAATGTAAATCAGGAAACAACCAGTATGTGCTTTGATCCGTTTCGCTTTCCAATTTCTATGATATATTTCTTCCCATGCTACACAGTTCTTTCCTTTCTTACTTTAACAAAATTTAAGCAATACAGTTACCACATGGAAGCACGAGCCATACAGCACTGCATGACTCTGCTTCTTATATCATCCAAGCTGTTGTTAGCTGTTGTTATTATTATTCTTTTTTTCTAAGCATTTGCATAAAAGAGTTGGATCATTGAAACCACATCTACTTAGAACAGAATGTCCAAAAAGTACATTTCGATTACTTGTGGGCAAACACAATGGATAGGCTATTTGCCACCAACTGTCAAAGCAAATAAGATAAGGTACTTAAACGTAATTTTTCTGTGCCGCAATATAATTTTCTGGAATAATTAAGTATACTTCAAAATAAAATGATCTCTAATATTATAAAACCAGAAATACAAACACATACAAATCTTTAATCCCACCCCTCATGTTACAAAGCATAGTTTCTGATAAAGCAGGATTTAAACATGGCTCAGAAAAAGAAACTGCTTTATATCAAAGCAGATTAAACTTTAATTTTTCCCTCCAAAGAGACATGTCGACAGGATGTAACAACAATTGTTTTGAAGCAACATCAGCCCTCCTCCTCAAGGTGTGACTCAAAGCATTCACCTTTTAAATGTCTTTTCTATTAAGTCACTAAAAATGAATACACCGGGCCAACATTGCAGTCTGTAGTACAAACCATTCAATGCAACGTTCAGCAAACCTACTAGTGGATATGAGTAGCCACAATTGTAATAGCACGTCAGAGCTTAAACATGTAAACCACATCCATGGTATGACAAGCGGTTATTGTCTACGTCACCATTGAAATACAGAAAGTTTTGCAATCTAACACTTGAATCAATAAAGGCCCATCCCATCAATGATGTCATAATAGATCCCAAAACCCAAATTGACATAATTAAACAGAGCAAAATTGTAGAATGACTGTTGTTAGTGATTATTAGAGATGCAGGACTGGGCAAAGAGAACCATTTTCTAGGTCCGTGCTGATAGTGCAGCTGTCACCAGGATTTGTGTGATAAACAGAATAAAGATTTTATAGGTAGCACTGAGAGGCGGAAATTGCCCTGGGGTATGAGGTCGCCAGGGCCTAACAAGGCCCAAGACACCCACGGCCCCAGCTGGCTGCCCGCATGCAGCAGTAGCCGGCATTGCTCCCACCAGGAGGGAGCAGCTACTAATGCTGCTCCCTTCAGGCAGGAGCAATTTTTGAATCTGTTTCCCTGCCAGCTTCAGTGCGTGCAGGGAAGTAGATCAAAAGTTTGCTTCCAGTAGGCGGGAGCATTTTTAAAGCTCCCGACCGCTGGGAGTGGACTTGGTGTTTACTCTCACTTTGTGGGAAATTCAGAAATGCCCCTGCCAAGCAAGAGCAAACACAGGTTTCCCTCCGCTAGGTGGTGGTGGCCGGGAAACTGCTATGCACCGGGGGTGGGCTCCACGGGATATAGCTACTGAGGCAGCCCTGGAGGATGGAGTCCCCAGGGCCATTCATGGTTCAGGAAAGGGGGTTGTATAGCCCCTCTCTTGTAATGGGACAGGGGTTGCATGACTCCTTCCCCATTTTGGTGTTTTTCGGCCCAGGGGTGGCCTCCCCAGAGCCTTTTGAGGCTCTGGGAGGATGGCCGCTTGGCCTCCCTCTCCATTTTGTTAAATTAAGGCCCAGCGGTGTGCTCCATGGGGCCTTTGGATGCTCAGGGAAGGAGGCCTCGCTCTCACTAATAAACAAATTTCGACCCCGGTGGGTGTGTACCCCGGGGCTCTGGAGGCTCGGGAGGGGGCCACACAGTTCCCCTCCCTACATAAAACAAATTTCAGCCCTGGGTGTTGGCTCCCTGGGGCCTCTGAAATGCATTTACAAAAAATCGCAACAAGAACAATCTGCAGACCAAGATCTAGCTTCCTGCCAGATTTGGTGAAATTTCGATCAGCAGTGTATGATGCAGCCTCGTCTAAAGAAGTCTATGGAAAATGTAAGGGGATTTTGAGACCCTCATTTTTCCAGCATTCGCTTGACGGATCACACCGAAACTTTCCATGCACAAACTAGTCAAACAGTAGCACCTTTTTGGAAAGGTTCATGGAGATTCGTCAAACAGTGCCAAAGTTATTAGCAACACAAAAAATATTTTTCCTAAGGAACAGCTGACCTAATTTTAACTACCTAGTGGCGACCAGAAAAATGTGAAATTGCTCAAATGTGTTTCTTAAATGTGGCATTACCTGTGCGATAAGAGAGATAACATTCTCTTGTTGGGAAAATGAAGGTCGAAATGGGTCAAGAAAATCTTTGAAAATGTTATGTGGAGCATTCTAGTGGTTGGGCTAATGAGATTGAGAAACGACTATGTAATATGAGAATTACAATGTGTGTAAAATCTGAACCAACTATAAAGTCTCTGTAATCTTTGTTTTTCAGTGAATTCCTACGGTTTTTTAATCTTATTTCCTAACTCTGTCATTCCTGTAACCTTTGTTTTTTTCAGTGACTTTCAGGAACATAATGCTTTTTTCAGTGAATTTTCAGGAACAAAATTCTATATCCTAACTATAACATCCCTGCAACCTGGTGTAGTGTAGTTCCTATTTCCCTAATAGGCTCTGCGCATTGGAATAATATAACCTATAGGTTTGACATAGGACTAAGGTCGGTATGTCCCTATCGATTATATTAAACTTAATTACCTGTGCCAGCTAGCTCAGAGGCCACTAGAAACTCCTTGAGAACAAGAAGGGAGTAGTTTCTGGCAACCAAAAAACATGACAACTTTGTTTCCCTTTAGAAGCGGAATACGTCTCAGAATCGTGGAAACAATAGATAACAGTTTCACTCATTCAATCGTGCATGCTTAGTTTCTACAGAGTTACACAGAAAGGAAAGACGGGCGTTTCAATAAAAAGGGTTTTATTGAACAGTCTTGTTTCTCGTGTAAGAGATATGTGCTGTTATGGTCACAAGACAGTATGCAAGATAAATAATGTACAGCGTAAGCAGTAGAAGTAAATAATACTGCGCTAGCATTATCTTTTAGCATATATTCACGTACATAAATAACATGAGCTACGAATGCGAGTACTCATACGATGCGTCTCTATGCTAGTTCTACCCAGTGTACCTAACCTAGTCTAGGTGTAGGGAAAGGTAGAAGTAGGTGGAGTATTCTCTAGTATGGTAGACTAAGAGTATGTTAAGTCTAGTATGCCAAGTCTAATATGCCAAGAGTCCCTCTATGATCTAGTCAGCTCCATACCTTGAGAATGAGAGAGGTGGGAATCTCCTGCCGGGTCTGGAACTCTAACACCCTGCGAGGGGAGTCAGAACACTGGAAGCTGGATTCGTCTGCGTGCAGGAATGACAGCGTCTTCTCAGTGCGTCAGGCCGGGATACGGGCTCCTCTGAAGTCGAGGTCTCCTCTAACTTGCTTGGGCAAGGAAAGGTATATTTATACCTGGTAGGTGTCGTGGAATGTTAGCATTGACGTGAAGTCGGACAGAGGAAGACGCCAGGAATGAACCCTTAAGGTATAACGGTTCATACATAATAGATGAGTTCTTGGAGAAATCAATAGTCCTGTACTAGGGGAACTCCCGAAGCTTAAGGGTCTGGTTTCTAAGAACTCGTTGTGACGTTAGGGTGGACGGATGTCGGTGACCATGCCTGTATTTGGAGTGCATGGTTAATGCCTAAATAAGGACAGGGATTCTATGCCTATATAAGGGCAAGGCGAATTGTGCCTATATAAGGACATGATTCAGGAAAACCTATATACGGACCCCTAAAGCGGAATACAACACCCACTCCATCTTCGATTGAACGATAATACTAAATGCTAAATATTTTAAATGCTAAACATAAAATTGAGTACCACATATTACTAAAAACATTTCTAAAAACATTTTAAAAGAAGCTCAAAACTGTTGAAATGCCATAGGTACTGTACATTAAAGCATTGTTTTCATTCTAAGCATATAACGGAAGTAAAATGCAACGTGAATGAAACAGTAATATATACATATGATGAAATGGTCGATAAGTTCTTAAAGTCAAAGCCATTGCATATCATGAAAGTAAATGAAATGTTAGACAAGTAAGGTGACAATGCGTCCCTGGAAGTATTCAAAGAAGTCCGTTTTATAAGACTAGTTCTACTGTAAGCAGATTGTTCATTTGCCATGTCATTTAAAAAATGTAAAAAAGAAAAAAGTTCAATTCTGGAAAAAGTTCCAACTTTGAAAAATATGAAGGCCAAATTTCATTGTTGCCCTGGTACACTGTGAGCTGAATCAAAGTCAGTGTATGGGTCTGGCGTAAACATTAGATCATCTATTTCCGTAGCCAAAATATCGTTCACCGAAGTTGGCGACATTTGGAACACCTCGTTCAGAAGGTTAATTGCACAGAGATGAGAAACATCGCCTTCAGCAGAAGATGCAACGTTCGCGTCCGTTGTTACCTGTGTGCCAGTTGATCCATCTCGTACCTCAGCAGCAGACGGAAGCGTCTGTGAGATCTCAATGAATGCCGCCATCAGGATTGGAAGCCTCTGGGGACAACACACAGCATGGGCCGTTATCGGGTCCAGCAGAGTATCGACATCCGTTGGCATGACTGATGGGAGTGTTAGACAGGTGTCTAGCATGCATTCTTCACCGCAAAGCAGGCAGCGTAGAACAGGTAAGATGCAATCTTGCCAGATTGGTCTGAATGACAGGAACCACGTTGTATTAAGTTCCCGTAGACGAGGCATGCCCAAAAGCTGTACTATTCGCTCACGGCATTTCCGTTCAAGGAGGGCTCTCTCCACATCGCTCGGAGTGATGTTGGCGAAGAGGCTTGCCATAGCGTAGTAGGAGGAATAGAAACAGAATTCCTGCAACAAGTGCTAGAATTAACGGCACACCACCAAACACCGAATGTGTGAAGTTTGGGATGATTCAGAGGACAGCCTGGAAAGGTGCTAATAGTCCGGAACAGATGGTCTTAAATACATGTACAATTCCGCTTGTATCTGACATATTAAAGATACGATCTATCATTTCTACGAAATGTATAGGGCAGTTTGTACGTATTAAAGCTTGTATCTCAGCCGAAGTCCTTGCAACTGGTAGATCATAGGTTTCTTTGGCCGAGGTCAAAGGCACTGATTGTTGTATAAGCATGGCTTTCATTCTGCTTAAAGTATCAAATCATATAAAAGAGACATTCAACGAAGTCCACAAAGGCAACTCCCTGACTGTGTCTATTGGGGCACACAATACTTGCATACAGCAAGTGACCCTGGAGTTGACCGTTACTAGATATGGGATGCCTGGCAACATGCCACAGCAACTCTGATCATTCAACATGAGGTAACTCCCATTAGAAAGTTCTCCAAACGTTGGATTAATCACAGCAGCTGGTGTACCTTGCTGGTGGCAGGACAAGTTTGCCACAGAACCATTACAAGCCCCGTGTAAAGAAATGTCCTGACAAATCAGTGAACCGCTTAGTGCACTTTCACAGTGTGTACCGCTTAGAAACACTTCACGATCCCCACTCCAACATCTATAGGTGTAAGGTAAATTCCAGGATGTCTTAATGTATTCTTTACCCAACCTTTCACATTTGCCTGCTTGCATCTGTTTAAGGCAATACTGAAACTGGAAAGTAGTCACAGGTAGACTAATTTTGCCATGAATAAGCCATTCCGTAGCTGGTTTTTCTGCCACTGTGAATGGTAATTTTTCAAGTTTTTCAATGCTCAGTTCTGTATACTTTGCTCCCCTTTGTGCCAGTTCGATCTGTTTATCAGTTAAATTGTATTCTGCAAACAGAGCCGACGTGTTGATAAAACGCCAAGGAACATAGCCCGCACGCAAGGATTGCAGCGTCCAGCTTAATAACATAATAGAACGTAACTGAGACTGGCCTTGCTGTAACATGGCTAAATCTTGTTCCAGTATGTCGATAGCAGAGGATACAATACTGTCCAATGAATAAATTCTGGAGGACAAAGTTGTTAACCCATTGTCGACCACAGAGAGAGTTTTCTCTAAGTTAATACGATCAAGTTCACGTATTCGTTCTGCGGCCTCCATCTGTGACACCTTCCATGCTTCATTATAAGCAGCATAAATGCCGGCATATATGAAACGTTTTTGACGTGGTTTTCTTGGTCCAAGCAAGAATTCCCTAAGGTCTGCGTCTTCTTTAAGTAAAGATAAGTGTTGTTTCACATCCTTAAGTGTAGATTTTTGCAGCCAATGGAGGCATAATTTTCCTACACTGTATGTTGTTTTCTACCCCCGGATGCTGTCTTTGGACGTATCGTGGGTCTGGCCTATGAATAGTAAACCCCTTTGTTTTATTCAGGAATCTCCCTTGACAGTTGTTTGTGTCTGTGGGCCAGATCAACCATTTTCTCCAATCAGGATTTGTTTTGTTGAGTTGTAGTATTGTGTCAACTGTAACCGCTGCCTGTGTATTGTTATCACTTGCAGGTGTCGGTACAGAAGGTGCTTTCATGTCTTTAATCTTCGCTATCCCAAGGCAAGACGTTTGTTGGACCGTGTCATTCAAAAACATTATTTGCTGAGGGACGATACAGGCTCAATAAAGCTTCTATCCCCTGCACTTGCCAATCTTTAGTACCCCAGACAGATTTTGTGTCTATTGTGTCTTTCCATAAGTCGAAACCCTGTCTAGACAGTTGGGCAATAAAAGCTGCAGAGTAAATCTGTTTTGTATTTGTTAACATAATTTTCAGTCCTGTTTTGTTTACATTTCTATAGTAAAATGTTTCTGGATCAGATGTATTGTATCCTGAAAACTATGGAAACTTCTTAGCAAATGTTTTTGAACTACCTTTGGTGGTGTAGGACAATGCTCCCATTGGTTAAACATAAACACATTTCTAGGTGTTGCAGATTTATGCAAAAAATGATGACCATAGTGGTTATAGCAATACAGCTGTTCATAGTCTGATGAACCCTCTAAATATTCATTATTAGAAAATACAGCAGATTTTTCTAGGTCAAACATCATATTATTTACAGTTTCAAAGTCCCAATCATCAGAAGAGGTACTGGATGAAACAAAATCACTTAGTGAGATCTTAAATAAATGTGGAATGTTCAAATATTCCGTCGGGCCAAAAATATCAAAATCAGTTTTGTCCCACACTATACCATCCTGTATAGGAACGGCTGTGATGTTCACTGCAGATAAGTCTTTTGTTTCACGATGGGATGATTTGTGAGGTTTCAAAAGTAAGTTCACTTCTTTTCTTTCAATGTCCAAATGGATGTATCTCCCATTTATAAGCACGCTCATAGTCATAACCAATGCTAGCTAGTATCTGTGTCCGCTTTCTCTCCACTTTTCCTTCTGTACCCCTCGCTGCCCCATTTTTGAATTGTGCCCGTATTTGTGTCCGCTTTTTCTCCACTTTTCCTTCTGTACCCCTCGCTGCCTCTCGCCACTCCCGCCGCTGCTTCCCCTGCGGCCCCGCCCCCCTGACTGCCCATTCGCTGCCCCTGCCTCCCGCCTCCCAGCTGCTCCTCCCTCCCACCTCCCCATAAATGGCGGCCGCTGCGCGGTGAGGTGAGCGACCCTTGACCTTGCCAGGTAGGTCGCTCCCCCACCACACAGATCCGCCTGTGCTGGCCGCCCGCTGCTGCTGCTGGTAAGATCGCCCTTCCGTTTGTGGCCTCGGTGCCCGTATTGCTTGCTTGTCTCCCCTTTTCCCTTTTGTGCCCCCGCTGCCCCCATTTGAACTGTGCCCGTATTTGTGTCCGCTTTCTCTCCCCTTTTCCTTCTGTACCCCTCGCTGCCCCATTTTGAATTGTGCCCGTATTTGTGTCCGCTTTCTCTCCACTTTTCCTTCTGTACCCCTCGCTGCCCCATTTTGAATTGTGCCCGTATTTGTGTCCGCTTTCTCTCCACTTTTCCTTCTGTACCCCTCGCTGCCCCATTTTTGAATTGTGCCCGTATTTGTGTCCGCTTTCTCTCCACTTTTCCTTCTGTACCCCTCGCTGCCCCATTTTTGAATTGTGCCCGTATTTGTGTCCGCTTTCTCTCCACTTTTCCTTCTGTACCCCTCGCTGCCCCATTTTGAACTGTACCCGTATTTGTGTCCGCTTTCTCTCCACTTTTCCTTCTGTACCCCTCGCTGCCCCATTTTTGAATTGTGCCCGTATTTGTGTCCGCTCTCTCTCCACTTTTCCTTCTGTACCCCTCGCTGCCTCTCGCCACTCCCGCCGCTGCGTCCCCTGCGGCCCCGCCCCCCTGACTGCCCATTCGCTGCCCCTGCCTCCCGCCTTTCAGCTGCTCCTCCCTCACACCTCCCCATAAATGGCGGCCGCTGAGCGGTGAGGTGAGCGACCCTTGACCTTGCCAGGTAGGTCGCTCCCCCACCACACAGATCCGCCTGTGCTGGCCGCCCGCTGCTGCTGCTGGTAAGATCGCCCTTCCGTTTGAGGCCTCGGTGCCCGTATTGCTTGCTTGTCTCCCCTTTTCCCTTTTGTGCCCCTGCTGCCCCCATTTGAACTGTGCCCGTATTTGTGTCCGCTTTCTCTCCCCTTTTCCTTCTGTACCCCTCGCTGCCCCATTTTGAATTGTGCCCGTATTTGTGTCCGCTTTCTCTCCACTTTTCCTTCTGTACCCCTCGCTGCCCCATTTTGAATTGTGCCCGTATTTGTGTCCGCTTTATCTCCACTTTTCCTTCTGTACCCCTCGCTGCCCCATTTTGAATTGTGCCCGTATTTGTGTCCGCTCTCTCTCCACTTTTCCTTCTGTACCCCTCGCTGCCCCATTTTGAATTGTGCCCGTATTTGTGTCCGCTTTCTCTCCACTTTTCCTTCTGTACCCCTCGCTGCCCCATTTTTGAATTGTGCCCGTATTTGTGTCCGCTTTCTCTCCACTTTTCCTTCTGTACCCCTCGCTGCCCCATTTTGAATTGTGCCCGCATTTGTGTCCGCTTTCTCTCCACTTTTCCTTCTGTACCCCTCGCTGCCCCATTTTTGAATTGTGCCCGCATTTGTGTCCGCTTTCTCTCCACTTTTCCTTCTGTACCCCTCGCTGCCCCATTTTGAATTGTGCCCGTATTTGTGTCCACTTTCTCTCCACTTTTCCTTCTGTACCCCTCGCTGCCCCATTTTGAATTGTGCCCGCATTTGTGTCCGCTTTCTCTCCACTTTTCCTTCTGTACCCTCGCTGCCCCATTTTTGAATTGTGCCCGTATTTGTGTCCGCTTTCTCTCCACTTTTCCTTCTGTACCCCTCGCTGCCCCATTTTTGAATTGTGCCCGTATTTGTGTCCGCTTTCTCTCCACTTTTCCTTCTGTACCCCTCGCTGCCCCATTTTGAACTGTACCCGTATTTGTGTCCGCTTTCTCTCCACTTTTCCTTCTGTACCCCTCGCTGCCCCATTTTTGAATTGTGCCCGTATTTGTGTCCGCTTTCTCTCCACTTTTCCTTCTGTACACCTCGCTGCCTCTCGCCACTCCCGCCGCTGCGCCCCTGCGGCCCCGCCCCCTGACTGCCCATTCGCTGCCCCTGCCTCCCACCTCCCAGCTGCTCCTCCCTCCCACCTCCCCATAAATGGCGGCCGCTGCGCGGTGAGGTGAGCGACCCTTGACCTTGCCAGGTAGGTCGCTCCCCCACCACACAGATCCGCCTGTGCTGGCCGCCCGCTGCTGCTGCTGGTAAGATCGCCCTTCCGTTTGTGGCCTCGGTGCCCGTATTGCTTGCTTGTCTCCCCTTTTCCCTTTTGTGCCCCCGCTGCCCCCATTTGAACTGTGCCCGTATTTTTGTCCGCTTTCTCTCCCCTTTTCCTTCTGTACCCCTCGCTGCCCCATTTTGAATTGTGCCCGTATTTGTGTCCGCTTTCTCTCCAGTTTTCCTTCTGTACCCCTCGCTGCCCCATTTTGAATTGTGCCCGTATTTGTGTCCGCTTTATCTCCACTTTTCCTTCTGTACCCCTCGCTGCCCCATTTTGAATTGTGCCCGTATTTGTGTCCGCTCTCTCTCCACTTTTCCTTCTGTACCCCTCGCTGCCCCATTTTGAATTGTGCCCGTATTTGTGTCCGCTTTCTCTCCACTTTTCCTTCTGTACCCCTCGCTGCCCCATTTTTGAATTGTGCCCGTATTTGTGTCCGCTTTCTCTCCACTTTTCCTTCTGTACCCCTCGCTGCCCCATTTTTGAATTGTGCCCGTATTTGTGTCCGCTTTCTCTCCACTTTTCCTTCTGTACCCCTCGCTGCCCCATTTTGAACTGTACCCGTATTTGTGTCCGCTTTCTCTCCACTTTTCCTTCTGTACCCCTCGCTGCCCCATTTTTGAATTGTGCCCGTATTTGTGTCCGCTCTCTCTCCACTTTTCCTTCTGTACCCCTCGCTGCCTCTCGCCACTCCCGCCGCTGCGTCCCCTGCGGCCCCGCCCCCCTGACTGCCCATTCGCTGCCCCTGCCTCCCGCCTCCCAGCTGCTCCTCCCTCCCACCTCCCCATAAATGGCGGCCGCTGCGCGGTGAGGTGAGCGACCCTTGACCTTGCCAGGTAGGTCGCTCCCCCACCACACAGATCCGCCTGTGCTGGCCGCCCGCTGCTGCTGCTGGTAAGATCGCCCTTCCGTTTGTGGCCTCGGTGCCCGTATTGCTTGCTTGTCTCCCTTTTCCCTTTTGTGCCCCCGCTGCCCCCATTTGAACTGTGCCCGTATTTGTGTCCGCTTTCTCTCCCCTTTTCCTTCTGTACCCCTCGCTGCCCCATTTTGAATTGTGCCCGTATTTGTGTCCGCTTTCTCTCCACTTTTCCTTCTGTACCCCTCGCTGCCCCATTTTGAATTGTGCCCGTATTTGTGTCCGCTTTATCTCCACTTTTCCTTCTGTACCCCTCGCTGCCCCATTTTGAATTGTGCCCGTATTTGTGTCTGCTCTCTCTCCACTTTTCCTTCTGTACCCCTCGCTGCCCCATTTTGAATTGTGCCCGTATTTGTGTCTGCTTTCTCTCCACTTTTCCTTCTGTACCCCTCGCTGCCCCATTTTTGAATTGTGCCCGTATTTGTGTCCGCTTTCTCTCCACTTTTCCTTCTGTACCCCTCGCTGCCCCATTTTGAATTGTGCCCGCATTTGTGTCCGCTTTCTCTCCACTTTTCCTTCTGTACCCCTCGCTGCCCCATTTTTGAATTGTGCCCGCATTTGTGTCCGCTTTCTCTCCACTTTTCCTTCTGTACCCCTCGCTGCCCCATTTTGAATTGTGCCCGTATTTGTGTCCGCTTTCTCTCTACTTTTTCCTTCTGTACCCCTCGCTGCCCCATTTTGAATTGTGCCCGCATTTGTGTCCGCTTTCTCTCCACTTTTCCTTCTGTACCCCTCGCTGCCCCATTTTTGAATTGTGCCCGTATTTGTGTCCGCTTTCTCTCCACTTTTCCTTCTGTACCCCTCGCTGCCCCATTTTTGAATTGTGCCCGTATTTGTGTCCGCTTTCTCTCCACTTTTCCTTCTGTACCCCTCGCTGCCCCATTTTGAACTGTACCCGTATTTGTGTCCGCTTTCTCTCCACTTTTCCTTCTGTACCCCTCGCTGCCCCATTTTTGAATTGTGCCCGTATTTGTGTCCGCTTTCTCTCCACTTTTCCTTCTGTACCCCTCGCTGCCTCTCACCACTCCCGCCGCTGCGTCCCCTGCGGCCCCGCCCCCTGACTGCCCATTCGCTGCCCCTGCCTCCCGCCTCCCAGCTGCTCCTCCCTCCCACCTCCCCATAAATGGCGGCCACTGCGCGGTGAGGTGAGCGACCCTTGACCTTGCCAGGTAGGTCGCTCCCCCACCACACAGATCCGCCTGTGCTGGCCGCCCGCTGCTGCTGCTGGTAAGATCGCCCTTCCGTTTGTGGCCTCGGTGCCCGTATTGCTTGCTTGTCTCCCCTTTTCCCTTTTGTGCCCCCGCTGCCCCCATTTGAACTGTGCCCGTATTTGTGTCCGCTTTCTCTCCCCTTTTCCTTCTGTACCCCTCGCTGCCCCATTTTGAATTGTGCCCGTATTTGTGTCCGCTTTCTCTCCACTTTTCCTTCTGTACCCCTCGCTGCCCCATTTTGAATTGTGCCCGTATTTGTGTCCGCTTTATCTCCACTTTTCCTTCTGTACCCCTCGCTGACCCATTTTGAATTGTGCCCGTATTTGTGTCCGCTCTCTCTCCACTTTTCCTTCTGTACCCCTCGCTGCCCCATTTTGAATTGTGCCTGTATTTGTGTCCGCTTTCTCTCCACTTTTCCTTCTGTACCCCTCGCTGCCCCATTTTTGAATTGTGCCCGTATTTGTGTCCGCTTTCTCTCCACTTTTCCTTCTGTACCCCTCGCTGCCCCATTTTGAACTGTACCCGTATTTGTGTCCGCTGTCTCTCCACTTTTCCTTCTGTACCCCTCGCTGCCCCATTTTTGAATTGTGCCCGTATTTGTGTCCGCTTTCTCTCCACTTTTCCTTCTGTACCCCTCGCTGCCCCATTTTTGAATTGTGCCCGTATTTGTGTCTGCTTTCTCTCCACTTTTCCTTCTGTACCCCTCGCTGCCCCATTTTGAACTGTACCCGTATTTGTGTCCGCTTTCTCTCCACTTTTCCTTCTGTACCCCTCGCTGCCCCATTTTGAACTGTACCCGTATTTGTGTCCGCTTTCTCTCCACTTTTCCTTCTGTACCCCTCGCTGCCTCTCGTCACTCCCGCCGCTGCGTCCCCTGCGGCCCCGCCCCCCTGACTGCCCATTCGCTGCCCCTGCCTCCCGCCTCCCAGCTGCTCCTCCCTCCCACCTCCCCATAAATGGCGGCCGCTGCGCGGTGAGGTGAGCGACCCTTGACCTTGCCAGGTGGGTCGCTCCCCCACCACACAGATCCGCCTGTGCTGGCCGCCCGCTGCTGCTGCTGGTAAGATCGCCCTTCCGTTTGTGGCCTCGGTGCCCGTATTGCTTGCTTGTCTCCCCTTTTCCCTTTTGTGCCCCCGCTGCCCCCATTTGAACTGTGCCCGTATTTGTGTCCGCTTTCTCTCCCCTTTTCCTTCTGTACCCCTCGCTGCCCCATTTTGAATTGTGCCCGTATTTGTGTCCGCTTTCTCTCCACTTTTCCTTCTGTACCCCTCGCTGCCCCATTTTGAATTGTGCCCGTATTTGTGTCCGCTTTATCTCCACTTTTCCTTCTGTACCCCTCGCTGCCCCATTTTGAATTGTGCCCGTATTTGTGTCCGCTCTCTCTCCACTTTTCCTTCTGTACCCCTCGCTGCCCCATTTTGAATTGTGCCCGTATTTGTGTCCGCTTTCTCTCCACTTTTCCTTCTGTACCCCTCGCTGCCCCATTTTTGAATTGTGCCCGTATTTGTGTCCGCTTTCTCTCCACTTTTCCTTCTGTACCCCTCGCTGCCCCATTTTGAACTGTACACGTATTTGTGTCCGCTTTCTCTCCACTTTTCCTTCTGTACCCCTCGCTGCCCCATTTTTGAATTGTGCCCGTATTTGTGTCCGCTTTCTCTCCACTTTTCCTTCTGTACCCCTCGCTGCCCCATTTTTGAATTGTGCCCGTATTTGTGTCCGCTTTCTCTCCACTTTTCCTTCTGTACCCCTCGCTGCCCCATTTTGAACTGTACCCGTATTTGTGTCCGCTTTCTCTCCACTTTTCCTTCTGTACCCCTCGCTGCCCCATTTTTGAATTGTGCCCGTATTTGTGTCCGCTTTCTCTCCACTTTTCCTTCTGTACCCCTCGCTGCCCCATTTTTGAATTGTGCCCGTATTTGTGTCCGCTTTCTCTCCACTTTTCCTTCTGTACCCCTCGCTGCCCCATTTTGAATTGTACCCGTATTTGTGTCCGCTTTCTCTCCACTTTTCTTTCTGTACCCCTCGCTGCCCCATTTTTGAATTGTGCCCGTATTTGTGTCCGCTCTCTCTCCACTTTTCCTTCTGTACCCCTCGCTGCCTCTCGCCACTCCTGCCGCTGCGTCCCCTGCGGCCCCGCCCCCCTGACTGCCCATTCGCTGCCCCTGCCTCCCGCCTCCCAGCTGCTCCTCCCTCCCACCTCCCCATAAATGGCGGCCGCTGTGCGGCCGCGCCGCTGGCGCGCCGAAGGCGCGCCTAAGGCAAGCCCGTCTGCGCCCGTCCGCGCCTGGACCGCGCCCAGCGCCAAACCCCCTGGACCCCGCAGCAGCCAACCCACCCACCGGACTTACGACACCGCCACCCTCAACGCACTCAACACCGGCCGCATCCCCGGCTGCCACCGTGCCACCCCAGGACGCACCCACGGACCCTTCGCCTGCCAATCCTGCAAGTTCTCCTGCTTCCGGACCTGCACCACACCCGCCAAGCCGAGCACCAGCAGCAACCACCTGAAGTGCTTCCTGCTCAACACCCGCTCCGTCCACAGACACGCCGTGGAACTTTGGAACCTGCTCGACTCCACATCACCAGACGTCGCTTTCCTCACGGAAACATGGATGAACGCCTCCTCAGCGCCCGACATCGCCATCGCCATCCCGGACGGATACAAGATCACCCGAAGGGACCGCGCAAACCAGACAGGAGGAGGCATCGCCATCGTCCACAAGAACACCATCCGCATCACGACCAACTCCGACGACACCTTCACAGCCGGCGAACACCTGCACTTCCAGATACACACCGACCCCAAGACCACCCTCAGAGGCACCCTCATCTACAGACCCCCTGGACCACGCACACAATTCAGCGAAGACATCGCCGACCTCATCAGCCCGCACGCCCTTCCCTCGGCTGACTACATCCTCCTTGGGGACCTCAACTTCCACCTAGAGAACAACAACAATCGCAACACCACCACCCTGCTGGACAACCTCGCCAACCTCGGACTCAAGCAACTGGTGACCACCCCCACACACCTCGCCGGCCACACGATTGACCCCGTCTTCTCCTCCAGCAAGGACATCTCCTTCAGCCACACCACCGGACTCCACTGGACAGACCACAGCTGCGTCCACTTCAGCTTCAGCAGGATCACCACGCACCACCACCCGCAACAGTTTCCGCGCAGAAGCTGGAACAATATCACCACCGACCAACTCACCACATCCCTGAGCCAGAACCCTCCCGCCAGCTCAACGAACCCCAACCAAGCCGCCAGCAACCTCACAAGATGGATCACCAACTGCGCAGACGACCTCGCCCCATTGAAGACCCCCCAGTCAGACCCGGCAACAAGAAAGCATCCTGGTTCACCGACGAACTCAAGATATCCAAGAAGAACTGCCGGGCCCTCGAGAAAGCATGGCGCAGAGACCCGACTGCAGACAACATGACCACCCTCAAGCACGCCACCCGAAAACACCACCAGCTGATCCACACCACCAAGAAAACCGCATTCAAGGAACGACTGGACAACAACGCCCACAACAGCAAGGAACTCTTCATCATCGTCAAAGAATTCTCGAACCCCAGCGCCGGAAACAACGACATCACTCCCTCGCAAGACCTCTGCAACTCGCTCGCCTCGTTCTTCCACAGCAAGATCGCAGACATACACTACAGTTTCAGCACACAGCCGACGTACCCTACGACCGTTCCAACGCCCCCCACCTCCACCCTCCGAGCCTGGACCCCTATCAACACCGAAGACACTATCCGCATGATGAACTCCATCCACTCCGGATCACCAACCGACCCCTGCCCTCACCATGTCTTCAACAAGGCCGACGCCGTCATCGCACCCCACCTCCGGGACATCATCAACACCTCCTTCGTCACCGCCACCTTCCCAGAGAGCTGGAAGCACGCCGAACTCAGCGCCCTACTGAAGAAACCGTCAGCAGACCCCACCGACCTCAAAAACTACCGCCCCATCTCGCTCCTTCCTTTTCCTGCCAAAGTCATCGAGAAGACCGTCAACAGACAACTGGCCGCCTTCCTCGAGACAAATGGATCCCTCGACCACTCGCAGTCTGGCTTCCGGGCCAACCACAGCACCGAGACCGCCCTCATCGCAGCTACCGACGACATCCGAGCCCTGCTCGACAACGGGGAAACAGCGGCCCTCATCCTCCTGGACCTCTCCACAGCGTTCGACACAGTCTGCCACCGCACCCTAGTGCAACGCCTGAACAACGGCGGAATCCAAGAGAAGGCACTGGAGTGGATCATCTCCTTCCTCGCCGGAAGAACCCAGAGAGTCCGCCTCCCCCCGTTCAGTTCCGAGGCCACCGAAGTCATCTGCGGCGTACCACAAGGATCATCACTCAGCCCCACCCTCTTCAACGTCTACATGAGCCCCCTCGCAGCCATCGCACGCCAACACAACCTCAACATCATCTCCTACGCCGACGACACCCAGCTGATCCTCTCCCTCACCAACGACCCCACAACCGCCAGAACCAACCTACATGAAGGGATGAAGGACGTAGCCGAGTGGATGAGGAACAGCCGCCTGAAACTGAACTCAGATAAAACGGAAGTCCTCATCCTAGGATCATCACCATCCGCCTGGGACGACTCCTGGTGGCCCCCTGCCCTGGGCAACGCACCCAAACCAACGGACCACGCACGCAACCTGGGCTTCATCCTGGACTCCTCCCTCTCAATGACCCGACAAATCAACGCCGTCTCCTCGTCTTGCTTCAACATCCTACGCATGCTGCGCAAGATCTTCCGGTGGATCCCCACCGAAACCAGGAAGACGGTCACCCAGGCCCTCGTCACCAGCCGACTGGACTACGGCAACTCCCTCTATGCAGGAACCACAGCCAAACTTCAAAAAGACTCCAACGCATCCAGAACGCCTCAGCTCGACTCATCCTGGACATCCCCCGACACAGCCACATCGCCGGACACCTGAGAGACCTGCACTGGCTCCCCGTCAGCAAGAGAATCACGTTCCGACTCCTCACCCACGCACACAAAGCTCTCCACAACCAAGGCCCCAGATACCTCAACGACCGTCTGACCTTCTACACTCCCACCCGCCAGCTACGATCGACCAACCACGCCCTCGCCGCCGTCCCCCGCATCCGAAGAGCCACAACGGGAGGAAGATCCTTCTCCTACCTGGCTGCCAAGACGTGGAACTCCCTACCCATCCACCTCCGCCTTACCCAAGACCACCTCTCCTTCAGGAAGCAACTCAAGACCTGGCTGTTCGAACAGTAGCGGACCCCCCTCCCCCAAGCGCCTTGAGACCCTCCGGGTGAGTAGCGCGCTATACAAATGCTTGATTGATTGATTGATTGATTGATTGAGCCACAGCAGGAAGAAAAATATTCCAGAAATAACCCAAAGTTCAATCCATGGTGAAACTAGATAAGTCTTTTTCAAAAAATGCAAAAAGTCTTGTACTTGCTGTTTAAACGTTTTTGATGCTGGCGACGTCTCGGGCTCACTCGGATCCTCAGAAAATGTATCAAAGTTAATGAAGTAGCCAGAAGCAGTTCTGTCAATTGTTGGAATTGCATGAGGATTTGTAGAAATCGCTGGAACCAGTTGATCACTTGTTACATTGGTGTAGACAGGTGTATTTGGACGAACTGTTACTTGTGTTTCAAGAGGGATGAGTTCCATAGCATTGTTGCTCAGTCCTTCATCTGTTACTGCTGAATTCTCGATGGTTATCAGTCTTTCAGTCTGAACCTCTTGAATAGTAGCGAGAGGAGTGTGTCTGCTACTAGGTCGGAGTCCACGAGGCCTACTATTTAGTATTGGCCACATACTGTGGTTTGATGAGGTCGATGGACACAAATCTTTTCTCCTTTTTTCCAGCAAGGGGCGGCAGAAGTACTGTTCTTGTTCCGTGTATGGCTTGGACAGGTACTGGTTGTCTGAAAGAAGGTCCAAATTCCTTCTTGTCCGCAATCTTCTCTCTGACTAGATCCCCAACTTTTGGAATCCAGACAGGCCTTGCTGGGACCGCCGGTTTTTCCCTAGTGGTGGTTGGCTGCAGGAATACGTTGCTTTGTTTCGATCTTAGTTCATTTAGGTCCTGTAAAACAGCCAAATGATCTTTGATATCAAAAGGTTTATTTTCCACCACTGTGCCTCTACATTCCAGATCGGGCACCCACATTCTTGTCCCAAATAGGACCTCATATGGAGTGACCCCCCCTAGAGAACTTCTTGGCAAATTGTTTAATGAGCGTTGGACCCCATATAGATGTTTGACCCACCCATCACCCGAACCTAATACCCTAGCTGTTATAGACTGCTTTATGTCCCGGTTTTTCCTTTCCACAACACAATTTCCCTCAGGATGAAATGGAGAGGAGTACCGCAATGCAACGCCCAGACTGGCCATGGCGTCTTTGTAAGCCCGAGGGCTAAACGCAGGGCCCTGGTCAGAATGTAGCGTGCCTATTGCGTATGTGCCGATAAAGACTCGCAAATCTTTTATAACAGTTCTAGCGTCAGCCGAGCGCTGAGGCCATATCCTAGGAACCTTGACTTAGTATTTGTGGGATTGCACTTGTCCATGAGGACGCCTGTGCATAGATAGTCTAATGCTGTCTAACAATGGTGTCTGTACTGGGCAGCTACATTCGTAGCATGGTATCTGGTGGCTTTCTCGCTGTAATTTACAGTCTATGCAATTATTGATGAATATGTGTATTTCTGTATTCATCCCAGGCCACCAGTACATCTCTTTTAATGTCAGTATTGTTTTAGAGATCCCTTGATGTGACAGACCCTCCCCCAAATGTGTTTAATAAATCAAAGCAGCTCTACGTTCCATGTTTGGAATTACCCTATCCCCCACTCCAGGGATTCGAGCAAAAGG
This sequence comes from Calotriton arnoldi, assembly GCA_963921515.1. NCBI lineage: Eukaryota > Metazoa > Chordata > Amphibia > Caudata > Salamandridae > Calotriton > Calotriton arnoldi. Next base: position 915,352 of record CAWUFW010004783.1, on the reverse strand, counting down.
AATGTTGTTCGCATCAATTACATAAGAGTACTTGAGTGGAAACTTTTTTGGTAACGCTGCACCACTGCCTTTGCTCGTAGCATTGACAGCCAACATTATCTCACTGTCTATTTTCGTTTTTGAACGAGTGATTTCAGCTACGGAAGCCGTCTGAACAGCCCCCTTTGCAGCTTCGTCAGCCAATGAATTCCCTGCAACGTGAACGCCATCACGTTGATGACTCAGTGTATGGATCACGTGAGCCTTTGGTAGTTCGCTTTTTAACTGAACTACTTGTTCCCAAAGCTTTTTATGCTTTATTGGGCCACCTTTTGCATCTTTGAACCCGTTTTCAAGCCAAGTTTGTATATATTCATTATACGACTGCACACTGTAGAAAGAATCGCACACTATTAGTGTGGGGAATTCTCGATCTGTACTTTCAAGTGCCAGTTTGAATGCTTGTAGTTCAGCTCGCTGAGCTGTGCAATCTCCTACAGACTGGGTTTTTGTGACCATAGGTCTGAAGTTGCCATCGTGCATGCGACCTTTAACGATTGCGCACGCTGCACTGTAAGCTTGCTTACTCCCTGTTGCGGGTTGTGCGGATCCGTCAGTGTAAATTATGAATTCGTACTGATCGAGAGGCAGAATCTCAGTGGGCAGAGGACATTCATGTTCATATTGCAGGAACGCTTGTGTTTTTAGATCGGGATCAAAAACATATTCAACATCTGTTGCAGCAAGAGAATTAACCCATTGTATCCATCTAGGATGTAATGCCTTAGTATTTGGAATGCTGGCTTTAGTTACCGCCTCTAAGGCCGGTACTGGGGTTACGACAATAATGCATTTCCCTTGGGCTAGAGCTCTTTCTTTTGCTACAGCGGTTTGAACTGCTGTCAGAATTTTTTCTGTTGAAGTGAAGCGCATTTCTGCTTGTATATACAAGTGTGATTTGTATGCAATTGGTACTTTTGTACCCTCATTAAATGTTAAGTAGGTGAATCCGCATTGACCCGAAATTATTCGGATGACTAAATTGCGTTGACTTACACGTGTTTGTAAGTGATTTGTTGCTAACATGTTAGCCTGGAGTGAACGCAAGATTTCTGTGTGTTCTTGTGTCCAATTTTTGATTGAAAAATCAGGTTAGATTAGTGCGTAGAGAGGTTTAACCCTTTCTGCGTAATTTAGAATGTAAGTTCTTCCAAAATTTAGGAAACCCAGGATGGATTGTAAATTTTTCAGCGTCTTTGGAGGTTGGAGCAGCGCACACCTTTCTAAAAAGTTGGCTGCCAAGCTCTTGCCTTCACTTGAAAGCTCATATCCTAGAAACGGGACATTGAGATGGGCAATTCTGGACTTTTTGAAGTTGAATTTGTAGCCCTCAGAGGCGAAGCCCAGTATAATGGTGCTCACCCTGTTCAAGTGTTTGTCCAGGTCATCGTCTGTCAGATAGATGACATCGACATATGACAATGCCTCATTATCATAAATTTGTAGTAACTCCGTTACTCTCGCTGAGAATAACCCCAGGCTGTTCTTGAACCCTTATGGGAGTCGACAAAATTGACGCTGGGTCCCCATTATTGAGAAAGCTGTTAAGTACTTGCTTCCAGGTGCTATGTTTTGACAAAAGAAACCATTTGAGATGTCCAATGTGGTTTTATATTTTTTACGCACAATGTTATTCATTAATGCTGTACTATGTGCATTTTGCACTGCAAATGTTTTTTAACAAGTGTTTAAGTGTCTGTAATCCAAAACTAGACGATAGGTATTGTCTGGTTTGGAGACAGGAAATAAAGGATTGTTCATTGAAGAGGTGCATGTTTCAATCACCCCCTGGTATTCAAGTTGATCTAAGATCTCCCTGACCTGTTTTTTAGCTTCTTGCTTTATTGGGTACTGCCTTTGTGCAGTAGGTTCATTTTTCAGATGTATTTTATCATGAGGTGAATCCTCATCCCATCCTACATGATTTTTGTATAATGCTGGGGCCTGGGCAACTGCCCATTTCCTGGCATAAGTATATTTTAGATGAATTGGAATATGGTTAGAGAAGGCAGGCATAATAATGTCCTCGCCATGTGGGCACTCCGTGACAAATTGTGGTGGCCAGTCTTTTTCTGCTAGAAGTATGTCATAGCCCCTTGAAAGTTTTTCCCCAAAAGTGCTTTCACCTGTCTAGGTATGTCTCCCTCCATCCGGAGTGTTATTTCATATAACTTTTGTGTAGTACTAACCCTGGTGTCTACAGTCTCAACTGTAATGTACTCATTCAAGTCCACTGTCTCCAGAAGTTCCTTCAGGTTCTGGCGAGCTATTGTGACTTCTGCTGCACTGTCCAGCATTGTCTGAGCCCATTCTCCGTTCTTGAGTTGTGTTCTCAGTATCCTCGGCATGTCTGACCTTCAGACCTGCTACCTTCTTCTTTGAGAATTGAGGTTTTGATTTACTTTTCGGAACGTGTTTGTCGTCTTTCGATTTCACGCGTTCTTCTCTATGTTCTGACTGTCCTCTTCTTTCCGATGTCTGTGACGAGATCGGAAAGGTACGAGAGGAATGTGTATCAGTATCTTGATACCTGTCAGGCTATTTTAAATTATCCCTATTCCTGAGGTTATACCTCCTTTCAGAGGGCTCCTTTTGAGGAGACCTACCTCGGGATTGAGAACATTTCTCTGAATTATTTGTATTAGTTTCCCACTTCTTTTAGAAGATATAGGAGTTTGTTTAATAGAGTCCTTCTCAGGACTTTCAGATAGTTTTGACTTCACTGGTCTTCCACCCAAACTATCTCTGCCTAATTCTGCATATGATTGTTCTATTATTCTGGGTAGCTCAGTTTGATGTTCTGTAACATCGAATTCCCTTAATCGTTGGCGGATCGCCACTGCTGCTGCCTCCCTTTAATATTAGATAATATTATTGTTGAGACCTGGTCGAAATTTTTCAGTAATTTCATACCTAAATTTAGAGCAGGCTCTGCCCCGTATTCATTTTGAATTTGTTTCAGGACATCTGGTATTACTGCACTTGATGGAATACCATGTGTTTTAGTATAGATGGCAGCAAAGACTGAGCCCCAAGTGGTACAGTCTTCCAGTTGTGGTGTGATCCCCATCGGTAAACAGATTGTTAGGATTCTGTGTTTCTCATACAGGCTAGTATTTGGAAATACTGCTTCAATTTGAGTAATTTTTTGAGCTATCCAGAATGGAATTTGCTCACGTTTTGTGGGCATTTTTCCCATGACTGCGTATAGAGTCTGTGGTGTAATTTTTTGTGTATTCCCCGGTTGAGGAGTTTGATTTGGAAGTGTCAATGGTGGTTGGACTGTGAAAGACCGCAAGACATATTGGACTAGTTGTCTGTAGATTTTTATTAACTCTTGTAGTTGAGTAAGTAGTTCCTCGTCTGACATTATATCGAGGTCAGGATGAGGAGTGTAGCCGGCTAGGATCGGCCATGTTGCTCCTGGTCTACCTAGTGGACCGAGCCTGGTAATGTTTCTGTGATGTTTTAGGGCGCCTTTAAACCAGAGCTGATGCTCCTGGTATGTTAGTGGAATTTCAATATCCTCGAAAGGAATATATTCCTCTGGTGGATCATCTTCTTTGTAGAAGTGAAACAGGCTTGTTACTGAATTTGATTCAGGAAATATTACCCATGAATAGAATACCTCTGTCTGAAAGGATTCGTGTGCCTCTATCACGAAAACTGCTCTACCTCCTCTTGGTGGTAGGCCGTGTTTTATAAGTTTTAGAGAGATGGCTCTTCTTAAGTTTGGATTGATGTCTATGACGCCCTCCTTGGTTTCAATAAAACCTGTGATGTTATAAGCTGTTAAAGCTGGGTGACCCGCAACTTCACCGTTGTCGGAGTCAGGCATTTTGTTTTTTGAAAAATGTAGAACAAGTTTCAAGGAAACAAAAAGATAAGGTGCACAATATTTTGGAACACTGTATCCTTCAACGTTGAACAAACTAAACAACTAATATATAGGGTGCTTCCCTATTTAGTTATGGCGGATATTTAGCCCTACCCACTCCGAACGTCTTATGGAGTATGTGAGTAGGGGTCTCTGAGAAAAGCACGAATGAGTTACTCAGTATCTAGCGTTAAATTACTGCCTTACCAAACCGTTGGGCGCCATGTAGTGTAGTTCCTATTTCCCTAATAGGCTCTGTGCATTGGAATAATATAGCCTATAGGTTTGACATAGGACTAAGGTCGGTATGTCCCTATCGATTATATTAAACTTAATTACCTGTGCCAGCTAGCTCAGAGGCCACTAGAAACTCCTTGAGAACAAGAAGAGAGTAGTTTCTGGCAATCGAAAAACATGACAACTTTGTTTCCCTTTAGAAGCGGAACACGTCTCAGAATCGTGGAAACAATAGATAACAGTTTCACTCATTCAATCGTGCATGCTTAGTTTCTACAGAGTTACACAGAAAGGAAAGATGGGCGTTTCAATAAAAAGGGTTTTATTGAACAGTCTTGTTTCTCGTGTAAGAGATATGTGCTGTTATGATCACAAGACAGTATGCAAGGTAAATAATGTACAGCGTAAGCAGTAGAAGTAAATAATACTGCGCTAGCATTATCTTTTAGCATATATTCACGTACATAAATAACATGAGCTACGAATGCGAGTACTCATACGATGCGTCTCTATGCTAGTTCTACCCCAGTGTACCTAAACTAGTCTAGGTGTAGGGAAAGGTAGAAGTAGGTGGAGTATTCTCTAGTATGGTAGACTAAGAGTATGTTAAGTCTAGTTTGCCAAGTCTAATATGCCAAGAGTCCCTCTAGGATCTAGTCAGCTCCATACCTTGAGAATGAGAGAGGTGGGAATCTCCTGCCGGGTCTGGAACTCTAACACCCTGCGAGGGGAGTCAGAACACTGGAATCTGGATTTGTCTGCGTGCAGGAATGACAGCGTCTTCTCAGTGCGTCAGGCCGGGATACGGGCTCCTCTGAAGTCGAGGTCTCCTCTAACTTGCTTGGGCAAGGGAAGGTATATTTATACCTGGTAGGTGACGTGGAATGTTAGCATTGACGTGAAGTCGGACAGAGGAAGACGTCAGGAATGAACCCTTAAGGTATAACGGTTCATACATAATAGATGAGTTCTTGGAGAAATCAATAGTCCTGTGCTAGGGGAACTCCCGAAGCTTAAGGGTCTGGTTTCTAAGAACTCGTTGTGACGTTAGGGTGGACGGATGTCGGTGACCATGCCTGTATTTGGAGTGCATGGTTAATGCCTAAATAAGGACAGGGATTCTATGCCTACATAAGGGCAAGGCGAATTGTGCCTATAAAAGGACATGATTCAGGAAAACCTATATACGGACCCCTAAAGCGGAATTTAACACTGGGTGTTTGAATGGTTGTGTGAGTGTGTAAGTGGGTGTGTGAGTGTGTGGTGGATATGTGAATGCATGTGTGACTGGCTGTGTGGGTCTGTGAGTGAGTGTGGGAGTGACTGTGTGGATGTGTGAGTAGGTGTGTGAATGGCTACCTGAGTGGTTTTGAGGGTCTGTGAGTGGCTGTGTAAGTGGATGTATGGGTGTGTGAGTGGTTGTGTGGGTGTATATGTGGGTGTATGAAAGTTGTGTGGGTCTATGAGTGTGTGTGTGTTAGTGGTTGTGTGGGTGTTTAAGTGTGTGTGTGAAGGAATGAGTGAGTGTATGAGTAGATGTGTGGATCTGTGAGTGAATGAATGTTTATTTAAAATTGGGGTCTAGATCCGCAGTTCCGCCCAAATCCACCCAAATTTGGGAGGATCCGGGAAGGATCCGGGTTAGGATCTGAGAATCCTCACATGGTTAATAAAAAGGTTTTTGAGTAATTACTTGCCCATGAGGGTCCCTCACAGACTTCCATTAGTCCCATGGGGCCTGACACCTTCTATCACTTTTTTACTTTATTTTTCCTGCTGGGAACCGAGTCTAATGAACAGAATGGCAGCCGCAACTTTCCTCTCAGATTGTGGCCATCCAATCACAGCATTGCTATTGGTGCGTGGATTTGCGAATAAAAGTAGAATCCGAGGAGGGTGTGCGGAGGATCCAGGTCCCTCAATATACAAATTTTGATTTCAGTTAATATCTCAAAAACTACTGAATCGAATTACATGAAATAACAAAAGGGGTTCTTTCTTTGCCAAAAACTACCTTTCTGCCAAATTTGGTGTAATTGTGTCCAGTGGTTCGGGCTGTAGTCATGACTAAAATCTCTACAGTAATGAACTGAAACTTTCCATGCACAACAAGATTCACCATGGTATTTTTTGGGGAAAATTTTGTGAACAATATATATATATATATATATATATATATTTTTTTTTAGAGTTTTATATAGCGCGAACTAGACTTGAGACAGCGGGTATCAGAGCGCTTTACATGAGCACAATTTTCGTTACAGATGGACACATTCATTTTTGTTAGGTACGGGGAGATTAAGTGATTTGCCCAGAATCACAGGATGCTGAGTGTCGTTGCCGAGACTAGCACCCGGTTCCCCAGCTTCGAGGTCGACTGCTCTAGCCCTAAGGCTACATCCTCTCCCCATATTTACTGAAAAAAACAAAGGTTACAAGAACAATATAGTTAGACTCAGATTTCACTTGGACAAAGCCACAGAAATTTAGCAGTTATACTTACCTGAGCTAACTATAACTTATGCCCCCACAATGCACTGCTTATTACCTCACATATTAAATCACTCATGACATGGTCAGTGACATTACTGATGACATCACTAATGGCATCTCAAATGACATCAGTGATGACATCATCCACAGAACTACTCACATCCCCTGGCAACCTCTCGTACGAGCACTCACACACCCACACAAGCACTCACATACCCATTCACAAATCCATACCCGTACTCACACACCCACTCAAAGTGCGAACAAAATATAACAAGCATTTGCAATTCAATCAGTCTCGTATTGGTGAAAGTTAGAGATATTGGCGCTGTAAATCAGAAAGTTTTTTACTTATGTTTTTTGGTTTAGAGTTGGCAGTGCTTTTTTGTATTGATAGGACCCTAATCTGTCAAGAAGCTGCAGGCCGAGTATGGAGGGCAGATAAAGAGCAGCGACCACAACAGAAAAGGACCGGAAGTGAACTCCTGTTCCATTTGGCTTTAAACCCTGATAAATAATTCTCGGGGAAAGGGCTGCAACTGAGAGTGTGTGAATGGATCAATGCCACGTAGGAATGGGAGTTAGGAATGCTGCAGCATAAAGTTAAATTAATGTGTTGATTAAAGAAAAACTGCGAGGGCTGATTTAAGAAATGCCTCTTGTTTTCTAGTGTATGGGCAAGCTACTTAAAATGTGTAGAAGGGAGAGGAATGCTCCGAGCTCCTTTTGCTTGAATGCTAATTAGCTTAAGCAGCTGGTGGGAGAAGAAACGGGTGATGGGAGGAGGATGGACAAGGAGTACATAACAGGTTGTCTGTCTGAAAAGTGTCGGGAGGGACTCCTGGGGGGGTCCTGGCACTCCGAACCATCTCAGCATGTGCATAGGAATAGTTTATTTTCTTTATCAAGAAATGTAGTTGAAACACTTTTAAGAGAGAGTAAGCATCATGCTGACACCAACAGCCCTCCATTAGTGCCCAAATCCTTTGTCCCTTACTGTGAACACAGTTACATTCCACTTGGAAACCTTAGCAGCACCGGTGGGGCATGGGGGTAGCAAAAGTGACTGTAGAAGAAGAAAAGCTGGCAGCCAGGACACACACTGCTGCGTGCAGCCATGGTGAAGATTGACAGCACCACTGCTGTGCCTCCTGGGGGAGGAGCAACTGACACAGGTAGCTGTCAAGACAACGCCCACTCCAGGGCAACATCTGCACTTTCGCCCGACCTACACAACGGTTAGAGTGTAGAAATAGATGAAGGCGGGGTCTATTATAGCTAGTGCGGTGGCCATCTTGGAGAAGCTACTTTGGTAGTTTATATGATGTATGTTAAATGAAATATTTGAAAGGCACCATGGATGAAAACACTATTTTGAAATACATGTAAGATCTACCACGTGTATTGACGTTCTTTTGTCGGTTATGCTGGGGGGCACTGCATACTCTGCTGCAACAGCCTGGTGGGGCACCAGTCCCAGGCTGCTACCTCTGCTGCCTTCCTTGCTGCCAGACCGCTGCACACCCTGGTGGGACTACAAGTCCCAGGGTGCAACCTGCTTCTCTCCTGCAGCAGCTGACGAGGGTGAGGCGCCCACATCGTGCTTAAAGCAATGCCTCATCTGCTGCGGCACAGGACGTTCTTTTGCCGGTTTTGCTGGGGGGCACCACATATTCTGCTGCAACAGCCTGGTGGGACACCAGTCCCAGGCTGCTACCTCTGCTGCCTTCCTTGCTGCCAGACCGCTGCACACCCTGGTAGGATCACAACTCCCAGGGTGCAACCTGCTTCTCTCCCGCAGCCGCTGATGAGGGGGAGGTGCCCATATTGCACTTAAAGTGCTGCCTCATCCCCCGCGGCGCAGGTGGTGCATGGGCCACGCCTGGGCAAAGCCCAGGCCAAAGGCAGGTCCGCCTGCGCCTGTCACAGCCCGGAGGAGGCTGTGATGGGCCACCCCTCTGAGATCGGCCATCGGAGCTGTCTGGCAATGATTCTTAGCAGTTACTTTGACCCGAGGTACAGTGTCTCTCCTTTTTGGCATGTGTACATACTGTTGCTGAGACTATTTGCCGCCTTTTTTCTTTTTTGATTCACTTAAACCTTGTCTAGTCTTAGCCTCTATCATTCTTTCCTCTAAACTGGGTCTGTACCTGCACTTGCAGGGAGCGTGAGGCCACGCAGGTGTGCCAGCAGTAAGCAGCACTTACACGCCTTAAAGCGCTTCACCTGAGCATAACAATGGGGAAATGAACCTGTAGTGACAAAAAACAAGTGCCCCTTCCACCACCACCCTCATCACTGCACCCAACTTCTATTGACAGGATGCTACAGAGGGCCATAGGTGTGGTGGCCACTGAAATCGAACTAACTGAAAGGCGGCTGTCTTTAACCCCGGATCTAGATATTTCTTTGATGGGCCCTGACCCCCCATGTACCTCTTTAGCCTCGGCCATTACCTCTCCCAAGGACCAGCCGATGGGCTGTGCAATGGCACACGAAGTATCCAACATCTACGTGCGCCAAGGGGCTGCTATCCCAGGCCCTGCTAAAAAAGGGAAAGCCAAGCCAATTGTGAGGTCTGGGGCCAAACGGAAAAAGTGTGCAGAAGGTTCATCGGACTCCGGATACATTCTGAAAGGGGGTTCAGTAGGCTGTCTACAAGCAGCTATGGATTATCCAGTTTGGGTGACAAATTTGGTGGTGGATCTCCAGGTTCAAGTTAGGACTATCGTGAAGGACGGGCTCAGCTCATTGACAGCTCGGGAGGACAAGCTGGCTACATTGCTCGAGGCAAGGTTAGGCAGCCTAACAATAACCACAAGGGGGTGAGGAGGTTAGTTGCCAGGTAGATCAGGTGGCTGCTTCCCCAAGCACAAGGTCGGATCCCCCACTTGCTCAAAAATTGATTTCCACCATCGACCCAAATCAGGCCAACCATGGAGCTATGAACAGAAGCAGGACACATCCCAATATGCAGAAAGAGCAAGACTGTATGCACCGGCAGGGGCTTAGATGTCGGGAGGGGGAGGGTCCCGCTTCTAGTAGAAGTCGAGGAACTTCAGGAGTTGTTAAGCGTTACATCTCCCACTTTTCCTACAGATCTGGATGAGGCTACTCTATCTTATACTAATTGGTTAGAAGCAGCAGGTAATAAGCTAGCTCCCAAAAAACTCCTTCTCCCCAATAGGGCACGACCATCTTCCCCTTGGTACTCCCAAGAACTTAGAGACCAAAAACTAGTCTGCAAGCACCTTGAAAGAAACTGGAGGGAGGAATATAATGATAGGGAAAAGAACGAATATAAACTTAGCTTAGCTCAATATAAACAGCTGCTTCAAAAAACAAAACAAAAGTTCTTTGCTAAACGTATTAATTCTGCAAAAAACTCAACCAAAGAATTGTTTAAAACAGTAACCACCCTGGCACACCCAGCTTCTCCCACTATTACTGCCAGTCAGGAACTTTGCGATAAAATTGCTCAATTCTTCTTGGATAAAGTTGAGACCATCTTTTCCATGTTTTCTAACGCAACGACTAAAACTATTTCTGACCAGACTGAAGGTTGTAAGTCAGGAAAGTGCTCTAAGGCACAGTTTGATAAATTTGCCCCAGTAACGGCCACAGGAACTCTGAATCTTCTCATGATGGCTAAATCAGGCTCCCCATACGAGACTTGCCCAGTTTCTATACTTAAACTAGCACCTGAGCCAGTTGCATTGGCACTGACCTCCATCATAAATGTTATGTTTTCTGAAGGATACTTTCCTAAAGTATGGAAAAGCGCTTCAATACTGCCTCTGCTTCAAAAACCGAGTTTGGATCCTAAAGATCCCAATAACTTTAGACCTATTTCTAGGCTCCCACTCCCTGCGAAAATCGCAGAGAAAAATATGAACGCACAACTCAGTTTGTTCCTGCTAGAAATGCAGGCGCTGGACCCCTCCCAGTATGGTTTCAGAGGAGGGCACAGCACGGAGTCTGCTCTCCTTAAGTCCACGGAAGAGATCAGGACTATACTTGACGGAGGAGGTAAAGCTGTGATGATTATGTTAGATCTCTCAGCGGCCTTTGATACGGTCCATCACGTTTTGCTGATGGACTGGCTGCGGGAGATTGGAGTCCAGGGCACCGCCTGGAAACTACTTGAATCCTTCCTCTCTAATAGAACTCAAATGGTCTCACTTGGCGAATTTTCTGCCAAACCATTCTCATTGCCTTGTGGAGTCCCTCAGGGTTCATCTATGAGCCCAACACTTTTTAATATCTATGTGTCATCGCTGGCTCCCCTGATTGAATCTTTTGGCTTTAGTTTGACTTCTTACGCAGACGACACCCAAGTTGTGGTGTCATTGATGCCAGGAATGATGCTGAGAACGGCATCACGGCTCCATGACTGTATGACAGCCGTGGGAATTTGGATGGCACAAAATTGCCTTAAACTCAACTCCAGAAAAACGGAGGTTGTGTTGTTTGGCAATGACCCCAGCTTCTGGACCCCTGTCTGGTGGCCGGATACACTGGGTCCTCTTCCCACTCCCAACAAGAAGGTAAAAAATCTGGGAGTTTGGATAGACAATAAACTCAGTTTTAGAGATCATGTGAATACGGTGGCCTCTTCTACCTCGCATATCCTTAGATCCTGTAAAAAAATAATGTCATTCCTGCCCAAAGACAGTCTACAAACAGTTATCACTGCCCTAACCATGTCCAGGCTGGATTATGGCAATAGCCTCTTTATCAACCTTCAGGAAGGGCTTATGAACAAACTACAACTTTTACAGAATGCAGCAGCCAGACTGCTTACCGGTATACCAAAACATGCCTCTATCTCAGCTGAGATTAGAAGGCTTCACTGGTTGCCTGTAAGGAAACGTGTTCAGTTTAAATCCCTGTGCATGGTCTACAAAGCCCTTCAAGGAGCCGGTCCCGAGTATCTAAAACAACAATTTCATTGGTATGTACCAAAAAGATCACTTCGTTCAGCAGAGGCAAAACTGGTATCGGTGCCCTTTGTACGAAAAGCCAGCTGGGGTGGCAGACGTTTTGTGGCCTGCGCAGCTAAAGCCTGGAATGGTCTCCCGCTACATCTTAGATGCATGACAAATATACTTGCATTTAGGAAGACCTTGAAAACATGGCTCTTTTCTGCTTAAATCCTGATAATAGTCTCTCTGTCTTTATGCCTTTATAGGACTTCACACAGCGCCAGGACACCTTCGGGTAACAGTTGCGCTCTACAAATGTCAATAACATTAACATTAGTATAGAAGTCAAGGAAGAGAGGTTAGCCCTGCCTTGTATTAACTTACCTCCTACTTCATCCCTGTATGTCATTATTCTAACAGGTGTACCCAAGCTTAAAAGGGGGCATAGGGAATCCTATCATGAACTAAGGAACAAGTGTATGTTCTGGTTGGCCAAGCAGAGACAATTTGCCTATAAAGATGCAGGTAAGATACTCCTAACACACAGGGTTGGTTGGGTGGGTAACAGACTGAAATATGTGCAAGGGGATTGCTTTGTGATCAATTTTAAAAATCCAATGGTTGTCCAAGTCTCTTAGACAGGAACCATTACAGGCAGGAAGGGGGCATCAGGCCTCTACTATTGGGATATTTTTATTCCCCAGTGTTAGCTCCACCAACCAGAGAGCAAACTAGATTGGAGACTGGGAGGGATCACCCTTGTGAAACCAGTTACGGGACATATACAGAACACTCCTACCCGGACTGAGAAATATGGCAATTTAATACAGAAAATATACAGAGGACAGTCTATCAGAAATAAGTCTGCCCTGATGGGTACCAGTCTCCTCTCATTTTCACCACTTGTGATGGTTATTTAAAAAGGGTACCTCACCAGTGAAATCCGTAGAGACCATTTCCATGTCTTTCAACTCTGATCAGACTTGGACTGGTCAGTTACATTAACGGCTGGAATCCAATCTATTCTGATTTTTATGTGGGTCCACGTGAAGATGTCTGATTTTTCAGAATATCCTCAGCAGTACCCCTTGGATGTGTTTGTAATGTGTTGCTATCTGGTATAGGTCCTGATGAAGGTGTTGTCTATGTCTTTTGATCCACTGAAACGCGCGTCGACCATTGGCCACTGACCATTGATCACTGTCGGTCAGAACTGGCTGTTTACAGTTCTGATCTTTTGGTCTTAGAGACTCCTAACATCTTTTAGTCTACAGATAGTTGTGATTTTTGGATGGGATATGATTGTGGCTGTAAGTGTATGAATGTAATTTAGTATGTATGACATTGGTATATATATATTTTTTTCATTATTTGTCTTTCATTCAGGGGTAATGTCTAATGTTTGTATATGAAATTTGGTGTTGATATTGTTTTGTTTACATGTTATTAGATTTTTTAAGATTATTGTTATCGAATAAATTTTTTATAAAAACTGCACACAATACATTAATACAAAAATAAGGATAAGTAAGCCTGTGATAAAGGAAAATAATTTAATGCAAATAAAAGATGCACAAATACATTTCTAATGTCCTTGTTTTTCATGATATGTAATCATTGTACGAGCTCTTTATTCTTCATGACTCATGCATGTGTAAGAGTAAGTATATAGGTCACGAGGGAGCATTCTTCACATTGCTTTGTTGGTTCTTTTCCCCTCTTCTCCCAGACCTGAAATTCATGTGTCAGAGGGGGTCCCCCATTCTAGCTTTAGCCTACCCATTTGTGCCAGGACCAGCCCAGACCTTTATTTTTTAACATACCAACAGCAAACGGATATGGGGCCCTTGAGGCAGTTGATTGACTCAAACCGCTGTGTTATCAGGAATAGATATTCCATCTTCAGGGGGAGCCCCGGGGCAGAGCCAAGTCAACTAGGGAGTCCCATAATTTCAGTGTGCTACCTAGGTTGGAGGTGGATGGAGGGAAGGTATACCCCGATGGAGGAGTCGACAGGGGACAACTGCCCAAGGTTGTAACAAATTCACTTCTAATAAGTCCAACCCATGGGGTAGTACTGGCTAATGATCTTTCTACCCTAGTGGTCCCACAATCCCCACTTTCTCTACATGGTAGAAATCATGTTAGTATCAGCTTTAGGGCAAAGGGGCTGAAGAGGATCAGCATTTACAAGCGGGAAGTTGGTCCATCAATGACAGATATCCAGCCCCACAAGTCCAGGCAGCCATTCGGGTCCACCCAGGATGCTAGTACTATCTTGGAATGTTGCGGGTCTTATCGCTAAACTGGACAATCCTGACTGGGGGTATTTATAGATCAACATGATGTCTGCATGTTCCAAGAAACCTGGGCAAGGGGGGACCCACAACGGCTGGGATATGCGTCATTTAAAGCAGCTACCACTTTTGGGGGAAAGGGCAGGCCTTCAGGGGGGCTATGTACTTGGGTTGGCTCGCACTTGGGTTGCACAGCAAAGCAGATGGAGTCATTTTCCAACAATATTTTATGTATTCTTCTTACTTTTCCATCAAGGGTCAGAATTGCTCTGGTCAATGTTTATTCACGGCCGGTTAGTTATAGCCTAGAATCAGCGATCCTCGATCAGTTGACCACCTTTATATCCACCATCCCTAACAACTTTTTGGTGATTATCGGTGGTGACTTCAATTGCCAGTTTGAGCCCTTGGACAGCCTGTATGGAGGATATCCCAGTGAATAGGACCTACACTGGGCTATCCCAGAGCCTAATATCCCGCAAATTAGGGTTTGAACTCCACATTAATTCCCTCACCCTGAAACACTCTTTAAGGGCTTGCAATGGCCGTACTAAATCGGACTCACGGGGAACCATACTTTTAATAGAATAGGGCATACATCCATCCTTGACTACATTTTAGTAGATACAAGGTTTTGGCATAGGGTGGTTGATTTCAAGATTGTGCCTTGCCATGACAGCGACCACAATGTTCTGATGTTAGAGGCAGCAATGCCAACTGCTGAGATCGTACCTGACCCAAAATCTTCGTCCGATGATAGACTAACACTCACTAATTGTAGGAGGAGAGTCCGATGGATGGATATATATCAATCCCAAGAAAAGCTGTCCTCCCTATATGAATCCATCATTCCATTTTTAATGGCTGCAGAACATTCTATTTCTATCAATGGTTTATCCATTTCCCATACGCAAGTTGCTGAGAATCACAAAGCAATGACAACCACTTTGATTAACTCCTTCTTCCCTATCAATAGAATAAGTAAGCACAAAAAGGTCCGACATTCATGGTTTAGTGATAGCTGTGGAACAGCCAAGCTAGCTCTTATTGCTGCAATTAAAGTTAAGGATAGACACCTAATTACAGAAAAAAGGGTGTTCTATAAAAGCACCATTGCCGATGCTAAAAAAAGGTGGGAGTGCAATAAGTGGGATACCCTGAGAAGGGCCCTAGTCAACCATGACATGAAGGTCTTTTGGAATGTAGTAAACATGGGCTGCTCTGAAGGAAAACAGGCTATAGAGCCTAATATTGAAGCGGATGTCTGGAAGACTCACTTTGAGACCCTCTACTAAAGGGTGGAGGACGAGGGTGGCATCATAGCTAATGAGCTTCCCCCCACAGGTAAACTGCATTGAGGCCCCCAAGATAACCCTCTAGGAGATCACTAATGCCTTAAGCAAAGTAGCTCCATCTAAAGCTCCGGGGTTAGATAAGATCCCAGGGGACCTCTTTCGAAGTGAACCTACTATCTGGGCCCCCTATTTGTGGACCCTGTACAACGCTTTTTTACAGGGAATAGTGATTCGGGCTACTTCGGCTGGCGCAGAAATCCTCCCAGTTTACAAAAAGGGCTTACTACTCCTTCCCACAAATTATAGAGCCATAAGTCTCATTGATGGCAACCAAAATATATTCGCCCGTGTATTGTTGGGACGACTCCAGAGTTGGATGAAGGTGCATAATATGCTTAGCCCATTTCAAGCTGGCTTTAGAGAAAAGATGTCCACAACAGACCAACTTTTTAGGCTCCAACTCCTAGATTGGAAGACTGTGTCTATAGAGGGTGGCAGCCTCTATTTAATTTTCGTGGGCTTAAAATCCGTGTTTGATTTGGTGCTGGCGACATTAAGGGAATTGGGGGCCCCAGCTTATCTTTGCCACCTGCTGAAATGGTTAGATGAAGGCAATTATGCCCAAAATAGGTTTGGCAAACATGGGGAACTTACTGCTCCATACCTATAGACAGAGGTGTTCAACAAGGCTGTGTTCTTGCCCCCACCCTTTTCTGTCTTTTTATAAATGGACTTGTAGAGGCATTGACCGCGGGGAAGGACATAGATGCACCAAGGTGGCAAATCGCAAAGTACCAGCTATGATGTTTGCCAACGATAGTCTTTTGCTCTCAAAAACACCTATGGGCATACAGAGGGTCCTCGACAACTTCAATGCCTTCTGCAAATGTATGGGGATAGAGATTAACATCCAGAAGACCAAATATATGGTCTTCAATCCACTCGGACAAACCCTTGTCTACAAGGCAGCCCTCTGGAGAGGGTGTCAGTGTTTGAGTATCTTGGGATTACTCTAACGGAAAAAATGGATTGGGGTGCCCAAATCAAAAAAGCTAGCTTAAAGTTGGCCCAGACCACTGGGGGCCTGACAAAGGTATTCAGGAACTCCACTCATAAACCTGTTGGCCCGATGGTAGAAATATAGAAAGTGCAAGCTAAGGGTGCTGCCCTGTATGGGGCTGAAATTTGGGGTCATTGCCCATCTGGTAATATAACAAAGATCGAGAACACTTTTGCCAGGCAGTTATTTGGCCTTCCCCCTAGCTCCCCTCTTGCACCGCTTCGCCTGGATCTTGGGGTAAGGCTAATTGCAGATGAAATTGCTCTCAGACCCCTTACATTCTGGCGTCGCTTGTGGGCTACCCCACAACTGGCTGAATGCAGGGCAGAGCTGAGGGACGTCCTGAGCCTCCAGGGTGCGGGAAACTTACCATGGTTAGCCTTTGTCAAGGATACACTCTTGGCCATGGGAACGGCTAACCTATGGTATAATGCTGAGGTAACCTGTCCTACAAAATCTAGAAAGGATTTGGTATGGCGCTATTGGGAGAGCAAACTTAACCATCTGCAGGGGAGCTCTACAATTGGCTCTCTCACTATAGCGTTCTTGGGAATTAAATATCAGTATAGCCTAGAGCCTGTACTTGATGACATTCAACCCGTGCTGGCCAGGAAGCTATACCCTCAATTTAGGTATGGGGTACTCCCGCTGCGTGTTTTTACAAACAAATGGGCTGGTTCACCCCTTTTGGGCTGTCCGGCCTGTAAGAATACAGTGGAGTCAGAATATCATGTATTTTTTTTCTGTCCAGGTTATAGGAAGGCCAGGCATTGATAGTTGATTCAGCTATGTAAAAATCTGGGAACCATCTGCCTATTGTATTTTCAGTGTCACGCTCCATGTGGTGTGTACGTAGAGCGTTCCTAAAGGCCACTCCATAGGCACTAGCGGACAACCTCATAATATTTTTAACTAGATTTGGTATATTTTAATCTCTTTTTAACATTTATGATTTTTTGTGTGTTTTTATTGATTGTAATACGATGCATACTCGTTTTTAGAATGTTTCATATTCGTGCATATCTTTGAACATGTCATTGGCATGGTGGGCCTTGTGCTGGCAACCCAAACCCAGGTTATGGGGTTTGGGCATGTGCCCATATAGATTGTTTTTATGAAATGTTAATGTAATGCACATGCACTTTCATGAGTAACTCTAACCCAGGGTCATGGGGTCTGGGCACGTGCCCAAATGGACCGTTTTATGAAATGTTATTGTATTGCACATGCACTTTTATGGTCAAAATGACCAAAAGAAAGTTTTTGGATGATGAAGATGGTATTTTTTTTTATAACTTACAACTGTCCTGATTATGGACATTAAAGGCTCTTTTGGCTCAATTACATTTTCCTTAAAATGCTTGATGTTTTATTTTGAACGGTGGCAGACGCTGTAGATGTGCGTTGTTAATTTGTGTGGGTCTGCCTCAACAAATACTAAAATAGTACTTTAAATGTACTGTGATGCTATAAATCAGCATAGACTGTGCCAAATACAAAGACCAGAGACTCCGGAGTATCCCTTTCTCAGGAAGCTGTCCTCTGTAGCACATATGTATGGTGGTTTGGTTACATATGTCCCTCCATATAACTGAATCATGCATTCCCATTAAAACAATCGGATTAAAATAGACAGCTTAGCTTTATATTTAGATTACTGTGGAACTTTTCGAACTTGATATATATATATATATATATATATATATATATATATATATATATATATATATATATATATATATATATATATATATATATATATTTTTTTTTTTCCACCAAACGCCCCAAAGCATTCCTGGATGCACTCGCAGCTGTTGCAAAACCATACGGTTTATTTCATCATGGCAAACCAACAGAAACATTCCGGTTGTTAAAAGTCTTGTTCCGACGCATTTCGAGGAAACAACCTCTTCTTCATGGGCAGCTTTTCGAATGTCTTGCAGAGAACTCTCAATTACGCATGCATGCAAATCAAGAAGA
Organism: Calotriton arnoldi; assembly: GCA_963921515.1. Classification (NCBI taxonomy): domain Eukaryota; kingdom Metazoa; phylum Chordata; class Amphibia; order Caudata; family Salamandridae; genus Calotriton; species Calotriton arnoldi. The sequence continues at coordinate 897,149 of CAWUFW010004783.1, read as the reverse complement.
AATTGTTAAACTGCGCAAAGATATGGAAGTAAGGTTAGAAAAATATGAAATAGAAATTCAAGAACGTAAAAAACGAAAATATATAAGAGATGAGCAAGACTACCGGTATGGAAGAACCCTTACATTTGCAAAACGGTTCGAAACATTGAAAAAGAACTATCCCATACAGGCTTCTAAAGCAACTGACAGTACTAGTGCAAGTGAATCAGATCTGAGTGAGGGAGAGCAGAGCAGTGGAACTATTTCTGGGTTAAAAACCAACTTTTTAGAGTAGATGCGTTTAATGCATGTGGACCAAACCCTGTCACGAGGAAGAGGCCGCGGAAGAAATGTGAATCGAGGACGAGGAAGAGGAGAGAATGCCTCACCAGCACCAGAAAAACCCGACGTGTAAAACGGAAGAAGGCAATACCCATTGCGCAATCGAAAATGAATAATGTCAATCTGATCGTAAATCTCTCCAAACATGTTCTCACACCAGAAGAAGAATCTGCACTGAACAAAGGTCTATCCTTCTGCCCAGAGAGCCACTATGACCACACACAAGTGAGAATTGATCTGTATAAATATATACGCAAGCTGAAACTTGCTAAAGTACATGCCAGCCGAAAAATTAATGAAAAGGATGCAAACATATCTGGAGAAATGGGTGGTCTTGCTCAAACATCAGAACCAATGATCAGTATAGACCAAGTACCAGACCTGAAGAATATTTTTGATCTCCTGTATGACCTGAATGAAAATGATATGACAGAGGAGCAAGTTCTTGACCACCTTGCTTTCGAAATGGATAAAAGAGTGGACAGTGGTTTAAAAAGAAAATCTAGATACTGCCCTGTCCTGCCACCTGGGAATCGATTTGATCAATTCAGTGAAGCGATAGTGGAAGAACTCGAGAAGATATCAAATACGAAAAATGAAAATCAAAGGGAGAATCTAAGCAAAAAGGAACGGGAAGCAATCAAAAATTTAATGAAAAATAAAGAACTAATAATTAAACCCGCTGACAAAGGGGGAATACCGTACTTATGGACACCCAAGATTATCTATGTGAAGCATACAGACAATTGGATGATAATATTAACTACGGTAGAGTCTCCAATAACCCAATAAATAAAATGACGTGTGACCTGAGTGAGAAATTAACCAAATGGCACAATGAGAACCTTATCAGCGAGGAAGAACTAAAATTCTTGATGAATGAATTCCCAGTTATTCCAACAATATATTTTTTGCCAAAAATACACAAGACACTCAACCACCCACCAGGAAGACCAATTGTGTCCTCGTGCGATTCATTGTATGAGAACATCTCGGAATACGTTGATCGATTCCTTGCCCCAATAGCCCGAAGCATGAGCTCTTACATCAGAGACACTGGGGATTTTTTACGAATTCTGGATGGCATTTCTTGGAATAGCCAATTCCTATTTGTAACTATAGATGTTGTATCATTATATACATCAATACGACATGAAGTAGGACTCAAAGCATGCAGCTATTTTCTTAAACAAAGAAAAATTTCGGAGATGAAGCATACACAAATGCTACTTACCATGATTGAAATGTGCCTCACAAATAATATCTTCTGCTTTAATAAGGAATTTTTTAAACAGCTGTGTGGAACTGCGATGGGCATTTCGTTTTCAGTGAACTACGCTAACATCACAATGGGGTGGTGGGAGAAAACAGTGGCCTGGGATGTGGATAACCAAGATGATCTGGACAGGATTATACTATGGGTTCGTTATATAGACGATTTGTTTTTAATATGGAATGGAACTGAAAAAGAATTCCAAGACTATTATAACAAACTGAACACTAACCAAGTTGGTCTATCTTTCACATGTAACATGAGTAGAACTGAGATCCCTTTCCTTGACACTCTAATATTCATCAAAGATGATCAAATACAGTCTACGCTCTATAGGAAAGAAACAGCCACTAACAGTATCCTGCACGGAACCAGCTTCCACCCAAAACCCCTAATGAACAGTATCCCCTATGGGGAGTTCATGCGGATGAAACGCAAATGCTCCCAACCAGAAGACGCAGAGGAAAAAATCCAGGAAACCATGGAGAGATTAAAGCAGAGAGGGTACAGAGAAACCACACTGAAGAAAAATAAAAGAAGGATTGACCTCAAATCAAGAGCAGAAACTTTGACATCGAAGGCAAAACAGGAACATAATGAAGGAGAAAAAGTTCTGAGATTCATTACTACCTACAGTAAAGAAAGTGGTATAATCATGAACAAAATTAAAAAACATTGGCATTTGATTGCGAAAGATCCGGATATAGGACAATTGATTAGTCCTAAACCAATAGTGACATATAGAAAAACAAAATCCTTGAAAGATATGCTTGTGAACAGTTATTTCAAACAAAAAGAAGAAACCAATTGGCTAGTGGAACAACGAAATGGGTTCATAAAATGTAATTCATGTAAAGCCTGTAAGATCGGAAAAAATATGAAAACTATTACTGAACCGAATGGAAATACAATAATGCTAAACAAGAAAATCACATGTACCACACAGTATGTGATCTATATCATCGAGTGTACCTGTGGCCAAAAATACATTGGCAGCACGATCTGCCCTCTGAAAAAACGCATTCTTGAGCACATTCGGGCAGTTAAGAATAAAGACCATTCATATGCAACTGCGAAACACATGATCCTGTGCCAAAATGGGTACTGGCGGGCAATGTGTTACTATGGAATTGATACTATCATGCCAGATGAACGAGGCGGAAATAGAACAAAAAAACTGCGCCAACTTGAGTCTCGCTACATCATTAGACTTAATACCAAGACCCCGAGAGGGATGAATAATGATGAAGAACTGTATGTACATCTAGAGTAAATATTCATGTAACTTACAACAGGACACTGATGGACTTTTTGAATAGGGTACCAGTCCCTTCTCCTCTCTCTCCCCTCTCTCTCTCTCCCTTCTTCTATCCCTACCCCCCCTTTCTTCCCCTCTCACCTAAGCTTTTTTCTCCCCTTTTATTCCCTTCTTTCCTTCTCCCCTTCTTTCGCACACTTTTCTTTTGTTAAATTGAAAGAATTGATCGTATATCTAGAGGAAATATCCAATCATTTAATGATAGCATATAGACAGATTCTCTAAAATATGGCAAGGCACTAGTCCTTTCCCTAAATAAAATATTTCCTTCTTTTCCCACCCTAATATTTATTTTTTCCTCTTTCTTCCTTCTTTCATGTCCCCTATTTTTCTTATTGCCGCTAGCAATTAATGATTACTTATGTACTATACAAACAAACTAGGCACCATATATAATTGAATATGAAAATTATTCTGTCTGATATTATATCAGCAGATTATTTAGCCTCCATTACAATTAATTGTCTTGTAAATAACAGTAGAAATGATTCCTTTCTTGTAAATATTATAAATACACATTTTTATATGCACTACAACTCCCATAATGCCACATTAAGGCCAAATGGGTGTATATATAGTGCAATGAAGAAAGGACTCACTGACCGTGAGCAAGGCCGTGAGAGGGCTGAAATGCGTTGGTTGAGCCGTGCAAATAAACGCATTTTGAAAATCTCTTCCTGAGTGCCGCGTCAATGGTTTTGTGAAGTGGAATTTGGGGCCAGGATCCGGCCCTTACGCAGAGCACCCGCTGTGAGTGTGCACCGGAGATCAGGATCACTTTGTGGACATATATATATATATATATATATATATATATATATATATATATATATATATATATATATCACTGAAAAAACCATAGGTTTCAGACACGTTATAGTTAGAAATTAGCATTTAAAAAACCTTTGAAATTCACAGAAAAAACCATAGGTTTTAGGGACAGTTATAGTTAGTTGGACATTTCACTCGTACAAAACCATAGAAATTCCCCCGTTATAGTTAGTTCAGCTAACTATAACTTGTGCCCCTGCAATGCACTGCTGATGATGTCACATATTACATCACTCATGACATGGTCAGTGACATCACTGATGACATCACTGATGACATCTCAAATGACATCACTGATGACATCAGTGAATTTCAAAGGTTTTTTAAATGCTAATTTCTAACTATAACGTGTCTGAAACCTATGGTATCTTCAGTGAATTTCAAAGGTATTTTAAATGATAATTTCTAACTATAACGTGCCTGAAACCTATGGTTTTTTCAGTGAATTTCAAAGGTTTTTTTAAATGCTAATTTCTAACTATAACACCCCTAAAACCTATGGTTTTTTCAGTGAATTTCAAAGGTTTTGTAAATGACAATTTTTAAATGTATTAATTGTTATATTTATTTTTTTGATACTGATTTACTACATTTTTTTAAACTATTTATTTTTACATATTTTATTTTTTAAATTACATTGTAATTACATTATACATTACATTACAAAATATACTTTCTCAGAATGAATTACTTTAGTTTAAATACTTTGCAAATAGGCAATAGACTTTTAAGTACAGTAGTTACAGTTGTTGCAATGGGCAACACAATTTCAAACACAATGCAACATTGAGCTCAATGTGAATTTGTAGTTAAATGCAATTAGTTACTTTATGGATTACTTTTTCTAACCACAGGACTGGATCCTAGATTCAGTCCTGGGACATCTCCTGTAAACAGTTGAGTAAAAGCGTTTTGGTTACAGTAGTGATTTTTAAAGAATATTATTGTATTTTAAAAGTTGACACTTAGAAACTTTTTCACATAGAATCACCAATGTTATCCTATGGGAGGAAATTCACTTAGCAGGTAAGTAGTGTTATCGTTACTTTTTCTTACTCAGTGGTGGATCCTGAATCCACACTGGTGCATCTCCTGTATACAGTTGAAAGAATGCGTTTAAGTCATACAGGCGATTTTTAAGGAATATTTGTAGTTTGTGAAAATCGACACTGAAACTTTTCTGCTGAAAACCAGACAATGGATTCCTATGGAAGGAAATACAAGTTACTGGTAAGTACGGTTAGAATTACTTTTCAGGGTCAGTGCTGGGCTAAAAGATGCAGCACTGGGTTCTCTCCTGATAACAGGTGAGTAAATCGGAATTCGTAGTTCGGCTGATTTTAGAGGAATATTATAAAGTTCCAAAACTCCACACTTAGAAGAATTTCCAAGTGAAACCAGTCAATGTTAGCCTATGGAAGGAAATTCAAGTTACTGGTAAGTCCGGTTAAAATTACTTTTCAGGATCAGTACTGGGCTCTAAGATGCAGCACTGAGGTCTCTCCTGATAACAGGTGAGTAAATCGGAATTCGTAGTTCGGCTGATTTTAGAGGAATATTATAAAGTTCCAAAACTCCACACTTAGAAGAATTTCCAAGTGAAACCAGTCAATGTTAGCCTATGGAAGGAAATTCAAGTTACTGGTAAGTACGGTTAAAATTACTTTTCAGGATCAGTACTGGGCTCAAAGATGCAGCACTGAGGTCTCTCCTGATAACAGGTGAGTAAATCGGAATTCGTAGTTCGACTGATTTTAGAGGAATATTTGCACAATGGTGAAGGAAGGGGGTGGGGCCTGAAGTGACATGTCTGCAAACACGCCCTGTGGCGCGTTTTAAGTTGGAGAATTAATTCCTCCTCAATCCTGAGGGTCCCTAGGGGCCAACTAGCCCACCAGGAACCTCCAGTATGCGCCAGGGGGCTGCGTTGCAGAGAGGTGTACAGAGGCCACGCCCCTTTTTACAACACTCTGCAACGCAGCTCCGTGGCGCTTACTGGAGGTACCTGGTGGGCTAGTTGGCCCCCAGGGACCCTCAGGATTGAAGAGGATTTAATTCCCCATCTTAAAAAGCGCCACGGGGCCTGTTTACACACATGTTACCTGAAGCCCCGCCCCCTCCCTTCACCACTGTGCAAACGCGCCCCGTGGCGCACTTTAAGTTGGGGGATTAAGTCCCCTTGAATCCTGAGGGTCCCTGGAGTCCAACTAGCCCACCATGTACCTCCAAAAAGCGCCACAGAGCTGCGTTGCAGAGAGGTGTAAAAAGGGGCGTGGCCTCTGTACACCTCTCTGCAACGCAGCCCCCTGGCGCATACTGGAGGTTCCTGGTGGGCTAGTTGGCCCCCAGGGACCCCCAGTATTCAAGGGGAATTCGTTCCCCATCTGCAAACGCGCCAGGGGACGCGTTTGCAGACTGCTGCAGGGTGGGGGCGGGGCCTCCGGCACGATGCCGGTCTTTTTTTTATTTATTTTTTTTTGTATGGGAGGGGGGCTGCGTGGCCCCCCTTCCCTTGGCCTCTTTTGGCCCCGGGGACCCCATCCCCCGGGGCATGAGGATTTTCATTTTTTTTAAAAATTAAAATAAAACGGGAAGGGGGCCGCGTGGCCCCCCTTCCCTTGGCCTATATTGGCCCCGGGGACCCCATCCCCCGGGGCATGCCCTCTTTTTTATCAATTTTAAATATTTGGAGGGGGCTGTGTGGCCCCCCTCATCAGGCCATTTAAGGCCCCGGGGACCCTGTCCCCCGGGGCCGGCCTTTCTGGGTTTTTTTCCCGGTTTTTTTGGGGGGAGGGGGCCGCGTGGCCCTCTTCCCGGGCCACTAGTTGCCCCGGGGACCCCATCCCCCGGGGCTGGCCCTCTCCGTTGGGGACTGTGGGGGGGTCCCCAATCTCCCCACAGTCCCGCCGGCTCCCCGCGTCCTACGGGAGCCGGCATTGCTTTTCCACATGGAGAGCAGCTAACATGCTGCTCCCCATGTGGAAAAGCAATTGGGTTTGCATTTTGAAAGAGAGAGCAGGTTTCCTGCTCTCGCTTTCAAAATGCAAACCAAGTTTGCTATGACAGGACGGGAGCCGCGAGGCTCCCGTCCTGTCATAGCAAACTACAGTGTCCCGGGGTAGGCACCCCGGGACACTGCAGGAGCCGGCCCTGGGGGGTGGCGGTCCCCAGGGCCATCAAGGGCTCCAGGAGGGGGGCCGCGCGGCCCCCCTCCCTTGAATTGCACAGCCCCGGGGAGGTGGTGGTCCCCGGGGCTCTGGGGGTCCGTAACGGACCCCCACATTTATTTTCTAAGTGCCCCGGGGAGGTGGTGGTCCCCGGGGCATGTGGGGGGGCTGGAGCCCCCCCACACGTTATTAAATTTTAAAAAAAGAAGCCCCGGGGGGTGGCGGTCCCCGGGGCTGCGGGAGGGCAGGAGAGCCCTCCCGCACCATTTTTTTTATAAAGCCCCGGGGGGTGGCGGTCCCCGGGGCTTGGGGGGCCTTAGAGGCCCCCCATATAAAACATAAACCCACCCCCGCATGCCCCCGGGACTTCTTATCGGCAGGATCCGCGCACCCTGAGCGCATCCTGCTGATTTAAAAAAAAAAAATGCTTTTTTCTGCCCAGGGGTCCTTGTGGGACCCCCTGAGCAGACCTAGAGGGTCAGGGTGTTTCTACCCTGCCCCCTTTTTGCGCTTTGCGCACTTGTTTCTGTCCCTCGGTTCTACCGAGGGACAAAATGGCTGCCAACACTTCCTGATTTGGAGTGTTGACAGCCAATTAGCATGCAGCTCGTGATCGGGAGGGTGCGCGAATCTGACGCGGCCATAGATATATATGTGATTTTCATTTTGATTTTCACAGGAACTACTGAACGGATTTACACCATTTAACAAAAAGGGTTCTTTCTGAACCAAGAACTACCTCTTTGCCAAATTTGGTGTAATTCCGTTCAGCAGTTCGGGCTGTAGCCGTGGCTAAAGTTTCCTATGGGAAAATGAATGGGGAAAACACGTTTTGGGACCCCCCTTTTTTCTCAGCCCCCGCTTGACGAATCACCCCGAAACTTTCAGGGTAGGAGCGGACCGGAGCGGGCCATAAAGTTTGAAAATTTCGCGAAGATTCGTCAACCGACGCAAGAGTTATTTCAAATAGAATGTCGCAGATTTCCTATGGAAAATAGGTCCTAACTATAACTATCTACTGGCGACCGCCAGTAGATAATATATATATATATATATATATATATATATAAAGTCATAAGAAACTGCCACAATGCCGTACGCCTGCCCTTCGGTGTCGGTGCCAGCAGTGGTGGCAGAAGCCATGAATATACAGAAAATCCAAACCAGAATGGAAGGAGGCTGCACACCACTGAAATCCACGAGTGATTTATTATGTGCAAACAACGCGCTTCAGCTGAAACGGCCTTTGTCAAGTTTACAAGCCCAGATCCAAGCGCCATTACAAATACATGACATCATCATAGACATAGAAAAAATCTTTAAAATGAATATGTGAATCGATATTGAAATTTAAAGTGAAGAGGCCCAAAATTGAGCCTTGTAAACAGTGATAGATAGTAACTCCAATGTAGATAAATAAATATATCGAATGTCATCAATTTCACTATTATGTACATCCATAAACTAAAAAACAGACTCTTTACAATGTTGACGTCATGATGGAAATCGAAAAAATATACGTATGTTCTAAAAACATTTAGAAAATACATGTTCTGTGGATAAATTAATCTGAGTAAAAATCTATCCGGTAAGATTATATATTGACATTAAAAACCAGCAAACTTCTTTGGAGCCGTAGCTCCCGCAATGCAATATAACATCATAAATACATTCCTGGTACGGAACAATATCATTAGGTTAATTTTGGTATCTGACACCATGATAAATGAACGTCAAAATCTCATTATCTCAACTTTGAAATTACAATCTCTGCACTGATGATGTTATTGAGAATGGCTTCGGAATGGGCAAAGCGATTTACTCAGTGTATAATAAGTGAAAATGACTTAACATATAAAGTACGGGTGTATGCCATACATAATTGGTATAAAATACTCCTAAGTTGGTAAGTTGTATACAATACCAAATGGAGAATACACCAAGACCATCCCATCTATCATAATGATGGATGGTCGGACTAAAGAAAATCCTGGTATTTGCATATAGAGAGATCGAGAGACAAGATCATGGGCAAGTGCCCTAATGCTGCAAATAAATCTATAGATGAAAATAACATCTAAGAAACCAGGTCCAAAGTCTAAAAGTATGGCCAACCGTAGTGTTTCCTATGTGCACCCAAATGTGTGAAAAAAATGATGAGACATCTCATCACTTAAAATATGTGAGGGAATATAATAATAAAAAATATAGGCAAAAAAAAAGGGGTATTACAAGGAAAAGTTACTCAAAAAATTGGGGGGAAAAAATTCAATTACTGAACAATACAAAGGAACTTTCAGAGACAGTGAATAAGATACAGAACTAAAATCCTATATGTGTCGACAGTTCTTCCTCCCTATTCAACCCAAAAGACATTCTCGTATTGAGATCAATGATATAACGAGATTCGAGGATGCGTAGATGTTTCTCCCTGTCGCCTCCTCTTATGTGTTTCATTACTCTATCAATCCCACAGAACTTCAAAAGCTTATTGTTACTGTTGTGAGTATTATAAAAATGCCTGGCTACCGGGTAATTGAAATCAAGATTAGTTATCGTTCTTTGATGTTCCAAGACATGTTTCTTAAGTTGTAACTTCGTGCTCCCTACATACTTGAGGCTGCACGGGCACTTCAAAACATAAATCACAAAATCAGTGGTACAAGTGATAAACTTAGAAATTTGTTTCTCCTTGCCATTATATGTTTGGAAACTTTTGCAGCTCTGACTATATTTGCAGGCTTTGCATGAATTGCACTTGTAAGAACCTTTACCTGTTTGTAACCAAGTGGCAGACGATTCAGTTTGTAAGAAACTTTAGACTAATTTGTCCTTAAGGGATCTTGGCCTCCTGTAGGTCACTTTGGGGGAATCCCCTACACTTTTGCCTATTACGGGGTCTGCTTTGACGAGAGCCCAGTGTCTCATCATGTTTTATTTGAGACTATGAGATCTCGCATTGTATCCAGTGATCATTCTATGAATATTAGTGGATTGTTGTTCCAATGATGTTTTAGTTTTTCTGTTACTAAATAGGACCTCCGTCTGCTTTACATTCTGTAGTTTAGTGCTAGCCTGAGATAGAATCCTGTCAGAGTAGCCCCGCCTTTTGAACCTCTCTAACATGTTGGTCCGTTCTCTTTCATACCCAGCATCCGTGCTGCAATTTCTGCGAGCACGTAATAGTTCTCCATATGGTATGCTGTTTAATAGGGAAGTGGGATGGTGACTGCATGCATGTAAAGTACTGATGCCCGCAGTCTCTTTTCTGAAGAGATTAGTCACCAATTTGTTATTCTGTACTGTGATCTTAATATCAAGAAATTCACAGGCTGATTCACTCAGGCTATGTGTGAAACTTAAATTCAAGTTGTTGCAAGATAAGGACTCGATGAATTCTAGGGCTAGTTCTCTCCCTCCATCTCAAATGATGAAAAGATCATCGATGTACCTTAGCCATAAAGGCACATGTTCAGTATATTGTTCATTGGTATCCGTCCATACCACCTGCTCCTCCCACCAGCCCAGGGCCAAATTTGCTAGGCTGGGGGCGAAGCAGTTGCCCATGGCTGTACCAGATTTCTGTTGATACAGTGTTTGATCGAATAAAAAAATATTTTCCTTCAAACAATATAGCGTCATTTGTTTCAGCATCAGAGTATGGTCCAACATCTCAATTGGTCGTCTCTGAAGATAGTACATGCATGCATTTATACCCTGTTCTTGATCAATACAAGTATAGAGCGAACAAACATCTAAGGAGATCATTAGAAAACCTTTTTCCCATTTGATATCATGGATTCTCTTGAGAAAATCTGTACTGTCTTTACAGTATGAACTTAAATCAGTCACAAAAGGTGCTAAAAAGTAATCTAAGAACATAGATGTATTCTCCAAAAGTCCTCCATTCGAGGATACAATAGATCTCCCCGGTGGCTTGGTTGCATGCTTATGAACCTTCGGTAATAGATATAAACATGGAATCCGAGGGCTATTGGTTTTCAAGAATTTGTGTTCGTCATCATCTATCAAAGCCAGTTCCCACCAATTATTGAGCATTTCATGATATTTACCAATTGTATTTTCATATGTTACCCAATTGATGATTTCATAACAGGTGAGATCGCTAAGCTGTCTGTTAGCTTCTGCCTTGTAGTCTATTGTATCCATCAGAACAATAATTCCCCCTTTGTCCGAGGGTTTGATCACAATTTTGGGATCTTGCAATAAATTGGTTAACGCATCCCTTTGACCTTTTGTTAGATTATCCTTGATACAATAATTATTCTTGTTTCTTTGTTGTACCAGTTCATGGATTATCACTGAGTGGAATGCTTCTATATTGTTATGTGCAACATTTGGATTAAATCTAGATTTCATTTTCATGCCACTACTGCACGTTGCACCTGTAGGGAAGCCCATGATATTTAACATGGCCCCCACAATGTTATCGTTGCTGGTAACCATATTGCTGTCTAATTCATGGATCTCAAGAATAGAATCTATATCCTAAATGGTGAAAGTAGTAGAAGTACTGGAAGCCTGTTGTGTTGTGATGATACGATTTCGCTGCTCCTGATGTTTGGGCATTTTATGAAGTTTCATCAATTTCAATTTCCTTATGAACAAGAATAAATAAATTTGTGTGTCCACATAATTCCAATCAGTCGTAGGACAAAAGGATAATCCCAGTTGCAATAGGGATTCTTCGTATGATGTTAAAACACGTGATGATAGATTGATAATAGATTTGTCTGTAGTTTCAAGATCAGATTTGTTTTTATACCAGAATTTGTTTCTACCCCTCTTCTTGTTAGTCTTTGTTTTTCTTTTTGTTGGCGCCTCTTCCTCTTGGTTTTCCTCGACCTCTTCCTTCTTCTTTCAACGGTGTTCGGTCATGTGTCGTTTGTTCCTGTTGTTGTTTTAACAATTGAAACTTGTATAGGAAAGTCAGGCAGCGCAATCCTAAAGGGATGGCGGGAGTTTGCCTCTCTGTGTCTGAGCTCAAGTCGGAGCTAGAATCCGTGGAAGCAATGTCTCGTGGCTTTTGTTGCTGAATAAATTTGCGATCTCGTTGAGCCCAATCGAAGCGCTTGGCATACGTTAAGATTCTGCCCTCAGCATAATCTCTTTTGTCTCGTAGAAATTTGCGCTATTTCTTGGCTGTTATTGCATCCTCATAAGACTTTAGACGGCCCTCCAGGGATTTTTGAAATTCGATTAGTACCTTGTCCTCCTTATGTTTATCCAGCTCTGAACGTAAGGTAATTAGTTCCTGTCTTGTTTGTTCCAAATCGATCTTTGCGTATTTGACCAAGATTTCTAGCATTCCTTTGCATATCTTGGCCATATACAGTGCCCATTCATTAAGGAGTTCCGGGTTCGGATTCTCATTTGTCGGTATGATTGAGATTCTTAATCCCCTAGGTACCCAGCTGACTTCAATATAGTTTGTTAGGGAGGTCACCTCCCACCATTTATTGAGTTCAGGCTTTGTGAGTTTTTCTAATAGATTCAAATTCTGTTTTAGGGTTGACTCTTGAATCCCTTGTGAAGTTTCTGTGGCCTTTGGTATCTGATAAGTATCAGTATTCTCATTGAAGAGGGAGAGTGCGACAGCCTGTCTCTCTGTTGCCCATTCCGAAGCCATTCTCAATAACATCATCAGTGCAGAGATTGTAATTTCAAAGTTGAGATAATGAGATTTTGACGTTCATTTATCATGGTGAAAGATACCAAAATTAACCTAATGATATTGTTCCGTACCAGGAATGTATTTATGATCTTATATTGCATTGCGGGAGCTACGGCTCCAAAGAAGTTTTCTGGTTTTTAATGTCAATATATAATCTTACCAGATAGATTTTTATTCAGATGAACTTATCCACGGAACATGTATTTTCTAAATGTTTTTAGAACATACGTATATTTTTTCAATTTCCATCATGACGTCAACATTGTGAAGAGTCTGTTTTTTAGTTTATGGATGTACATAATAATGAAATTGATGACATTCGATATATTGATTTATCTACATTGGAGTTATAATCTATCACTGTTTACAAGACTCAATTTTGGGCCTCTTCACTTTTTAAATTTCAATATCGATTCACATATTCATTTTAAAGATTTTTTCTATGTCTATGATGATGTCATGTATTTGTAATGGCGCTTGGATCTGGGCTTGTAAACTTGACAAAGGCCGTTTCGGCTGAAACGCGTTGTTTGCACAGAATAAATCACTCGTAGATTTCAGTGGTGTGCCGCCTCCTTCCATTCTGGTTTGGATTTTCTGTATATATATATATATATATAGATATATATATATATATATGTATATTGATTCAATGAATGTTTGCATGTTGAAAACACATAAATACGTTCCTCACCTTCTTATTCAGGAGTAGGAGGAGTCTTCTGAAGCCAGGGAGAAGGAGCAATCATGGGTGTGTGCAGTTCCTGCACTTAAACAAGCAAAAAAGATAAAAGAGTGCAGCGAAAGTAATAAATAACATAATGAATAACAGCAAATGTAACAGGGGCAGTCCTCATGGGAGGATATAACATTCCAGAAGCAGAGACGACTAAGTGTATTCCCCAATGAAAAGCCAGCATTATTAAAGGACAGTAAGAGGAACCAATGAAAAAGATGGTTGTTTTTTGAAGTCCATATCCTAGATTTGCTGCCTAGGTGAGACCTAAAAATAATAACGGCTGACGTGTTTCAGCTCCACGCCTTCAACAGGGCCACACAGTGACTCTCAATGGTAATTCTTATATTACATAGTCCTTCCTGAATCTCATTAGCCCAACCACTAGAACGCTCCACATAACTTTTTCAAAGATTTTTTGGACCCATTTTTTCCTCCATTTTCTCAACAAGAGAATTTTATCTCCGTTATCGGACAATTGATGCCACATTTCAGAAACACATTGGAGCCATTTCACAGTTTTACTTTTTAATAATTACAATTGATTCATCAATTATCTGGTGCATTTCTCCATCATCAGTGTCACAAACACCTTTTTCTCTTCATATAGTAATGGAATATAAACCCACATCTAGTTCAAATAAATGCCACAATAATTGCCACAGTAAAAGCACCTAATGCCTCAGGTACTTTTAGACATTTAGGGCAACACACCATGAGCATGTATCAATGTCTCCAAATTTTCTAAAGTGCTAGTGCTAATATGTGAAATGATATATTCAAAAGGCGGCATAGGTAGTCAACATTTTGACAGTTCCATTTTCATAATGTGCTGCTACATCTAAGATGTTTTTTAAGTGACATGTGTTGTTCTAAAAATTTTAAACATCATATACTTGTTCCTTTTAAGCACTAAACCATTGTTCATCAATTTTTCTGGTGCATTTGTCCATTTAGGATGTTTTTAAAATGACACGTGCTGTTCTTAAAATTGTTAAAATTATACAAATCATATACATAGACAATGAATCATTGTCCATCAATTTTTAGGTGCATTAGTCCATTAATAGTGTCATATGTAATTCTTTCTTGGAAGAGTAGGACTGAATGACACATTTCCTCCAGTGCTACAATAATTATCACATTATGCCACATCAAAGCATTTTCTACCCCAGGTATGTCCGGAAGATTTTAGACAGTGTATATTCATATAATGGCCCATAGGAGTTTATAGACATTCTCCTGCCAAAAATCAATCACAATTCCACATGGGCATGTATCAATACCCCCAAATTCTTAAAGTGCTAGTGCTTATGTGCAATGTAATACAATTGAAAGTGGGGTCTGTAGTTATAATTTCCGCTGTTGCTGTATTCTGAAGTGCTGCTGCATATAAGAGTTAGTCTTAAAGTTGCACGTGCTGTTCTTAAATCATACCATGATATAACTCATCCTTATACATATATACTAGTCCATAAGAATGTCATAAATATATCACTGCCACAGTTATAGGATTCTAAGGTTGGTTCATTATTTAGCCTTTTCATAGGAGGAGCTGGGAAAGTGCAAAGATGGTATAACTAAGTGTATATGTTGTGCAATGATTTTTCAAATATCTTATTTGTAGGCCTCCAACTCTAAAGTGCTAATGTTTCTGTTTAATATCATAAAGTGGTATGTGCTACTACTCGATCACAAATCTGTCTATTCGATCACATTCACACAAGGCTCATTACGTGAAAACATTTTTCTCTCTCTGTGGATGCGGTCTACTAGGTTGAACATAATCAATGCTACTCCATCAACTCTTATATACATTCTATTCATATCTGTGTTCTTTTCATTTTTTCAATTTTTTCATTTTTACATATCATCACAACCGATTATGAGACATTTCATATCATATGAGATGATCACAAACATGCATGTTTAGGAGGTGCCAAAATTTTAGAATCACAACCTCCCAAATCGTTACAGCAACGCCCTTGGTAGAGAAATGTATTTTTAAAACTTCCAGCACAGTTCAATGATCAATCTGAGAATGTGAAACTAAAGTGAGAAGATAGTTGCATGGTAGGGAGCGGTCCAGTGCTCATTATGGCTCAATCAGTAATCACTATGTCTTTTTTATAAATTCACAGATGAACATGTAGTTCTGCTTCCATGTTATGACCCCACGGAATCTCTGTGCCCAGTGTCATGATTAGTTGTTATTCTTTTCTCCTCTGCTCTCTTTCCATATCCCCTCCTCATGGTTGGGCTTTAACGTGCGTGTTTAATCACAAAGTACTCGAAGCTTGCCAAAGATTGTTCATGGTACTGCTCGCAGTGACAAACCATAGGCTGATTCTTGTTGCCATTTATGATGGCTTGCATATGTTGCAAGATTATTTTTTTCAACTTGTTGATGAAATGAAATAGAGTCTTCATCCTTTGAGTTAATTAAAACCATAACAATATATTGTTAAAACTGGGCATATTATGACAATTATGATTCACGTATTAAAAACTTATAGTCACCAACAGTACATTTGCAGGAGGAAGAGACAATGTTCAAACAAATGCACCAAACAATTTTTAACCTAAAGTGCTTTTGTGCTCTTCACATCATATTGGTGTGGGGCAAGATGTTTGCTCAATTTAGTTTCTCATACAAAAGCATTTTACCAGTTGCAGTTGAGCTGCGGATCGTTTGGGTCAAGACACTTTAGTATTGCAGCTCTGCAGGTCTGAATGCCCCTTGCATTAAAAAAATGTTTGTATGCAATAAATGTCGATTTGGTTTTAAAACGGGACATATGCAGATCAAGTGAACAAAGTCCTGCTTTGCTGCCCCACAGAGGGTACAAGACACTGGCCCATTATATTTCCAGGCTGGTTGATCAGCATTAGACGGAAGTGATCCAAGACGTATTGCTAGTAGCTTTCTTTTTAAATATAGGGAGTATGTTATGGTCAGATATGCTGCGGGTTGTAGTACTGAGTATAATTTCAATACCATCCACACATGGGAGCGTCTGCTGAATGCATTTTTATCTTTGATTAGTGAATGCCTCTTTGTCACTTTATTCAGTGTTTGTCGAAATGTCGAATATGGTAGGTTCTGTTGCCAAAGATTTGCCACATTTGTTGACTTTATTGATGACTGAAACTACTTGTGGTAGGCTGATCGAGGATCATCTTCCTGTGCATTCCAGATAGCGGTGTTGAGTAGATTCTGATGGTTTATCCAGACTTTGTACCACAGTTTTATTGTTGCATACCTTCTGGCTAGATGTTGCTGCAGTAAACCAAATTCCAGGTGGACCTGTGCTGGAGAGGAGTTCTGTGGTAAACCAAATACTGTTTTGTATGTCTTTATTTGAAGTCTTTTAAGGATTACTGCATCTTTACCATGCTGAGCGTCACTCGCGTAGGGCAGGGTCGGCTAGAGTTTTGCTTTAATAACAGCTAATAATGGTTTGAACGATGGACCATTTAAGCTCTTTGCTATGGTACAAAAGGCATTTATCAACCCATTTCCTTTCTTAATTAGATTATCATTGTGTGTTTAAAAGTTAAATCAGTTGCCTATGTGTGAGCTGAGGTATTTGTAGTTTGTTACTGCCTCCAGGTTTGTGTTACCTAGTTTAAACGATTGTTGCGCTTGGGGGCAATGGCTTACGGTCATAACTTTTGTTTTTGCTGTATTAGTTTCTAAAAAGTTTTCCCTTGGTGAAATGTTCCAGTTTATTTATCCCTCTTTGAAGACTTACTCTTGTGTGGCTTAACAGAACTACATTGTCTGCATAGGATAGGAGCGTAAGAAATAATGGACCTAGGTGTGGTGGATGCGAGTTTACCTGATCGAACTTTGGCGAGAGATCAGCCATAAAAAGGTTAAACACGTGAGGGGCTAAGACGCAACCTTGTTTTAGACCAGCTTCAGTATGTATTTTCCTCGTGAGTCTGGTGCCATCTGCTACTTCAACTTGCATCCACGTATTTGTGTAGAGCTGCGTTATGGCTCGGAGGATTGGTCCTGGGAGGCCCCATTGCCTTAGTTTGTTCCATAAGATTCCTCTGTTGGCTGTGTCAAATGCCGCCTTGAAATCTATAAAGCATAGATATAGATTTTTCTGCTGCCGGACGGCCTTGTCTGCCATTAATCCTAAAGCTAGGATGTTTGTGATTTTACCAGAGCACCTGCAAAATCTGGTCTGGTTAATAGGGATTATGTTGTTGTTATCTGACCAGTCTACCAGGTCTCTAAGAACCAGTGAGGCGTAGTATTTTGCTTCCGAGTCTCTTAAAGCAATCATTCTGTAATTTGCTGGTTCTTTCCGGTCCCCACCTTTGTATAGAGGGTTATTTATAGAGCCTCTCCAGCTCTCTGGAATGATGCCCGAGCTGCTCACTTCGTTGTATAAACGAGACAACGGGGATGCCCAGAAGTCCGGGTCCAATTTAAATATCACCTGGGGGATTCAATTTGGACCTGGCGCACCGTCCATTTGGCCTGTCTTATTACTTTGGAAACTTTATCTTCTATGTATAGTATTGAAGAATTTTGTATTATATGATTTGCTGTTTTTGGGGTATATTGTGGCTCTTTCGCTGTCTTTATTAACGTGTATACAGGTTCGGCCTGTTCAGTTTAACTATTTGAATGTTGTAGTGTTATCCTCCATTATTGATAGATGTTTAAGTGTTCTTGTGGCTTCGTCCCTTCTATGTTCCACTTTCATAAAGGTGTTGGTTAAGTAAAGTATCCAAGCTGACTCTGTAACACAGGCAGCATTCATTATATTTGATGGTCTTGTGAGGAAAGTTTTCTGTTTGCTTTTTCTTACCCTCCCAGATTTCCTTTTTGTACTGCTTCTTGAGGTTTTTGATTTTTTCCCAAGTGCTTTTGGATACGACAATGTCCCTTATGGATCTTATTGTGCCTCTTAGTTCTTTCCATATAGTCCAAGCTTTTTTACCCAGGCTTTTAGGATGCATGTGCCATGATCTTGTGGAATAGTTTATTATAGGGGCATCATTTAGCAGGTTTGTTAGAAAGGCTACCCAGACAGCTACTTGAGAGCCCACCATAAGATTGTATTTTGTTATCAGGTCCTTAGCTTTGGTGGCTATTTCAGGGAGGGTGTTGCTCGACCATCTTATGCGCTTCAGATTGGTTGTTGATATTTGTCCTGCTTCTGGAGGGGCTTTCATATGCCTTGAGGGAGAGGCAATTAGTTCAAGATGTTGATATGAATGATCACTTTTGGTGGTATATTTAATGCAAAATTCTTTTACTAAGGTGAGCAATGGTAAGGTGAGTATCGTACAGTCTATTATGGACCGTGCCTTCTCCCCATAATATGTGAAGTTCGGGAGTCTGTCCTGTTTGGTTCAGCCATTTATTACCCTCATGCCCAGATACTTAGATCTGTCACTAGTTTAGGTCCTCTTGAATCATATTGTTTAAGGGTTGCAAGTGCTTGGGATTGCACTGCCCATATTGCGTTTTCCGTGGTTAAGTGGTCGTCTTCTTCTGGTGTATATATTAGGTTAGAGTTAAAATCCCTGGTTACTATTATGTCCCGGGATGGGTTCTCAAACCTTATTTCCATCATGACAATGGTCAGTTTGCGGAATAGGGCATTTTTTCCCTCACTCCTTGGATGTGCATAAATGTTTATAAGAATAATTGTATTTGCTCCTTTACTGTGCCCCAAGTTGATGTTAATCAGTTGCATATCAGCTGTCGTGGCAGACATTTGAACTGTCGTAATTTTGAATGCTGTGGAGATGTAAACAGCAAGGCCACCTTTTGGCCTACCATGTCGTTGAGATCATGTTGCTTTTACGTGGTGTAGGGTGTAGCCTGCCACTTGACCTGGGGTGATCAGCCATGTTTCTTGAAGGGCGTGCTGGCTTAAAGTTGGTATTACTGCTGTTAAACTTAGGACATTTCCTCTGTTCAGGTAATCCTGAGGGCCCTGTGATATGTACTTGGGAGTTAGTACAATATGGTTATTTTTTATTTTGTGCTTGCTCCTCAGTTTTTGACAGAGGTAAAGGATACATACAGGGGTCCGTTTTTGCTGACTGTTGTCTTGCCGATTATTGCATCATTCTGATGTGGTGTGAATTTATGTTTATTAGTATTTGAGCATTTTGGCCTCTGTTTATTTTAGTGCCCTTCTGTAAGACCACTTCTCATGGATTTTTGTTTGATCCATTATTTTCCTTATGAATTCATAGACCTATTTTGAGATCTTCTATTCCTTCATTTGTCGGGCGCGTTGTTTCTTGATCATTTGCAACCAGATCTGCATGACTTTTCCTGTTCCCCTCTTCAGAGTTCTCTGCAGTTTTTAGGAGCTGCATCCTGTGTTCCATGCGGTTCTTTGATTCTGTTGGCATAATCTTTGTTGTTGGTCTTATGGGCTTGTCCAGTGGTTCATGTACACTTTTTGTCCCCTCGGTTTGTTTAGTTGATAATTCTGAAGAGTCCATTAGTGAAGGAATCTCATGAATGTATTTTTGGTCTTCCTCAAGATCTTTATTTGCTAGGTCTTGGTCCTTTGGAATTGCAGCAAATATTGGGTATAATCTATTTCCCGGTTGACCAACATTTCCTTTATGTTGTAGATTTTTTCTGGCCTTCCTAGCACGTTTCCTCTGTCGTTTTGTTTGGTGGAAGGTGAGGGGTTTGTCTTGGTCATTTTGCTGATTAATTGATTGCTCAGGTGAGGCTGTGTTACTGTTATCTGAAACATTCGATGACGATGGAGGGTTTTCTAATTTAAACGTTTTTTTGTCATTTTTGTTAGGTTCTTGCGAAAAAATGGTGATCTCTGACGTGGGTTTATTTAATAATGTGCGGGTTCCCTGAGTTATGGTTGTTTTTTACCAATTACTGAGTCCCGCTTCAGTGTACCATTTGGTGCGGGTATTTGATTACTCTGTTTGCTTTCACTCAGTATGCTCATTAGGATGGTTGGTACTGCACTTAATTTGTCAACTATGGGACCACATGCACAATGAGCTTCTGTTGTGGTAGTAGCAATTTTGTTTATCTGTATTTCAAGGTCCGTCAGTATTTCAAGTTTTGAGTTTACACCAGTAATGTGAGCCGCTATTGTGTCCATTATGTTAATCTGGATATCTGATTTATCCGACTGCATGTTAAGTACCGTAATTGAGGTTTGCAGGGAGTTTATTAGTATGGTGTGCAGGTTTAAAAGGTCCTCCACTTTTATTTCTGGTTTGTCCTCTTTTATCTTTACCATTGTTGTAATGATTGGTTCTTTTTCCCTAATTATCACCTTTGGTGACCTTATTCTGTCTGGTGAGCTATTGCTGCTACACATTTGGGGGGGGTTGTTGTTCATTTTTTGCTTGGTTGTTGCGGTTTGGATTTAAATCGTCATTGCTTATTTGTTCCAGTAAGCTTGATATCTAAATTATTGTTTGGGTTTCCGGTTGTTCTTTAGAAGGCTTACTGCTTTGGTTGGCGTCCATATTCTTTGTTGTAAATTCTAGCGCCTGCATTAAATTCATGTTGTTTGTCAGTGAGATTGATTCAAGCCATGAGTCATTTACTTTGTCCAAGTTAGAATTGTCCTGTGTATACCACTTTTCAATGTCTCTAATCTTGGTGTGGAGTGAACTAAATTCCTGGTGTGCACTTGGGTGTGTATCACTTGCCTATTACTAGCAGAATTTATAGTTTTTGATTCCTCATTCTGAATAGCTATTCCTGTGAGACTCTGATTTTTATTGAGATTTAAGTCCTTTTCTATTGCGATTGAAATCTGGCCTATGTTTAAAATTGGATCTTCTTCCAGTGGGATGTCGAGCTTTTGCGGTGTCAGCGGTTTTGGGAGATCTGTTATTTTATCTGTCGTTGCATAGATAGCCGTTGTTGGATCCTTTAGGAAGGTACATTTCCTAGTGGGATTCAGTGCCCCAAATATATTGTGTCTCACTAGGGTTTTGAAATGATTTTGTTAGATTTCTTGGGAGGGTTTTCGCGCTTTTTGCCATTTTTCTTTGATTTGATGTTTTCTGTGTTGCTTGTTTTCTAACCCTTCCAGATCACATTTTTCTAATTGTGCGTTTTGATACTCAATTAAATTGGGTAACTTTTTGATGGTACTTTTCTCGTTTAGCTTGTCATATCCACATTTTAAGACACATACCACATAATCTGTGTTGCAGGTGATTATGCCATTAACTGTGACTGTGTGACCATCATATATGCAATATCCCTCTTGATTTAATCCATATCAGCAACCTTTACAAGAGTTACATTTAGCAAAGCCCTTAGTATTCTGCAATAACCAATTGCCTTCATGTGAAAAAACATTTAGGAAACATAATAGAAAAGTGGACTCACAACTGTAAGAATATGCAAACACCCAAAGATTATTCCATATCAAAAATCAATTTTTATTATTTTTTCCTTTCATTCTTTTGTTATCTATTAATGTTCTTTTGTTTAAATATATAAAAAGTTTTTTAGGAAAACAGTTGTAAAGAATTCCAAATTATATTTTCACATATATACCCATCACATGATTTTATAACCTAATGCTAATGTGTGTATTCCAGGCATACTTATGCATTCATACTTGTCTGTCTAGTATCATTAGTTTCATCAAAATTGTGGTTTTTCCATGTATGTTCTATTTTTGTTAAAATGTACTAAATGCATCCACCAATTAGTTGGTCAGTTGAATCAGAACAATTTAGTCAAAGAGTTTGATATAACTCTATTTGATTCTTTTTTTATATATATACAGACAGTATAGTGAATTCAAAACAATGTCACACTTTTTAGCATCTAAAAATACATAAGATGAGTAAGGGCATTCATATATGCCATGGCTAAGATTGAAATTCTACGCGCGTTTCGGCTTGACGCCTTCATCAGGTAGCCATGTACGATATGAAACCTGAAAAGTAAGGTTTAAAAACATACCCCTATCTGGCAGATAATTTCTACCAACACGAACCGATATATGAAGATCAATACCAACCCACACACAACAGATTTTCAAAAAAGGTTGCTACCTTTTCTGATACTTCGGATTCAGAAGGGGAAGGGTATAATCACTTCCAACATCAGGGCCCAAGCAGAAATATGTCTGGTGGACTCAGAGGAGACCGTCCTCCTTTTTTAGCCAGGCGTAGGATACAAAAAACAGATGGCGGACGAGATACCAGCCCAGATTTCGAGGGAATTACCCACCACCTCAGAATTACCAACAAGGGCAGAATCAGTACCAGGACGACAACCAATACCTGGTAACAAGACACGACCAATACTGGCGAGAGTAAGTGAGATACCCATCTTCAATCTCAGTGACCAGATCACTGACCCATTTACTGAATCGCTTCTGACAAAAGGTTTATCCTTTGTTCCACACACTGGAGCTAACAGATTTGAAATTTTTCAAGATCTACTCACATTCTTTCGCAAAGTATGACTCCGTGCGTTTTTTGAGGGACAATCTGAGTATATCCAAAATACTGAAAATAGGTCGGGCCTTTCTCCTATATCTACCTTTCTTCCCACACTAGAACAAGTGGGACCCGAAATAGCAATCTTTGACCATGTCGTGTTCAATAAGATGAAAGCTGCAATGAAATATATCCCCTTACCAACATATAACATAACTCAAGAGGAACATACAGCGCTACATAATCTAATTCAAAATAAGAATACAACAATAAAGAGTTGTGATAAGGGAGGTGGCATTGTCCTTATGGACACAAACCAATATGTCACCAACATGGAGCATATGCTTTCCAACACAGAACACTACATACCAATAAAAGTAGACCCCACTAAAAAGGTCTCTAAACTAATTCTGGAAACTACCACACAAGCCCTCGATAAGAACCTCATCTGTGAGAAAGAATGGCAATTCCTAAATGTAAACAAACCTAGAATGGCAGCGATATATGGGGTCCCTAAGATTCATAAACATAGCACTAATCCCCCCTACAGACCCATAGTGACCACTATTAGGTCCGCTACTGAACCGCTCTCTAAATATGTGGATGCAATATTGAGATCATATGTCCCCAAAATTCAGTCATACATACGGGACACAAGAGACATCATTAACAAAGTAGAATATCTTCCGTTTAATAGAATGAGACAGGTCATGGTAACCATGGACATAGAAGCTCTCTATAGTAATATCCCCCAATCTGGAGCAATAGAGGCGGTCATATGGTTTATTGAAACTTTCAAAATTGACTGTCCCAAGACCTTTGTCATAGAATGTCTCACCATAGTCTTACAAGAGAACACCTTTGAATTTAATAGATCCATGTTCAAACAAACCAAGGGAGTCAGTATGGGGGCCTCTTGTGCCCCCACAGTGGCCAATATTTATATGGCTTTTTTTGAATTCAGGTTTGTTTACAATGAGATCGCCCCATTCAGTGAATCCATCCTTAGCTGGTCAAGATATATAGACGATGTCTTTTTTATCTGGTCAGCGGAACCAGAAGAACTTATCGAGTTTATCACCTGGCTAAATCTCTGTGATCCCAACATCTTTTTTACAGCTAACTCAAGTAGCAGCAACGTAGAATTTTTAGATATCATGATCAAAGCGAATGGCCAAAAATTGGAAGTTGATCTCTTCACAAAACCTACGGCCCGCAATACGTTGCTGCATTTCAACAGCTACCATCCGAAAACCCAAAAAAACAGTATTCCCTTTGGACAGTTCCTGTGATTAAGCAGGAATTGTACCAATTTAATAGACTTTGGCACAAGAGCAGTTGAGATGAAAGCAAAGTTTATAGCCAGAGGCTATCCCAATCGCTTAGTACGTGACTCTTACAAAAGAGCACGGTACTATGACAGGCAATATTTGTTGACCCCCAAAAAACCTAAAGAGAATAATAGACTAGTATTTGTTACACGCCACTCCACAATAAATGACAAAATTTGTCATATTGTGAACTCCAATTGGCACATTTTAAATGCCACAAAAGATAGAACTACATCAATTCCAAAACCCCTCTTTGCCCATCGAAAGATAGAACATACAAGGAAAAACCACAATTTTGATGAAACTAATGATACTAGACAGACAGGTATGAATGCATAAGTATGCCTGGAATACACACATTAGCAGTAGGTTATAAAATCATGTGATGGGTATATATGTGAAAATATAATTTGGAATTCTTTACAACTGTTTTCCTAAAAAACTTTTTATATATTTAAACAAAAGAACATTAATAGATAACAAAAGAATGAAAGGAAAAAAATAATAAAAATTGATTTTTGATATGGAATAATCTTTGGGTGTTTGCATATTCTTACAGTTGTGAGTCCACTTTTCTATTATGTTTCCTAAATGTTTTTTCACATGTATTATGTAGACCCTAATTTAGGAAAAGTGATTAGGGGTACCCCTTTTTGTGCAAACTCATAACCAATTGCCTCCTCCAGGGTCAAAGTAACTACATGTCAAAACGTCACTCGATGATCTAGTTTTCCTGGATGTTATCTGTGGGCCAGCATGTGTAATATTCTACAGATGTTCATTATTGCTCAACACATGGCAGTTTTTCAATTTTTTGATACAATGGTGAGATTCACTGTATTCTAGAAACAGTCTTTTCACCTTCTCATCTTTTTATCCAGTGTTTTATCCTGTTGATACAAAAGCTGGTTTCCAACAACACTTTATCTGGCATTGCTCAGGACACTTAAGGGATAGCTTCTTTCCACAAATCTCCTCACCACCCTGTGAACCTCATTGATAAATTCATCATCAGTTGAGCATATCCGTCTAGTCCTCAACATTTGGCTATAAGGAATTCTCCATTTCAATACTCCAGGATGTCCACTGTTTACGTGCAAGATGGAATTTGTGTCGGTTGGTTTTCTTTGTATTTTCGTTGTTAATTTGGCATCAATTATTTTCAGTTCCACATCCAGGAACTCACAATGGAATTTGCTATGTGTTCCATTTCACTTCCTTCCCACAGGATAAATAAATTGTCTGTGAAAGGTGTCCATAACGCCACCTCACTCTAGTACCGCTCATTTTTCTCTGTATATATATATATATATATATATATCCATTTATATATTTACACAGCTGTGGCCGCTGCAGGTAAGAGAGGTGGGGCAGTGGATTTCGAGAGACGACCACAAGGGAAGATTGAATAAATAATTAATTTTCCCTCGTGGTCGTCTCTCGAAATACCCCCCCCCCAGCTGGCCTCACCGCTCTTACCTGCAGCGGACGTGGCTGTATATATATATATATATAAATTCACTGAAAAAACCATAGGTTTCAGGGGCGTTATAGTTAGCTGGACATTTCACTCGTGCAAAACCATAGAAATTCCACTGTTATAGTTAGTTCAGCTAACTATAACTCGCGCCCCCGCAATGCACTGCTCATGACGTCACATATTACATCATTCATGGCATGGTCAGTGACATCACTGATGACATCACTGATGACATCTGAAATGACATCACTGATGACATCATCCAGTGACTGTGCGTTTCTGTAATTTTTAAATATGTTTTACATATATTCTTAGGTGTATTGAAGAATGAGTGGGTGTATAAGTGTCTGGATGGGGGATTTTACAGGTGTGTGACTGATTGTATAAGTGAGTGATTAAACGTGTCTTACTGAATGCATGGGTTAGTGACTAAACTGTGTGAATGTGTGTATCAGTCTGTCTGTTGTTGTGTAAGCTGCTACATGGGTTGGTCAGTAGCTACATGAGTGTTTATATGGGTTATTGATTGTTTGCCTGAGTATTTGTATGGGAGACTGAGTGTGTGTGTGTGGGTGGGTTGGAGGTGTGTGACTCTGTGCATTGATGTGTGAGTGGTTGATTCACTGGGTGTATGGGTTCAAGAGTGCATGTGGAAACAGCTGTATGGGTGGGTGAGTGTGTGTATGAGTGTGTTGGTGAGTGAATGGATGTCTCAGTGATACACGTGTGAGTAACTACATATGTAAAAGGCAGTATATGTGAGTGATGCTGTATATAAATGAGTATATGTGAGAGTGAGTGATTGTGAGAGTGGCTGTATGGATGAGTGTGTACTTGTATCAGTGATTATATAAGAGAGTAATTATGCGTTAGTATCTGTATGAATTAGGGAGGTGGTGTGTGTATAACTGTATAGGTGAGTAAATGGGAGTGTGATTGATTCTTTGCATGAGTGACTAGGTGTGTGAGTAACTCCATGGATGAGTGGCGGTGTGTGAGTGTCTGAATAGGTGTATGAGTGCATATCATAGTGTTGTATTGATGAGTAACTGCATGTATAAGTGAATGTATAGGTGAATGAGTGGATGTGTGTGTAAACCTAGGAATGAAAGAGTGCATATGTAGTAACTGGTATTGGTGTCTCGATGGTTTCGAAAATGGTAGTCTGTATTTTACAGTGGGTGTATTAAAGATTATATTAGACTGTGAGGAGGTGCATCAGATTTTCACGTGGATGATGTCATCAGTGATGTCATCAGTGATGTCATTTCAGATGTCATCAGTGAAGTCACTGACCATGCCATGAATGATGTAATATGTGACGTCATGAGCAGTACATTGCGGGGCGCGAGTTATAGTTAGCTGAACTAACTATAACAGTGGAATTTCTATGGTTTTGTACGAGTGAAATGTCCAGCTAACTATAACGCCCCTGAAACCTATGGTTTTTTCAGTGAATTTCAAAGGTTTTTTAAATGTTAATTTCTAACTATAACGTCTGTAAAACCTATGGTTTTTTCAGTGAATTTCAATGGTTTTTTAAATGCTTATTTCTAACTATAACGTCCCTGAAACCTATGGTATTTTCAGTGAATTTCAAAGGTTTTTTTAAATGCTAATTTCTAACTACAATGTCCCTAAAACCTATATTGTTTTGAACTAAATTTAAAAAAGACGTGCATACTTTTTGTAGTGAAAAACTAACTGTAACAGTAGTCTGTTATAAGTTATAATTTAACAATGTTTAAAACTTAATTAGCACTAATTAACATATAAGTGTGGCAAAAGTGTGACGGAGCAGCTATGATACCTGACTTCGAACAACAGCGTTCACAGTTCGATTCCCGGCTCCAGCGGCACGTTAGCCCATCACTATGTCACTGTGGGCAACACCTTGCTTAATCTTTCCGACGCCCCCGAGCACTGGCACACCTTTCCAGGGTTAGCTGTACGCTTTACAAATGCTCGCATTTTTTTTATTTAAAACCATAGTGATGAGAAATATTATCACGTTTTTTTTTCTTCTATTCTGATAGATCTTTTTTTTTATGTCTTCTATTTAGAATTACGGCAATCAATAAATGTATTTACTCATGAGAATGGAAATGACACGGTTTTCCGGGTAACAGTTTATAAGATGAATAAACATTGGGAATTGATTCCTCAAATCAGTGTCTGTCTCCATCGCCATTTCATCAATCCATATATCTCTTTTAACTTCTTTTCTGTTCTTCTTTCCTTTTCAAATGCACGTTCACCCTTATGCATAGGAGTAGTATACATAGGGAGTAATATATTGCACTGTACCTCGTCAGGTTTTAGTAATAAAGTGCAATTTGGATGTAAACATTTTCACTCTTCTGTGCAAAATCACTTATACTTTTCTCTCTCAGAGAGCAGTCCTTTGTCTAGGGTTTCTTTATGGTGCTGGATCTAATCAGCATTCATCAATATGGAAGCATATTTAATCCTGTGATGAAAATCGGCAATAGAAAAGTTCTAGAGCTACATATTATCGTAAGCAAATTATTCTTCTAGGTGGAATTCATGATCTTCAGTGCAAATTCTCATACAGTTGTTTAACTATTGCTTATTTTCTCACTAACAATATTTTACCCCAGAGTCAAAGGAGAGAGGAGAAAAGATAGATGTATATGAACAAATCTCCTCCTATATGTAAAAAGTAACATACAGTACTGTGGCTGATAAAATTCTATTAATAAAGTACATCTTAACTGTAAACAATTTCATTCTTCTCTACAGAATCACAGATAATGTTCTTTCTCAAGAACAGTCCTTTGTGCAAATTCGCCTAAAGTGCTAATCTTTATAAACACTCCTATGTCCAAAAAATGCATTTGGACTTGTGCAAAAATCAGGCTTTAGATTTTGAACATTTACTGAAACACTTCCTTTTGTTGATAGGCCAGTACTTAGAGTTCTATTTCAGCATATGATGTGGTGTCAAATAACTTCTCATAAGGAGGTCACCTAGGGAAGCTGATTTTCTTTAAGCAATGTTTGAAGATTCTGAGAGTACAGTTCCTAGATCGTCATCCATCTTTAAACGTTTCCAGTTCTCTCCTAACAGTTCTCTAACTTTTTGATTGGATATATCGAAGTCTAATATATCTGATGACTTGTGTTTCGTTGTCAGACTTAGCTTTTTTATTCTTTGTCACCAACAATGTTTCTCATTTCTTGATCCCAGCTCTCTTTGGGACATGTTTAGAATCATTTCTGGATATCCTCTGATTTGGAATCTTCTATACATCTCCTTAGTTTGCTGCTTAAAATCTGATTCTTCCGAGCAACTTTGTCTTGCTCTCAAACATTCCCCATAAGGGATGCTCCATTTTATTGATTGGAGATGTCCACTATTTGCATGTAATATGTTGTTGGTGCTAGTGGGTTTTCTATATAGTTTTCTACAAATTTTATATTTTTCTATATAGACCCCAACATCCAGAAAATGTATCTCTTTCTTCTGGATGTCAAAAGTGAACTGTAGATTCAGGTTATTATGGTTCAAAAACTTTAAAAAGGTTTCCAAATCCGTTTTTTCTCCCTCCCAAATTAAAAACAAGTCATCTATAAAACGAACCCACAAGACTGCTCCATGTTTGTTTTGTTTTGTTCATTCCATGATATCTCTGCTTCCCACCAGCCCATTAGAAGGTTGGCGTTGCGTGCGCAAATGATATGCCCATTGCAGTACCCTGCACTTGTAAAAAGTATTTGTTTTAAACAACATTTTGATGGAGGCAGACATTGATCATTTCTATAAGCATGTTTGAGTGTTCTAGCAGAGAAACAGAGTGAGTCTGTAGAACATATTTGCATGCCTCTATCCTGTGTGTTGAATGGAAGTATCTAGGGACACTACATCTACTGTTGCCATGTAATAGTTTGATTTCCATAGTAAATCATTGACTCTATTTAAAAAGTCTTGTGAGTCATGTAGATAAGAAGGGAGCTCTTTTACATAGGGAAATTAAAACATATCAATTAACCTTGAAGTATCCTCCAGCAACAATCCTATTGAGCTAACAATAGGTCTTCCTGGGGGATCCTCCATATTCTGATGTATCTTTGGAAGAAAATAAATTGTTGGCATGATTAGATACATCGTTTTCAAATAATTAAGTTCTTCCATATCAAGGAGGGCGAAAAGTGTTTGTCACCTTTTCGGTTGTTTTCAATTACTTTAATTGAATAAAGAAGTGGTTATTCTAGTTGAGAGTGCACGGCGTACCATTGTGGGAAGTTTCATATATATATATATATATATATATATATATATATATATATATATATTCACTGAAAAAAACATAGGTTTTAGGGACATTTATAGTTAGTTGGACATTTCACTTGTACAAAACCATAGAAATTCCCCTGTTATAGTTAGTTCAGCTAACTATAACTCGCGCCCCCGCAATGCACTGCTGATGACGTCACATATTACATCACTCATGACATGGTCAGTGACATCACTGATGACATCACTGATGACATCTCAAATGACATCACTGATGACATCATCCAGTGACTGTGTGTTTCTGTAAAGTTTAAATATGTTTAATATATATAGGGAAAGGCGTATTGAAGAATGAGTGGGTGTATAAGTGTCTGAATGGATGATTTAGTACGTGAGTGACTGACTCTACAAGTGAGTGATTAAATGTATCTTACTGAATGCATGGGTTAGTGACTAAACTGTGTGAATGTCTGTATCCGTCTGTCTGTTGGTTTGTAAGCGGCTGCATGGCTTTCTGAATAGCTGCATGAGTGTCTACATGGGTTATTGATTGATTGTCTGAGTATCTGTATGGGTGCCTGAGTGTTTGTGTGGGTGGGGTGTGTGTGACTCTGTGCATAGATGTGTGAGATGGTGATTCACTGGGTGCATGGTTTCAAGAGTGCATCTGTGATGGACTGTATGGGTGGGTGAGTGTGTGTATGGGTGTGTTAGTGATTGAATGTATATCTCAGTGGTACATGTGTGAGTAACTACATATGTGAAAGGCAGTATATATGTGTGTTGGAGTATATAAATGGCTATAAGTGAGAGTGTGTGATTGTGAGAGTGGCTGTATGGATGAGTGTGTACTTGTATCAGTGATTGTATAAGAGTGTAAGAATGTGCTAGTATTTGTATGAGTAAGTGAGCTAGTGTGTGTATAACTGTATAGGTGAGTAAATGGGTGTGTGATTAAGTTTTTTGCATGACTGACTAGGTGTGTGAGTACCTCTATGGATGAGTGGCGGTGTGTGAGTGTTTATATAGGTGTATGAGTGCATATGATAGTCCTGTACTGAGTGACTAAGTATGAGTGACTGCACGGGTGAGTGAGTGGATGTGTGTGTAGACCTAAGAATCAGTGAGTGGGTATGTCGTTTTTGGTGTTGGAGTGTCTATGGTTTTGAGAATGGCAGTCTGTAATTTAGAGTGGGTGTATCAAAAGTTATATTAGGGTGTGAGAAGATGCATGAAATTATCACATGGATGATGTCATCAGTGATGTCATTTGAGATGTCATCAGTGATGTCATCAGTGATGTCACTGACCATGTCATGAGTGATGTAATATGTGACGTCATCAGCAGTGCATTGCGGGGCGCGAGTTATAGTTAGCTGAACTAACTATAACGGGGGAATTTCTATGGTTTTGTACGAGTGAAATGTCCAACTAACTATAACTGTCCCTAAAACCTATGGTTTTTTCAGTGAATTTCAAAGGTTTTTTAAATGCTAATTTCTAACTATAACGTGTCTGAAACCTATGGCTTTTTCAGTGAATTTCAAAGGTTTTTTAAATGCTAATTTCTAACTATAACGTGCCTGAAACCTATGATTTTTTAAGTGAATTTCAAAGGTTTTTTTAAATGCTAGTTTCTAACTATGCCTACAGAGGTAGGACATGTGAAGAAAGAAGAAAAAACGCACAGAAAGAAGCAAAAGATGTGCAGAAAGAACCAACAGAGGAGCAGAAAGAGGCCTTGTTGCAAAATCATCCTGTGCCCACAACTTTTTCAGACGGGTACTGGTGGTAACTGACTCTGACTAACCAGAGCCAGTGCTATGCTAAAAGACACTTAGAATACAGTGAAAACACCTACATACACTAGGGAACACTATGCGTTGGGGTACCCCTGTGATTAGCATGACCTCCTCTGCAAGTCCCTAGTACATAATAGGGCAGGGGATTAAAACTACCTCTTAAAACGCGCTACAGGGCGCGTTTGCACAGTGGTGAAGGGAGGGGGCCTGAGGTGACATGTGTGCAAACGCACCCCGTGGCGCGTTTTAAGTTGCGGGATTAAGTCCCTTGAATTCTGAGGGTCCCTGGGGCCCAACTAGCCCCCCAGGTACCTACAGTTAGGACCACAGAGCTGAGTTGCAGAGAGGCGTTCCGAGGCCACGCACCTTTTTTCACCTCTCTGCAACGCAACTCTGTTGTGCTTACTGAAGGTACCTGGTGGGCTAGTTGGCCCCCAGGGTCCCTCAGGATTCAAGGGGAATTAATTCCCCAACTTAAAACGCACCACAGGGCGTGTTTGCGCACATGTCACCTGAGGCCCCCCTCCCTTCACCACTGTGCAAACGCGCCCCGTGGTGCGTTTTAAGTTGGGGATTAGGTCACCTTGAATCCTGAGGGTCCCTGGGGCCCAACTAGCCCACTAGGTACTTCCAGTAAGCACCACAGGCCTGCGTTGCAACGCCTGTAACAAATTGTGCAGTTGTGTTTAGGTAGTGAAGAGGGTCGTGCTGGGGGTAGTGTTTTAGGGTTTAGGGTAGTGCAGTGGTGTTTGTGTAGTGTAGGGGGTCATGCTGGGGGTCGATTTAGGGTTTAGGGTAGTGCAGTGGTGTTTGGGTAGTGTAGGGAGTCGTGCTGGGGGAGTGTTTTAGGGTTTAGGGTAGTGCAGTGGTGTTTGGGTAGTGTAGGGGGTCGTGCTGGGGGTAGTGTTTTAGGGTTTAGGGTAGTGCAGTGGTGTTTGGGTAGTGTAGGGGGTCGTGCTGGGGGTAGTGATTTAGGTTAGTGCAGTGGTGTTTGGGTAGTGTAGGGGGTACTGCTGGGGGTAGTGTTTTAGGGTTTAGGTTAGTGCAGTGGTGTTTGGGTAGTGTAGGGGTACTGCTGGGGGTAGTGTTTTAGGGTTTAGGGTAGTGCAGTGGTGTTTGTGTAGTGTAGGGGGTAGTGTTTTAGGGTTTAGGGTAGTGCAGTGGTGTTTGTGTAGTGTAGGAGGTCGTGTTTTAGGGTTTAGGGTAGTGCAGTGGTCTTTGGGTAGTGTAGGGAGTCATGCGGGGGTAGTGTTTTAGGGTTCAGGGTAGTGTAGGGGGTCATGCGGGGGTAGTGTTTTAGGGATTAGGGTAGTGCATTGGTGTTTGGGTAGTGTAGGGGGTCATGCGGGGGGTAGTGTTTTAGGGTTTAGGGCAGTGCAGTGGTGTTTGGGTAGTGTAGGGGGTCGTGCTGGGGGAGTGTTTTAGGGTTTAGGGCAGTGCAGTGGTGTTCGGGTAGTGTAGGGGGTCATGCTGGGGGAGTGTTTTAGGGTTTAGGGCAGTGCAGTGGTGTTCGGGTAGTGTAGGGGTCGTGCTGGGGGAGTGTTTGAGGGTTTAGGGCAGTGCAGTCGTGTTCGGGTAGTGTAGGGGGTCGTGCTGGTGGTAGTGTTCTAGGGTTTAGGGAAGTACAGTGGTGTTTGGGCAGTGTAGGGGGTAATGCTGGGGGTGGTGTTTTAGGGTTTAGGGCAGTGCAGTGGTGTTCGGGCAGTGTAGGGGGTCGTGCTGGGGGTGGTGTTTCAGGGTTTAGGGCAGTGCAGTGGTGTTCGGGCAGTGTAGGGGGTGGTGTTTCAGGGTTTAGGGCAGTGCAGTGGTGTTCGGGCAGTGTAGGGGGTCGTGCAGGGGGTGGTGTTTCAGGGTTTAGGGCAGTGGTGTTCGGGCAGTGTAGGGGGTCGTGCTGGGGGTGGTGTTTCAGGGTTTGGGGCAGTGCAGTGGTGTTCGAGCAGTAAAGGGGTCGTGCTGGGGGTGGTGTTTCAGGGTTTAGGGCAGTGCAGTGGTGTTCGGGCAATGTAGGGGGCGGTGCAGGGGGTGGTGTTTCAGGGTTTAGGGCAGTGCAGTGGTGTTCGGGCAGTGTAGGGGTGCTGCAGGGGGTGGTGTTTCAGGGTTTAGGGCAGTGCAGTGGTGTTTGGGCAGTGTAGGGGTCATGCAGGGGTGGTGTTTCAGGGTTTAGGGCAGTGCAGTGGTGTTCGGGCAGTGTAGGGGTGCTGCAGGGGGTGGTGTTTCAGGGTTTAGGGCAGTGCAGTGGTGTTCGGGCAGTGTAGGGGGTCATGCAGGGGGTGGTGTTTCAGGGTTTAGGGCAGTGCAGTGGTGTTCGGGCAGTGTAGGGGGTCGTGCTGGGGGTAGTGTTTTAGGGTTTAGGGTAGTGCAGTGGTGTTTGGGTAGTGTAGGGGGTCGTGCTGGGGGTAGTGATTTAGGGTAGTGCAGTGGTGTTTGGGTAGTGTAGGGGGTACTGCTGGGGGTAGTGTTTTAGGGTTTAGGTTAGTGCAGTGGTGTTTGGGTAGTGTAGGGGTACTGCTGGGGGTAGTGTTTTAGGGCTTAGGGTAGTGCAGTGGTGTTTGTGTAGTGTAGGGGTAGTGTTTTAGGGTTTAGGGTAGTGCAGTGGTGTTTGTGTAGTGTAGGAGGTCGTGTTTTAGGGTTTAGGGTAGTGCAGTGGTCTTTGGGTAGTGTAGGGAGTCATGCGGGGGTAGTGTTTTAGGGTTCAGGGTAGTGTAGGGGGTCATGCGGGGGGTAGTGTTTTAGGGATTAGGGTAGTGCATTGGTGTTTGGGTAGTGTAGGGGTCATGCGGGGGTAGTGTTTTAGGGTTTAGGGCAGTGCAGTGGTGTTTGGGTAGTGTAGGGGGTCGTGCTGGGGGAGTGGTTTAGGGTAGTGCAGTGGTGTTTGTGTAGTGTAGGGGGTAGTGTTTTAGGGTTTAGGGTAGTGCAGTGGTGTTTGTGTAGTGTAGGAGGTCGTGTTTTAGGGTTTAGGGTAGTGCAGTGGTCTTTGGGTAGTGTAGGGAGTCATGCGGGGGTAGTGTTTTAGGGTTCAGGGTAGTGTAGGGGGTCATGCGGGGGTAGTGTTTTAGGGATTAGGGTAGTGCATTGGTGTTTGGGTAGTGTAGGGGGTCGTGCTGGGGGGAGTGTTTTAGGGTTTAGGGCAGTGCAGTGGTGTTCGGGTAGTGTAGGGGGTCGTGCTGGGGGAGTGTTTGAGGGTTTAGGGCAGTGCAGTCGTGTTCGGGTAGTGTAGGGGGTTGTGCTGGGGGTAGTATTTTAGGGTTTAGGGTAGTGCAGTGGTGTTCGGGTAGTGTAGGGGGTCGTGCTGGGGGTAGTGTTCTAGGGTTTAGGGCAGTACAGTGGTGTTTGGGCAGTGTAGGGGGTAATGCTGGGGGTGGTGTTTTAGGGTTTAGGGCAGTGCAGTGGTGTTCGGGCAGTGTAGGGGGTTGTGCTGGGGGTGGTGTTTCAGGGTTTAGGGCAGTGCAGTGGTGTTCGGGCAGTGTAGGGGGTGGTGTTTCAGGGTTTAGGGCAGTGCAGTGGTGTTCGGGCAGTGTAGGGGGTCGTGCAGGGGGTGGTGTTTCAGGGTTTAGGGCAGTGGTGTTCGGGCAGTGTAGGGGGTCGTGCTGGGGGTGGTGTTTCAGGGTTTGGGGCAGTGCAGTGGTGTTCGAGCAGTAAAGGGGTCGTGCTGGGGGTGGTGTTTCAGGGTTTAGGGCAGTGCAGTGGTGTTCGGGCAGTGTAGGGGGTGCTGCAGGGGGTGGTGTTTCAGGGTTTAGGGCAGTGCAGTGGTGTTCGGGCAGTGTAGGGGGTCATGCAGGGGGTGGTGTTTCAGGGTTTAGGGCAGTGCAGTGGTATTCGGGCAGTGTAGGTGGTCGTGCTGGGGCTGGTGTTTCAGAGTTTAGGGCAGTGCAGTGGTGTTCGGGCAGTGTAGGGGGTCATGCTGGGGCTGGTGTTTCAGGGTTCAGGGCAGTGCAGTGGTGTTCGGGCAGTGTAGGGGGTCTTGCTGGGGCTGGTGTTTCAGAGTCTAGGGCAGTGCAGTGGTGTTCGGGCAGTGTAGGGGGTCTTGCTGGGGCTGGTGTTTCAGGGTTTAGGGCAGTGCAGTGGTGTTCGGGCAGTGTAGGGGGTCGTGCTGGGGGTGGTGTTTCAGGGTTTGGGGCAGTGCAGTAGTGTTTGGGCAGTGTAGGGGGTCATGCTGGGGCTAGTGTTTCAGGATTTAGGGCAGAGCAATGGTGTTCAGGCAGTGTAGGGGGTTTTGCTGGAGGTGGTGTTTCAGGGTTTAGGGCAGTGCAGTGGTGTTCGTGCAGTGTAGGGGGTGGTGTTTCAGGGTTTAGGGCAGTGGTGTTCAGGCAGTGTAGGGGGTCTTGCTGGGGTTGATGTTTCAGGGTTTAGGGCAGTGCAGTGGTGTTCCGGCAGTGTAGGGGGTCATGCTGGGGGTGGTGTTTCAGGGTTTAGGGCAGTGCAGTTGTGTTCCGGCAGTGTAGGAGGTCGTGCAGGGGGTGGTGTTTCAGGGTTTAGGGCAGTGCAGTGGTGTCGTGCTGAGGGGTGGTGTTTCAGGGTTTAGGGCAGTGCAGTGGTGTTCGGGCAGTGTAGGGGGTCGTGCAGGGGGTGGTGTTTCAGGGTTTAGGGCAGTGCAGTGGTGTTTGGGCAGTGTAGGGGGTCGTGCAGGGGGTGGTGTTTCAGGGTTTAGGGCAGTGCAGTGGTGTTCGGCCAGTGTAGGTGGTCTTGCTGGGGGTGGTATTTCAGGCTTTAGTGCAGTGGTGTTCGGGCAGTATAGTGGGTCTTGCTGGGGGTGGTGTTTCAGGGTTTAGGGCAGTGCAGTGGTGTTCGGGCAGTGTAGGGGGTCTTGCTGGGGCTGGTGTTTCAGGGTTTAAGGCAGTGCAGTGGTTTTCGGGCAGTGTAGGCGGTCGTGCTGGGGCTGGTGTTTCAGGGTTTAGGGCAGTGCAGTGGTGTTCGGGCAGTGTACGGGGTTGTGCTGGGGCTGGTGTTTCAGGGTTTAGGGCAGTGCAGTGGTGTTCGGGCAGTGTAGGGGGTCATGCTGGGGGTGGTGTTTCAGGGTTTAGGGCAGTGCAGTGGTGTTCGGGCAGTGTAGGGGGTCGTGCTGGGGCTGGTGTTTCATGGTTTAGGGCAGTGCAGTGGTGTTTGGGCAGTGTAGGGGGTCGTGCTGGGGGTGGTGTTTCAGGGGTAAGGGCAGTGCAGTGGTGTTCGGGCAGTGTAGGGGGTCGTGCTGGGGGTGGTGTTTCAGGGTTTAGGGCAGTGCAGTGGTGTTCGGGCAGTGTAGGGGGTCTTGCTGGGGGTGGTGTTTCAGGGTTTAGGGCAGTGGTGTTCGGGCAGTGTAGGGGGTCTTGCAGGGGGCAGTGTTTCGGGGTTTAGGGCAGTGCAGTGGTGTTCGTGCAGTGTAGGGGGTCGTGCTGGGGGTGGTGTTTCAGGGTTTAGGGCAGTGCAGTAGTGTTCGGGCAGTGTAGGGGATCGTGCAGGGGGTGGTGTTTCAGGGTTTAGGGCAGTGCAGTGGTGTTCGGGCAGTTCAGGGGGTCGTGCTGGGGGTGGTGTTTCAGGGTTTAGGGCAGTGCAGTGGTGTTCGGGCAGTGTAGGGGGTCGTGCAGGGGGTGGTGTTTCAGGGTTTAGGGCAGTGCAGTGGTGTTCGGGCAGTGTAGGGGTCGTGCTGGGGCTGGTGTTTCAGGGTTTAGGGCAGTGCAGTGGTGTTCGGGCAGTGTAGGGGGTCTTGCTGGGGGTGGTGTTTCAGGGTTTAGGGCAGTGGTGTTCGGGCAGTGTAGGGGGTCTTGCTGTGGGTGGTGTTTCAGGGTTTAGGGCAGTGCAGTGGTGTTCGGGCAGTGTAGGGGGTCTTGCTGGGGGTAGTGTTTCAGGGTTTAGGGCAGTGCAGTGCTGTTCGTGCAGTGTAGGGGGTCGTGCTGGGGATGGTGTTTCAGGGTTTAGGGCAGTGCAGTAGTGTTCGGGCAGTGTAGGGGGTCGTGCAGGGGGTGGTGTTTCAGGGTTTAGGGCAGTGCAGTGGTGTTCGGGCAGTGTAGGGGGTCGTGCTGGGGGTGGTGTTTCAGGGTTTAGGGCAGTCGTGTTTGGGCAGTGTAGGGGGTCTTGCTGGGGGTGATGTTTCAGGGTTTAGGGCAGTGCAGTGGTGTTCGGGCAGTGTAGGAGTTCTTGCTGGGGGTAGTGTTTCAGGGTTTAGGGCAGTGCAGTGGTGTTCGGGCAGTGTAGGGGTCATGCTGGGGGTGGTTTTTCAGGGTTTAGGGCAGTGCAGTGGTGTTCGGGCAGTGTAGGGGGTCGTGAAGGGGGTGGTGTTTCAGGGTTTAGGGCAGTGCAGTGGTGTTCGGGCAGTGTAGGGGGTCGTGCTAGGGTATGTGTTTCAGGGTTTAGGGCAGTGCAGTGGTGTTCGGGCAGTGTAGGGGGTCATGCTGGGGGTAGTGTTTTAGGGTTTAAGGTAGTGCAGTGGTGTTTGTGTAGTGTAGGGGGTCGTGCTGGGGGCAGTGTTTTAGGGTTTATGGTAGTGCAGTGGTGCTTGTGTAGTGTAGGGGGTTGTACTGGGGGTAGTGTTTTAGGGTTTAGGGTAGTGCAGTGGTGTTTGTGTAGTGTAGGGGGTCATGTTTTAGGGTAGTGCAGTGGTGTTTGGGTAGTGTAAGGGGTCGTGCTGGGGGTAGTGTTTTAGGATTTAGGTTAGTGCAGTGGTGTTGGGGTAGTGTTTTAGGGTTTAGGGTAGTGCAGTGGTGTTTGTGTAGTGTAGGGGGTCATGCTGGGGGTAGTGTTTTAGGTTTAGGATAGTGCAGTGGTGCTTGTGTAGTGTAGGGGGTCGTGCTGGGGTAGTGTTTTAGGGTTTAGGGTAGTGCAGTGGTGTTTTTGTAGTGTACGGGAGTCATGTTTTAAGATGCAACGCTCCAATACCTGACCAGTCTGCACTACATAAAACTGCAAAAACTAAAAATAAAAAGTGTTTTGCACACTTTTGTCATTGGGCTATATGTGGGCTACATCTGGGTAATATTTGTGCTACATTTGGGCTCTTTTTTCACTGGTGGCCATCTTGGAAGACTTCTTTGTTATGAAGTTTCCTAATTTCCTCATTTACTGCAGTCTCCTCAGTAGGAAATGCTTTCAGTTTTTTACTTTGATTCCATCAAGAAGGCATTCAGATATGTCACACATTTGCCATAAATTCAGAATGTTATTACTCTAGTTGTTCATTAGATCACTGTAGTAAAGCTACTGCTCACCAAGGAGTTAACTGGAAGTCTACTGCTGGTATTGAAAGTGATTGTTTCAGTCTGCATGTCAGAATTTTCTAATGAAATAGAAGAGGATTTGAGATCTCACTTAAAACATGCACTAAATTTTCTTTTTGCAGCACTAACCATAATTTCTATGGCAAAATGAACCCCCTCATTTTGTTCCTTTTTAAATTAAATGTTTTAAGTGTTACCAGTTTATTCCAATCAAGATGGCTTCAGGTGTGCCATACTTTTGTCATAAGTAAGACTGTTAGCGCTCTAGTTGTTCTTTAGAACACTCTGGGAAGCTGCAGTAGAACACAAAGGCATCAACTGAGAGGCTGCTCCTGTTGAAATATAACAGGAAGATATTTGAGATCTCACTTAAAACATGTCCTAATTTTTCTTTCTACAGCACTAACCATAATTTCTATGGCAAAATGAACCCCCTCATTTTGTTCCTTTTTAAATTAAATGTTTTAAGTGTTACCAGTTTATTCCAATCAAGATGGCTTCAGGTGTGCCATACTTTTGTCATAAGTAAGACTGTTAGCGCTCTAGTTGTTCTTTAGAACACTCTGGGAAGCTGCAGTAGAACACAAAGGCATCAACTGACAGGCTGCTCCTGTTGAAATATAACAGGAAGATATTTGAGATCACACTTGAAACATGTCCTAATTTTTCTTTCTACAGCACTAACCATAATTTCGATGACAAAATGAACCCCATCATTTTGTTCCTTATTAAATTAAATGTTTTAAGTGTTACCAGTTTATTCCAATCAAGATGGCTTCAGGTGTGCCATACTTTTGTCATAAGTAAGTCTGTTAGCGCTCTAGTTGTTCTTTAGAACACTCTGGGAAGCTGCAGTAGAACACAAAGGCATCAACTGACAGGCTGCTCCTGTTGAAATATAACAGGAAGATATTTGAGATCACACTTGAAACATGTCCTAATTTTTCTTTCCAGAGCACTAACCATAATTTCTATGACAAGATGAACCCCATCATTTTGTTCCTTTTTAAATTAAATGTTTTAAGTGTTACCAGTTTATTCCAATCAAGATGGCTTCAGGTGTGCCATACTTTTGTCATAAGTAAGGCTGTTAGCACTCTAGTTGTTCTTTAGAACACTCTGGGAAGCTGCAGTAGAACACAAAGGAATCAACTGACAGTCTCTGCCCTTGTTGGATGTACATGTTTTACTGAGAATGTCAGACTTCATTCTCACATGACTGAGAAAGATAATGTGAATTTACAGAAAATATGCTCTCATTTTAGCTTCTGGGGCACCTTCCAAAACTGTATGGGACAAGCATGTGAAAATAGTTTTCTCTCAAACATGATTCATGATATCCCAGCAGAAGGTTTTTCACAGGGTAAAATCACCTTAGAACACACCACAATTCCTGAAATTAGTATGGTACCATCAACAAATGAATTCTAATGTAACTAAAGTCTGTTATCACCCTTTATAGTTCTCCTTTTGGTAACCCTCAAAATCTTGGATTCACTACAATGCATTTCAATGGGGTACTATCATTTATATTGGTCCCAAGATGGCTGCCAGCAATTCCAGGATGAAGTGCTGACAGCCAATCAGATCTCACGATGACATGTGTGGTTAGGCTCCGCCCAGATATATATGTGTTTTTACTTTTGATTTTCTCAGCAACTACTGAACGGATTTACACCATTTAACAAAAAGGGTTCTTTTTGAACCAAGAACTACCTCTTTGCCAAATTTGGTGTAATTCCGTTCAGCAGTTCGGGCTGTAGCCTTGCATAAAGTTTCCTATGGGAAATTGATTTTTGACTCTTATTTTTTTAATTTCTCCGCAACTACTGAACGGATTTACACCATTTAACAAAAGGGTTCTTTCTGAACCAAGAACTACCTCTTTGCCAAATTTGGTGTAATTCCGTTCAGCAGTTCGGGCTGTAGCCGTGTCTAAAGTTTCCTATGGGAAAATGAATGGGGAAAACACGTTTTGGGACCCCCTTTTTCTCAGCCCCGCTTGACAAATCACCCTGAGACTTTCAGGGTAGGAGCGGACCGGAGCGGGCCATAAAGTTTGAACATTTCGCGAAGATTCGTCAACCGACGCAAGAGTTATTTCAAATAGAATGTCGCGGATTTCCTATGGAAAATAGGTCCTAACTATAACTATCTACTGGCGACTGCCAGTAGATATATATATATATATATATATATATATATATATATATATATATATATATATATATATATATATATATATATATATATATATACGTGTGTGTGTGTGTATACATATATATATAGATATTTTTTTCACTGAGCAAAATAACGGATTTGGGGATATTATAGTTAGGCCAGATCTCACTCGTACAAAACCAGTGAAATTCAGCAGTTATAGTTACCTGAGCTAAATATAGCTTACGCCCCCACAATGCAGTGCTTATAACCTCACATATTACATCACTCATGACATGGTCAATGAAATCACTGATGACATCTCAAATGACATCACTGATGACATAATCCAGTGATTACAAGTGATTTGAAAACATTTCTGACACTTAAAGATATATACTAAGCTACTACATAAGTTAAATTACTATTCTTTATGTACTACTAATTAGTGATGCTATTTTGACATATGTGATCTGAGTGTTTGTGTGATTGTCAGAATATTTGTTTGAGTGGCTGTCTGAGTGGCTATATAGGTGTGTGAGTGACTGTATGGGTAAATAAGTGGGTGTGTGATTGGCTGTAATGGGTGGGTGAGTGGCTGCATTGGTGAGTGAGTGGATGTATGAGTGGCTGTATGGGTGGGTGAGTGACTGTGTGAGTATCTGTATGGGCGAATATGTGGCTGTGTGACTAGCTGTATGGGTGAATGAGTGCCTCTGTGGGTGGCTGTATTGGTGAATAAGTAGGTGTATGAGTGGTTGTATGAGTGAGTGAGAGGCTGGGTGAATGGTTGTATGAGTGGGTGAGTAGCTGTGTGAGTGGCTGTATAGGTGAGTGACTGTGTAGTGTAGCTCCTATTTCCCTAATAGGCTCTGCGCATTGGAATAATATACCCTATAGGTTTGACATAGGACTATGGTCAATATGTCCCTATCGAGTATATTAAACTTAATTACTTGTGCCAGCTAGCTCAGAGGCCACTAGAAACTCCTTGATAAACAAGAAGGGAGTAGTTTCTGGCAGCCGCAAAACATGACAACTTTGTTTCCCTTTTAGAATCAGAACGTGTCCCGAGTCGTGGAAACAATAGATAACCGTTTCACTCAGAGCAATCGTGCATGCTTAGTTTTCCTCAAAGTTACACAGGAAGAATAGACGGGCGTTTCAATAAAAGATTTATTGAACAGTCTTGTTTCTCGTTTAAGTAATATGTGCTGTTATGATCACAAGACAATATGCAAGATAAATAATGTACAGCGTAAGCAGTAGAAATAAATAATACTGCACTAGCATGATCTTTAGTAGATATTCATTTACATAAATAACATAGACTAAAAATGCGAGTACTCATACGATGCATTTCTAAGCTAGTTCTACCCCAATGTACCTAACCTAACCTAGGTGTAGGGAGAGGTATGAAGTAGGTGGAGTATTCCTTACTATGGTATACTAAGAGTATGTTACGCCCAGTATGCCTAGTATGCCAAGAGTCCCTCTAGGTTTCTGGTCAGCTCCATACCTTAAGAATGAGAGAGGTGGGAATCTCTTGCCAGACTCGAACTCCAACATCCCGCGAGGGAAGTCAGATCACTGGAAGCTGGACTCTCTGCGTGCAGGGATGACAGCGTCTTCTCAGTGCGTCAGGCCGGGAAACGGGCTCCTCTGAAGTCGAGGTCTCCTCTGATTTACAAGGGCTAGGGAAGGTATATTTATACCTGAGAGGTACCTCAGAATGTTATCATTGACGTGAATCGGAC
The DNA here is from genome assembly GCA_963921515.1 of Calotriton arnoldi. Taxonomy (NCBI): domain Eukaryota; kingdom Metazoa; phylum Chordata; class Amphibia; order Caudata; family Salamandridae; genus Calotriton; species Calotriton arnoldi. The sequence continues at coordinate 854,392 of CAWUFW010004783.1, read as the reverse complement.
AGCGGAAGACGTCATGAATGAACCCTCAAGGTATAACGGTTCATGCATAATAGATGAGTCCTTGAAGAAATCAATAGTCCTGTGCTAGGGAAACTTCTGAAGCCTAAGGGTCTATTCTTCAAGAACTCGTTGTGACGTTAGGGTGGACGGATGTCGGAGACCATGCCTGTATTTGGAGTGCATGGTTTAATGCCTAAATAAGGACTGGGATTTTATGCCTATATAAGGGCAGGGCGAATTGTGCCTATATAAGGACATGATACAAGAAAACCCATGTACGGACACCCTAAGAGGCATACAACAACTGGGTGTGTAAGTGGATGTATGGGTGAGTGAATGGTTGTTTGAATGAGTGTATGGGTAAGTGAGTGGGTGTATGAGTGTCTGTATTGCACAGTCAATATCTGTATGAGTAGGTGTATTGGTGAGTGAGTGGGTGTGTGAGCGCTTGTATGGATGTGTGAATGTGTATGTAACTGGGTGTGTGGGTTAGTTAATTGGTGTGACTGGCCTTATGGGTAAGTAAGTGGCTGTGTTAGTAGCTGCATGGGTGAGTGAGTGGCTGTGTGAGCAGCTGTATGGGTGAGTGAGTGGGTGTTTGAGTTGTTCATGGATGAGTAAGTGGTTGTATGGGTATGTCAGTGGATATATGAGAGGTTGTATGGGGGTGTGAGTGGGTATGTTAGTATGTCTGTGGATGTTATCATTAGTGATGTAATTTGAGATGTTATCATTGATGTCATCAGTAATGTCACTGACTATGTCATGACTGATGTAGCATGTGAGGTAATAAGCAGTGCATTGTTGGGATATAAGTTATAGTTAGCTCAGGTAACTATAACTGCTGAATTTCACTGGTTTTGTATGAGTGAAATCTGATCCTAACTATAACGTCCCTGTAACGTTTGTTTCTAAGGTTTTTAACATTATGTCTTAACTATAAAATCCCTCTAACCTTTGCTTTTTCATTGAATTTCTATGTTTTTTAATGTAATTTCCCAAATATAACATCCTTATAACCTTTGTTTTTTTCTGTGAAATTCTAAAGTTTTCTAAATTGTATTTCCTAACTTTAATCTGAGTAGCTGTATAGGTTGGTGAGTGGGTGTGTGAGTGCATGAGTGGGTCTGTGAGTAGGTGTGTGAGTGCTTGTATGGGGTCTGTGAGTGTGTGGGTGATTTTGTGGGTGTGTGAATAACTGTATGGGTGAATGAGTGGCTATGTGAGTGTCTGTATGGGTGAGTGACTAGCTGTGTCAGTGGCTGTATGGGTGAGGGAGTGAAAGTGGCAGTGGCTGTATGGATGATTGAGTGGGTGGCTGTGTGGATCTGTGAGTGTATTTGAGAGTGGCTGAATGGGTGTGTGAGTGGGTGTCTGTGTGGGTGTGTCTGTAGCTGTGTAAGTGACTGGGCCTGAACAGAACATTACTGCCCCTTTATCCATCAAAACTCCACAGTTCTGCACAAAATATTTACCCAACTAACTTAAGAAGCAAGTGCTACATCATTGGCTAAATGTCTAGTGCATTTTCTTCAGTGTAGGTGTGTGATGGACCTTGATGAATCGTCACCAGTAACTTTGTCTATGCTTTGGCATGCATCTTTATCCAAATGTCTCTGATAACATGAATCCTCCTATTGAGAAGACAACAAGACTATACAAAACTGAATGTCTATGTAACAAGGGTACTTACTTTTAACTTTATAAAGTAAGTTTTTCTTTTTTTGGTGGAGAGGTCCTCATGTTGTTTAGCATCAAGAATGCATCACTAAAATCTCTGTAAATGCGCTTTAGGGACCTTCTTATAAGTTGTTCATTATTCTGACAAAACACAGGAAGACATTTGTATGGTACTAAGATGGACGGGGCGAGGGTGGGGCCGAGCCAAATAGGCAATGCCTCCAGGTGATTTTATACTTTTGCATACTCACACTTATTTAAAGGGAGAGGCATGGACTCTGCTGTCACCAGGAGCTGACAAAAAGGAACCCACTCATGATATGATATAATATGAAGGGTATTTATAGAGCGTAGCAAATGCCCGAAGGTGTCAAGGCACTAATTTAACAGTTATAAGGGTCCACCCATGATTAGCAAACACACTGTCTGGCAAAAATGAGTGAGAAGCCAGGTTTCTAGAGCGAATAGCACTCGTTACTTAGCATGCGTTTAATACGCATGCCATTACAACACGATCGTTAGAACGACCGCGTTGTTAGTTTGCATACCTTTACTACGCAATTCGGAACAACGAATTGCAGTAGGGGGCACTGGATGTTGGAATAGTATAATTTACTATTCCAACTCCAGTCTGTGCGGACACTAGGGAAGGTGTTAGATTTTAAATCCAACACCTTCTCCCCCCCAACGCAAGTCGTTGTTCCGCCTTGCGTAGTAAAGGTATGCGAACTAACAACGCGGTCGTTGTAACGACCGCGTTGTAATGGCATGCGAAATATTGCATGCGAAGTAAACGCTGTTTACCCTCTAGATCTTTCCTAAAGGGGCGTAAGCTCTAACACCGGACAGATGACATGGGAGCAAGTATCATAATCTTGATGCTGTGGTTGAAAGTCTCTCCCTCTCCACTTCTTCTTCTGAAATCTGGGCACTTTCACCAAATTAAGGTTAGCAGAGCGAAGAATCCTACCAGGGACATAGCTTTGAAACACAGCCCTAAGTCCTGCGGGGAGCTCTGATAGAGTGCCTTATGCACTAAGCAGACAGATTTGAACATAATATGTTTCCTTATAGGGAGCCAGTGAAGGTGTTGTAACCCATTGTGCAGTGACTGCCATTTGGGAATATCCAAGGTGAGCTTGGCCAGCACATTCTGCACTAGGTGTAATTTAGCTTGGGTGCTCCTGTTGGTGTTTAAATTGAAGGCATTACAGTAATCGATTCTAGACATGACTAGTGCCAAAGACACTTGTTTCTGTGCAGCAAGGGGAATAAAAGGAAAGATTTTCTTAACATCCTGATCACCCAGAAACAAGTTTCAACCACACGGTTGACCTGGAGTTTTAGGGAGAGGTGGCAGTCTAGCAGGATCCCCAGATTCTTAGCCTACTCAGTAGGCCTAGGTATAGTGCCTAGTGTCTCTGGCCACCAACTGTGATCCCAGATGGAGGTTTGATTTCCAAAGAGCAGGACCTCTGACTTTTCTCCATTGAGCTTCAGATAGTTCCTTCTCATCCACCCAGCTACTGCTATCATGCAGTGATTAAAGTTGACTGCAGTCAATATCGTGTCCTTTGAAATTGACATGATAAGCTGGGTGTCATCCGCATAGGAGACCACCTGGAGCCTAAAAGAGCTAATAATCTTGCCATGGTGGAGACATACAAGTTGAAGAGTGTGACTCATCACAGTGACTACATATTGTGCTCCAATAGATCAGTCGTGCATTCATGTCCATCAATGATTTCAGAGAATTTTTTTAATGTGCAATTGCTGAGGAAATGAACTTTGTTTACCTACGCCAAGTCCAGGAAGTTTAGGTCTTTTGTAATTTTTAGGTGTATTCTTTCTTTGCAGAAACAGATGTGCCCAGATGTATTTTTTCATTTTTTTTATATATGCATGTTATAAAATTATTGTTTGAAGTCATTACTTTACTAATATGACATACAAACATAGATTTTAATCAGTAAATTTATGGTACAAGACTGTTTTATAATATTTCCCGCAATCACGATTATGTCAGTGTTCACGAATCACACGTGACTATGGAATAAAGGGATTTCATTGGATAAAACACTTTTCATGCTTCTAGAAAGGAAGTCCCCAACCAGTTTTCCTTTCTTTTGTATCTCATTGCTGAAATTGGAGGCTATCTTTTCTACAGCTCCAGTTTGGTATTAAAAATGCTCTATTTGGCTTTTTTGTCTGTTTTTCATTTAAAATGGCATCCGGGGGAAATGATGATCAGCCACTGGTGCAGAGAGATGCCAGTTCTTCAGAGGAGGAACAACCTGTCAAAAACAGTCTATTGCCTGGGATTTTTTACCATCCCATTAGGAGAAAAAAAGGTAGTAGAGAACCACATCAAGTGTAACCTTTGTGACAAGATCCTCTATAGAGGTACATCAAAACATATTCTTGTGGGACCACAAGTATGCTCAAACACCTGAAAACCATGCATTTAAAGCAATTGACAAGGGCAGAGAGAGAGCGTTCTGCATTTGATCCTTCAACATCATTTGTGATGCCAATTGCTCCCAGGGACTCCATTCCACCTGAGGTCCAGGAACAACTGTCTGAAAGAGCGCCAGAATTTGAGAAAAATTGGACATTTTATACCATTTGTAAGAAAGTTTTGACTGTTGGAGAACAGACTTTTGCTGCAGTTCTAGGAGCTGCATGGAACCACAAATGTTTTTTTTTTTTAGAATAACACTTGTTACTCTAGTTTAGAGTATTTTATTTTAAAACTTTATTTTTCCCCGTTGCCATTTTAAATCAAAAAAAGCTACCAAAAAGACAAAAAAATGTTAAAAAAACACAAAAAACAAAAAAGTTCAGAAAAGAAGAAAAAAACTAAGGTTCTCATTAGAACCACTTTTATTGGTTTAGAAAAAGTTAAATTGTATGTGTGTGGTTGTAAAAGTGAGTGTATGAGTGAGTGAGTTCCTGTGTAAGTGAAAGAGTGAGTGATTCAGTTGTTATTAGGGTATGTAAGTGGGTGTGTGAGTGGCTGTATGGGCGAGTGAGTAGGTGTGCGAGTGCCTTTATGAGAGAGTGAGTGAATGCATGTGTTAGTAGCTGTAGGGGTGAGTGAGTGGGTGTGTTAGTGACTTTATGGGTATGTGAGTGCATGTGTGAGTGGCTGTATAGGTGAGTGAGTGCATTTGTGAGTAGCTGTATGGGTGAGAGAGTTCATGTGTGAGTGGCTGTATGGGTGAGTCAGTGCATGTTTTAGTAGTTGTGTGGGTGAGTGAGTGTGTCAGTTACCTTATGGGTGAGTGAGTGGATGTGTGAGTGACTGTATGGGTGAGTGAATGCAAATGTTAGTAGCTGTATGGGTGAGTGTGTGTATATGTTAGTAGCTATATGGGTGAGTGAGTATATGTGTTAGTAGGCATATGAATGAGTGAGTGGATGTGTGAGTAGCTGTATGGGTAAGTAAGTAGCTGTGTAAGTGGGTGTATAAGTGAGTCGGTATGTGAGTGGCTGTATGGGTGAGTGAGAGGCTATGGAGTGGCTGTATGAGTGAGTGGTTATATGAGTAACTTTATGGTAGAGTGGGTATCTCAGTGGTTGTATGGGTAGGTGACTGGGTATGTCAGTGACTATATGGATGAGTGGCTGGGTGTGTGAGTGTCTGTATGGATGAGTTAGATGATGTGTGAGTAGCTGTATAGGTGAGTGAGTAAATGTGTCAGTGACTGTATGGATGAGTGAGTGGTTGTGTGAGTGCATATACTGGTATGTGACTGGATGTGCAAGTGACTGCATCAGTATGTGTCTGGAAGTCTCAGTAGCTGTATCACTATCTGCCTCAGTGTGTACCTTGAGAATATAAGTTTGTCAAGGAACACATTAAGAAATAATTAGTAAAGTACATTACTCCAGTAGATGGGGTCATTCATCTGTATAAGAAGAAAAAAAACATAATTATAAGTTGGTATAACATTTTTCAAAATTACACAATAAACTTAAAGGTTTTGCAATGTATAAGTTCAAATTATGAACAAAACAATAGACATTTCCTATGCTGTAATAGTATCTTATATTATATAAAAGCATTTCATTTCCCCCTTTTTACTGTTTTCAGCTTTCATACTTGCACACCATAAACGATGTACTGTATAAAGATTTGTCCTTGAACAGTGGGAAAAAAACTGTCATATAGATTGTAGAAAAAAACAGAGGTGCACAGTATGTTACAACAAATAAGCGACAATATGCATTGCACTCACTACAATTATGTAATCACTTGTTTTACCTATAGTTACTGAACTAATCCAAACAAACATATGTTACAAATAATTTCTTTATTATTAACCGTGGTATAATACTACAAATAGATATAAAGGACGCTGGAATATGAAAATCCTTATAAAGACATCATCACTGGTAGGCCGAATGATGTCATAAACACTATCAATCCACGTGGAACAAATACACTATGCCACCTTTTTAACAGTAATCCTCCTTAAAACTTAGGTTGAAGAAAACAAAAGATAAGAATTTGGTAACTTGAAAAGCAGTTTTTGTTTGAATTTAAGGTTGCTGCCATTACATTCTATCCATCCAGTTTCACTCTTTAAATAGACAGTACAGTGTCCAGATGTTACACTATGTTCTTCGTGAAAGTTGACAGCCATAGTAGTATACGTTTTTCCAGAAATAGATATTTGTCCAGCTTTGAAGTTTGTAATCTCTGATTTAAATTGACTTCCATCTGCTCTGCATCGTTGTTGCATTAATATGAGATACTTTCTAGTTCTTTGTACATGGAATGTTGACATAACATCTGACTGACAATTTGGGATGGTATTGTTTTGGTTAGCTTTTTTTAACAATCTGTCGAAAGACACAGTTTTGGAATCTGGTAGTATTAAATAAAGAAATCACTCTAAATCTATTTGTGTACTTGATATGAAAGAGCAATCTTCACAATCACAGTTCCATGAGTAACTCAGTCCAAATAAGTTATCAATACTTATTTCTTCTTCTTTTAAAACACCAAGGATGACCATTATAAACTACTCTGTATCTTGCTGAGTGTTGTAAGTAAATTGTAAGTATCCTCTACATATCTCTGCTAGATTTCGATTGTCTAAAGCACAATGTATTACAGTCCTATCACAATATAAACATTGCTGCAAATCACACAGTACAGAAAATAATCTCTTCTGTGGTTTCTGTTCAGTAGTATTTACAAAAAGTGGTTTTTGAAAGAGTACATTGAGAACAACATTTGCGTAGGAGTTCACACCGGAAACGTTTGACAACTGGTACCCTAAAATATCTCCTTCTTCATCTACTTTTTTCTTCTTAACAGATTCCTTGTTCTCCTTATTTTCCTTCTTTTCAACAACATTCTTACAATCCTTTGTAAACTTTCATTTTGGAGAGATTATCCTTTTCTCAGTAATGGGATATTGTCCTAAATGAGCAGTGTATACACTTCTTAACCGATTGTACTTTTTGACACAACTTGTATCAGCACTTACTTAGCTGTCATGAAATTCAACCAAAAACAAACCAGACAATGTTTTAGCTTGAGATAACGTTACATATGACATACCTTCTTTAAATACAGTACTACAAATATCAATCAATCAATCAACTTTGTTTGCATTTGATAGATGCATAAAAGTAAAAATGTTAAGAAATATCACAAAGCAAAATACACAAATAGATGTTAATCGCTTAACCGCGGCGGCAATTCCGCCGCGGTGCGGCGGTTTAGCAGAGTGGGCGGGGCTGTGCCGGCCAACGGACGTTCGCAGCACTACAGAGGTAGTGCTCGCGACGGCGGTTGGCCGACAGACGCACGCAACGGGTTAAAATCAGCAAGTTGATTTCTTATTAAAATACCGCTGTACCAAAGCCTATCTATAGATTAAAAATCCAAAAGAGTACATTAGATGAGATGTTAAAATCCTTACAGCAATTCATTATCAATGGTAAAATTAATATAAACTAATTATTAACCCCTTCGCTGCTAGGCCTTTTCACCCCCTGTGCTAAGCCTTTTTTTGGCTCTTTGGGGTAGTTAGCGCTTAGGCCCCTGTAACTTTTTGGCCACATAAGGTATTCACGCCAAATTTGCGTTCTTTTCTTCCAACATCATGGGGATTCTAAAGGTACCCAGGGTTTGTGGATTCCCCTGGAGGGGACCCAGAAATTAGCCAAAATACAGCTACATTTCTTTTTTTTTTTTTTTAAATGGGAAAAAAGGGCTACAGATGAAAGCATCTGGTTTTTTCCCTGCAAATGGTATCAAAAAAGGGGTTGTGGTGCTGAAATAACCATCTTCCCAGATTTCAGGGACAAGCAGACTTTTGTCAGAAAACCAAACCTTTTTACACAGTTTTGGCATTTTTCTGGGACATAGCCTATTTTTGCTATTTTTTGTGCTTTCAACCTCCTTCCAGTTAATGGTAGAAATGGGTATGAAAGCAATAATGGATCCAAGAAAGCTATACATTTTGGAAAAGTAGACAAAATTCTGAATTCAGCAAGGGGTAATTGTGTAGATCTTTTTAGAAACTAACCGTTGAATATAGGAAAAATTGAAAATTAGTTGAAAAAAACAGCCATTTGTGTCAACATTTTCATCTGTAACTTCTTCTAATTATGACAGCAGTTTGAAAGCAATATACCGTTTCATCCACTGGATCTTTCTGGTTGGGGGATATATAGGACTTGTAGGTTCACCAAGAACCCCACGAACCCAGAGCCAATAACTGAGCAGCGTCTTGCAATGGTTTTTTATTATGTACCGGGTATATAGCAATTAATTTGGGAAAATATATACATGGAAAAATCGGTATGAAAGACACCTATGTATTTCTGAAATGGGAACAAAATATAGAGTTTAGAAACAGTAGATATTTGCACATTTCCGAAATTGGGAGTACCCATACTAGCATGAGAATTATAGGTCATTTTTCAAAATGACTTCTTTTTCACACATTGTCTTTCATTTGGAAGGCAGAAATGCATCAAAAGTCAATAGGCAATAACAGTTGCTCTACAACTCTGTGTTACCCTAAGTCTCCCAATAAAAATGGTACCTCACTTGTTTGGGTAGGCCTAGTGCCCGCAACAGGAAACAGCTCAAAACGCAACGTGGACACACTTTATTTTTACAGTGAAAATTGACCCTTTTTTTGCAAAGTGCCTAGCTGTAGATTTTGAACCCTAGCTCTGCGGGCACCTAGGGAAACCTAGCAAACCTATACATTTTTGAAAACTAGACACCCAGGGGAATCCAGGATGGGGTGACTTGACTGGATCCCACCAGGTTCTATTACCCAGAATCCCTTGCAAACTTAAACATTTGTTAAAAAAAACACATTTTTCTTACATTTCTGTGGTGGAAAGTTCTGGAATCTGCATGGATCCACAAAATTCCACCCACCCCACGTTCCCCAAAGTCTTCGAAGAAAAATGGTACCTCACTTGTGTGGGTAGGCCTAGTGCCCGCGACAGGAAACGGCCCAAAACGCAACGTGGACACATCACATTTTCACAGTGAAAACAGACCCCTTTTTTGCAAAGTGCCTTGCTGTAGATTTTGAACCCTAGCTCTGCCGGCACCTAGGGAAACCTAGCAATCCAATACATTTTTGAAAACTAGTCACCCAGGGGAATCCAGGATGGGGTGACTTGACTGGCTCTCACCAGGTTCTGTTACCCAGAATCCCTTGCAAACCTAAAAATGTGTCCAAAAAAACACATTTTCCTCACATTTCTGTGGTGGAAAGTTCTGGAATTTGCGTGGATCCACAAAATTCTACCCACGCTGCGTTCCCCGAAGTCTTCAGAGAAAAATGATACCTCACTTGTGTGGGTAGGCCTAGTACCCGCGACAGAAAACGGCCCAAAACGCAACGTGGACACACAACATTTTCACAGTGAAAAAGGACCCTTTTTTTGCAAAGTGCATAGCTGTAGATTTTGAACCCTAACTCTTCCAGCACCTAGGGAAACCTAGCAAACCTATACATTTTTGAAAACTAGACACCCAGGGGAATCCAGGATGGGGTGACTTGACTGGCTCTCACCAGGTTCTGTTACCCAGAATCCCTTGCAAACCTAAAAATGTGTCCAAAAAAACACATTTTCCTCACATCTCTGTGGTGGAAAGTTCTGGAATTTGCGTGGATCCACAAAATTCTACCCACCCTGCGTTCCCCGAAGTCTTCAGAGAAAAATGATACCTCACTTGTGTGGGTAGGCCTAGTACCCGCGACAGAAAACGGCCCAAAACGCAACGTGGACACACAACATTTTCACAGTGAAAAAGGACCCTTTTTTTGCAAAGTGCATAGCTGTAGATTTTGAACCCTAACTCTTCCAGCACCTAGGGAAACCTAGCAAACCTATACATTTTTGAAAACTAGACACCCAGGGAAATCCAGCATGGGGTGACTTGACTGGCTCTCACCAGGTTATGTTACCCAGAATCCCTTGCAAACCTAAAAATATGTCCAAAAAAACACATTTTCCTCACATTTCTGTGGTGGAAAGTTCTGGAATCTGCATGGATCCACAAAATTCTACCCACCCCGCGTTCCCCAAAGTCTTCCGAGAAAAATGGTACCTCCCTTGTGTGGGTAGGCCTAGTGCTCGTGACAGGAAACGGCCCATAACGCAATGTGGACACACCACATTTTCACAGTGAAAATGGACCCTTTTTTGCAAAGTGCCTAGCTGTAGATTTTGAACCCTAACTCTGCCAGCACTTAGGGAAACCTAGCAAACCTATACATTTTTGAAAACTAGACACCCAGTGGAATCCAGTATGGGGTGACTTGACTGGCTCTCACCAGGTTCTGTTACCCAGAATCCCTTGCAAACCTCAAAATTTGTTTTAAAAAAACACATTTTCCACACATTTCTGTGGTGGAAAGTTCTGGAATCTGCGTGGATCCACAAAATTCCACTTACCCCGCATTCCCCAAAGTCTTACGTGAAAAATGGTACCTCACTTGTGTGGGTGGGTCAAGTACCCACGACAGGCAAGGGCCCAAAACCTATTCAGGCGACATCAAAATTACCTATCACAAAACAACCTGGTTTTGCAAGGGGGGTCCCATGAGTTTTTGGCCCCGGGCTCAGCGGCCATCTAGAGAAACCTACCAAACCCACACATTTATGAAAACTAGACACCCGGGGGAGTCCAGCAAGGTATGGCTTGCGTGGGTCCCCCAACATTTCCCTACCCAGAATTCCCTGCAAACCTCAAATTTAGCTGAAAAAATCACTTTTTTCTCACATTTCTGTGTGGGAAAGTTCTGGAATCTGCGTGGATCCACAAATTTCCTTCTACACAGCATTTCCCCAGGTCTCCCGATAAAAATGGTACCTCACTTGTGTGGGTGGGTCAAGTACCCGCGACAGGCAAGGGCCCAAAACGTATTGAGGAGACATCAAAATGACCTATCACAAAACAACCTGGTTTTGCAAGGGGGGTCACCTGGGTTTTTGGCCCCGGGCTCGGCGGCCATCTAGGGAAACCTACCAAACCCACACATTTCTGAAAACTAGACACCCGGGGGAGTCCAGCAAGGTATGGCTTGCGTGAGTCCCCTAACATTTCCCTACCCAGAATCCCCTGCAAACTTCAAATTTTGTTGAAAAAATCAATTTTTTCTCTCATTCCTGTGTGGGGAAGTTGTAGGATTACCGGGCTGACACAAATTTACTACCACCCAGTGTTCCTCCAGGTCTCCCGATAAAAATGGTACCTCACTTGTGTGGTTAGGCATAGTGGCTGCAACAGGAAATGGCCCAAATCGTACTGTGGAGACTTCAAAATTACCTATAACAAAACTACCTTGCTTGGGGGGCACCTGGTTCTTTGGCCCCGGGTTCGCCGCCATCTAGGGAAACCGACCAAACCCACACATTTCTGAAAACTATACACCCTGGGGAGTCCAATGAGGTATGGCTTGCGTGGATCCCCCAACGTTTCCCTACCCAGAATCCCCTGCAAACCTCAAATTTAGCTTAAAAAACCACATTTTCCACATATTTTTGTGTGGAATCACCGTGCCGGCACAAATGTCCTACCCCACAGTGTTCTCCTTAGTGTCCCGAGTAAAATGATACCTCACTTGTGTCAATCAATCAATCATTTGTAGAGCGCACTAATCACCCGTGAGGTTCTCAAGGCGCTGAGGGGGTGGGGGGAGGGGTGCAGCTACTGCTCGAACAGCCAGGTCTTGAGAAGTCTCCTGAAGGTCAGCAGGTCCTGGGTCTGTCGCATATGGGTGGGGAGGGTGTTCCATGTCTTGGCAGCGAGGTAGGAAAAAGATCCGCCGACGGTGGTCGTCCTGTGGATGCGTGGAACGGTGGCGAGGTCAGCGGAGCGAAGCTGGCGGTTCAGGGTGTAGAAGGTGAGTCGTTTGTTGAGGTATGCTGTGCCATCGTTGTGGAGTGCTTTGTGAGCGTGGGTGAGGAGCTTGAAGGTAATCCTCTTGATGACTGGGAGCCAGTGCAGGTTTCTCAGGTGGGCTGTGATGTGAGTGTGGCAGGGGATGTCGAGGATGAGGCATGCGGAGGCGTTCTGTATACGTTGTTGTCTTTTCTGGAGTTTGGCCATGGTTCCTGCGTAGAGGGCATTGCCGTAGTCCAGTCTGCTGCTGACGAGGGCCTGGGTGACCGTCCTTCTGGTTTTGGTGGGGATCCATCTGTAGATCTTGTGAAGCAGGCGGAGGGTGTTTAAGCAGGAGGAGGAGACGGTGTTGACTTGCTGGGTCATTGAGAGCGATGAGTCCAGGATGAACCCCAGGTTGCGTGCGTGGTCAGTGGGCTGCGGTGCAGTTCCCAGAGCGGCCGGCCACCAAGAGTCATCCCAGGTGGAGGGGGTGCAGCCGAGGATGAGGATCTCTGTCTTGTCTGAGTTAAGTTTCAAGTGACTGTTCTTCATCCAGTCGGCGACGGCCTTCTTTCCTTCGTGGAAGTTGGTTTTGGCGGTGGCGGGGTCCTTGGTGAGTGAGAGGATCAGCTGTGTGTCGTCGGCGTAGGAGATGATGTTGAGGTTGTGTGAGCGGACGATGTTGGCGAGCGGTGCCATGCAGACGTTGAAAAGGGTTGGGCTGAGGGATGATCCTTGGGGCACGCCGCAGGAGATCTTGGTGGCTTCAGATCAGAATGGGGGGAGGCGGACCCTCTGGGTTCTGTCGTTGAGGAAGGAGGTGATCCAGTCCAGGGCTTTGTCACGGATCCCTGCGTCGTGGAGGCATGTGCGTAGGGTGTGGTGGCAGACGGTGTCGAAGGCGGCCGAGAGGTCCAGGAGGATGAGGGCCGCGGTTTTGCTGTTGTCCAATAGGGTCCTGATGTCATCGGTGGCAGCGATGAGGGCGGTCTCGGTGCTGTGGTTGCTGAGGAATCCGGATTGGGACGGGTCCAGGATGTTGTTCTCCTCGAGGTAGTGGGTCAGTTGCCTGTTGACGATCTTCTCGGTGACTTTCGCCGGGAACGGGAGCAGGGAGCTGGGCCGGAAGTTCTTGAGGTCCTCTGGGTCCGCTGTGGGGTTCTTGAGAAGGGAGTTGATCTTGGCGTGCTTCCAGTTTTCTGGGAAGGTGGCGTCTCGAAGGAGCTGTTGATGATCTTCCGGAGTTGGGGTGTGATGATGCGATTTGCTTTGTTGAAGACGTGGTGAGGGCAAGGGTCGGAAGGTGAACCGGAGTGGATGGTGTTCATGGTTTTGATGGTATCGTCGTTGTTGACGTGGGTCCAGGAGACCAGGAGGTTGGTGAGGTTAGGGGGTGGTGGGTCTGCAGTGGTGGTGGCTGTCGGGAGGGTCTGGGTGTTGAAGCTGTCGTGGATGTCTGCGATCTTGCGGTGAAAGAAGGTGGCTAGGGAGTCGCAGCGGTCTAGCGATGGTGGGATGTCATTGGAGCTGGGGTTGGAGAGTTCCTTCATGGTGTTGAAGAGCTCTTTGCTGTTGTGTGCGTTGTTGTCAATGCGTTCCTTGAAGGAGGTCCTTTTGGTGGCTCTAATGAGTTGGTGGTGCTTGCGGCTGGCGTTCTTGAGGACTGCGTGGTTGTCCGGTGTCTGTTTTTGGAGCCACCTTTTCTCGAGTCTTCGGCAAGCCCACTTGGATTCCTGGAGGTCGGTGGTGAACCAGCTGGCCTTTCTGTCAGTGCGTCTGTTGGAGGGTTTTTTGATCGGGGCGAGAGTGTTGGCGCAGTCATCGATCCATTGTCTGAGGTTGCGGGCGGCTGTGTTGGTGTCGGTGGAGTTGGTTGGTGGGTCTCGGGCGAGGGTGGCGATGGGCTGGTCTTCGGTGACCTTGTTCCAGCTGCGGTAGGGGATCTGTTGCAGGTGGTGGTGCGTGGTGGGTTTCTTGAAGGTGAAGTGGACGCAGCGGTGGTCGGTCCAGTGGAGTTCGGTGGTGTGGCTGAAGGTGACGTGGTCGCTGGCGGAGAAGATGTGGTCGAGCGTGTGTCCGGCTGAGTGGGTGGAGGTCGTGACGAGCTGTTTGAGTCCGAGGTTGGTGAGGTTTTTGAGCAGGGCGATAGAGTTGCTGTCGTCGGTGTTCTCGAGGTGGAAGTTCAGGTCTCCGAGGAGGATGTAGTCTGTGGAAGCAAGAGCGTGTGTGCTGACGATGTCGGTGATGGAGTCGCTGAACTGTGGCCGGGGTCCGGGGGGTCTGTAGATGAGGGTTCCTCTGAGGGTGGTGTTGGGGTCAGTGTGGAACTGGAAGTGCAGGTGTTCGGCGCGCTGGAGGCGTCTTCGGTGCTGGTTGAAATTATGAGGGTATTCCTGTGGGCGATGGCGATTCCTCCTCCTGGTCTGTTGGTGCGGTCCCTTCGGGTGATTTTGTAGCCGTCCAGGATGGCTATGGCGATGTTGGTTGCCGAGGAGGGGTTCATCCAGGTCTCCGTTAGGAAGGCGACGTCCGGGGAGGCTGAGTCGAGTAGGTCCCAGAGCTCGATGGCGTGCTTGTGGACGGAGCGGGTGTTGAGTAGTATGCATCTGAGATGGTTGCGTCCTGCCCTGGCGGGTTGTGCGGTACGTGCAGGTGTTCGGTGGCTGGTGAAGCTGCAGCTTCGGCAGGAGAAGTGTCCGTGGGTGAGCTTCGGGGTGGCCTGGACCCAGTTGAGTGATCATCCGGCGTTGAGTTCGTGGAGGAAGTTGGCGTCGTAGCAGCATCGGGTGTCGAGGCTCTCGCGGGGGCCAGGGGGTCTCGCGCTGTGTGCGGTCCAGGCACGGACGGGCGCAGACGGGCTTGCCTTAGACGTGCCTTCGGCGCACCAGCGGCGCGACCCGCGCAGCGGCAGCCATTAAGTAGGGGAGGGGGATGGAACTGGAGGTGGGGAGGCAGGAGCGGGGCAGTGACGGCAGGAAAGCTGAAGGCGGGAAAGCGGGCCGCAAGTCAGGAGCAGGTGGCAGGTGGCAGCTGACTGTGCCCAGGGAAAGTATAAACCAGGGAAAGTAAAGCCAGTAAACTAACAAAACTAACCAAAAATAAAATAAGTGATGAGCTGGGGAGCACTGGGAAAAGTCGCGGTTGTGGCGGACTGCCGGCGCAAACCCGTGAGGCGGGGAGTCCAGGTGCTGAAGCAGGGAAGCACTACGAGCGGAGCTGCTGGGGAGAGTGTTGCCTGGACCGGAGTCCAATGCAGAATTGGCTAAAAACTTATTTTAAAAAAAATGTAGCGCTTAGAATTCTCGGTGCTATACCCTTATTCCCTATGTTTTGGGCTCTTCCCAGTCACAGGCCCTTGCCGCACCCACACAAGTGAGGTATCATTTTACTTAGGACACTAAGGAGAACGCTGTGGGGTAGGACATTTGTGCCGGCACGGTGATTCCACACAAAAATATGTGGAAAATGTGTTTTTTTCCGCTAAATTTGAGGTTTGCAGGGGATTCTGGGTAGGGAAACGTTGGGGGATCCACGCAAGCCATACCTCATTGGACTCCCCAGGGTGTCTAGTTTTCAGAAATGTGTGGGTTTGGTAGGTTTCCTTAGATGGCGGCGAGCCCGGGGCCAAAGAACCAGGTGCCCCCCCAAAACCAGGTAGTTTTGTTATAGGTAATTTTGAAGTCTCCACAGTACGATTTGGGCCATTTCCTGTTGCAGCCACTATGCCCACCCACACAAGTGAGGTACCATTTTTATCAGGAGACCTGGGGGAACGCTGGGTGGTGGGGAAATTTGTGTCAGCCCGATGATCCTAGAACTTCCCCACACAGGAATGTGAGAAAAAAATTGATTTTTTCAACAAAATGTGAGGTTTGCAGGGGATTCTGGGTAGGGAAATGTTGGGGGACCCACGCAAGCCATACCTTGCTGGACTCCCCCGGGTGTCTAGTTTTCAGAAATGTGTGGGTTTGGTAGGTTCCCCTAGATGGCCACCGAGCCCGGGGCCAAAAAGCCAGGTGACGACCCTTGACAAACCAGGTTGTTTTGTGATAGGTCATTTTGATGTCTCCTCAATACGTTTTGGGCCCTTGCCTGTCACGGGTTCTTGACCCACCCACACAACTGAGGTACCATTTTTATCGGGAGACATGGGGAAATGCTGTGTAGAAGGAAATTTGTGGATCCACACATATTCCAGAACTTTCCCACACAGAAATTTGAGAAAAAAGTGATTTTTTCAGCTAAATTTGAGGTTTCCAGGTATTCTGGGTAGGGAAATGTTGAGGGACCCACGCAAGCCATACCTTGCTGGACTCCCCGGGTGTCTAGTTTTCAGAAATGTGTGGGTTTGGTAGGTTTCCCAAGATGGCCGCCAAGTCCGGGGCCAAAAGCTCATGGGACCCCCCTTGCAAAAATCAGGTTGTTTTGTGATAGGTAATTTTGATGTCGCCTCAATAGGTTTTGGGCCCTTGCCTGTCGTGGGTACTTGACCCACCCACACAAGTGAGGTACCATTTTTCTTGGAAGACTTTGGGGAATGCGGGGTGGGTGGAATTTTGGGGATCCACACATATTCCAGAAATTTCCACCACAGAAATGTGAGGAAAATGTGTTTTTTTCGACAACTTTTGAGGTTTGCAAGGGATTCTGGGCAACAGAACCTAGGGAGAGCCAGAAAAGTCACCCCATCCTGGATTCCCCTGGGTGTCTAGTTTTCAAAAATGTATAGGTTTGCTAGGTTTCCCTAGGTGCCGGCTGAGTTAGGGTTCAAAATCTACAGCTAGGCACTTTGCAAAAAAAGGGTCAGTTTTCACTGTGAAAATGTGGTGTGTCCACGTTGCGTTTTGGGCCGTTTCGTGCCACGGGCAATTGGCCTACCCACACAAGTGAGGTACCATTTTTCTTGGAAGACTTTGGGGAATGCGGGGTGGGTGGAATTTTGTGGATCCACACAGATTCCAGAAAGTTCCATCACAGAAATGTGAGGAAAATGTGTTTTTTTTAACTAAGTTTGAGGTTTGCAAGGGATTCTGGGTAACAGAGCCAAGTGAGAGCCACACAAGTCACCCCATCCTGGATTCCCCTGGGTGTCTAGTTTTCAAAAATATATAGGTTTGCTATGTTTCCCCAGGTGCCGGCTTCGCTAGGACCCAAAATCCACAGGTAGGCACATTCCGAAAAACAAGTCAGTGCCTAGTGGTCTTTCTGCCACCCTGGGGAGGGGGGAAATCAGGGGCTATTGCCCCGATATGCCCCCGAGGGGGGAAGAAAGACTGTGGCTATTCTTTTGGGGGGTCAGGGGTATTGGGATGCCCATTCTGGTCAGCCCCCACCCCTGCGTAAAAAAAAGCCAGCATATTCTCTGGCGCATAGTGGGCTTTCGCCCCCCCGGGGGGCAGATCAGGGGCTACTGCCCCCATCTGCCTCCTGGGAGGGGCAGAAAGACTGTGGCATCTTTTTTGGGGTGGGGGCATTGGCATGTCCATTCTTGGAAGCCCGCACCCCGAACTTTGGAGAAAAAAAAATCCCTGGTGGCTAGTGGGCTTTCTGCCCCCCGGCGGGTGCAGATAAGGTGCTATTTCCTCATCTGCCTCCCAGGGGGGTGCAGAAAGACTGTAGCATTTTTTTTGGGTGGGGGCATTGACATGCCCATTCAGGGCAGCCCCCACCCCTACCTATATAAAAAGAAAAATTCCTGGCGCTTAGTGGGCGTTCTGCCCCCCCGGGGGGCAGATCAGGGGATTTTGCCCCATCTGCCTCCTGGGGGGGCAGAAAGTCTTTTGTTTTCTTTGGGGGTAGGGTGGGGCATTTGTATGTCCATGCTGGGCAGCCCCCACCCCGGGCCTATAAAAAGAAAAATCCCTGGCATCTAGGGTGCTTTCTGTTACCCCGGGGGGGCAGACTGGGGGCTACTGCCCCCATCTGGCCCCCGGGGGGGCAGAAAGACTGGAATTTTGGGGGGAGGGGTGGGGGCATTGGCATGCCCATCTTGGGCAACCCCCACCCCTAAATTCATCGGGAGAAAAAAAAACCTGGTGTCCAGTGGGCTTTCTGCCCCCACGGGGGGGCAGATTGGGGTCTACTGTCCCAATCTGCCCCCCAGGGGGGCAGAAAGACTGTACCTTTGCGGCAGGGGGGGTGGGGACATTGGCATGCCCATATTGGGCAGCCCCCACCCCTAATTATATATATTTTTTAAATCCCTGGTATCTAGTGGGCTTTCTGCCCCCCCGTGGGGGCAGATTGGGGGCTCCTGCCCCATATGCCCCCTGGGGGGCAGAAAGACTGTACCTTTGTGGCAGGGGGTGGGGGCATTGGCATGCCTATACTGGGAAGCCCCCACCCCAAATTATAATGTATAAAAAAATCCCTGGTATCTAGTGGGCTTTCTGCCCCCCGGGGGGCAGATTGGGGGCTACTGCCCCATCTGCCACCCAGGGGGGGCAGAAAGACTAAATATGCCCATAATATTTTGGGGGGAGCAAAGGCCCTTGCCCAAGGGGCCGCTCCCCCCTCCCTGGTGCCTAGTGGGTGGATCCCTGCTTGGGAATCACCCTCCTGGGGAGGGGTACCGGGGAGATTCTCCCCTTTCCAACGATACCTCTCCCATCTTTCTACGTGCTCAGGGGGCTGAGATAGCCCCCTGAGCACGTATAAAGGGAAACTGAAATGAGCCTCTTGGCTCATTTCAGTTTCGGTTTCTCTGAAACGTGCGCGCTGATCGTCATTTCAGGGAAACCTGGGGGGGGGGCCTCGGGAGCTGGGGAAGCTCTTCCCCAGCTCCCGAGGCTCTTTGGGGGTTAAGGGAATCCCTCTGGTGCCCACACCAGAGGGATTTCCTGGGTAATGGCGTCGGACGTGCGGGAGCCGTCCGACGCACAGGACCACTTATGCGTCGGACAGCTCCTGCACGTCCAACGCACCGAAAGGGTTAAGACAGGCCAAATAAAACAACACCCCTCACAGACGAGCTCTTGCTAGTCCGTAAAAATGAGACAAAAAAGTTTGCAGGCATAGAACAAACAAACGGGGTTTTCAGCGTGTTCGTTACTGCAAGGGCTGAGGAATATGAGGATAGACTCAGTTTTCTTAACACTGGGATTATACATTTTTCCTCTCCACTTTATAAAATAAATAGAAGAAAAAAATGCGCAATGTAGATTGTGGGGATCGATTATCACAGGGGCATGGGGACAAATGATTTATCGAGTGTACTTGAGCTGGGTATCCTACCATTAGGGAAAAAAAATTCAGTCTCATCCTGGTCAATAGATAGCGATGCATGTTATTGGAGACAAAGGAGAGATAAGAATCATGTCCCATGGCCACTCTAGGTAGGGTCTGGTAGCTTAAAACCGTAGTTTTGCATTGGTTTGGTTGCCATCTATCATGTTCACACTTAGTGAAAAAAGCTTCTCTTAGCTTAGATTTAGAGAATGACAAGCAATTAGAGGGTTAATCGTACAGGAGTGCTAGGCCCAGATCTGTGAAGGACTGCTTAATATATGCTAGCCATGGGATACTGGTGGCTCGGTCAAGATTAATTAACTTATTATAACCGAATTCCTTTTCTAAATTCTTAACCATAAAAGGAGCGAAGCCATACCATACTACCAATATCAATAAAAGCTGCATCTACACTTACACCTTGAGATTTATGAATAGTCACAGCATATGCTAAAGAAACTGAAAACTGCTGCCGCCGAACATACAAGACTTTTACTAGCAAAAAATGTTCAATACACCTACCAATCTGCTTTACGCCATCAATCTGAACAAATTTTATTCTAAGTATTCAACCTCATTCCTATTTGGAAGTTTAATTAAATCAATCACTTTTCCCATAGCACCATTTACTAATGCTTCCTCAACATTTAAATGTAATATCAATCAATCAATCAATCAATCAGGGAATTGTAAGCGCGCTACTCACCCGTGAGGGTCTCAAGGCGCTGAGGGGGGGGTCCGCAGATCTGTTTAGCCAAAGAGCCAGGTCTTGAGGGTCTTCCTGGAGGTGTTCAGGAAGGGGGCGCGTCTGATGTCTGCTGGTAGCTCGTTCCAGGTCTTGGCTGCAATGTGAGAGAAGGATCTTCCGCCTGCTCTGGCTCTGTGGATGCGCGGGGTTTTGGCCAGTGCGAGGTTGAAAGATCGGAGGTTTCTTTTGGGTACGTGGAAGTTGATTCTGTCGTTGAGGTATTTGGGTCCCTTGTTGTGTAGGCATTTGTAGGCGTGAGTGAGGATTTTGAAAGTGACTCTTTTCTCCACGGGGAGCCAGTGGAGACTTCGTAGGTGTTGGCTGATGTGTTCGTGTTGGGGGATGCCGAGGACGAGTCTGGCGGTGGTGTTTTGTACTGTCTGGAGTTTGCAGAGTAGGGACTTGTTGATGCCGGCGTAGAGTGCGTTTCCATAGTCCAGTCTTGTCATAGGGATTCTGCACACACAGAGCTATGCACAGGATAATAGGACCTCGGAATATAGTGGTGAGCCTACCATAAGCCGTAGCACCTAAAACCCCAACCCAACTAGCCTTAGCGTCCCATTAGCAACAATGTACCAATGATTAGACAACCCAGAACACAGTACCTCTCTCTCTCAGGACTCGCAGTAGCAAGAACACTCTTTCGTCACTCACTCATGCTTCTCCACAACGGGCGTAAGAAGAGACACAGTATAGGTTAAAATGTTTATTTCAACATACATGCTCTAAGATACAGTACACGTGTCAGTACTATCAACATAATGCATAAGAATAATATAATCAGCATAGTTACAACTCCATAGAATACTAACGGGGAAAGCATTTCATAAAGCAGTGGCTATAGGGCTAAATGACCTTACCACCCTCCCCGTTCTAGTAGCTAGTGTATTATAAAAATAGAAGATCTCTGGGCTTTGACTAGCGAACCCCCATACCTCAGTCTCTAGATGCAAATACTACATCAGCAGATTGTCACAGCTCTTCTCCCTGGAAAGGTTTTTCTCCAAGTTCCCCTCAAGAGGGAAAAACGCAACACTAAAAGCCCACCAATTTCCCCATGGCAACTGTACATAGTGTTATGTCTAGGTGCGAGGGACTGGCCATATCAGCAAGAACCAGGGACGTTGTTTTTCGACCTTGTAACTGTTGTTCAGACTGAGCCCAAAGGGAACAGGAGAAAAGGTGAGAAACAGAAAATGCAGACAGTTGCAAAATAACTTGGCAGGAGCAGAGGGCGACAGAACAACGGCGAAGAGTAACGTGCGCAAAAGTCATCATGGCAGCCAGGCCTATGCCAACGTATCCAGGCAGGCCAGGAGGCCACAAACCACAAGACACCCTCCCCTGGACAGTCCATCGGCCAAGACTAGGGACGATGACAGAGTTCAAAACACCTGAGCAGAGCGGAGGCGTCCACAGCGGAAGCAGTCCCAACGAAGGACAACGGATGGGGAAATGGAGGAAATAAGCTAGTCAGCGAGGCAGTACACGGTCAGTGAATGCCATATCAATCCAAAAATGTGGAAGTGCAAAAAAACGCTATACCATCCAAGAGGACATCATTGGAATCGTCAGAAAACATAGACGCCATCCAGTCTAACAGATCAAAGCTGCAGGAATGCTTCTCATAGGATGGAGCATCCAAAAGCAATGCGGGACAGCTTGCGTGATATTCAGTATAGCTTTGTTATAGGAGAGTCCGAGCAGCCACCCAGATATCCCATTGTGCCAAAATCCCCAGTGCAGCCGCACGCGTCATGCAGCCCGCAACGGAACAGTCCCGTTCATGGGCCTCTAAGGGACCCATCAACCGAACAAAATCCGGAACAGACAAAGACGTATTGGAGAGGCAATAATCCATGGTCCAGGTGAAAGGACAGCGGATGCAAGCCATCACAGGTTGCACGCAAGTGAAACACGCAAAGCGAAAAGAAAGGGCATAGGACACACTCAGTGTCGCCAACGGCAGAACTCCGAAACCAGACAGAAGGCGTTCACGGAGCAGCTGGAGGCGTCCGGTGTCGAGAAGGGCCCATTGGGGAGCAGCCATTGCGAAGGAAGCAGACCAACAGCAGTATGCCAGCCGCCAAAGCAAGGATTAACGGAAAGCCACCAAAGACGCTGGAAAAAATTGAATGAATAAAGGCCGGTATCACACCAAAAATAGTTTGGAAAGAGGATACAAGGCCGGACCCCACCACCTTAAAAAAATGCACCAGACCTTCAGTGTTAGATGCGTTAAAAATACGGTGAATCAATTCACCGAAATGTTGTGGGAGGTTAGTGTTCAAAAGGGCCTGTATTTCACTGTGGGTACTTGCCACCTGGAGAATGAATGTCTCCCGGGCGGAAGTGAGCATAACCTCCTCGTTCAATAATAGCGCCTTTATTCTGCTCAGTTTATTGAAATCCGCCTCCATAGTAGGAATGGAAGGCCAAATAGAATTATCTATGATGTCGTGTGGGGGAGGAAAAAGCACATTCTTGCAGCAGACAACCCTGTGCGAAACAGTAACAATATAGGGTATGCCGGCCTGCATGCCACAGCAGTTGTCGTTATTGAAAAGCAAATAGCTACCATTCGTAAGCAAAGTAAAGGTAGGAGAAATAGTAGGAGCAGGAATGCCCTTTAACACACAAGCAAGATTAGGAGCTGAAACATTACAAGCTCCGTGCAATTTAATATGTTTACAAACAAGGGAATGACCCACAGTTGAATCGCATGACTCCCCCGTGAGAAAAACTTCCTTGCCGTCTCTAAGGCATTTATACATGAAAGGGAGGGACCATAGTTCATGCAGGAAGGCACTACCCAAAGGCTGGAAACGGCCCACAGGATAATGTTTCATGCATGAACTAAATTCAAACAAGGAAAAAGGCAATGCGATAACCCCATGAACTAGCCACACAGCAGAATCCAATTCCGCCACAGAGAATGGTAAGGGCTCCACTTTCTCGATATGTAATAGAGTGTAAGCTGCATCTTTCATGGACATGAATTGCTGTTTGTCAGTTAAATTAAAAGGCCGAAATAAGGCAGTGGTGTTCAAAAAATGCCAAGGAACTTTACCCAACTTAAGTGTTTGCAAAGTCCACGCAGACTGCATTATGGAACGTAACTGATTTTGCCCATGGTACAACACAGAAACATCATCTTGTACAATATCAACAACAGAGGACACAATATTCTCTAATGTGTAAATGCGGGAAGACAGGGTATTAATACTATTGTCAACAACAGCAAGCACCTTTTCCATATTAGCTTGGTCTATCTCCCGTAGACGGGAAGCAGCTTCCATTTGCGATAGCTTCCAGAGTTCATTATAAGCCTCATAAATGAACCACTTCGGTCGTGGACCACGAGGTCCCAATATAAAGTCGGACAGATCAATGTTGCCTGTTAGGAGGGATAAATGTTGTTTAACAGATTCCAGGGAAGAATGCTGTAACCACTGTTTACATAATTTACCAACAGAATATGTCGTGACAGTACGGGAGTCCGAAAACCTGGGATCGGGCATATCCTGTTTGTAGCCAGGGACCGAGTCGTGAAAACGTAGTTGGCACGCATTAGATGATATGGGCCAAGCCAACCAGGGTGACTGTACAAGCGTAGAAACATTAAACGAATTGTTCTGCAACAAAGCTTGCAAAGTGGCTAGGGACATATTAAGGTGCACACTAGTGTTTGTATTGGAAGACAGGGATGGAATGGAAGGTGCATTTAATTGTTTGGTAGTAGCCAAGCCCCAACATGTAGTCTGATAGATGGAAGCATTCAGAAACACAATTTGGGTCGGGATAAGGCAAGCACGATGCAAAGCCTCGGTGCCTTGCACTTGCCATGATTTTGAACCCCAGATCGATTTCAAATCTACAGTGTTCTTCCAGTACTCATAACCACCCACAGCTAAGGCACTCAAAAAGGAACCCGAATATAGCAATTTGGTGTGGGTCAACATGATTTTCTGAGTAGATGGGGCGTCTAATTTAAAGAAATAAGAACCAGGGTTCGATCTATTAAAATCAGTGAAATATGTAAATTTATTTCTAAGAGTCCGTGAACTACCCGGTAAAGGGTTTGGACAATGTTCCCATTGGGTGTACGTGAAAGAACCACGTAGTGCACTTGGTTTATGAACAAAATGGTTGCCCCAATGCTGGTAGCAATATAAATCGGCATAATTAGCAGAATTCATACATAAATCCTCAGAATTAAAGGAAGCATAATATTTTAAATCAGCAAACAATGCTTCAACGGCATGCACATCCCAATCGTCAGAATGAATATGACTTTTTACTATATCACCCATCGAAACTCGAAGGACATTGGGTACATTAATAATTTCCGTCGGTCCATGAATTTGAAAGTTTACCGCATCCCATACGATGCCATCAGCAACTGGAAAAGCTGAAATGTTCACAAATGTGTGATCACGCTTCATGATGTGAGATGAGGAATGTGGAGCCAAAGTTCCAGCAACACTGTTCACAGCAGAGCGTTCCGGTAAATAGTGACCATTTATGAGCAGAAAAAACACTGTGACAAAGCCAACGGACATGAACAAAAAAATGAGGAACAGCACCAACCAGATGTATGTCCAGTGGGGAATCAAAAAATTGTCTCTGAACCAGGATACAAAAATACTGAACTTGGACGGGACAATGGATGAGTTGGAATCCGAGTCAAAGGAATAACGTGTTGGGCTCAGCGGCGTTGTCGGTAAATGTGCCACTGATTCGGTATCGGGATAGGTATACTCGTTCACGTTGATGCAGGGGGAGACAGGGGGTTCGAGTATACTTTCAGGCAAATCAACCATCTCAATTGTAACATCAGTGACCGTTCGGGCAGGAGGGCCACAAACACAAGTCCGGTAAATGGCAGGACAAGAGACCGCTGGTGTAACACTATTCAGGATCGGCCAGATGTTGTAGTTTGACATTTTCCACTGAGATGTATCTGTTCTCCTTGCGACCAGGAAGCGGTGGTAAGATGACTGTACGTGTTCCCTTCAAGCCCAGGACTGGAACCGGTGCACGATAAGAGGGGCCGAATTCTTTCTTGTTCTCCACCTTCTCTCGAACCAGGTCACCAATCTTCGGAAGCCAGCCGGCAACCGGAATCTGCAATGCCGGGTCTGTGGCTGAAGGTAAATGTGCGATTGCAAGTTTGTCTCGGGCTTCTTGTAAGTCCTGTAACATAGTAGAATGGTTATCTACATCAAAGATGGCGGATTGCGCCGCCATGTCTAGACCATCAAGGTGAGGCACAAACATTCGTATGCCAAAGAGCATTTCGTATGGGGTCCGCCCACCCAGAGATCTTCTAGGGAGATTATTAAGTGCACGTTGTACGGTATAGAAGTGGGCCAGCCAGTTCCTGCCAGTACCTAAGACTCTAGCTGTCAAGGATTGCTTTAAATCACGGTTCATTCGCTCCACAATTGAATTACCCTCAGGTCTGTATGGAGACGAAAACTTGACCCGTACCCCCAGTGAACCCATTGCGTCCTTGTACGCCTTAGAGGCAAACGCTGGACCTTGGTCAGAATGGAAGGTGCCGCAAGCGAAGATTCCCACAAAGATACGCAAATCCCTGATGACATTTCGAGCGTCAGCACTCCGTTGTGGCCAGACCCAGATGAAACGTGTGCACGAGTCCACTGCCACTAAGATATATTTATAGGCAGTGTCTGAAGAAAATGGACCGCAGTGATCCAAGTAAACACACCCAAAGGGTCTGTTAGAAATGTAGAGCGAGGTCTGTGGTGGTCGTGTAACCGTAGAAGGCTTAATCTGTTGACACACGTCACAAGAAAGCACATAAGTACGGGTGTCTTTATATAAACCACGCCACCAGTACCGCTGCTGCAAGATGGAAACGGTCGCAGACACTCCAGCATGAGCCGAAGTCATGCCTTCGTGTGCAGCCTTTATCAAGGAAAGTCTGCGGTCCGCGTTGGGGATCAGCCGATCACCAACGTCGGGTATTGTTACATAGGGAGCCAGTTCGGGACCTAACTGATAAGAATATTTGGAAGGAAAACCCCTAGGGTAATTAGCACCTTCCTGTGTTGCAGCAATAGCTGCCAAAATATCAGTATCAATTTTAGACATGGATCTAGTAACTGCTGCTACTGAACACATGACTACCGCTGATTTGGCCGCTTCATCTGCCAAACCGTTACCAACAGCGTGTGCGCCCACCCGCTGATGGCCAAGGGTGTGAACCACCTGTGTGAGTGGCAGACGTTGTCTCAATTCTGCCACCCGAACCCAAAGCATTTTATGCTTAATTGTGCTACCTTTAGCGTCTCTATAGTCATTTTGCGACCAAAAGAACAGATTGTCATTGTAAGATTGAACACAGTAGTAAGAATCGCATACAATTAGAGTGGTCACATCTGGAGTAGCGAACTCAAGCGCAAGCACCAATGCGCGCAGCTCGGCCAATTGTGCAGTACTGTCCCCGAGTGCCTGAGTGTGCACTACAGTGGATTTGAACTTTCCGTTCACGAAGGTACCCGCAACAATAGCACATGCGGCTGAATAAGCATGCTTGGACCCCGTGGCCGGTTGTGCCGAACCATCGGTGTAGATCACACAGTCGTAATCCTCAAGCGGGAGCAATGACAGAGGAGGAGAATGAACGAATTCGTACTGCAAAAACTCCTGAGTCTGTAGAGATGAATCAAAGATGAACGTGACATCCGGAGACGTCAAAGAGGTTGCCCATTGTATCCAACGGGGGTGCAACGCCTTAGAGTTCGGGACACTCGCCTTTGTCACTGCCTCTAGGGCAGGATATGATGTTACCACCAGAATGCGCTTTCCCTGTGCCAGTGCGCGTTCCTTTAGAATCGCCATCTGCACTGCAGTCAGAACTTTCTCCACAGATGAGAAGCGCATTTCTGCTGAAGTGTAAAGATGTGACTTGTACACGATCGGAACTGTGTCACCTTCGTTAAAGGTTAAGTACGTGAAACCCACTGCCCCCGGAATTATTCTGATCACCAGGTTTGTGTGGTTATCACGCGTCAACAAGTATTTAGACTCAAGAAGGTCTGTCTGCAAAGACTGCAGAATGGAGGAATGCTCCGGAAGCCAGCATGACTTCGAAAAGTTTGGTTGTATCAAGGCATACAATGGCTTGACACGCTGGGCGTATTCGGGAATATAAGTACGCCCAAAGTTCAGAAAACCCAGCAAAGACTGAAGTTTTTTCAGAGTAGTAGGAGGGCACAAAAGTGCACATTTTTCTAAGAAGTGGGGGGCTAAGCCCTTACCTTCATTGTTGAGTTCGTAGCCCAAAAACAAAACTGTTAATTCAGCAATATGTGATTTGGCAAAGTTAAACTTGTAACCTAAAACCGCAAACTCGAGAATAATGCGGTCTACTCTGGACAGATGCGGATATAACTCGTCATCTGTCAGGTAAATATCATCGACGTACAAACATGCATCTGGGTCTATGCCGTCTAACAAAGAGACAACACGGGCAGCGAACACACCTGGACTGTTTTTGTAGCCCATAGGGAGTCGCCTTAATTTGAACTGTTTACCACCGGAGGTAAAAGCGCTCCATTGGCTACACTCCGTGGCTAAGTTGTGCGTGTAAAATCCATTGGATAGGTCAAGTGTCGTTTTATATTTTTTACGAACAAGACTGTCTACAAGCGCAGAACTGTGGGTATTTTGCACCGCAAAGGTCCGACAATGAGAGTTCAAATGCCGGTAATCCAATACTAGGCGGTACGATCCATCGGGTTTAGAAACCGCGAAAAGGGGATTGTTCATAGGTGACACGCATGTTTCAATTACTCCCTGATATTCCAACTGAGTCAGAATTTCGGAAACGGGGCCTTTGGCTTCCCGTTTAATGGGATATTGGGGTTGTGGCTGCGGTAGGGACCATAAAGGTATCTCATGGGGGAGAGTCTTCATCCCAGCCCACGTGATTGCGGTATAACGCCGGAGCCAGGGACACAGCCCACTCAGCTGCAAGAGCCTCCGCTTTGTCCTTTGGGACATGTCGAGAAAAGCTCGGAAGGATTACCTCCTCCCTTTATGCGCAGCAAGTACGAATGGGGGTGGCCAATCCGCCTCCGCTAACAAAATGTCGTATGAAGAGGTCAGATTTTCCCAAAAATCCCTTTAATTACACGCTGTATATCACCTTCAATTTGGATGACAATATTAAACAGTCTGTCAGGGGTGCCACTCTGGTGTCTGCTGTCTCGACATTAATGAATGTTTCAGTTGCTGTCGCCTCCATATGAGGACGTAGCGCCTCCCGCACTATGGTAACTTCCGCGGCGCTGTCTAGGAGGGTGACTGCCCACGTCCAATTCAGGAGTCTCGTTCTCACCGTCTGTGGCATATTTCGCTGTTACAGCGGCAACTTTCTTCTTCTGAAATTGTGGACGAGAACGTTGAAAGACTTCTGCTTTCCCTGTGACTTGTTGTCGAGGTTGGTCTCGTCCCTGAGGAGCCTCTCGACCCCTTCCTCTATCCTGGCGATCTTCTCCACTGGCCTGCGAAGTTGTCTGTGCCTGTGAAGAACGAGGAGAACGCGTATCAGGGATCTGAAACCTATCCGGAGATTTAATTCTCGCCCTATCGCGCAAATCATAAGTGCGTTCAGAAGAGACTGAAACCGGGGATGCACCTCTCGACCCCAGCTTCTTTTGTTGCTTACCCTGTTTTTTCAGCCTCCAGCTCTTTTTAGTGAAGACTGGTCTCTCATCTTTCTCAGATTGAGGTTTGGATTGTTGCTGTTGTTGCGATTGTGTTTGCTGTTTTGCAAAGGTTTATTACCCAGGCTATTCCTGCCAATAGTTTTGTAAGCCTGTGTAATAATTTTCGGTAATTCGCGAGGCTTGTCCAATTCTGGGACTAAAGCCAAAGCATTAGCTACTTGAAAGTTCACTGCATCGCCCTTGACATTCGCAAGGATCAACTCAGCTACTACTTCAAACACTCCCACCAGTCTCATCCCTAATTCCACAGCCGCATCAGGGCCATGTTCATCCTGTACTTTTTTAATTACAGTGGGGAGAACCGTCATGGAAGGAGTGCCGAAACACTTTGAATAAACTGCTGCGAATACCCTACCCCAGTTGTCACATGCTGTCAACTCGGGAATTAAGTCTTTTGGCAAACTAATCGTAAGAATTCTATGTTTATCCACCGGTGTTGTGTTTGGAAAAACTGCCTCCAACTGGTCAAATTTTTCTGCAAGCCAATAAGGAAAATCATCCTTATTTTGTGGACGTTTGCCCATCACTGAGTTCACCATGACGGGACTTATGGTCACTCCGCCTGAGCAGCTGGATGGCCCGCAACTCCAGGTGGGGCTCCCTGGATGTTGCCTGTAACATATTGCACTAAAGCGCGATGCACTCGCACCAAAGCTGAATACATATTGCGCAGTTCAGCGACTGGTATCTGCATATATTGCGGATGTGAGGTGTACCCGGCCAAAACAGGCCAAGTGGCCCCATCAATAGATAAGGGGCCTAAACGAACCGTGGTAACCGGTTGGGGGAGGGCACCATCAAACCACACACGGTGCTGCCAAGCCGTGAGCGGTACTTCAAGATTCCTATACGGTCTATAGTGATTAGGAACTACGGTGGCTGTATATTCATGGAACAAATTGTCTGTCCCATCCACCGCCGGAAAGGTGACCCAAGAATAGAACACCTCAAAGTGGTAAGCTGGATTGGCTTGTACCACAAAGATCAGTTTGACTCCCGTGTCTGGCACTCCATACACTCTGAAGTGATCCCGGAGCGGTGTGCGGCTATGTGCCGCTATGTTTATACCCGCCATTGTGATCGGGGATTTTCGACAACCTAACAGTAGGCAGCACAATAGAGGGTTCGATTAAAAAACCTTTTAACAACTTCATGCTTGAAAGTACCTACAAAAACGTCAATATAGGAGGTATTACCGTCACACACGCTTCCGGAAGCGTCCATGAGGGTTGTTGTGGACAAGCACAAGCACTACTCAAGCTTCTCGCAGATAAGCAGCCCCACTCGTTGGGCGCCATGTCATAGGGATTCTGCACACACAGAGCTATGCACAGGATAATAGGACCTCGGAATATAGTGGTGAGCCTACCATAAGCCGTAGCACCTAAAACCCCAACCCAACTAGCCTTAGCGTCCCATTAGCAACAATGTACCAATGATTAGACAACCCAGAACACGGTACCTCTCTCTCTCAGGACTCGCAGTAGCAAGAACACTCTTTCGTCACTCACTCATGCTTCTCCACAACGGGCGTAAGAAGAGACACAGTATAGGTTAAAATGTTTATTTCAACATACGTGCTCTAAGATACAGTACACGTGTCAGTACTATCAACATAATGCATAAGAATAATATAATCAGCATAGTTACAACTCCATAGAATACTAACGGGGAAAGCATTTCATAAAGCAGTGGCTATAGGGCTAAATGACCTTACCACCCTCCCCGTTCTAGTAGCTAGTGTATTATAAAAATAGAAGACCTCTGGGCTTTGACTAGCGAACCCCCATACCTCAGTCTCTAGATGCAAATACTACATCAGCAGATTGTCACAGCTCTTCTCCCTGGAAAGGTTTTTCTCCAAGTTCCCCTCAAGAGGGAAAAACACAACACTAAAAGCCCAACAATTTCCCCATGGCAGCTGTACATAGTGTTATGTCTAGGTGCGAGGGACTGGCCATATCAGCAAGAACCAGGGACGTTGTTTTTCGACCTTGTAACTGTTGTTCAGACTGAGCCCAAAGGGAACAGGAGAAAAGGTGAGAAACAGAAAATGCAGACAGTTGCAAAATAACTTGGCAGGAGCAGAGGGCGACAGAACAACGGCGAAGAGTAACGTGCGCAAAAGTCATCATGGCAGCCAGGCCTTTGCCAACGTATCCAGGCAGGCCAGGAGGCCACAAACCACAAGACAGTCTGCTGGTGATGAGTGCGTGGGTGACTGTCTTCCTTGACTCAGGGGGGATCCACTTGAAGATCTTGTGGAGGATGCGGAGGGTGTTGAAGCAGCTGGAGGTGACGGCGTTGACCTGTCGGTTCATGGAGAGTGATGAGTCGAGTACGATGCTGAGGTTCTTGGCATGGTCTGAGGGGGTAGGTGGGCTTCCGAGGGCGGTCGGCCACCAGGTGCTGTCCCATGCAGAAGGGGTGGTACCGAGGATGAGGACTTCTGTCTTCTCGGCGTTGAGCTTCAGGCAGCTGTTGGTCATCCAGACTGCAACGTCTTGCATTCCTTTCTGGAAGTTGAGTTTGGCAGTGGTGGGGTCTTTGGTGAAGGAGAGGATGAGCTGGGTGTCGTCGGCGTAGGATACGATGTTGAGGCCGTGTTGTCGGACGATGGCTGCGAGGGGGGCCATGTAAATGTTGAAGAGGGTGGGGCTCAGTGATGAACCCTGTGGGACTCCGCAGGTGATTTTCGTGGGGTCGGAGAGGAAGGGTGGGAGTCTGATCCTTTGGCTTCTTCCGGTGAGGAATGATCGGATCCAGTCAAGGGCTGTTCCTTGTATGCCTGCGTCGTGTAGTCTGACGACTAGTGTGCGATGGGAGACGTTGTCGAAGGCCGCTGATAGGTCGAGTAGGATGAGGGCTGCGGAGTGGCCTTGGTCCAGGAGGGTGCGGATGTCATCTGTGGCGGCGAGTAGGGCGGTCTCTGTGCTGTGGTTGCTTCGGAATCCGGATTGGGACGGGTCGAGGACGGCGTTCTCTTCAATGAATCGTGTCAGTTTCCTGTTGACTGTTTTCTCTGCAACTTTGGCTGCGAAGGGGAGGAGCGAGATGGGCCGATAGTTCTTGAGGTCGGTGGGGTCAGCTGTGGGCTTCTTGAGCAGGGGTCTGACTTCTGCACGCTTCCAGTCATCTGGGAAGGTGCCTGTTTTGAAGGTGGTGTTGATGGTGCGTTGTAGTTTGGGTGCGATGGCGGCCATGGCTCTGTGGTAGATGTGATGGGGGCAGGGGTCTGTGGGGGCCCCCAAGTGGATGCTTTTCATGGTCGAGGCAGTGTCTTCGGCCGTGATCGGTGTCCAGTTGGAGATGGTGGGCTGGCTGGTGTTTTTGGGGGGCGGGGGCCGTCTGTGGCGCCTGGTGGATGGTCGATGAAGTTGTCGTAGAGGTTTTTGATCTTGAGGTGGAAATAGGTTCCAAGCTTGTCGCAGAGGTCTTGGGATGGGGTGATGTCTGTGGCTTCGCTGCGTGGGTTGGTGAATTCTTGAATGACACTGAAAAGTTGGTGGAGTTGGCCAGGATTTTGTTGTGGATGAAGTTCCTTTGGTGGCTCTGATCTGGTTGTGGTAGTCCGTCATGTCGTCCTTGTAGGTGGTGTGGTTTTCGGTTGTCTTGGTGTTTCTCCAGTTCTTCTCCAGGTGTCTGCAGGTGTGTCTGGCTTCTTGGAGAGCGGTTGTGAACCAGGCAGCTTTCCTGGGGCGTTGTCTGTCAGGGTTGCGTAGCGGGGCGAGCTCATCTGCGCAGTTGGAGATCCAGGTGTGGAGTTCTCTGGCTGCGTCGTTAGCGCTGTTTGCGTCGGGTGCCCAGGTGTGGTTGTCTCGGGTGAGGGTGGAGTTAAGTTGCTCGTCCGTGACCTTGCTCCTGTTCCTTCGTGGTGGGCGTGGGGCTGGTTTGGGTGCCTTGGGTTTGTTGATGGCAAAGTGTACGCAGTGGTGGTCGGTCCATGGCGGCTGCGTTGTGTGGCTGAAATGGACACTGTTTCCTGCCGCGAAGATGGGGTTGAGGGTGTGTCCTGCTCTGTGGGTCGGTGTGTTGACGAGTTGTTTAAGTCCGATGCTGGCGAGGTTGTCACGAAGGATAGTGGAGTTGGGGTCGCTGGGGTTGTCGAGGTGGAAGTTCAGGTCTCCAATGAGTATGTAGTTTGTTGAGGCGATCGCGTGGGGTGCGATGAAGTCGGTGATGGTGGTGGCGAAGGGTGTTCAGGGGCCGGGGGGTCTGTAGACGAGGGTTCCTCAGAGTGTGGCTTTGGGGGTGGTCTGGATCTTGAAGTGCAGGTGTTCAGCGGAGGGGAAGGTTTCGCTGGAGGTGGTGAGGCAGAGGGTGATCTTGTGGGCGATGGCGAGGCCCCCTCCTGGGTGGTTGGGGCGGTCTTTCCTCTGGATCTTGTATCCGTCTGGGATGGCGGTGCTGATGTCGGCGGCAGAGGATGCGTTGGTCCAGGTCTCTGTGAAGAAGGCGATATCGGACGAAAGAGAGTCGAGTAGGTTCCAGATTTCCATGGCGTGTTTGTGTACGGAGCGTACGTTGAGGAGGATGCATTTTAGGGTGTCGCCGGTGCTGGCATCGGCGGTGTTGGAGGCCGGGGTGGCGATGAGGGTCTGGCGGCAGTGGAGGCAGGAGAACTGGCCATGGGTCGTGTTCGGCGAGGCCTGTTGGCATTCTCTAAGTCTTCCAGGGTTGAGTGCGAGGAGGGTGGTGGTGTCGTAGCGATGGGTAGTGGGAAATCCAGGGTTCCTGGCGCTGGCCGCGGTCGGGTTGCGGACGGGCGCAGACGGGCTTGCCTTTGGCGCGCTGGCGGCGCAATCGCGCAGCGGCCGCCATTAAGTAGGGGAGGTGGGAGGGAGGAGAGGCTGGGAGGCGGGAGCAGGGGAATTCGGGGGAAATTCCAGGGGGAATTCCAGGGGGATTCCGGGGGAAGGGGCCGCAGGGGCAGCAGCGGCGAAAGGCAAAAGGAACAGGCAGGCACGAGAAAATAAAAACAGTGGTGGAATTAGAGCAAGACACAGATGGGCACAATAACAGTGGCACAACAGGGAAAAAATTAAGAAAAAAAACGGCTGAGAAAGGTTACGGTGGTTGGAGGCAGTCTGGTCCCAGTTGGAGCGGGCAGCAGGCGCAGGAGCGGGCAGCAGCCTTGAACCTCCCAAGGAGGAGGTCGGGGTCTGGAGGCAAGAGACGGCACAGCGGAGCAGTGGGGAGAGAGTGGACCTAGACCGAGGGTCGGAGGTCTTACTCTACAATTCTTGCAAACGCTTAAACATTTCTCCAATCCTGCAGTTCTGGGTACAGATTTTGCAAATAAATCCAGTTACGCTTGTAGGTTTTCATTTCGGAGTACTGTCACACCCTGGTGTTCCATTTTGTTTATTGCGGTAAGTTGAAAAATTTCCTCTTTCTCCAATTTCAGTAATTCTTCATTAAAACAGGAGCACTCTTGAAGTTTATGCAGTAGGCAGACATTCATCTTTTCTTCTTGAATAAAACTAAACATTAGCTCTGCTGCTTTCTTGGTTGTAGGAAACAGTTTCTTAACAAGTCGAGTTTCTAATTGACGTTTTCCCTTTTTGGTGAGAACTCCTACTCTAATATTTTTAAGAATATTTATGCATTCTTTATCAAATGCTTGCCGCATATTTCTAAGTAGTTCCTTGTATTGGAAGTTTAACCAAATGTTTATGTTTCCAATACTTCCCAATGGATTTCGCGCTTCATCATGCAGAAGTGTCTTAAACACAGGCTGTCCTTTCATGAGAGTGAGTTGTAGTAGATCACCAAAGACAATTAAGTGCTTTCCTCCAAACAGCACATCATAATCTGTCTTTAGAATCTGTTGCATTCTCATGTGTACACTATGAAGTCAAGCATTAAGTGTGTCCAACTA
This sequence comes from Calotriton arnoldi, assembly GCA_963921515.1. NCBI lineage: Eukaryota > Metazoa > Chordata > Amphibia > Caudata > Salamandridae > Calotriton > Calotriton arnoldi. Next base: position 819,710 of record CAWUFW010004783.1, on the reverse strand, counting down.
ACTGTTCCAAGTCAACACTTTCCTGTCTTGCTTGTTGCATTGCTCTTTCCACCTCATTTATGTCTATGGGAGCATCATTTTCAATAATTGATGTCCAAGAGGGTCTTGACTCACTGGTACTGAATTATGGCTGCTTTATGAACTCTCCTTGGCTATTTCAGCAGCAATTGTTTCTTTCTGTTCAATCTTCTGGGTAATTTTTGAGTGAGTGTATGTCTCACTGCAGATAAAAAACTGTTCCCTCTTCCTTTGGAAATCACGGGTCTTAGAAATCCAAAACAATACCTTGTGTGAAATATTTCCTTTAGCCCTGTATCTTCGACGACAGTACATACCACATCTATGTGCTTGATAGCGCAGAAATTGCTGGCTCAGGCCTATTACACCACTGTATTTCAGGATGGCACATTTCACATACTGCTCTATGAAAGAGAATACAGACTCATCACTATCTATTCCAAATTTCAGTGCATCTTTTTTCCATAACAACATGTGAATATGAGCAGCAACTCCAGCTCTTTACACCAAAAGAAATCAATTACTTTGCCAAGAGGAGGATTTGTTTTCTTGCAGATAAAAGGCAGTATGACTGGAAACCTGTGGCAAAAATATTTACACATATTAGCAGGATCCATAGAGCAAAGTTCTCCTGCTGCCTTCATATTGATGTCCCTAATATTTGAGTTTGCTTGTCTCGTAAAACTCAAGTAAATTATCCCAGGCGTACTCTGCACAATCAAGTGTCACAAAACAAGTAGGTGCACCTAAGTTTCGAAACATACATTTCAGTTCTCTATGATGATGATACCAATACTTCATGGTCCGAGGTTGGCATGCCATCAAATTAATCGAATTGTTTCTCAACTTTTCATCCTTACCATGAACTTTGTCAACAAATTCCTTTGCAGAGAGATTTTGTAGATTAACTCATCTCTTCAGTATGTGGTTTATAACATATGATAGTCCAGACAAGTCACTCTCAAATAACAGATGGATTATGTATGGAAAACACTGGCGAAATAAAGCTGCCTCTGATTATAATCTGGTTGACCTGTATTCAACCGCTGGTATTTGTACCGGGCTGTCATAGTACCAGCCACTTGCTCCAGTGGGGCATAGTTGTGGAAAGCAGCGAGCCTCTGAACTTTTCTCCCACACACTCATTGGAGCTCCTTTTGCTTGTTTCTTTTGAAAAAGATCAATAGAATTGCCCATAACTTCTTTGGAAAGCAATGGATGGATAGTATAGAGTTCATATATTTCTTCTGATTTGGCTCTATCCACTTTTTCAATCTGTTTACTTGATGGTAATATTTTATCCGCCATACGACTTGCATCTCCAATAAAACATCAACATTTTTATGATAAATATTATTTAATTTAAGTTATAATGCAGCTTTTTTGACTTTATTAACAGCGACTACCTCTTGCCAGATTTCTTTGTTTTTGGTAGGGACACCATTTACAAGAATGACAATTGGTTCATCAACATCTCTGTCTACACCAACAGTTTCAATATTCCATTTAAAATCTAAAGGTAAGTAGACAACTCTCACTTTAAGGGCTTCCTGTAACTCAGTTGGTGGCAGCTTCCCTGTCTTTGGTTCCATACAAACTATTGCCTGAAATGGATGTATATATTGTATGAGAATTGATTCATAAACATTTAATTCTCAAAGTTCATCTGGAATTGATACCAATTCTAACTTGTTATGTATTGCTCTGGCTGACATTTTGTTATCCACTAACTTATAGCAATACTTAAATGTAATTTGCCACGTTGACAAATCAAAGTTTCTCTACACATAAATATACAGCAAATTCTTGCACTTATCTCTGTTCTCTTGTTCAGTTTTCGAGAACAAAAGAACATTGCGAATTTGGCTTTTGTAGTGAGTGCGTTGACAACAAGTAAACTTTGCAATTTCTTGTGTAAAGTTATCAATACTAATACTTGTGTCTTGTACCTCTACACCTGCACATACCATCTCCTGATTTTCCCTAGACTCGCCAAGACCAAAAAAACAAAACTGAACATCTTTGCATTGTTCTACCTCTGCTACTGTACCATGCAAAAGAGCTCTATTCATTTCTCCTAAACATAAGGCAGGAGATTTCACAAAGTAGACGCCAAACTAAATTTTTCATTTTAGAGTGATGAACAGCTAACATTCTGAAGTGATGAAAGGTGCTTCTGCACACTTTCCTTGATTTACATACTAGTGAATGTCCCTGTAAAATAGTCTACTTCCTCACATTGCATGGATCAAATCCTTGCAAAATGCCCATTTTCTGTTTCAGACTTCTGCATCGGAATATATGTAGGAAAGTTCTCAATATATTAATTGATTCTTGATGAACACTGCAAATACTGCTACAGTTCCATTTGTATACAGGGGCCTGTCTACGTCTACCTTGTACCTCTTGAGCTCTCGCTTCCTCTACATTCCTAGGAACCATCTCCTCTTTTGCAATGGGAGTACTTTATTCCAATTCATAACATTGACCAGTTATTTCAACTGTATGCAGCAGTGTGTTATCTTGGAAGTAGCTTTCTTCATTAAAGAAAGGCTCAGTACTGGACGTATGCTTCCATTCTCCTCTAAATATTTTATAACAATTACTTCTATTTGCCAGTCTTTTTTTTACTTCTTCTCTTTATATACAACACTGTTTTATCCAGTGTTCTCATTCTGTTCACTATCAAAATAAATAGCTTCCTCTTCAGGGCAAATACCTTATCAACTGCAGACTCAATATGTTGTTTTTGTTTGACAGCTTCTCTTTTACATTTATGCTGCCCCAAAGTTCATATTAAATTCTTTGTTACCATATTACAAAACATTCTGACTTTTATTTCCATAAATTGCTTCTGTCTTCTTGTTAGACTATCTATTTTCTTATAAGATTTATTAGTCTCAATGGGCACAATGGCACACATGCACAATTAAGTATAGCACATCTTCGGACAAACCTTGCCCAAGAGTCACAACTCTGCCTAAGAGCCCAATTTACCCAAGTCTGCAACATCTCAGCACTGTATAAGCACAGAAGTGAAAGGCACACCGCCTGAAAGGGAGAAAGGCCAGCAAAATCAGAGCTGAAGGGGCAACCTACCCACAATACAGCACACACACATAAGAATCAGAGCACCTCAACATTGACAACAATGTGGTACAAACTGCAGCACTTTCACAACAGAACAGAGGACACAACTGCCGCCGCTTGAGTGTAGAAAATGGCCATTCACATTTGGCATAGCAGGAAACTGTGAGATGACAATGGACATAAACTTGTACAATGCGTCAACATACATGTGAACACAATGTCAATCTGCATCTCCCCTTCACATTGCAGAGGGAGAATCAACACCTCCTGCAGAGCAGACCCAACAACTCAGCACTGATGATGAAGAGGACCTCCCCAACATCGACACCGATGCCCTCCAACAGCCCATGGACAGCTTCGGCACCCCACCTCCAGGAGCAGGGCAGTCCAGCTGCATTGAGGGTACCCCACCCCCTGCACAGACCACACAGCAGGAAGCAGCCACCACCACAGCTGTCTCCCAGGACCCCCACGACCAACACATGGCATTCCAATGCCGTGTGTTAGGGTGCCAGGAGAAAATGGCTGATTAGCTGCGGGTGGGGTTCGACCTCATGGCAGCCAAACTAGATGCCATACGTGGGTGTCTAAGTCCCATCAGTGACCACTTACAGTCCCTAACGGACACCCACTGTCCGCTCCATGCTCTCCAACAATGCATGGCTGACATCACTGGAGTCATGACTCTGAGCCAAGAACAACTGTCTAGTCAGAGTGACTCCAGCGATGTCAGCTGGGAGTTGGGACACATAAGGAGGATCATGGAGAACATGGAGCGGATGCAGGTGGAAAGAATGTTTGCCACGGCTGCACACCAGCGAGATGTAGCTGTGATCTTCCATGCCCTGCAGATCCTCATCATGGCTTTGCCGCCACAAGGCCTGGCGCGGATGAATGCTGCTGCTACTACTCCATCCACATCTCCGCCCCCTGAAGTGTCACACAGAGCGGCAGACATTCCACCTCCGGCCCCTGATGTGTCAATGCCACACAGTGATGCAGACTAAACACCACCACCCACATGTGAGGCACCTGACACATCAGAGGACGAAGATGATGATGAATCTGGCTTTGTGGTAAGAATGAAGTGGTAGCATTCATCTCCGCCACATGGCCTGTTTCAGCTTGGTTCTGCCCTCTGCTCCATGCCCTGGAATAACACCTTCCACTGTCCCCCGATACACTCAGCGACACTCACCTTGGACCTCGACATGGACTGCCATATTTTGATAGGTTACCAATGACACAGCAATCACACTGCGTACTGAAGTCTCCCTCTTCCGGTGAACTTGTCAATCCCTAAAGGACTCTGGCTGGCCCTCTACGGGGCAACAATGTAAAGTGGGGTTTACATGGCCCTGTACTGCTCCAGCTTCAACACTCCATTGAATGCGAATAAAACATTCTAATTCACACAGATGTGTCGCGGCTATGAGCAATCAAGTATGAAAGTATGGATGAATGTAGGGACAGTGATTCCACAAAAAGGTACTCCCTGGGTAATGCTATCAATGTGCATGTATGGCCGTGACCCAGATAGGCAGTGAGACACATTGTCATTCAAATCAACACTCATCACAGTTGAATCCAAGTGAAGGTGCGTAGACTTTATTAGCATATGCGTGTTAGTACGGGCAAGATAAGTGCCACAACATGCAGACCAATGCAGCAGTATGTCAGGATGAGGAACATTGCCAAGCGCCGCTGTCCACTCCGGGGGAGTGCCTCCCCTTTCACAGGTGTGTGTTAACCCGCGTTGTTGTCCGCTCATGTATTCGGAGTTCAGGCGAATGCAGCCATGTCCACTGTTGTCGTGGGACATGTGACCAGATCTCCAAGATGCAACAAGGTGTTGGGACATGTGCAATGGGTTCCAATCTGTTGTGGCTGCAGGTACATAGTTACTCATCCATGAAAGCGATCGCAGCTTCGTAGGCTATCATTTCCAACATGAGGTCGTTGTCGACTTCATCAAACAGGACGGCGAGGCAATCCATTAGCAGGTCCGGACAGAGGTGCTGCGTCCACCCCCTTTCACCAATTAGCACTACAGCCCAATAGGGGAGCGGTTCAATGTGGTCACTGCACACGAGGAGTTGTGCAATCTCCCAGGTCAAGCTGCCAGCATGTATGCCAAGTATCAAGGCATCCCATAAATGGGTATCACAGTGACACTCCTGGTCGTGGGACAACAGGGGGTGCACACACATGTCAAAAATAAATCCAGTTCAGCTACCGTCCTGTTGGATAGGCAGACATCCATGGACCACTCGAATATGCACGATCGACAATGCAACACAGGCTGAATGCAGGTGACGTTGGCAAGGCGGAAGCTTAGCCGGTAACTGATCCGCAGCACTGCCAATGGCAGTGCCCCCAGTAAACGCAGCATACGTGCATGGTACAGTTCCACCTGACAGGGGTTGTGCATGTGTCCGGGATGTTCTGCCATTGCATTAATGGCTCTGGTTGAAGCAGCACTGTTCTGACCTGCGCCAGTTCTGTGGATGAAATGCCACAGCTCGGATCAATGACTTGTTTTAGTGTGCAACAGTTGTACGCCTTGGATGGTGTGGGAGTAAGTGTGAAGGCCATTCCATGCAAGATAACTTCGAGCAAGGACTTCTGTGTGTGGGGTGTGTATACATTGGTCTTTTGTCGGGCTGTGCGTAGTGTGGGAGTCGTCATCAGCTGCTATAGTATTTGTCAGGGGGTGCCGGGCACATGCAATTCCGAGGTCGGAGGTGCAGATGTGCTTCCGCCTGATAGTTCAGACAAAGGAGCTTTCATCCCTAATGTTAGTTTGTCATCTGCTTGCATTAAGGAAATGTGATGTGGCTTGTTGGGGGTGGGATGTGTGCGACTTTGGTATTCATGTTTGACATGTCTTGCATGTGGCAAATGAGCGGCATCACTGTGTGTTACGTTGCCTCACAGCTGCTCCTCCCTCCCCCCGAGCCTATTTACTTGTGTACCCTGCGCGGTTGCATCACTTGCACTCCTACGGCACACCATTGTCATGCCTGTCTGCGCATTTCCACAAACCTGACAATGACACTGTGATGTTGGCCATTGAAGGTGGGCGGCCACGTAAGTGTAGGCCTATGGTAAGGATAGAGCAGACACAGATGTAGAGTTCATGCCTGGCTGAACTCGCGCTGCGATTAAGGCTAGACATTTGGCTCATGCTGCAGCAATACAGATACACACAACACTTGGCATGTATGAGCCCAGACCCCCAGCGGTCTTGCGCTCCTTCATTTCTCTGTTCGTGCAAGCCCGTCCTCTGGGTACATGCTACATTGCAACATTGTCGATTGCGGGCTGGGTGGCGCCGACACTACAACAGTGACACATGCATTGGTTACTTCCTTGTCCAGGCCAGAACTGAACCACGCCCAGAGCCCCGGGCAAATTCTTCACACCCCTACGCTGGACTGGCGTACACCTGCCCCACCCACTCCGCTTACGCTTACAGGGGGGGGGACAAAGCAACGTGTCCAAGGTCTTACCCACTGCCTGAGGTGACATGGTTGCGTCCGCTGTCCACAGAACAATGTAATGTGGTAGGGCCCTGGGCCATCATGCATACATAATGACCACACGGACACACTTAGATAGATAGTGGAACTGGCTACGGGCACGTGCGCCCGGCCCCTTTTTATTACCAGGGTCACATGTCCAGTGACCCCTGTGCTGGATGGGTGTGGGGTGAGTGTAAGCCAGCCCTCAGGGAGTGGTTGGTGCTGGCAACAACTAGAACAGTGATCATCGGATCACACACACAGATTCAATCATAAAGGGTCCATGACTTGCAGTGCACTGAGGTAGGGGCACCAGATCTGGAATCACACACACAAGATTCAAACATAAAGGGTCCATGACTTGTGATGCACTGAGTAAGTGGCACCTGAAGCGCTCAGCGGGTGTGCAGCCTGCGATGATGCATCGTCCGGGCGGGCCGCACTGGAAGCAATGTCTGTTGCCTACTGGACTGCGCCATAAATAAATCAAGACTCAATTTGAATTGGGGGACCTGCTGACCGCAGTGTAGGCCGGAGGCAGCAGTCAGCAAGGGCCCACAGCCACGTGGCAATGACTTGTAGTGCACTGAGTTAGTGGCACCTGAAGCGCTCAGCGGGTGTGCAGCCTGCGATGATGCGTTGTCCAGGCGGGCCGCACTGGAAGCAATGTCTGTTGCCTACTGGACTGCACCATAAATAAATCAAGACTCAATTTGAATTGGGGAACCTGCTGACCGCAGTAAGGCCAGAGGCAGCGGTCAGCAAGGGCCCACAGCCACGTGGCGATGACTTGTGGTGCACTGAGTTAGTGGCACCTGAGGGGCTCAGCGGGTGTGCAGCCAGCGATGATGGCGTGTCCTTGCAGGTCAGGATTGGATTTGATATGTGTGAGCCCTGCTGACCGCAGTGTAGGCCGGAGGCAGCAGTCAGCAAGGGCCCACAGCCACGTGGCGACGACTTGTGGTGCACTGAGTTAGTGGCACCTGAGGCACTCAGCGGGTGTGCAGCCAGCGATGATGGTGTGTCTTTGCAGGTCAGGATTGGATTTGATATGTGTGAGCCCTGCTGACCGCTGTGCAGGCCGGAGGCAGCGGTCAGCAAGGGCCCACAGCCATGTGGCGATGACTTGAGCTGCACAGAGTTAGTGGCACCTGAAGTGCTCAGCGGGTGCGCAGCCTGCGATGATGCGTCGTCCGGGCGGGCCGCACTGGAAGCAATGTCTGTTGCCTACTGGACTGCACCATAAATAAATCAAGACTCGATTTGAATTGGGGGACCTGCTGACCGCAGTGTAGGCAGAAGGCAGGAGTCAGCACACACATGAGTCCGCGGTGCTGTGCTGCTGGGTGCGCTGGGGGCCTTTGTCGCGGAAGCCAGCGATCGGCTGAGGAGGCTGGCGGTTACGGCGGCGGACTCGTGGCAGGGTGAGGGGCGCTGCCCTGGCAGACGCGTTGGCCATCTGGGAAGTGAACTACGCCCAGAGCCCCGGCCTATTTATTCACACTCCTACGCTGGACTGGCGTATGCCGGCCCAGCCCACTCCGCTTACGCCTACAGGGGGGGACGACACAGCTACATGACCAAGGTCTTCCCCACTGCCTGAGGTGACATGTTTGCATCCACTGTCCACAACACTACAAACACCAGCAGTATATGTCCACATGGACATGTCTGTGCTCTGCATACTGAAGTCTGTCCAGCACATCACCGCCACACTTGGCATTGTGTACATTCTTATTCATGGGTGACTTGCCTCCTTCACACATACTTGGTTCCCACCTCTCCCCACATTCTGCAATTGTGTGGCTGAGGGGCCATGCCATTTTCGGGAGGTCAGCTGTCTTGTTCTGCGCTGCCTCAGTGGTAGTCCGGGGGAGCCCGGGGGGTGGTGGCGGTGGGTGTTGTGGACCTCTTGGGTCTCCGAGCTGCATGGTCAATAGCTCCATGACATGTGTTGGTCTTCAGATGTGGCTCTGGGCTGGGCTCCCTTTCATACTGCAGGTTGTTGTCCTGCTTAACACCAGTAAAAGGCAGGTGTTAAATCCCTACTGCTAACGCGCCTTATCGCCTGTTTTTGGATCGCATTGCAGATCTGGCTGGTCGTTGAGAATATCGCGAAGTGGCGTTTTCGTGTGTTTTTGCACGGGAACGCCTACTCTGCATATCATTAGTGTTAGTTGTCGCTCTCATCCGTGGCGATGTTTTTTGTGGAAGCTATCGCTGGAAAACTGGCGATATAGGCAGTTTGCACCAGCTTGAGAATTGGGCGATAAATCTATCGCCACTTTTGCGGCGCTAAAGTGCCGATAAATCAGCGATAAGTCCTTGAGAATATGCCCCTTAATTTTTTTACCAGCAGCTATTTTTTCTTTAACCACATTCCCTACATGGTGTCCCTTTTCTCTCTCCGCTTGTCTCTGTTTTTTTTAGTATTATAGCTCTCTGTTTTGAGAGCTGAAGTAGATGTCTGGAAAGAAAAAATAAATCAATACATTTAGCTTTTTGTTATGTAGTATTAAATTGCATAATTTAAACATTTAAGTACCTAAATAAACAGTTATGTCACTATGTTTAACCACTGTAAGTCTGTTACTTTTCATGTGCCTGGGTGTGTCAATATATGCATCAGTGTGTGACTGAGAGTGTGTATAAGTGCCTCTGTTGCTGTTTGACTGAGTGTGTGAGTTGTTCTATATTTTTCTAAATAGGTATGTGAGCCGCAGTGTGGGTGGGAGACTGGGTGTATGACTGGGCATTTAGGTCTGTAAGTGTGTGTGTAACTCACTGAAACTTAAAAGCACACATCTTACCTTTTACGCACAATGCCCCCTGCCCTATCGGTTACCTACGGCATATCTTAGGGGTGACTTATATGTAGAAAAAGGAGTGTTTTAGGCTTGCCAAAGGGGATTTAAATGACAAGTCAACTTGGCAGTAAAACTGCACACACAGACTCTGCAGTAGCAGGCCCGAGACATGTTTAAAGGGTGACATTTTTGAAAACTAGACACCCAGGGGAATCCAGGATGTGGTGACCTGTGTGGTGACCTGTGTGGCTCTCACTAGGTTCTGTTACCCAGAATCCCTTGCAAACCTCAAACTTTGTAAAAAAAAAACACATTTTCCATATATTTCTGTGGAAATCTACAGCTAGGCACTTTGCAAAAAAAGGGTCAGTTTTCGCTGTAAAAATGTGGTGTGTCCATGTTGCGTTTTGGGACGTTTCCTGTTGCGGGCACTAGGCCTACCCACACAAGTGAGGTACCATTTTTATCAGGAGACTTAGGGGAACACAGAATTGTTGTGCAACTGTTATTACCTATTGACTTTCGGTGCATTTCTGCCTTACAAATGTAAGACAATGTGTAAAAAATAAGTCACTTTGAAAAATGTCCTATAATTCACATGCTAGTATGGGTACCCACAATTTCGGAGATGTGCAAAAAGCTACTACTTCTAAACTCTATATTTTGTTCCCATTTCGGAAGTACATAGGTGTCTTTCATACCCATTTCTCACTGTTTTTATTTTCCCAAATGAATTGTTATTTACCCGTTACACAATAATAAAACATTGCAAGACACTGCTCAGTTATTGGCTCTGGGTTTCTCAGGTTCTCGATGAAACTACAAGTCCTATATATCCCCACAATCAGAACGGTCCAGCGGATGTAACAATATATTGCTTTCAAACATGTGTCATACTTAGAAGGAGTTACAGGTGAAAACGTTGGCACAAATGGCTGTTTTTTTCAACTCATTTTCATTTTTCCTATTTTCAGCTGTTAGTTTCTATAAATAAACTTGAAGGATCTACACAAATGACCCCTTGCTGAATTCAGAATTTTGTCTACTTTTCTGAAATGTATAGCTTTCCAGGATCCATTATTGCTTTCATACCCATTTCTACCATTAACTGGAAGGAGGTTGAAAGCACACAAAATAGCAAAAATAGGCTATGTCCCAGTAAAATGCCAAAACTGTGTAACAAATGTTGGTTTTCTGACAAACGTCTGTCAGTCCCTGAAAGCTGGGAAGATGGTGATTTCAGCACCACCAACCTATTGTTTATGCCATTTGCAGGAAAAAACTAGACGCTTTCTTCTGCAGCACTTTTTTCCCATATTTAAAAAATGTGTTGTATTTTGGCTAAATTCTGGGTCTCCTCCAGGGGAATCAACAAACCACCCAAATAGCCAAAACAAGGCTTAGCACGAGGGGGGGAAGGCCTAGCAGCGAAAGGGGTTAACTTTCCTTTTTGTATTTATTTGTCGAAAAAAGCACTTTTAAAATGTATTTTCTCTTTTTGTGGCGACAACGGAGGTCACGATGCTGTCGGTAGTCACGAATAACGTGTGTTTTTCACAAAGTGTAAAAGACATATTTAGACATATTTTAAATTGAGTCTGACTCTAGATGTTTAGTAGCATATTGGTTTAACTTTCCTTTTTGTATTCATTTGTCAAAAAAGCACTTTTAAAATCTATAGATCGTTTTCGTGGCGACACCGGAAGTCGCTATGACGTTGGTAGTCGCGAATATCGTGTGACTACCAAATAAAGAGATTTCATTGGTTTACACAGTTTTCATTATGAAAGGAAGTACACACCCATGTCTCCCTTCTTGAATGTTCCAGTTACTGGTTAGTTAATTCTAGGAGCTCTCCCGCACCTATATTTGAAAAGTGTGCTGGTTTTTCTTTTTTGCAATTTAAAAAAAAATAAAATGGCATCACAAGAAGCAGAGGAAGAGCTCCCACTGCTTGAAGTTGTTCAAGGGCAGGAGGTCCCAGCTGCACAAGAAGAGTCTTCTGATGAAGAACCACCCATGAAGAAACAAAGCATAGCTTGGGATTTCTTCACTATCCCATCAGGTGAATCGAAGGCTACAGCTAAATTGGTGAAGTGCAGCATATGTGAGAAGACATTATCTTGGGGCACAGCAAAAAAGCAGTCATGTGGTATAACAAGTATGTTGTACCACTTGAAAACATGTCACAAGAAGCCCCTAAAAATTGCAGAGAGAGAGGGAGAGAGAAGGAGCGGGATCATAAGTCTCTAGACCTCCAGCACCTGCTCCTGGCGTCAAAGTACCAGTTGAAGCGGAGAGAAGATGCAGTCAAATATCACCAGAATGAAAGCAATTTGCTCACTTCTGCATGGACTGTAAAACCATCATAACAGCTGGGGAGCAGTCTGTGGATGTAATCTTGCAGAGTGTGAAAAACCATACTTGTTATTTTTTTTTTCTTCATTGCACCACTTGAACCGCTATCATTCTGTCAGTGGTCACAACTATCTTGTTTTTGTTTCCATTTTATTTTTGACAAAATGCAAAATAAATAGAAAATGTTTAAAAAAAATCAAAATCGATTACACAAAAGACCAAAATACTTGTTCTTTTCAGAACCACCTTTTCTGGTTAAAAAAAGATATGCTGAATGAATGAATGAGTGCATGAGTACGTCTATGGTGATTGAATAAGTGCATGAGTGGTGCAAAGATGTTTGAATGAGTGCATGAGTGGTGCATGGGTGATTGAATGAGTGCACGAGTAGTGCATGGATGATTCACTAAGTGCATGAGTGCTGCATGGGTGAGTGAATGAATGCATGAGTGGTGCATGGAAGATTGAATTAGTGCATGAGTGGAGCATCAATGATTGAAATTGTGTATGAGTGGTGCATGCATGATTGAATGAGGATGTGAGTGGTGTATGGATGATTGAATGAGAGTATGAGTGGTGTACGGAAGATTGGATGAGTACATGAGTGGTGTATGGGTGAGTGAATGAGTGCATAAGTGGTTCATGGATGATTGAGTGAGTGCATGAGTGGTGTATGGATGATTGAATAAGTGCATTAGTGGTGCATAAGTGATTAAATGACTATATGAGTGGTGTATGGTTGATTGAATTAGGGTAAGAGTGGTATATGGATAATTGAATGAGTGGATGAGTGGTGATTGGGTGATTGAATGAGTGCATGAGTGGTGCATGGGTGATTCAATGAGCACATGGGTGGTGCATGGGTGAGTGAATGAGTGCATAAGTGGTGCATGGATGATTGAATGAGTGCATGAGTAGTGCATGGATGATTGAATGAATGCATGAGTGGTGCATGGATGATTCAATGAGTGCAATAGCGGTACATGGCTAATTGAATTAGTCCATGAGTGGAGCATGGCTTTTTGAAAGAGTGGTGTATGGATGTTTGAATGAGTGCATGAGTGGTACATGGATGATTGAATGAGTCCATGAGTGTTGCATGAATGTGAGGATGAGTGGAGGAGTGGGGCATGGATGATTGAATGAATGCATGAGTGGTGCATGGGTAATTGAACAAGTATATAAGTGGGGCATGAATGATTGAATGAGTGCATGAGTGTCACATGGATGATTGAATGAGTATATAAGTGGTGCTTGTATGTTTCAATGAGTGCATTTGTGGTATAAGGATAATTGAATGACTGCATGAGTGGTGTATGGATAGTAGAATGAGTGTAGTAGTAGAATGAGTGCATAAGTGGTGCATAGATGATCGTTTGAGTGCATGAGTGGTGCATGGATGTTAGAATAAGTGCATAAGTAGTGCATAGGTTATTGCATGAGTGCATAAATGCTACATGGATGATGGAATTATGGAGTAAATATGTGTAGTTTTGCTTGTATAGCTGATTGAATGGGTGTATTAGTGCTGGTATGGGTAACTGAATTGGTGTATGAGTGCACGCATGGCTGGGTGTATGTATGAATGAGGCAATAGGTGTATCAGTGTGTGTATGGGTGAGTGAATGGATGCATCCATGTTTATTTGTATAAGAGTGAGTGAAACAGTGGATAAGTGATTGTATTAGTCAATAATTGGCTGTGTGAGTGAATGAGTGAATGCGTGAGTGCATGGCTGTATAGATGGGTGTATGAGGGCTTGTATATGTGAGTGAATAGGTGCATTAGAAACCTTATGAGTAATTAAACTGTCTATGATAGAACAGTGCTCTGCCACATAAAATCTCGCTGAACTCCATCCACTTTGGAAAAGGAAAAACAAAGAAAAATATGTTAGTATTTGATCTTGAAGATTACAAAATTATACCAACAACCATTACTGTAACAGTTTAATACAATATAGCGAGAAAAAAAATCTCCTTTTTACTGTTTACAGCATTCTTACTTGCTCACCATAAACAATGGTCTGTATGAAGCACCATAAACAAACAGTGGGGGGAAAACAATGCTGCATAGTACATTTTTTTCAAATAGATAATACTATGCATAACACTCACTACATTTCACACATTATTATAATTTTTCTAAGGTTACTACAATAAACTCAAGAAACGTGGGTTTTCACTGTTTCTTATATTGTTATATCTGGTACATCTGGTGTATCTGGTATGACATATAATTGTGAAGCTGTCCTCAATTTCTTTGATCCTTTTGAAAGCTTTCTTTCTTGTAGGTAACGTATTATGGAAAATGGTGATGTTCCATGTAGATAACATACTACACAGTAGTATTCAGAAGTTCTTTCTAGAGGAACAAAAGTTTATTTTTATATTTGAAGACAGTTTTAGGTGGTAACTTAAGACTGTTGTTTTTATTCCACTATAGCCATTCAGTATTTAACTTTAATAAGAGAATGTAGTGTTTAGAGGTTATATAAACTCCTTTCTTGAATATAAAAGGACTGTTGCATTTCCAACAATATTCTGAAGACATTACCCCCAATAGGCAGAATAATGTCTAATAAATCATAAATCAAATAATAAAAAATGCTGTACACAAATTTCTTATTTACAAATAATCCTCAGAACTTTGGTTGAAGAAATAAGAGATATGAGTTTGGTAATCTCCTAGGTAGTCTTGCTTACAATTTTAGATTAGTGTCATTGCATTCAGTCTATTCAGATTGGGATCTTAAATAAACCGCATAGCGTTCAGACATTGTATTTACTCCTTCATTAAAGATGATTGCCAAAGTAGTAAAAGTCCTTCTGATATTTGTTCAGCTGCAAAGTTTGTTATTTTGAACTATCTGCTCTGCATTGTTGTAACATTATCATAATGCAGTTTCCGGTTCTTTGTAGAAACAATGTAAATTTAACATCCGATCTACAATTTGGGCAGATTATATTTTGAATGGCATTTTTGGTCAATTGCTGAAAAGGCACAGTTTTACAATCTGGTAATGACAAGTACAGGAATCATTCTGAATTGATTACAGTAGTGGAAATGAATTTACAATCTTCGCAATTATGCTCCGATTTGTAACTTAACCCAAATGAGTAATTAATATTTACTTCTTCTTATATTTAATATATATAATATATATATATAATATGTACTTCTTCTTATGTATAAGAGTCCATAATACTGAAACAGAATGCATTCTAGTTCTATCACTCGCACTTTACAAATTCTCTTATCTCTTTTTTGTTCGATTTTGGTGACAAAATCTGTTAAATGGAATAGTACATTGACAACAACATTTGCAGACAGTTGACCCCTGTACTGTTGTTGAATTGGTAACCTACAATTTCTTCATCATTTAGTAGTTTCCTCTTCTTTGATTCTTGGGAATTTTGCCTTGCCTTTTGTTCATCATCTATTTTCTGTTTTGTTATCTTTTACTTTGGACAGATTACTCATCTCTCAGAAACTGGGTATTGGCCTAAATGAGGAACAAATACACTCCTTAACTGATTGTATTCCCTTACACAGCTAGCATCAGCACTATTTTTTTCCTGATCAAAGTCAATCAAAAACGATCTGGACTATGTTCTAATTCACGACAATGCTACATATGACATTCCTTCTTTGAATACAGTACTACCAATATTAATAAAAGCTGCATCTACACTTAAACCTTGCGATTTGTGGATAGTTATATGAGACAGTGGAAACTGCTTTCCCTGGACATACAAGTCTTTCACAACTAGCACACATACAACCCATCTATCAATCTGCTTAACTTCATCAAATTTTATGGCGACGTATTCCACCTCATTTCTGTTTGGGTAATTATTGCATTTTATAACTTTACCCATATATATAATATGTACTTCTTCTTATGTATAAGAGTCCATAATACTGAAACAGAATGCATTCTAGTTCTATCACTCGCACTTTACAAATTCTCTTATCTCTTTTTTGTTCGATTTTGGTGACAAAATCTGTTAAATGGAATAGTACATTGACAACAACATTTGCAGACAGTTGACCCCTGTACTGTTGTTGAATTGGTAACCTACAATTTCTTCATCATTTAGTAGTTTCCTCTTCTTTGATTCTTGGGAATTTTGCCTTGCCTTTTGTTCATCATCTATTTTCTATTTTGTTATCTTTTACTTTGGACAGATTACTCATCTCTCAGAAACTGGGTATTGGCCTAAATGAGGAACAAATACACTCCTTAACTGATTGTATTCCCTTACACAGCTAGCATCAGCACTATTTTTTTCCTGATCAAAGTCAATCAAAAACGATCTGGACTATGTTCTAATTCACGACAATGCTACATATGACATTCCTTCTTTGAATACAGTACTACCAATATTAATAAAAGCTGCATCTACACTTAAACCTTGCGATTTGTGGATAGTTATATGAGACAGTGGAAACTGCTTTCCCTGGACATACAAGTCTTTCACAACTAGCACACATACAACCCATCTATCAATCTGCTTAACTTCATCAAATTTTATGGCGACGTATTCCACCTCATTTCTGTTTGGGTAATTATTGCATTTTATAACTTTACCCATTGCACCAATTACTATCCCTTCTTCAACATTTAAATTCCGATGCAAGATTACATGACAATTTCTACACACAATTAACCGTTTCTTTAAACCTGCAGTTTCAAAACAGACTTCTTTAAAGTGTTCAATTTTGATTGCAGTTTTTCTGTCAGTAGTACTGTAACTCCCTGATGTTCTATTTTATCAGTTGATGTAATTTCTATAATGTCTTCTTTTTCCAGTTGTAGTAATTCTTCACTGAATTTAGAACACTCTTGATGGGTTGTCTTCTTTAATGAAAGTATGCATTAGTTGAGAAGCTGTAACATTAGATGGAAATAGATTTTGGATAAGATAGCTTTCTCATGCACTTTTTCCTTTTTTTGTGAGAACTCCCACTCTTATGTCCTTGAGTATAGCTCCACATTGCACATCTGATGCTTGGCGTATATTTTTTACTAACTCTTTGTTTTGAAAGTTTGCCAAAATGTTTACATTTCCAATACTTTCTAGTGAATTCCTTGTTTCGCTATGTACTAGTGTCTTGAAATCAGGTTGTCCTTTGACTGGTGTTAAATGTAGCAGATCTCCAAATACTATTAAGTGTTTTCCACCAAATAGTACATCATACTCAGTTTTTAATATATGCTGCATTCTTAAATGTATAAAAGCAGGCATTAGGTTCAACACCATGCTGACTTTGTCAATAATTAAAAGCTTCAATTTCTTTAATACTGTTGCTACCTCATGACAAGCATCACCAGATAATTTGTTGTATTCCAATTTGTTGTCATGTTCAATAGGTAGCATTAATTATCGATGAAGGGTAACTCCTTTGATATTATCTGCAGCTAATCATGTTGGTGCAGTAACTACACATGACAAATTAGAATATGTAGTCTTCTGTAGGTAACTTGTGAGTGCTTTGATCAAGAAGCTTTTCCCAGTTCCAGCTTAACCACTTAGTATAGTAGAACTGGTTTATATGTAGAACATTCACACTCTTTTTTCTCATGTAGGAATCCATGTTCTAGATTATCTTTTACGTCATCAAAAATTTGTTTCTGACCTGTATTCAATTATTGTATTATTTGTTCCAAATCCACGGTTTCCTGTCTTGCTTGCTGCATTGCATTCTCCACCTAATTCATAGCTATAGCAGCTTCATTTTGAATGATTGGCTCTCCAAGAGAATCTTGACTTGCAGGTGCTGAACTTTGGATGCTCCGAGAACTCTCCCTTGCTATCTCAGGAGCAATTGTTTGTTCCTGTTCAATCTCATCTCTCAACATTTGAAGATAGACAGGAAACACTGAGCAATCAATGGTGTCTTTCACAGCATTGAATAAGTCTTCATAACACTCAAAGTGTCCAAGTATCTCGGATTCAGTGCGCCATGGCTTGAACAACTGCAACAGTGCTAAATAGAAAAATTCTCTTTTGTCCATAGTTTGACAACTTAGCTTTCTATGGTTGATTAAATTTCCTTTCTTATGTCTGATCAAACATCCTTCATAGCCAAGGAGAGCAAATTTTCCTTCTTCTCTGTTTTTACTGACATTACTTCTATGGGCCGATTACGATGTCGTTAGGAAAGGCTCCGGATGCAGAATCGGATTCAGAACCCTTGTTTCCGACCAAATCGTACAGATTTCCCAACAACCGATTATGATGCCCGGAAACCGTTCAAGCAGTCCGAATCTGTTCCGAAAGGCAATCAGACAGCCCGAGTCTTTCAGAGCAGATTCGTACAGCTCTATGGACACGGTTTCCGTACGAGCGATTACGATGACCAATTCGGACAGCCATTCCGATTTGGTTTGCCCGAGACAAAAGGGCTGCCAGAATCAGTATTTGGGGGCCCGTTGCGGCCCCCCCTTCATCTGGAGATGTACGAATGTAGCCCGTGGGGGTACCCAAGGGACCCCTCTCCCCAACCATGCACACTGTGGCAGGCACCATGGGGTGCCCGCCACAAGGTGCAAGGTTTTCCCCAACCACCCCTTTTTTTAATGGGAGCCTGTGTTCTCGTTCGGAACACAGGCTCCCATTGAAGTCAATGCGAGTCCGATCGACAACTTGTCTTAACATTTTGTCTCCACTCTCATTTGGGATGACGCAAATCACATACTGCTCTACAAAAGACAACACAGGATCATCACTGTCTTTCCTAACTTTGGGGCATCTTTTACCCATTACAGCATGTGAATATGTGGAGCACCTCTGGCCTGGCACTCTTTGGGCCAAAAGAAATAAGTTACTTCGCCAAGAGGAGAACTTCTTTGTTGCAGATAAAAGACATCATTGATTGAAATCTGCGAATGAAGTATCTGCAAACATCTGCAGGGTCCAAGAAGCAGAGTTCTCCTGGTGTCTTTAGATTAATGATTTCTATGTTTGAATTTGCCTCTTGCAGCAGGACATCCTATACTAACTCAGCACAACTGAGTGTTGGAAACCATGTAGGTGCTCCTAAATTTCTCAACATACATTTCAGCTCACCATGACGATGATACCAATATTCATTGGTACCACGTTGACATGCCATTAGATTAATCAAGTTAAATTTCAGTTGTTCATCTTTTCCGTGAACTTTTCTCAACAAGTTCTCTTGCTGATAAATTTTGGAGCTTCACACCTGTTTTTATTTATTATGTGTGATGTCTTGATTCCACATTTTTATGGTATATTGTATTTTGCAGGAGTGGGCGGAGTTGCACTATGCGGAATTCCGTGGAGTTGCAAAACAAATCTGTGGAATTCGGCGGAGATCCGCTCCACCCTAACCCATAAGGAAGGATATCCACAAAGCACACAAGAGGAGCATTGATGACTGTAATATACAGATGGAGATGAATGAAGTATGCAGAGAGGGCTCTGAATGAGGTACACGGACATGACTCTCATTCAAACACTTACATTGGGCCAAGACAGGAGTACATTACTCTGACTGGTCTATACAAGGTCGGCTTAATGGCGAGGTCTCCCTGCTGCAGTGAGCCTCTTGGGGGTAGGTGGCAGTCCCTGTTTTAATGCACACAGGAAAAAAGAACCCCGCACATCGCTGGCAGGCTTGTGGAGAGAGATAGGGAGAAAAGGTGGAGAATGGAAGAAAGGGATTATACAATGGGGGCCGTGCACAGCAACGGATATGAAATCCAACAAGGGGGGGGATAGCGATAAAAGAGTAGACAAAGACTGGATAGGATGGGGATGAGAGAAGGTGTGTCATGGGGGAGAGGCTGAGAGATGAGAGGGGACGGAAACGTCTGTGTGTGGTTACAGAGAGGAGACAGGCGAATGGAAACATGCAAGAGCGGGGAGTCACATACGGGGAATGCAGACAGATATGAACTATAGCATGCAAGAGAGAAAACAGGGGGTGTTTGAGGAGACAATTACAATAAAATACATGAAAGGGGACTCTTTTATATTCTCTGTATTCAAGTTTGTGAACAGTTCCCGCTGGTGCAGGAAATTTGGGGCGACAGAGCTGCACCGTCAAAGCCCCTTCCCACTCCCCCACCCCCTTGGAGAGTACAGGGTGATGAAGGCAGGGAGGAGCAGCACCACAGAAGCAAGTTACTCGACGTGCAAGTGCAACATGCATAAATTAAGCAGAGCATGTTTACCTGCTGGATTTCCATGGGTGCAGGTGCGAACACCAACGGTCGAAGCTCCCAGGTGGGAAATACTGTGTTTCTTCCTTCCCAGCAGATTCCCTTGCAGCCACATTGTCCCAGCTGCTGCCCGGGCACCAGTGTCTGTCTCCTCTCTGAGCTGGGAGTTCACAGCACAGGCTAGCACAGCAAGATTAGGGGGAGGAGCAGGAGGCCAAAGAGGAGGAGGGGGAGATTAGCACGTAGATAAAAGAGGAATTTTTTGGGCTAGTCAATGAATCAGGTGAAGTCCTGGGCTCTACCTAATAATTCGAGGTGAAAAGTTCATTACTGCTGAAGCAGGCTCCTCCCACCAGAGGAGAAATCCCTGGGAGCATCTTCTCCTCAATTCCCCCCTGAGGAAAAGGTGAACTGCCTACCACATTGTTGCCAGTAAACTGAACTCCGCACCGCCGGCAGTTAGTGGAGTTTTTTTGCCTAACTCCACAGCTCCAAGCATAACGCGGAGTGGCAGAACCCCGAAAACTCTGCCGACGGAGTGGAGTTTACCACCCACACCTATTATTTTGTACCAGATCGGAAGTTGCCTTTTTAACTTTAGTAACATCTACCAACTCTTGACATATCTTTTTACTCTTGGTAGGGACACCATTTACTAGAATTACAAGTCTCTTTTCTAAATTTCTTTGCACCCCTATAGTTTCAATATTTTGCTTAAAATCTAAATGCAAATATACAACTTTACCTTTTGACCTTTCTAGAGTTCAGTTGGAGGTAATTTCCCTGTCTTATGCTCCATACGAACTTTAGCTTGTAAAGGATGTATACAAGGGATTAGTATGGATTCATAAACATTCAAATCTTTAAGTACTTCTGGAATAGATGTTACTTCTAAGTTGTTGTGTACAGGTCTAGCAGGCATTTTGTTTTCCTGTAACTTATTATAGCATTACTTACATATAACTTGTCGGGTGGGCAAACCAAACTGCTCCACTTCAAATAAGTAAACATCAAATTCAAGCCATTTATAATTTTTCTCTTTTTCACTTTTTTTTATTGGGAACAAATTTTATAGATTTTTATCATAGTCAAAACAGAATATCTGAGCGACATGAGACATATGCAACATCAAAAGGATATATCAGATAAAATCATTAGTCCCCATCACTTCATATACATTCTGAATTACAAACATAGTACAATAACACAGGTGTCAACTAAAACCTGACAATGCGCCTTATCGTATACGTTATAGTCTTGGTTGTTCGCGTCTCTAGCATAGGTAATATAGTAAAGTTATTGACACACTATTCATGCCGAAATGTTATTATGTCATTTTCTAACTGACCATCCGCTACATTATGTGTCTCCAGCAGAATATTTCTGTAAGTGCCCACCTCTTCCATAGTTTTGTGTGTTTCTGTGGGCCTCACCGAGCCATTAACACAGGATGTTCTAGTTCCATAATGTAGTCCATGCCTTTCTTCCATACAATATATGGGATGGAGTGTCTGCCTTCCAATGTCTGGCAATGTCACGCTTTGCAAGTGTGAGGCCTAAGAATAAAAGGTGTCTTTTATATCTATTACCCCCAATTCCTTCTGTGCAGTGTAAGAGTATACGTTTCGGTGATCTAGGTATGTCCCATGCTAGCACTGCAGTCAGGCTATTAAGCACGCCCTGCCAGAATCGATCAAGGGCAGGACATGACCAAATTGTGTGTAAGAAGGTGCCTTCTTCTGAATGACACTAAAGGCAATGTGGGAGGCAATCAGCCTAGCATACCACAATCTATGCCTAGTGTAATATACCCTGTGCAGATATTTAAATTGGATGAGGTGGAGTCGGGTAGATATTGCTGCTTCCCGTGGTGATTGGAGTGCCTCTGCCCAGTCATCATCGTCAATCGGTCCCACATCTGTATCCCATGTAGCTCGTAGGGTAGCCAGGGTAGTGGGGCTATTCGTCACTAAGGTTTGCTAAATTTTGGAAATTTTAAGGTCACCTAGATCTCTCATCAGGAGCTTGCCTTTCAATGGGCTCAATTCTGGAAGGATGGTTAGATCTTTGATATAGGGATACAGGGCATGCCGTAGTTGTAGGAATTGTTAGAATTGGGAGTGGGCGATGGAGAATTCTTTTTGGAGGCCTTGGAAGGATTTCAGGACAGGGCCCTTCATGACGTTACCCACGGTTGAGATTTCAGTGTTATCCCAGCCACCGAATGCCTGAAGTTCTGCCACCTGCGGAAGTAGGCGATTTCGCCACTGCGGGGTCTCTCGCATAATGCGGCCCCACCAGCCGATTCGGCAAAGGGTCTGTCGCCAGGTCATGATCACTACATGTGTTGCAGAGGGGAGGTCTTTGGGGTCAGACCTGCTATATAGGGGTGAGTATAAGGAGGGTTCTCCCATAATCCACTGTTCGACCCTAAAAGCGGGTTAATCTCTGGGCCCATACCACCATTTGTTCAGGATCGGTAAATGTATAGCTGCATAGGAGGATTGTATATCAGCGGTGGCGATACCTCCACAGTATGTGGATTGTGTGCATGTACGTAAGGCAACCCTGGCTGTACTACCCCCCCATAGGAAGTGCCCCAGGGCTGCATTTATTTGACGGAGCCATGACATAGGGATCGGGTAGGGGTGGGATTGTAGCTGATATAGTAATTTAGGCAGAGATACCATCTTAAAGATGGCTGATCTTCCATAAAGTGATAGGGGAAGTGAGGGCCAATTCTTCATCTCAACTTTAACCCTGCTGTCGTTGCTTCTAGGTTTTTTTCACAGGAGATAGCTTGACTGTCCGATACATAGACACCCACGGAAGTGAAACAATGTGTCACCGATGTCAGACCCTCCACCCATCGACCTTCCCCCAATGACCCCCTTATCTGCCAGATCAGTGATTTAGAGACATTCATGTAAAGGCCGAATGTTTTAATAAAGATGCGCATAACTTGAAGTATTCTGGGACCTGTCAAGTGAGGGTCGGTCAAGAAGAATAGGATATCATCTACATATAGTGCTATATGGTCAGAAATTTCAGAAGTCCATTCTAAGCCGTAGTAGAGAGCATCTTGTGTCACCCAGGCTGCAAGTGGCTCAATGGCAAGGGCAAATAACAGGGGGTAGAGGGGGCATCCCTGACCGGTTCCCCTGTCGGATTGGGAATTGGGCTGATGTAACTCCTGCTACCCGAAGGAAGGCCGTAAGGACTGTATAGAATAGTCTGATCAGTGCAATTAAATGGGGGCCCATGTTTAAGTGTCTCAGCAATATAAACATGTACGTCCAACTGACAGAATCAAATGCCTTGTCCATGTCTACTAATAGCAGGGTGGCTGGTTTATCTAAATGATCAATGGTGGCTATCGCATTATGTACTCTACGTATGTTGTGCGGGGTCACTCTTTGCTGCATGAAGCTGACCGGATCTGGATGAATCAAGTCTTTGAGATGTGAGACCAGTCTATTCGCCAGCACCTTAGCTAGTAGTTTGGCTTTGATATTTAAGAGAGAAATTGGCCGGGAGGACGTACATGATTCCGGAGGACGTTCCGGTTTAGGGAAGGCTATGATTTCGGCATGTCTCCAGTCTAAGGGCAGGTATTTGTTTTGAAGGGCTTCATTGATGGTCGCAAGATAGCGCAGCATTAATATAGTTGCAAATGTTTCAAAGAATTCACTAAGGAATCTGTTGGGTCCTGGCGATTTACCAGATGCTTTTTTGGAGGCTGCTGAGGTTAATTCCTCGAGTGAGATAGCGTCTTTGAGGGAATCTCGTGTGGCGTTAGATAGTGCCTTAGGTGGTATATCTTTAAAAAAGTCCTCTATCTGATATTCGGAAAGGACTTGGTGCTTAGTGTAGAGTGAGTAATAGAATTCAACAAAGGTTCTGGTGATAAATGTGGGGTTGGTGATCATCTCGCCTGTGTGTGATTTAATGATAGGCAGCTCTACATGTTTGGAAGTGTATTGGCACAGCCTGTGTAGGAGTTTGTCGGCTTTTTCCCCCCATTGATATATCCTACTTTGCGTAGCCTGCCAGGTATGTTTGGCCTCGTCTAATAGGATGCTTTGATATCTTCTCTGCAGAGTTTCCAATTGTCGGCGGGCACTATTGCCATTTGGCTTTTGTGCTCACCGCTCAGATTCTAGGATCTGAGCTTCGAGTTGTAATAGGGCCAATTTTTTCTGACATCTGGCAACAGTGCAGTGACTGATGTTGAAACCACGAATGTGTGGGTTTCATGGCATCCCATAATATAGTGGTCGAGGTTGCCGTCTCTTCGTTTAATGAGAAATATTCTAACAGGGCTTTGAGAAGGTTTGTTTTATAGTTTGGATTATGCAGGTGCCAAAGGGGCAGTCGCCAGTGAAACGGAGATCACCTGGGACCTATTTGTAACTGAAGTTGAAGAGGGGAGTGATATGATAGGCCTCTAGGTAGATTCTCCATCATGACTAGTCTATGAATGTGTTCTCTAGTGATGATGATAAAATCCAATCTAGAGAACGACCCATGGACAGTTGAAAAGTACGTATCACTTTTAGCTGTTGGTTGAAGAGTCCTCCATGAATCGGACCATCCCAGTGTCTGCACCATTGGCTTCAGACGAGACTCCCTTTGTGTGTGGTGTGCAGCTGTTGGGCGGCATTTATAACAGACAGGGTTCATGACATCATTCAAGTCCCCCCCTATCAGTGCTAGTACATCGGGTAATGATCCCCAGGTGTCAATGATGCATTCAGTGAATGCATAGCTGAGAGGTGGAGGGGCATATATGCTACTCAGCACTATGGGTTCTCCACCAATCGTGCCATGAATGAACAAATATCTGCCCATTGTGTCTGTCCATGTACAAGCATGTGTAAATGGAATTCTGCAGTGGATTAATATAGCTACCCCCCCTGGAGCCTCACTTGAAGCCAGAGTGAAAGAAGTATGTGAAGCCGAAGCGAGCAAGACATGGGGTTTGAGTACCCATTAAGTGAGTTTCTTGTAATAGCAGGACATCAACCCCTGAGTGTTACATGTATTTAAGGATTGCACCATGCTTGATCTTATCCAGGAGGCCTTGTACATTCCAGGAGACTACCTTAATTTCCCCTAGCGGAACTGGCATGTTCTGATGTGTCAATGTGGGATGAGGTATGGAAGATTTAAAGGCATATAACACGAGTACCAAGAAGAGATGATATATTGCTGGCGCACTTGAACTACATCATCTAAGAATAGTTGTAACTGTACCTCCCAACCCCTTCCCTCTCCCACCCCCTCCCACCGCCATACCTCAAAAAACAATGAAGTATCTGTCGCGGAAAGTAAGCAGTTCCTACCCCAACCGGGGTTTAGGGCTGAAACAGTTGAATGATTCCCCAAGATCCCATCCCTAGTGAATGTCTCAGGGACCTTAAACGAACAGTTCATACATATTAGCCCATGTTGTTGCCGGTGAGAGATCGTTTGGGCGGGGAATTCATGTTGTCATTGGCCATGTGGCCTGAGGTGCTGAGATGTTGGGATTTATAAATCAATCATCTAGGCTTCCATCTTGCTTGTCACCACAAGAACGGCAGCGCCAGGATGAACTTGAACGGTGTCTTCGTTTTTCTTTTTTTGGTGTTATTCTGATGGAGGTGTGGGTCATCTGTGAATGAGTTCAAGTCGCAAGGTGGTGGAGTATGAGGGTTGACTGGGCAGCGTTCATCTGCCCATTGAAAGACCTCCTCTGGAGTATCAAAGAACAGGGTATTGTTTTTATAACTGACTCCAAGACGGGCTGGGAAAAGCAACATGTATGGAACTTGCAATTCACAAAGACGTGATTTGGCGGCAGTGAAGGATTGTCTCGGTTGTTGCACCAATTTGGTGTAGTCAGGGAAGATCATTATTTGGTGGGATCCAAAGATAAGGGACTTTTGCACTCTGGCTTGCCTCAGGATGATGTCCTGGTCGTGATAGTTTAGGATCCGCTCAATGACTGGTCAGGGACAGGTGCCAGAGGGTGGCTTGGCCGTGAGTGCCCGGTGGACTCGCTCTAGGACAAAGCAGGAAGACAGGTTGCCATCTGGGATACAGGATTTGAGCCATTGATCTAGGAACGCGCACATGTCGGAGCCCTGACACCCCTTTGGAAATCCCACAAATCGCAAATTATTACAATGTGCTCTCCCTTCTGCATCTTCGACTCGTGTGGCTAGCCCCTGTGTAAGTTTTTCAAGGGTGCTCACCTTCCCTTGTAGTACAGTGATGGCGTCCTCAGCTCCTGTGATCCTAGTCTCGGCCTGCATCATGCTCTCCACAGCGTTTAGAAGATCTTGACGTAGCAGCATGACATCAGCTCTGACCGTGACGATTTTAGCATCCAGCATGTCTCTTGATTGGGTTATCGAAGCAAGGAACGTGGCGTTATCCGGTGATGTGGTTGGGGTGTCGTTTGTGGCAGTGGAGCTGGTGGCTCCGCCCATGTATTTGTCCATCGTGGTTTGCTTCGTGGCGGGCCCGTTGCCTGGCTTTTAGACATGCTGGCCATTTAGTGGATGTAAGTGTAAAGTGACACAACGATATCCTAGGCCTTGATGTGAGGCGCAGGATTGTTGTTTTCCCCTTGAGTTTGCAAAGATCTCAGAGTGCAGGTTTAGGGAGTCATGCGCTAAGAGGGAGCCGCCTTACCAGCAAACCTCACCAAGACCTGGCCCAGCCACTTCCGCAGGCAAGACTGCACCCCCAACCTCTAACGGGCACCTCCCTAAAGTCCACTAATCATCAGCTGAGTGGCACCGGTGGAGTCCTTGAATGGGCTTGGAGAATTCGCACCTGAGCGCATTTGCACCTGATGAAGTTAAGCTGACTGCATTATTACCGGCCCACAAAACAACACGTCTTGGAGGGTACTCCTGTGGCTACCGCCCTTTATCGTTTGTGTTGCACTTATTGAGTTGCTCCATATGACCGTTATGTCACTCTAATATAGTGCGTGGGTTTTAGAATCTCATGCGGTGGCTGCTGTGCCCCCCAATCAGGCCATGCTCATGGGCCACACAGTGTGCGGGGCTTTCCTGTGCCTCACCTGTCATTCTCTTGTGGTCAGATGGCCGCTCTGCTTAACCCCCGAGTCAGGTGTGCCTCCCTCGGGTGGGCCGTGTCTCCGGCAATGCCTAAACGCCAGTCACAGGCAGCTCCGCACCACAGGGCGGCTGGCATAGTCACAGCTCGCAGCCCAGTTCATGCCGCCCTGCGTTGCAGCGCAGCTACCCAGCTGCCCGGGGTGAGAGCTTCTGCAATGGTAGAGCCAGCCGGCGGCAGCGAGGCTGTAAAATCAGGGTTACGGCCACACCCTCAACACAGCAAGGCTCCGGCGCAGCCACTCACCAGAGGGCAGAGGTCCCGGCAGCACCCGAACATCAGCCACAATCCTCTGAATTGGGAGGGCGGCAGGGCGTGGCTCCAGCACATAGCACAGGCCGCACCATCCAGTGCATCCGGCTCGACGTCCTCAGCTTTTCGGAAGCAAATCACTGCACCGGGGGACCGGATCGTGTCCCAGAGCATCGGGTGGCAGCAATGCCGTCAGATTAGGAATCAGGTACAAGGCTTGCCGGCAGGATGATGTAGGATTTGGCAGGGCTATGGGAGCGGGCTAAAACGTGTCCGCCATGTTGGGGCACTTAGCCACGTGCCCTCTTTTTCACTTTTAATATACAAATCAACATTACGAGTTTGACTTTTGTAGTGAGTGCGTCGACAACATATACAAAGATAGTTTGGTTTCTCTGAACAGACATTGTTAAAGTTTGTAATCTCTTTTTTAACTACCAACAGTAATACCTATATCCTGTTCTTTAATTCCTGTTGTTACCAACTCTTCATTTTCCCTACATTCCTGTGCAAAACCAAAGAAACAAAACTGTACATTATCACAATGCTTTTCTACCTCTACTACAGTACCATGCTAAAGAAGGATATTCATTTCTCCTAGACATAAAGCAGGAGTTTTTACATAGTAAAACCTTCTAATGAAAGTTCTCATTTTTCTGTGGTGTACATCTAACATTCTGAAATGATGAAAGCTGCTTTGACACACTTTTGGGATAGACAAGCTAGTGAGTGTCTTCGTATATTAGTATGTTTTCTTACTTTGCATGGATCTAATCCTTCCAAAGCAGCTATTTTCTGTTTTAAACTTCTGCAAGGAAGCATAAGGTAGAACATTTCTCAATATAGCAATTGATTGTTGTTGAATACTGCAAACACTACTACAATTCCATTTGTACACAGGGGCCTGTCTATGCCTAACTTGCACCTCTTCAGCAATCGCTTTCTCTACATTTCTAGGTACCATTACCTCTTTCGGAATAGGAGTACCATTCTTCATCTCATAACATCGTCCAGATTCATCAACTACATGCACTAATGTGTTGTCTTGCAAGTAGCCTTCTTCATTAAAGAAAGGTTCAGCACTGGAAGTATGTTACCATTCACCACTAAAAACTTTGCAAAAGTTACTTCTACTAACAAGTCCTTTCTTTTGGCTCTGTCTCTTCATAGACAGTACTATTTTGTCCAGTGTCTTCATTTTGTTTAAAATCAAAATAAATAGCTTACTCTTCAGAGCAAACGCCTTATCTACTACACCTTCAACACATTCCTTTTGCTTGATTGCTTGTGTTATTCTTTTGTACTTCTTCATAGGTGCTAATAAGTTGTGTATTACACTAGTACAGAACATTCTAACTCTGATTTCTTGAATTGCCTCTCCCTTCTGGTTAAAGTCTCTCCTTTTTTGACAATTTCTTACTTTTTTTATGAGAGACTTTTTGTCCTTTGATAGTTTGTGTTATACTTTCTTTTTTGTTTACGTGTTTTTGCATAGTTTCAAGTTGTGCACATACAATTTTAAGAAATGTCTTTGTCCTCTTACCAGCAGTTATTATCTCTTTGACCATGTTTTCTGCATTTCCCCTTTTGTTTCTCAGTTCTGAGGAGATGGTGTATTTGCTGCTGTGTCTTTCTTCTCTGAGTTTTTGATGGCATTGTAACTTTCTGTTTGATGTCTGAAAACAAAAAAAGGAGAAGTACATTCACCAGCTAACTTCATAGTATATACATTTTTTTACTATTTCAACAACTATCCTATAAGCGCATACAGCTCAGTGAAACTTCAGAGTACATGTGTTACCTTTAAAGCACATACCAGCCTATCCTATGGCCTAGCTGCAAGCTATCTCTGTGGTGACTTTTATCAAGTAGAAGATCAGTTTATGCCTTGTGTTTAAAATATAAAGGTTATCCTGCCAGTAAATCTGCATTTACCGGCTAAACAGTACAAGGCCCAAGACATGATGCAAGGGCTTCTCCTCTGCATAGTAGAACTGAAAGTGTCACTCTTTAGCAGATATGTGAATGAATGTGTCAGTCCCCATCTAGCTCTGTTCTTGCATGTGTATGTAAGTTTGTGAGTAAATGAATGCATCTTTTCATAACGTCTATCGTTATCTCAATGTGTCAGTAAAGGGTTGCATGGTTTGCTTCCTGCATAAGTTGGTAACTATTCGGTTCTTAGTTGTATGTGCAACTACCTTCATTAGCGCTACATACTTATCACTTGTACCTCTCTATATCAATGAATGTTTAGGTGTTGGTGTCACTCTGTCACTGGGTGTTTTAGTGCCTGTGTGCTTCTCTACTAATGTTTATGAGATTAATCTGTGGATAGCAGGGTGGATGCTTAGTGGGGCACATGAGTTTGCATGAGTGCATATAGCTCAGTGAATCTTCAAACTTCATATGTTACCTTTTAAGCACATACCAGCCTGCCCTATGGTGTAGCTACAGCCTACCTTATTGGTCACTTTTATCTAATAAATGGTGACTCTATAACTTCTGTAGGAGTTTTAAATATGACGACTGGACTACTAGTAAAACTGCAAACAGAAGCTAAACTGTATAAGAGCCAAGACATGAATTAAGGGCTACTTCTAAGCATATTAGACTTAAAAGTGTCAGTTCTTTAGCAGATATGTAAAATACTGCCTCAGTCATATCTGGGGCTGTCATTGCTTGTTTATGGAACTTTGTGGATAAATAACTGCCTCTGTTCGTAACCTATATGGTTATCTAAATGTGTCTCTAAGGGGCTGCATGGTTTGCCTCCTGGATGTCTTAGTGAGTATTAGGTTTTTTAGGTGTGTGTGCAATTGCCTTCATTAGCTCAACATACATATCACTTGTAGCTGTGTATATCAGCTAATCTTTAGATGCTTCCTTCAGTGAGTGTTTTAGAGCCTGTCTGCTTTCCTACTAAGGTGTGTCAGATTAAAAACTGGTTGGTACAGTAGATGTTTAATGGGGATGATGAGTTTGTATAAAGCATATAGCTCAGTGAAACTTCAGACTACATGTGTTACCTTTTAAGCACATACCGGCCTTCCCTATTCGCTAGCTACAGCCCACCTCAGTGGTGACTTATATCTAATAAAATATCAGTTTATGCCTTGTGGAGCAGTTTAAAATATGAAAGTTGGACTAGCAGAAAAACTGCATCCAGGAGTAAAACTGTACAAGGCCTAAAATATGATGCAACAGCCACCTTTGTAGATGTTACACTTGAACGTGTCAATTCATTAGTGGATATGTGAATGAATGTCTCAGTGATATCTGGGGCTGATATTGCACATTTATGTAAGTTTGTGGGCAATGGAGTGCCTCTATTCATAACCTTTACAGTTATCAAAATGTCTCTGTAAGGGACTGCACTGTTTGCCTTCTGGATATGTCAGTCAGTGTTAGGTTTTTTAGGTCTGTGTGACACTGCCTTCATTAACACTAGATAGATATCACTTCTGCCTATCTATATCAGTGAATCTATAGATTCTTCTGTTACTATGTCAGTGGGTGTTTTAGTGCCTGTCTGCTTTCCTACTAAGCTCTGTGAGATTAAACTCTGGTTGGCAAGGTGAATGTTTAATGGGGTCATGAGTTTGTATGAATTCATATAGCTCAGTGAATCTTCAGAGTACATGTGTTACCTTTTAAACACATAGCAGCCTACCCTACGGCCTAGCTACAGCCTACCTCAATGGTCACTTTTATCTAATAAAAGATCAGTATATGCCTTGTGAAGGTGTTTAAAATATGAAGGCTAGGCCAACAGTAAATCTGCATCCAGACGCTAAACTATACAACGTTCAAAATATGATGGAAAGCTACTTCTGTGCATGTTAGACTTGAAAGTGTTAGTTCTTTGGCAGATATGTGAATGAATGTCTCAGTCTTATTTGGGGCTGCCATTGCATGTGTTTATAGGTTTGTGGGTAAATAACTCCCTCTGTTCATAACCTATATGATTATATAAATGTATCTCTAAGGGGCTGCATGCTGGTTGTTTTACTGTCTCTGTGCTTTTGTATTTAGCTGTGTCACATTGACGTCTGGGTGGTATAGTGCATGTAAAATCCAGAACATGGGTCTGTAGGACTGCATATAGCTCAGTGAATCTTCAGAGTACATGAGGCACGTTTAAAGCATACTGCTCCCTACGCTATGGCCTAGCTGCACCCTTCCTTAGTGCGGAGACATATGTTCTTGAAGAGCAGTTTACACCTTGTGGAGCATTTTTCAGTAAAAAAATAGCCCTAACTGTAAAACTACATCCACAGGTTAATTACACCACACCCAAGACATAATGCCAAGCTTTCTACTTAGTTATGTCAGAATAAAGTGTGGATTGCACACTGCAAGTATGCTTGAGTACAAACATGTTTATAAGCACATGTAGCTTACTCAGATATTCAAAGTACATATCTTACATATTAACCACTGCGCTATGGCCCATCTAGCAGTCCCATAACATGTTTAAGAAAATCTACCAGTATCTGGCTCTCTGTTCTGAAAGCTGTAGAAATGCGAACATAGATACCTAAATGAATACCTCAGTGCCTGTATTAGGACTTAGAAACTTACCTGCAACAGGTTTTGATGGTGCTGGATATATATCTACCAGGGATCTCCAACCAGTAGCTTGTGAGCTACTGTAGCTCTCCAGCTTTCTCTGAGTAGCTCACCTATGTGCAGCCCAGCGTATTAAATTAGAAAGTTTTTGCTTGGTTGAATTATTATACATATAAACAAATTGAAATTATACAACACTAATAATATTAGTATCTTTACATGCATTTATTTGAACATAAGTAGCTCTCAGTACAGAAAAGGTTGGAGACTTCTACTTTGTCAGTATGTTAGTGAATGTATAAGTTCTTCTGGTGATCCCTGACTAGGTGAGTGAGAGCCTATTTACTTTAGAAACATGTATGTCACTTAAATCATCTGTGGAATAGCCTATATAGCGCTTGCCATAAAAGGGTCCTCATGATGAGTAAGTTACAGAAACACAAATGGACAACTCTCACTTTTTTCAACCAGGTTATGGCATATGTCAGAGGTCAGCTATATGTACTAAAACATACATTTAATACTTATCAAACTGATTTTACATGCTGGTAGTTAGAGTCCACAGGCACACTCTGCACTAGTAAGCGTAATCCATAATTAAACACTGAATTGTTAACTATGCCTAGGACTGTTATATTACACATCCAACTCTAAATAAAATTAAAGAACTTATCTCACCATCTATGCACATACAAATCTGCCCTGCAATTATCAAACACCTACACTAAAGAGTATGTATTACATAGCTGTCACCTTTGACAGATTCATAAATAATATACAGCCACAGTGCATGGTTTCCACTTTCAAATGTGAATGTTCTAGTCCTCTTTTATAATGGAATACATAAGACTACAACTTCCAGAATTCAAATAAAAGCATTCTTTATAAGCAGCACATCTTTTATACACTTATAAAACTTTCAGATCTTATACTACATTATTACATATACGTTTAACCATTAGTGTGTAGTCTTTGTTCTACCACTTACAGAATGGAGTAAAGGAGTACAACTGCAACATACAGCTCCATGGAAACACATTGTAAACTAACTTCACAGACACCTAGACCGCACCTGAGACAAACTATGTCTTAGTCACTTAGTAATAGATATATAAAAACACTTACATTATCAATTATAAATCATCCTATCTTTTTTTAAATACTTATAAATATTTCAAAATCGTTTATTACAATATGACATAATTAAATACCTTGTTACTCAATTTGTTTACTTACAAAGAAATGCAATTGACATACCAGAAGATTGAGATTGTTGGTAAAAAAAATTCTCTTATCAAATAAATGCAATTCTCAAAGGTTTTGTAAAAATTTAGCACAAGAATGGCACACCACTCTCATATAAAGCAACCATAAAGGACACCTAGACTGCACTTGAGACAAACTATGTCTTAGTCACCTAGTAATAGATATATAAAAACACTTACATTATCACCACTCTCATATAAAGCAACCATAAATGGCAACCTTCTGAACTTTACATTGCCTGCGAATAAAAATATTCCTCTCATATTTCATTGTTGTAACTGCATTTCTGAATGGTTTCTGTCTGTTAACCCTTTCACTCACTTTTAGAGATTGCACAAAAAGGATGTCTTTGTTTCAATACTCGTGACGTAATCGTGATCATTGCAATGACTTCGTGAAAAAAACAGGAGGCAAAAAACCTACTTACCGTCATAGTTTTATATTTTTTACACTATACTATACTTTATTGCAAAATCCTCACTAGGTAATTTTACCCCCTTATAAAACAATGAACCTAAACCTCTACAATTTTGAAAAAATGGACACCTTGCTCTTTAATACCCTTCCCCCAAGACAACCTCAGCACATTCTCTATAGCAACTCACTAGAACCAGTAGATCACAAGTTCATAGAACATTCTATAAGGGCCATACTAGTGACAAAATGAACTACAGCAGGTGTGGTTTACTGTACACACTGTAAAGCATATCCAAGTTTGCATTACATTTTTTGCTATTTAGCAAAGCCAATGAAACATCTATTTACTAATGCTTTCAAAAAGCTACCTACTTTTATTCACCTGCATATTCCCTCTATCCTGTCCAATTTTTTGGCTTTTTCAAACCACCAGCACACATACATTTTCAGTGCCTTTCATTCTACCAGCTGTGATACTGAGGTGCAGACCTGCCCTCTGTGCTACTCCTCCTTCCTTCAAATTACTTATAGTGTGACTTGTGGGCCACAGCTATGTCTATTGGGCTGCAAAAGCTGCAAGAAATAGAAGTATTGACAGGGGCCTGGGTTTGGCTAGTTTGGGCATTACTTGGACTGGCCTGAGAGGATTAAAGTGTCATCAAGTAGTCCCTTTGGTTAAATGCATTGTGGATTCCCCAGCTCCTGCCCTGATGATTGTGCACTGTGGTGGCAATGACCTAGGCACATTGAATGGGGTAGGACTGGAAATCCTAATGAAGAACACCTTTGCTGAATTGATGATGCTATTCCCTAACACTATCTTGGTGTACTCCAACATATGCCAAAGACAGAAATGGAAGTGGTCTAATCAATTCTGTTCACAGAATGACAAAGCCAGGAAACATTTTAAAAAACTATTTCTGCATTCCTCAGAGACCATAACATGGGCTCTATCAACAACAACAGCCTGCGTTTTGATATGCATGGAATCTATAGCAGTGATGGAGTGAACTTTACAGATGAAGGCAACAGGGTGTTTCTAAGCAACCTGAAACTCTGCATCCGGTCTTATGTGTAGCAGTCATATACACACAATCAACACAAAGGATCTTGTCAGAGCCACCCAAGTGTCCAAAATTGTGTTAATTTTCTTCAAAAATAAGTTTTTGTTTACATTTTTTAGAATATTTGCGATGGCATAGAGATGGTCACGAATAAGCCGCAAAAATGCAAAACAAAAGCAGTCATTCAACGGCCACCAACAAAATTTATAACCTAAAAAAATGTATTCTAACCATTGAACTACATACATTGCTATCTACATGACTGTATATAAAACATGTTTAAACTCATGTTTTTGTAAAACACATATACGCACACATTTTACAATATTTTGGACACTAAAGGTTTATTAGTGTACTGCTTAAACTCATATTTTTCTTATGAGCTTCTATTAAAACTGTCTGCCAAACCTATTTTCCGTTTTTGTGGTGACACTGGAAGTCAAGATGACGTTGGTTACCGCGACGATCGCCCCTTTTTCCTAAAGTGTAAAACACATATATGCACACATTTTACAGAATTTTTTACAATAGGGGTTTATTACTGTATTGTTTAAACTAATATTTTTCTAGGGAGTTGCTATAAAAACCATCTCTCAAACCTATTTTCCGTTTTTGAAGAAACGCCGGGAGTTGCAATGACTTTGGTAACCGTGACGCTCGCGAAAACAGCGTGAAAGTGCAGAGCGAAAGCAATATTTTAATAGCCACCACCACATTCAAAATTTATAACTATATAGTTGATTCTAACCATCACACTAGATACATCACTATCTAAATAACTATGTTAAACCATGTATTAGTCTCTGAATATCTGCGTAACAATTTGTATGAATGATTGAATGGCTTATGTCACTAGGTGTACGAAAGTGTCACTGAGTTTCTGAGTGAGTGTGTGAGGGTCTAAGTTGGTATGTCACTGGATGCATAAATGTCTGAGTGAGTCTGTCAGGTGATGGATAAGTATCTGAGTGGGTCTGTAAGTGGGTGTATCGGACTCTTAGTGGGTCTTTCAGTGGGTGTATGACAGTCTAAGTTTGAACAGTGAGTGGATCTATGAGTGTCTGACTAGATCTGTCAGTGGGTATATGAGTCTCTGAGTGGGTCTGCGAGTAGCCGTATGACTCTCTTATTAGCTCTGTTAGTAGGCATATATGTCTTTGAGTGGGTGTGTGACTGGGTGCATTAGTCTCTTAGTGGGCCTATCACTCGGTTCATCAGTGTCTCAGTTGGTCTGTGAGTGGGTGCCTGAGTCTCTGACAGGGTCTATGAGTGAATAAATGAGTCACTCAGTATGTTTTTTAGTGGGTGTATAAGTCTCCATGTGGGCCTATCACTCAGTGCATCAGTGTCTCGTGGGTCTGTGAATAAGTGTATCAGTGTCTGACTGGATTTCTAAGTGGGTGCATGACTCTGTGAGTTGTTCTCTCTCCTAGTGTGCAAAACTATCTGAGTGGGACTGTGAGTGGATGCATGAGTGTGTAAGTGAGTCTGTGACTGGGTGCGTCACTGTCTGACTGGATCTGTAAGTTGGTGCATCAGTGTCTGAGTAGGCCTCTGACTGGGTGGATCAGTATCTCAGTGGGTTTCTGAGTGGATCCGTAAGTGTCATAGTAGTCTGTAAGTGAGTGCATCAGTCTCTGAGTGGATCTGTGAGTCAGTGCATCAGTGTCTAAGTTGGTCTCTGAGTGGGCCCATCATTGTTTGAGTCAGTCTATGAGAGGATGTCTCAGTATCTCACTGAGAATCTCAGTGGCTGCATCACTTTCTCACTGGGTTTGTGAGTGCATGCATCTGTGGCTGACTGCATACGTCTCTACATGGTTCTCTAAGTGGGTGTGTGACTCTTTGACTACGTTTGTAACAGGGTGTGTCAGTGTCGAAGTGCACCTATCAGTGGGGAATCGATCGCACTGCCAGATAGGGGCCCTGTGGATCAAGGAATAGCATTCGGGGCATTGTAAGAGATCACTTGCCTGGTGCAAGTGCCCTGCAAACTAACGGCAGGCTCATGCTGTATATGAGGTGAAGCTGGGAAATTAACAGGAGCAGATTTTAAAGGGGGAACCGT
The DNA here is from genome assembly GCA_963921515.1 of Calotriton arnoldi. NCBI lineage: Eukaryota > Metazoa > Chordata > Amphibia > Caudata > Salamandridae > Calotriton > Calotriton arnoldi. Next base: position 782,946 of record CAWUFW010004783.1, on the reverse strand, counting down.
AGTCGGCATTTTGAAAGCCCTTACTTTAGAAAGATTGTTAACCAGGGTCTCTATGCATCCAAGGCGGTCTACCAGAAGCTTTAACTTGGCCTCTAGGATGGCCTCAACCTTGGCACAAAATATGCCCAATAGCTTGGAGTCTGATAAGATGGTATCAAGGTCCTGGATAGTAAGAGGAGATGGTGGTATGTGAGCGGGTGAACAGGAAGTTGCAGACGACTAAACCCAGGAAAGTATATCTTTGGAACCCCGGGTACCACGAATGGGTAACTTTCTCTTGGGAGCAGTGACTTTCACTAATGGTCTTTTACGTTTTATGGCTGGTTGTGGTGAGAAAGACAAGCATGAGTCACCTTGGCTTGGTAGATCTACTGCAACAACGGGGACATTTCTGGCAGTCTCAATTCCCTTGCCAGATGGTGGCAGAGCGTAATTTGAAGTCACACTCCCCTGGAGGCTATCAATAGGACTAGGAATAGCACAAGGTACCTGGGAAGGCGAAGCCCCATGATCGAGGGAGAGCCAACCTTCAGTTAGATCAATTTCACCCGCCACAAGGCCAATTGCGTGCCCAAGGACGCTTTCAACGGTAATTGAAGGTCACATCATTACTGTACCCCCGCCTCCACTGAGTTTTCCCATGTTCAACTGTCTCACCATTGGCAGTGATTCACTCCTTATTGTTTATAAGACCAGGCACTGCCCCAAAACTCAAACTCAAGAGGGGGGCCTAACCCGGCCTCGCACGGTCGTGGACTGGCGCAGACGGGCCTGCGCGTGTACTGCGGAAGCGTAACACCCTTTAATGATGTTTGTTGGCACCGGGATGAGTGGGACCTGTGGTCCGCCCCCAGCCGTGCCTTGAACACTGGCATGGCTTCCTCCCAGTCAGCTGACAGCAAACAAAGTCCTTGTGCATTCCCAGCTGGAATCCACCAGAAGAACCAAACACACGACTATATGTCTCTGCAGCACACCCAGGAAACAGCGCCATAAGTCGCTACGCAGTTCAAAACAGTACAAGGCAGAATAGTAAGTGGCCAGCAGACAGCCACTTACCTTCACCCCCTTGGTATTTCTTATTTGAATACTTGGAGCTGGAATACAAAACATTTTGGATGGCTGCTGTTACATGTCCTTAGTGGTAAATAAGGTTTTGCTTATTGCAACCACCTTTCCTCAGCATTTCATAAAAGCAGATTTGTGAAGGTGGTAATGCATGACAAGAATATTTGAACATATTTGTTGTGTTGCATTTTGTTGTAGTAGTGATATGTTGTGTTGTTTTTTTGTTTGGCTGCTTTTTTGTGCTGATTTACTATATTGTGTTACTATTGTGTTGGGCTGTAGTTATGTTTTGTTTTGACTGTTTTGTCGTGTTGTGTCCAGTTATATTTTCATTGTGTTATTTGACTTTGTGTTTTTATTGCATTGTGCTCTTTTTTTGCTCTTTGACATCTTTAGAGAAGTCAGCAAATACTGATAGGATTGCATCAAAAAGACTTGACAGGTTCAGTGACGAACAACCAACCGTTGACCACTATTTCAGACAGCAAAACAACACTGCTCCAGCTCTTCAGCTATTTAAGACACCAATAACCCAAAACTGTGGCAAAGACCAGTACTAAATTACCACTTTTGGAGCAGGATCACAAAAAAGAAAACATATTTGACTGGTGCTGCTACATACCCTTGGCTGCAAGTTAAGTCAGTGCTCAGAGCAAAAACTGTCTTCACGGTATAATGAAAGCAGGTTTCTGTGTATGCTAATGTGTGACAAAAATGTTTGTGCATCATTTTGTTGTGCTGGCGATGTGTTCTTTTATTTTTGTGTTGCATTATTGAAATGCAATGTTATTGTGTTGTACTATGTTTATTGTGCAAGCCTTCAAGCATTATTTGAAGGCGGTCTGGGGTTGGATGAATGATATTTGCCTTAAACTGAATTCTGAAAAAACGAAAATTATTTTTTTGGGCACTAGCATCTAACTACATTCTCACATGCTTTGGTGACATCCAAATTGGATTATGCAAGCTGTCTGTAACTAGGCTTGCAATTTTACCTGCTTCATCGTCTGCAGATGATCCAAAATGCTGCAGCATGTCTCATACCGAAGGTGCTGACGAGCCTATCAGTTTCTGCCTCCCTATGCTAACTGCACTGGCCGCCATTCAGTTGCAGCATCAAATTTAAAGCATTAATTTACACGTACATAGCCTGTATGTGTCCGAGGAGAAGGCTGAAAGTGTACTGTCAGGGCAGAGCCTTGAGTTCCAATGCTCTGATTCTATTACAAGTTCTAAGGGTGCACAGGGCAAGAAGGGGAGGAAGATCTTTTGTATTTGTGGCTTCTAAACTCTGAAACTCCCTTCCTACGGTGCTACTCTTGGTCCCCTCTAAATCAATTTTTTGTAAACAGCTGAAGCTTTTTCTCTTTGCTGCTTGGTTCTAGGATGTATAATTCTTGAGGTTTTGGACTTTCTGGTTTATCTGCTGCTAGGCCCATGAATATTCCTAGAAAGCAGCTGCACACTTTATACATTTAATTGTATTGTATTGTGTAGTGTTCTGTTTTGACTGTTTCATTGTTGTGTGCCCTGTTATGTTTTACGCGCATTGTTATGTTGCTTTGTGTATGTTATTGTGTTTTGTTCTACTTTTACTATATATGTGTCAATGCTACCAGTGGCAACTGCTAGGGAATGGTGATGGGGGGTAGAAAAAAAAAGACGACTTACCTGCCACCCGCCACCTCTCCTCCATCTTCCCTCGGTACCTGACTCCCGACAGCACCCAGGTTCCCAGACCCCCCTAGCCAATCACAACACTGCTGTCACCAGCATGACAGCATTGTCGTGATTGGTCTGAGTGGCCTGGTTCTGTGTTCAATCAGGGAGGGCTAGCCGGTGCATGTTCTCCACACACGCTTTGCAATACAGCCAGTTGGAGAACATGCTAAGTGTGCATGATTATTTGGCAGGCCCAAGATGGCTGGCCAAACGGTCATGCGCACTTATGTGCATCAACCACTCTTATCCCTGCCCTGCCCCACCCCATAAAACTGCTGCAGTATGGGAAAATAAAAAAATTGCATTTGGGTATTATCATTTTATTTTTCCTCTTTGCACTGCTCAAAGAGGAGTGGGGGGCGCTCCTCCACCTTAGATAGGAGCCGCCTCTGCATGCTACTACACTTCCAACTAAAAGCAGCACAGGACATTAACGTTCTCTGACAAGTAAGCATTTACCGCTGTGTGAGGTGGCAAAATTGGGCTGTTCGTCCTCTTCAGTGGTTTTAGAAATCGGTCAGCGCCAAACTGTGTCAGAGACCTCGTCCTACATTAGCAGTGGCACTGCTCACTTTATGTGATATGACCCATTGTATTTAATATAATCAGTAGTAACAAAATAGATAATCTTAATGTGCAGATTATGGAAGACTGTAGACTGACCTCACCCACAACCTGATAGTTGATAGTTAGTCACCAAACTTCAAAATTGGATAGAGGGAATTTGACAATATATTTTACAGTGTCAAAATACTTCATTTCATTTTGGTTATAGGTAAGAAATTCGGTTCTAACACACTAAAAGCATTTAGCATCGATTGAAATGAATGCCTTTTATTCATATTACTTTGCAATATCCCAATGGAGACCAAATATTAACTGAGGATTTATTCAGGAAGTGATGTAAACAGGTCTGTGCATTAGGCAGCATATCCTGTTCCTGCGCAGTAAACTAAAGTCACAAATAAGTTTGATCGAGTGAAAAATAAATTTCTGTAGAGGCAGTCAATTTCACTTTATATTCATAATTTAAACTATTTATGATGGATGTAGAGAGACACAAACTATTGAATGTCATAGATAATGCGTTTAGCAGTGTAGAACAATGCATAGAGTATGCAAATCCGCTTTACATTGATTGACAGGGATGCGAGATGCAGCATATACTGAATTGTTCATGTGAACCAAACGCTAGATGATTTATTAAATATAAATAAGATAGCCAATATTGACTGAGGAATAATTTGAGATGTGACACAATCAAATGCACATATCGGCGGGGCTAGGCGTAAAAAAATCATTGGATCAGATGAAAAGATTTGAAAATAATACCCCTGACCCCGCATTTAATTTTGCTTTACGATTTCTCATATTGGATGTAGAGAAAGATCCTTTATCAATGAAATGAAATACATCTAGCACTGTAGTGTAGTAACATATATGATTCACTCTACACAAGTATTGGCTGATGAACAAAAAATGCATAAAATGTATGCCTCAGTAGAGATAAATCAATCTTGAATAACAATTAATTATACCAATACTGCTTAAATCTATAATAATGTTAAGCAAACAAATATCGGGGAATATTTACAAAGATTTGACACAATACAGAGAGGCAACCAAAGTTGCTGTGCTACGTTGCATCAAAGGGAGAAAGTGACGAGTACCATATCTTCTAAAATATGGCGCTGTTTCTCTCCGCCTGCACTGGTGGACTTTAGCTTCTGTGCACTACCCGCGCCCCTTTGCAACATAGTGCAAGGATGTGTGCGTGATGTCCAGGGCAGTTACACAAGTTTAACACTTTTCCAAATTTCTACGGGCCAGATGTACGAAAATGCAATTCAGCATTTCCTAAATAGCGAATCCGTAGGAATCACAATTTGGGAAATGCAAAATGATATGTATGAAATTACTGATTTTCTAATAGCGATTCCTGTAGGAATCGCTATTAGGAAATCGCAAGTAGGAAATCCCATGCCATTCGTACCAATGACCCGGTTTTGCATTTCCAAAAAAACCTAAACCAAGGATGGCTATGGGCACCCCAAAATTAGTGGAGCACACATATGTCCTAGGGGCATGTGTGCACTCTATTGTACTTTAAAAAGCATCTTGGGGTGCTTTTTTAAAACTGAACATGCTTACCATCAACTTTGAGTCAATGGTAATTGCATTTCCTAAATGCTCATTTTGCGTTTAGAAAGTGCTTTGTTCATGTGCTAATAAATACCAAATAGGAAATCCCTATTTGTGATTTCCTATTTTGGGAAACGCAAAATGCGATTTCAACTGGGTAGAAATCCCATTTTGCGATTCCCTAAAGGCCCTATGTACATAGGAAAAAGCTGTTTTACAGTTCATAATGGGCCGTAATTGTGATTCGGCCCATTAAATAATGCAAAAGGCCTTTGCACTTCTGGCCTTAAGTGTGCTGTGCATTACAACACACATGCAAAGTTGGAATGGTTCAGCGAAAATAAAAACTTTCTCCAGTAATATGTCTGCCTTGAGTATACGTAATTTTTTAATGCAAAATACCTATCTATCAATCATAATTCGGATTTGCATCAAAGCCCTTGAGTGGCTGCATGGAAATGACAATGTACCACCCATTTAACTTTTTTGTAGTTTTGGGCTTCATTGGCTTCCTAACAGCATGTCTCACTTCTCAATGTGTATTGAATGTTCTAATTCAGTAGTTAAGTCGGTGTACAAATCTCATGTCTTACTTATTATCTTATCAGAAATCATACCCATGTAATCTAACTTACTGAAGCCTGATACTTCATATTTTCCAGGAAAATGTGTTGTAAACCTCTGATGTAAGTAAAGACAAGTCTTTGCCTTTTATCCCCCAGTGATTAAGACAGTTTTATTTCAATAATTTTCTCTCTGAAATTGAAGAGCACATCACATCTAACTTTACATTAAGTCCTTCCTGCTCCAAGACAATCTTTGTAAATCAAGATCTGCAACTCTATTTTTCTGGGGTATGGTGGAGGGGTGCATGTGTCTAGATTGTTTTTTATCCTTCTTGATATAATTTTGCAGATTCTTTTTCCAGAATTCCCACCCATTGTGAAGTAATGAATATACCTCGTTATCACGCAGTCTTTTTCCCCGCAGGGAATTACAACGCGGTCGTTACAACGAACGCGTTGTAATTCCGCATACCATTACCCCGCAAGTCATAACAACGACTTGCGGAGGGGGGGCGCTGGATGTTGGAATAGTATAATTTACTATTCCAACTCCAGTCTGTGCGGACAGTAGGGAAGGTGTTGGATTTTAAATCCAACACCTTCTCCCCCCTCCGCAATTCGTTGTTCCGACTTGCGGAGTAATGGTATGCGGAATTACAACGCGGTCGTTGTAACGACCACGTTGTAATTCCCTGCGGGGAAAAAGTTTCATGGTAAACGTTGTTTACCTGAAGTAATACCTTTACATTCTACTCCTCTGCACTTTTAAAATGTAATGTCAATTGATAGGACTTTAGGATGTCTATTTTTCAGAGTTTTTTTAGTGCTCTTTTAGTGTTAGTCTCCATTTTGTAAGTAGTACACTTAACCCTCAAATCGAGTAAGGATCCTGGATCTTGTGCTGAGGATGCCCCAAGTTGTCACTTGATGATCTATTTTTGCCTCTGCAGGTAAAGGCTAAGTATCCCCCCAAAAAATTCCAGAGACCTAACACTGCTTAGTGCGGACTGCGCTCCTCTTTGACACAAAACTGGCGGTTGTTTCTGAATTTTGATTAGAACTGATGACTGTAGGATGCCCAGTAAATGTTCCTTGCCAACATCTGCAAAAATGTCACATAGCTAGTGGCCTGATCAGATCAAAATGTTTGGACAGCTTACATATCAAAGAGTCCGCTCTGAAGCTCATTTACAGGCCAGTTTATGGTCCCTAATTCACATTATGTGCCAAGGAGAGAACAGGGCATGGAAGTCACTTCAAAGGTGTCTGCAAGTGAATCCCCAAATTGTCTTCTAACCCAGTTTTCTTGTTAGATGACATTTAATAACATTTATCATTTTAAATCATCACATGTAAAGATCATATAACAATAGAAGAGTAGGGTTGTGAGAAACTGTTATTACACAAGATTATACTTGCTGAAATCCTGATTGTTGGGTTTCACATAATTTGAGTACTTTCTGATTTTCTTATTCTTATTCTTATGCTGGCCACAAATTTTTTGCTTGCAGGAAACTTGGTTCAAGCAGAAGATGTCTTGTGGGAGCTGTAAAACTTTATTTTATGCTGCCTCATGCAGGACCCTAGACAATGATCACTGTCTTGCTCTAGAAATAATATGGGTATGATATCTTGTGTACCTTTTGTGCCTGGGGGCATACTTTGCATATAATTGTCATGCACACTTGGGAATTAAGTTTTTATATTTGCTTTGAACACAGCGACTCACATGAGGTTATTTGGCACTACAAGTACCATGAGCCCACGGTGTGTCCACGCCCACATGGGCGGAATCGTGACTTTAAAGGATGCCCTAAACTGCCGCAGTTCATTAGCAGTGAAAGCCTTTAGCCCATGAGGAAGTGCTGCCATGCACGAAACGCGGCGGGCTGGACTTTTTATGAAGAAGTGAGGCTTCTCTTCCTGCTTTCATGCCTCAAACCTCATCAATAAAGTGTGGCAATTGTGAAACCCGTTTGGGCCTCTCCATGTTGGGCAAAAGTTGATGGATACGATGCGGTCATGCCTGGGCCGCGGAGAGAGCCCAGCTGCGGTTGCAGTCCTACTGTGGTGCTGAAATTCGCTACGGCATAAGGAATGGGGGCCAGAGATGGTGGTTATCAAGAGTGGTGTGCGGCAAGAAGAGAGCAACACTCACCCACTTGGGAATTAAGTTTTTATATTTGCTTTGACCACTGCGACTCACATGAGGTTATTTGGCACTACAAGTACCATGAGGCCACTGTGTGGCCACGCCCAGATGGGCGGAATCGTGACTTTAAAGGATGCCCAAACTGCAGCAGTTCATTAGCAGTGAAAGCCTTTAGCCCATGAGGAAGTGCTGCCATGCACGAAACGCGTCGGGCTGGACATTTTACGAAGAAGTGAGGCTTCCCTTCCTGCTTTCATGCCTCAACCCTCATCAATAAAGTGTGGCAATTGTGAAACCCGTTTGGGCCTCTCCATATTGGGCAAAAGTTGGATGGATACGATGCGGTCATGCCTGGGCCGCGGAGAGAGCCCAGCTGCGGTTGCAGTCCTACTGTGGCGTTGAAATTCGCTACGGCATAAGGAACGGGGGCCAGAGATGGTGGTTATCAAGAGTGGTGTGCGGCAAGAAGAGAGCACCACTCGCCCACTTGGGAAATACGTTTTTATATTTGCTTTGAACACGGCGACTCACATGAGGTTATTTGGCACTACAAGTACCATGAGGCCACGGTGTGGCCACGCCCAGATGGGCGGAATCTTGACTTTAAAGGATGCCCTAAACTGCCGCAGTTCATTAGCAGTGAAAGCCTTTAGCCCATGAGGAAGTGCTGCCATGCACGAAACGCGTCGGGCTGGACTTTTTAGGAAGAAGTGAGGCTTCCTTCCTGCTTTCACGCCTCAACCCTCATCAATAAAGTGTGGCAATTGTGAAACCCGTTTGGGCCTCTCCATGTTGGGCAAAAGTTGGATGGATACGATGCGGTCATGCCTGGGCCGCGGAGAGAGCCCAGCTGTGGTTGCAGTCCTACTGTGGCGCAGAAATTCGCTATGGCATAAGGAACGGGGGCCAGAGATGGTGGTTATCAAGAGTGGTGTGCGGCAAGAAGAGAGCAACACTCGCCCACGTGGGAATTAAGTTTTTATGTTTGCTTTAACCACTGCGACTCACATGAGGTTATTTGGCACTACAAGTACCATGAGGCCATGGTGTGGCCACGCCCAGATGGGCGGAATCGTGACTTTAAAGGATGCCCTAAACTGCTGCAGTTCATTAGCAGTGAAAGCCTTTAGCCCATGAGGAAGTGCTGCCATGCACGAAACGCGTCGGGCTGGACTTTTTACGAAGAAGTGAGGCTTCCCTTCCTGCTTTCATGCCTCAACCCTCATCAATAAAGTGTGGCAATTGTGAAACCCGTTTGAGCCTCTCCATATTGGGCAAAAGTTGGATGGATACGATGCGGTCATGCCTGGGCCGCGGAGAGAGCCCATCTGCGGTTGCAGTCCTACTGTGGCGTTGAAATTCGCTACGGCATAAGGAACGGGGGCCAGAGATGGTGGTTATCAAGAGTGGTGTGCGGCAAGAAGAGAGCACCACTCGCCCACTTGGGAAATAAGTTTTTATATTTGCTTTGAACACGGCGACTCACATGAGGTTATTTGGCACTACAAGTACCATGAGGCCACGGAGTGGCCACGCCCAGATGGGCGGAATCTTGACTTTAAAGGATGCCCTAAACTGCCGCAGTTCATTAGCAGTGAAAGCCTTTAGCCCATGAGGAAGTGCTGCCATGCACGAAACGCGTCGGGCTGGACTTTTTACGAAGAAGTGAGGCTTCCCTTCCTGCTTTCACGCCTCAACCCTCATCAATAAAGTGTGGCAATTGTGAAACCCGTTTGGGCCTCTCCATGTTGGGCAAAAGTTGGATGGATACGATGCGGTCATGCCTGGGCCACGGAGAGAGCCCAGCTGTGGTTGCAGTCCTACTGTGGCGCTGAAATTCGCTACGGCATAAGGAACGGGGGCCAGAGATGGTGCTTATCAAGAGTGGTGTGCGGCAAGAAGAGAGCAACACTCGCCCACTTGGGAATTAAGTTTTTATGTTTGCTTTGACCACTGCGACTCACATGAGGTTATTTGACACTACAAGTACCATGAGGCCACGGTGTGGCCATGCCCAGATGGGCGGAATCGTGACTTTAAAGGATGCCCTAAACTGCCGCAGTTCATTAGCAGTGAAAGTCTTTAGACCATGAGGAAGTGCTACCGTGCACGAAACGCGTCGGGCTGGACTTTTTACGAAGAAGTGAGGCTTCCCTTCCTGCTTTCACGCCTCAACCCTCATCAATAAAGTGTGGCAATTGTGAAATCCGTTTGGGCCTCTCCATGTTGGGCAAAAGTTGGATGGATAGGATGCGGTCATGCCTGGGCCACGGACAGAGCCCAGCTGCGGTTGCAGTCCTACTGTGGTGGTGAAATTCGCTACGGCATACGGAACGGGGGCCAGAGATTGTGGTTATCAAGAGTGGTGTGCGGCAAGAAGAGAGCAACACTCGCCCAATTGGGAATTAAGTTTTTATATTTGCTTTGAACATGGCGACTCACATGAGGTTATTTGGCACTGCAAGTACCATGAGGCCACGGTGTGGCCACGCCCAGATGGGCGGAATCGTGACTTTAAAGGATGCCCTAAACTGCCGCAGTTCATTAGCAGTGAAAGCCTTTAGCCGATGAGGAAGTGCTGCCATGCACAAAACGCATCGGGCTGGACTTTTTACAAAGAAGTGAGGCTTCCCTTCCTGCTTTCACGCCTCAACCCTCATCAATAAAGTGTGGCAATTGTGAAACCCGTTTGGGCCTCTCCATGTTGGGCAAAAGTTGGATGGATACGATGCGGTCATGCCTGGGCCGCGGAGAGAGCCCAGCTGCGGTTGCAGTCCTACTGTGGCACTGAAATTCGCTACGGCATAAGGAACGGGGGCCAGAGATGGTGGTTATCAAGAGTGTTGTGCGGCAAGAAGAGAGCAACACTCTCCCACTTGGGAATTACATTTTTATATTTGCTTTGAACACAGCGACTCACATGAGGTTATTTGGCACTACAAGTACCATGAGGCCACGGTGTGGGCACACCCAGATGGGCGGAATCGTGACTTTAAAGGATGCCCTAAACTGCCGCAGTTCATTAGCAGTGAAAGCCTTTAGCCCATGAGGAAGTGCTGCCATGCACGAAACGCGTCGGGCTGGACTTTTTATGAAGAAGTGAGGCTTCCCTTCCTGCTTTCACGCCTCAACCCTCATCAATAAAGTGTGACAATTGTGAAACCCGTTTGGGCCTCTCCAGGTTGGGCAAAAGTTGGATGGATATATATCGGGTGGTAGGGATAGTGGATAGTGAGATTGCGCCAGACTTGAAGGTTTGTTTGGCAGACTGACGATATATTGCAGGACATTCATTATAAGATGATATCAACAGCTGACACGCTGCGGGACCGAGAAGCCGCAGCAGACGCCCTCTTTCTCAACATACCCGAAGTAGAAGTAGCGAAGAGAGGTCATATTACCAACTCGAACACCAACAATGACGTTAAGACTCTGCTTAAAAAATTAGAAAAATTGCTCCGCACTGAGATGACTAAATGGTGGGAAAAGAAGTCCTTAGAGAAATACAAGGAGGCGGGAAGGGTCCTGCGTGGTTTACGTGTTATGATTGCCCCTTCATTTGAAAATCCCAATCCTTTGATGTTGAAGGAGTGGGCGACGAATAACTTGGATGCATCGATGAATATGGTGATCATTCTGATAAAATATGCTGAAATAGATAGAGTTGAAATTCTCAAAGATATAGATGGAGTAAATGGTATGCTGGAAGCAAGTGAACACAAAGATCAGGTCAAGAAAGGGCGAGAGGAAATCGAAACACGACTAAGAAAACATGAAGAAACTATTAAAACAAGAAAGATTTTTAAATTTGCTAGGGACAAGCGCGATTATGAAACAGGACGCATTTATACTTTTTTGAAGAAATTTGATAATATAAAAAGGCGAGCACTTGTCAACTAAGGTAATAAGATCAGTGCCTCCTCATCAACAGCCCAAGTTGATCTACAATCTTCTAATGCTGAAACCAGCACTGCCGAAAGCAGCATCGATTCTGATGATAGCATCAGCAGTAAAACAATGCAATTGCCAACTAATTTTGCACCAGGAGAAGAGCTGAATTTTTTAGTGGAGGACCGTCGCCAAACACTGAGACCGCGCAATTCTGTGCAGAAACAAGGAGAAGGAGGAACCAGCACAGGAAGCAGAGGCGCAAACTCAGGCTACAGAGGCAGAGGCAAGAAAACCAAGAACTAGGCTCAGTAGTAATTGAATCTGATAATACAGTAATCAATCTATCAGAAACAGTTTTGTCAACTGCGGAAAAACAGCTGCTAGCACTTGGCTTATCTTATTGTCCCACTAATTGTTTCAAGTATACCCAAACAAGGGTAGATGTCTTCAAATTCATTCGTAAACTTAAACTCCGGAAACACTTTCAACTCAGAAATGCTGTGGAAACTGCATCTTACATCAGGCCACCTCCGGGACTGTGTTCCACTTTACAAGCATCAGATATTGGTACACTGAGGTTAGTACAATCACTGGCCGTTGATGATGATACAGTATCCAATTCTACTCAGGAAGACTTACGTGAACTTGGTATTACATGCAACAGTCCCGCGATCAGCCCTTTTCGACCATCCTCTACTTTTATCCCAATGATGCCGAGGGATGACATTGATGTTTTTAGTGAGTGTGTTATTGAGGACTTGAAAAAGTTAAATCGAACTGTCATACAACAAACTAGACATCGAAGATATTCTGAAATTCAATACTCTAAACTCATTCACAAGTTACAAGAAAACACAGAACTCATCATCAATAAGGCAGATAAGGGAGGTAATATTGTGCTGTGGCCGAGGACACTTTACATGGAAGAAGCTTTGCGCCATCTTAATGATGCTGAATGTTAGAGAAAAGCCAGCTTTCAAGAATTAAGACAAATTAAAGACACTGTTTTTACCGAGTTGGCCCAATGGAAACGTGTGGGATTGTTGTCTAAACATGAATACTGTTTTTAAAAGAATGAATATCCTATCACTCCAGTATTATTCTTTATCCCTAAAGTTCATAAAAATGTGGTACCGGTACCAGGTAGACCGATAATTTCAGCACAGAAAAGTTTGTTGGAAGCGATGTCCAAATATGCTGATTACTTCTTACATGAATTTGTAGAAAATCTACCTTCATTCATTAGAGATACTGGTCACTTTTTAAGTAAACTTGAAAGAGTAGAATGGGAAGAAGATTGTCTTTTAATTGTTATGGATATTTGTTCACTTTATACCAGCATTCCCCATTCTGATGGTATTAATGCAGTACGCTATTTTTTGGAGAAACGGAGTATTCATATGTATGATCACAACAAAATGATTTTAAGAATGATTGAAATCTGTTTAACCCACAACTTTTTCATGTTTAACAAGGAAGTGTTTCAACAGCTACGTGGGGTGGCGATGGGGGCATGCTTCTCCCCTAGCTATGCGTGTTTACACGTTGGCTGGTGGGAGGAGCATGTCCTTAAGACTACCCACAAGTCTGTTTTTGATAAACATGTACTCCATTGGTGGAGATTCATCGATGATGTCTGTTTAGTATGGAAAGGATCTGCTGAATTGGATGGACAGTTTGTGGATAGACTCAATGTTAGCACGCTTAATCTTAAATTTACAGCCGACTTCAGTAATGAGAGAGTTCAATGTTGAGATATATATTAGGGATAATGCAATCCATACCAAACTACATAGGAAGATAACAGCAGGTAATTCTGTACTTCACGCAAGCAGCTCCCACCCGAACCACCTTATTCGGAGTATTCCATATGGGGAATTTCTAAGAATGAGGCGTATTTGCAGTCATGAAGAAGATCTCAAGAAGTGCCAGGCAGAAGCTTTTGAAAGATTCAGAGTTAGAGGCTACAAGACAAAAGAACTCAGGGTAGCCCTTGACAAAGCTAACAGCTATACTAGGGATGAGTGTCTATCAGCAGCAACTATTTCCAGTACCCTGCCTATTCGTACTATCAGTGATAATATCCCTAATGAAGTTGAACCTGTTAACAACATTAGATTGATAACCACCTATAGTAAACAGGAAAGACAAGTACGTAAAATTTTATACAAAAACTGGCCGATTGTACAATCTGATATTACATTATCACAAATCCTGCCTGAGCTCCCATTACTCACGTTTAGAAGAGCACCATCAATGAGAGACGCACTTGTGAAAATGAGTCCTGAAGTAACTACATCTCGGACTTGGTTATCAGCTAGATCAGGATTTTTCAAGTGTAGTTTGTGCCGCGCGTGCAAATTTGGTAAAAATGTTTCCGAGTACATCACTGCTTTTAGTCCCCAACCAACCAAAATACAAGGTCACTTCACTTGTAGGACTGATTTTGCAGTGTATGTTTTGGAATGTACTTGTCATTTACTTTATGTTGAAAGTACCAAATTGCAAGTGTTTAACAGGAATCTTCAACATTTAAGAGCGGTAGTGAACTCAGATCCTAACTACCCGGTGGCACTACACTTGAAATTGGTCCATAATAATAACCTAAACGATCTAAGTTACTATGTTATAGGTTCTATACCCAAGAGTAGCAGGGGTGGCAATAGAGAGAAAAGATTAAGACAGCTGGAATCGGAATTTATTATGCTACTTGACACTAAGATGCCAAACGGCCTTAACACCAGTGACGATTTGCATAACTTTTTATAATCTTGGATTCATGTTATTCGTGCTATTTTTATATATTGTGGGTTTTTGGATGCTATTTTAACTGGTTTTATTTCTGCTTCTGCTTGGTTTTATTCTAGGTTTGCCTAGTTTTACCAGGTTTTAGCGGGGATTTTTCTAGTTTTTTAGGCTCTTCTGACCCTTTTTACAGTTTATGTACCGTCCAGGCACTAATGACCTATCCCTTTTAAATGCAGCACTCTGACTCTTCATTAATTTCACAAAGGCTTTTTATATCAGATTCCAATCGATAACTGATGTTATACATATGTATCATGGTGGCTTTTTCTTGGTCTTTTCTTTGTTTTACTTGGTTTTACCTGGGTTTCCCTGGTTTTACTAGGTTTTATGGAGTTTTTACCAGTTTTAGCTCCTTGATTCATGTGTTTAGGCAGGGTATAATAGACATTGATCTTATATAGTATACTGCCTATATTCATTATGATGGTTTTACTTCGCATTTTTGCACTTTATTGATCTTGGTGTGTACATATTCATATGAATTCTGTAGTTTCAAACCTATTTAATATACAAATGATCTAACTTCTGCGCTCTTTTGAAATGTTCAATATGCACTTGCACTTTACTCTGAACATTTATTGAGGGTGTCTGTGTAATGCTGCTAATTATTTATTAGTATTTGTTCTTGACACTTTGCACTTTTCAAATGCGCTTTTTGCACATGTATTTTATTAAATGTAACTTATTTATATGCCAGGTAATTTACACAGGATAAGTCCAGTACTGCTGATGGTTTAATAGCGCATGGATGATGTTCTTTGAGCACTATGCTATCAATAATCAATCATATCGTGGGTTACATGCACACTATGTTGCAACTATAAACGAAGAATTTTTTGGTGCGGTCCTTCAAAAGATATACATGTATTTAGACATTAAGTATTTGTTTGTATAGTATTGAGCAAACATATGATGATGTGACTGTCTCCTTTTACGTAACTCAGGACTTTTTCTACCTTTATTACTGGTATGAATATATTTGCATTTTTATCACGTGTTTTCACTGTGTCACTATATATGAGTTCTGATAGGTCCCTCGCATCATGTGAACAAGACCGCGGAAACGCGGTCGAAATGCGTCAGGCTGGGCACTTGCTTAAATCATTTGATGCAATTGTAACTGCAAATAAAAGGATTTGTTAATTTCCACATTGTGGTCCGTACCTGTTTGGTTGCTGAAGAAGGACTCCACTACAGGACTGTGGTTATCATATATATATATATATATATCCTCAAGAAAATGTTCCAGTAAGCGCGCTCTCAGGTGTAAAACCACTCAAACCAGGTAGAAGAAGTGCAAACTGTTTATTACACTACGCGTTTCGACTGCCCCGCAGTCTTGGTCACGTGTAAGGTGCACACCCGATGAATGCCTTAAGAAAGCATGGTAGATACAAATGACGGTCGTGTACTTGATCGTTCATGGATCGGCCATGTTGGAATGGTTACATAGTTGTCGAAAACATCATGTATGTACATTGCTTTTAAGAAATAATCATGGCAATTTAAAATAAAATGAGAGGGTGAAAGTGTCCATATCAGGCCAAATAATACATAGCAAACAACTATATTACTGCGCAAAGTCGCGTAAATCTATGTACATGAATCGGCCGGATTAAATTGTATGCATTATGGGGCATAGTGAGTAAGCCAATATACAAATGGACATGCACTTCTACAGAACTCGTGTGAGCAGGAGCATATTGACATGACAGAACGTGATGGTGTAAACGAAAAATAATCGTGTCATAATCCAAATGCTGGACATCCAGCGAGCACCCAAATTAGATCTGAGCAGTATTGACATGGTGTCAAACCAAATCGTAACCAATTCAAAGATCGAACAGCCTTGGCTGGGCATAGGGACATCTGAGAATAGGACATATGGAAAATCCAGACAGTAAAATCAATTCCTTACGGTATGCACACAAATACAGCAAGTGTTTAGATATCAGATGGTGCCATGTTAGTATCAGAAAGAGAAAACCACAGCAATCAAGACCACAAATGACGGCATAGTGCCTGATTGGTCCATCAAACTGTATACAAACTGAGACAATTCTATGAACAAGAGCCGTTACTACACGTGCTTGTCTGCGGCTTTCTCATGGCCAAAGTCCCTGTTATTGCCCCAACCAAAATGAAAACAATGTCCAAATGAGAGTAAGCAGAGCCCTGCCTACCCCTTAAAACAACGACCATAAACAATGCTAATAAATAAATTCTTAGCTGAGTGAAATCCCGAAGTGATGGCGAAGAAAAGGGTAGGGGAACCGTGAGTGGTGATGCCAGGTGGATGGGCCCCTTCCTTTCCTCCTGCAAAAGAAACAAAAATACAGATTAAAAAATGCAGATTAAAAAAAAAAATGATTGACAACATACAGTACTACTAAATTATAAATAGAACACATTCAAAGGATTAGTTTCTAATGCACTCTATATGGAAGCAAAGATAAAAGGATGCTTAAAAGATTTTTGTGGTCTTGATTGCTGTGGTTTTCTCTTTCTGATACTAACATGGCACCGTCTGATATCTAAACACTTGCTGTATTTGTGCGCATACCGTAAGGAATTGATTTTACTGTCTGGATTTTCCATATGTCCTATTCTCAGATGTCCCTATGCCCAGCCAAGGCTGTTCGATCTTTGAGTTGGTTACGATTTGGTTTGATACCATGTCAATACTGCTCAGATCTAATTTGGGTGCTCGCTGGATGTCCAGCATTTGGATTATGACACGATTATTTTTCGTTTACACCATCACGTTCTGTCATGTCAATATGCTCCTGCTCACACGAGTTCTGTAGAAGTGCATGTCCATTTGTATATTGGCTTACTCACTATGCCCCATAATGCATACAATTTAATCCGGCCGATTCATGTACATTGATTTACGTGACTTTGCGCAGTAATATAGTTGTTTGCTATATATTATTTGGTCTGATATGGACACTTTCACCCTGTCATTTTATTTTAAATGCCATGATTATTTCTGTAAAGCAATGCACATACATGATGTTTTCGACAACTATGTAACCATCCCAACATGGCCGATCCATGAACGATCAAGTACACGACCGTCATTTGTATCTACCATGCTTTCTTAAGGCATTCATCGGGTGTGCACCTTACACGTGACCAAGACTGCGGGGCAGTCGAAACGCATAGTGTAATAAACAGTTTGCACTTCTTCTACCTGGTTTGAGTGTTTTTACACCTGAGAGCGCGCTTACTGGAACATTTTCTTGAGGATTAGCTTGCCGGTACACTCTGCCGGCGTGCGCGCCACTTTCCAAGGTTCCCGGGGATCCGGAAGGAGCAATGAATCAAGGATATATATATATATATATATATATATATATATATATATATATATATATATATATATATATATATATATGCAAAGTGCTCCACTCTTCCTTCATTTCGCTTCAAGGATTGCAGCACGGACCACAAATTGGTGCAAGCAAGTTGTTTTATTCCGCTCGTTCAGACAGCAGCCATGACGCGTTTCGACCCCGGGGGCCTTGATCACATGACGCGCTTCACAGTTGGTGATTAACTTTTAAACCATTTTTTTACCACTTTTTAAAATTTCCTTAAAGTGACAAGTGCATTGTTTTGTAAGGTAACCATGAATATGGAAAACATACTATCCATTTACATAAAATGGTTTCTAAAAAACATTGCATCCACGTATAAATACTTTAAAATTCTGTTTAGGATTTCCCATAAAACTAAAGAAATTGTATGAAATATAGCAGCAATTAAAAATCTTATAATATCCTAAATTTTCATTGCTAAAATTGCCTGTACATATTTCTCTACCCTGTAGTTGGTATTTGCCACTTAATACAGTGAGTCCTCTATGTCCTCGCTGGCAGGGGTGTTGTATTTTGGTAGTATAGCCCAGGTAACTCTAAAGTGCTGGTGCATATACAATTCGTTGCATGTAAACATCATTGTTGTAAACCTTACGTCTGTAAAACTACAGATAATAGTGCAAGAGAGAAAGAAAGTGCTATGTGCAAATTTCACCATGATGTAAAAAGCTACAAATTACATATATACAAAAACTGTGTTGGTAAAATAGGGGGGGCATTGTGCGGTTTCTGTTTGATCCCAGTGGCCTGATGTTGGGGGACTACAGTAGTCTTTACTGCCTCTGAGTATGTACCCAGCCTGTCACATAATTCCATCTAGAGACAAGTGTATAAATCTTCAGTGGCATTGAGGCCCCCTGGCTGCTTAGAATCAAGATCAAGAATGTAACGTGTCTCTAGCATCCTTAGGGCTTTCTCCCTATTCCCTCCTCTTTTGTTTGGTGGAACGGCATCAATTAGAAAATATTTCAAATCTTGTGGATCAGTATTATGTGCTTCTCCAAAGTGCCGGGCCACTGGGTAGGATTGGTCTTTGTTTTTGATAGCCCTAATGTGCTTGAGTATCCTCTTGTGCCCCCGAAGTATAGTACTACCTACATAACTTAGGCCGCAAGGGCACTCCAGCACATAGACAACGTAATCAGACTTACAGGTCAGGGCTTTATTGATGGGTCGTTCTTGATCTCCAAATGGTGTCTTATAGGAGGTTTTGTTGACACCAAATTGGCATGCCTTACATAGCTTGCTCTTAAAAAATCCTTTCCTTTGGGCTAGCCATGTACCCTTTGTCTGAATGCCTGGATCATTTCGGACCAGAGTGTCCTTCATGGAGGGTGCCTTGCTGTAAGTTATGGCAACTCTATTGGGTACCAGGTGTCCTATAACTGGGTCACTCAGGACCAAGGGCCAGTTTTTTCTGATAATATTTGTAATGGCCCTCTCCTGCTTGCTGAACCCGAGAATGAAACTGAAGGATTCTCCTGCTTCGTCCTGAGTTTTGCTGACCCTAGATGTAGTCCCCGATTGTAGAGACTGGCTGAGAAGGGAGTCTCTATTAATTGCATTGCTCTTTGCAATGGCAGTGTTGATACTTTTTATTGAGTATCCTCTTGCTAGAAACCTGTTTCGACTTGCTAGCTGTGCTGCCTTTCAGATCATTCTCACAACTGCATATGCGCCGGAGCATCTCACCAAAAGGGATGCTCTGTATTAAATGTTGTGGTTGGGAGCTCCTAGCATGCAGCACTGAGTTACCAGCGGTTAGTTTCCGGTGCAGTTTTGTTTCCAGCTTTCCCTCTCTAATGTATACCTGTACATCGAGGTCATTGACAGTTTCGGAGCTCAATGTGGCCGTGAATTGCAGATTGAGGCTATTTTTGTTTAGACCTTCTACAAAATGTTCTGCTTCTGACTGTGGCCCTGCCAGATTATAAAAAGGTCGTCAATGAACCTTAGCCAAAGTTTGATGTTGTTTGTCATATATGCCTCAAACTTTTTCTGCAAGACCAGCTTCTCCCACCATCCCATATGCAAACAGGCGAAGCTGTGGGAGAAGCTGGCCCCCATAGCTACGCCCCGTTGTTGCTGGTAGAGTGCATTCTGAAACATAAAAATGTTATTACACAGACAAAATTCAGCCATATTGATTAGCATTTTGCCATGTTGGATACATTCAGGTGGTCTCCTATCTAGGAAAAATTGCAGCGTCCTCAGACCATCTTGATGATTAATAGACTTGTATAATGCTACTACGTCTAAAGTGATTAATATGAAGTCAGCCTGCCATTTAAAGTTCTGTATTTTTTTTTTGTCCTCATCTCACCAATAAGCTGCTGCAGATCTGAAAGCCGTCAATTCTCACTGGGCGCCCTGCGGCTAGCTGCACTTGCTCAGGCCATCCTGACCAACCCCAGGTAGTAAGGGCTTGGTGTAATCATAGGACCGGGGAGAGTACTATCCCGTACAGCTGATATTATCAGTTATTATCAATTATTAGTCTCAAGTCCCGGCCCCAGCTTAGCAGAGGCTGCCAGATGTTGATTAGGTCTTCCCGATTTTCATCTTGTTCCAGGCATGCCATGGCAAATACAGCTTTAAGCCACTTTTCTCTGGTCGGAGGATTAGGATCTTTCCACTTAATACAAATCTCCCTCCGGGCCAAAATCACTAAATATAACAACAACCCCCTCTGGGGAAATGACAAGTTCGAATTGGATAAACCATTACCCCCAAAGAACACCAATGGGAGGTTCGCCTCTATGTTAACTTTAAAGATTCCGGTTACAGTATCCTCCACATCTGTCCAATAAGTTCTCAACTTGGGACAATCGAAAAAGATATGGATATCATTCGCATTAGGTATCCGGCACCTAGGGCACTTTGGGGAAGGCAACAGGGCGAACCTGGCAATCCTAGCCGGCGTATAATATAACCTATTAATAACAAAAAAATTCTTCTTCTTTAAACTAGCTGGTTTGATGTATTTATAAAGAAGTTTCAAGGAGGGCTCAAACTGGTCTGCTGTATAAACCTCTAAGGGGATTGATTCCAGATTGAAGATTGTGAAGGTAAATCTATATCATCAGCTTCTAAAAGCTTCGTATACCAAATAGATATCTCTTTTTTCCTTGATTGAACTGTTTGTAAAAAGTGCTCTATTTCCCAATCCCCCTTATTTCATCCATTTCTGCATTATACCAAGATGTAAGTTGTATATACTTGAATTTAGAGGGACCAGGGCCCACCTTAGCTCTTAATATGTCTCATGGGAGAATCCCTTCTGCAGCTACCAAATCAGACCACTTAACCACCCCCGCTCTCTTAATTGGTATCGCCAAGCTATCTCCTAGGCAGGGAGGAGTCCCTGGGGAGTCCCATATAGGTGCAAAGTCAGAAAAGTAGCCTATTCCCCATCTACACCTTACTTTATACCATGTTTCCAAAGCATTTTTAAGAACCTTAAGCTGTACCCGTTTGAAGTATCTTGGAGCTCCAAACTTATATAAGAAGCCCTCCCCGCCTCCGCCTCCCTCCATCATAGCCAACTCGCCCAACAACCTACCCCACGAAGTCCCCTCTGGGTTGGAAAGCAACATCCTGATGCCCTTAAACTGAAACGCTACTAGATACCATCTAATGTCTGGAAGAGCCAACCCACCTTTAGTAAGCTTCCTCCTCAGCTTCTTCCAGGACATCCTTGCACCTTTATCTCCCCAAATAAAACTCCCAATTTTTCCCTGGATCTTACCTATAGTCTTACTAGGAAAAGCCAGAGGGACAGCATTAAACAGATAAGTCAACTTGGGAAGAACGACCATCTTCACCAAATTAACCTTCGCAAAGATCGTCAAAGGAAGGTTCCCCCATCTGGCAAAAAGATAATCGATTTCTTTCGCGATTTTGTTCAAGTTAATCTGAGGGATTTTGTCTAGATCTTTAACTATCTTAATACCTAGGTACTTTAACTCACTACTGGGAGTACCTTCCCATTGGCCAATGTTCCAACACATCACTTCCGTTTTGGAGGAATTGGCTAGATAACCTGAAATAGAGCCAAATTCCCCCAAAAGGGCCCCAATCCGAGGAATAGCCACCCCCGGATTGCTGGTATAAATAATAATGTCCTCCGCATACAATGCTAACTTACATTGGTATGATTGAGATTGGAAGGGACAGATTGAGTCATCTTGTCTGATGGCTTGTGCCACTGTTTCAATATAAATATTGAACAACAAGGGGGAGAAGGGACAGCCCTGTCTAGTACCCCTTTGAATATCAAAACTAGGGGTCAGTGAACCATTTAGCAACATTTTTGCAGATGCTCCCTGATAGCAGTTTCTAAGAGTTTGAATGAAAGTAGGGCCGAATCCCATTACCTCAAGTACCTCCCAAAGATACACCCAGCACACCCTATCAAAGGCTTTGGCCGCGTCCAAAGCCACTACTGCCAAGGGATCTGATCTTACCACGGCCAAGTCGATGTTCCCGATCAGCATTTGTACCTGTTCCTGAATGTAACTTCCTGCAATGAAGCCCTTCTGATCTATATTGATCAAACTGGGAGCCAATTTGGCCAGCCTCCCTGCTAGAATGCCCATAAAGATCTTATAGTCGGCATTCAGCAGGGAGATAGGATGATAGGAATTTGCCATTAATGGATCTTTCCCTGGCTTTAATATCAGTACGATAATTGCAGGAACTAGGGACATTACCCATTGGACTATAAACTGAATTAAACAGGATATCCAATATCGGTATCAAATCATCTGATAATAATTTATAAACTTCACTCGGAAGGGCATCCAGCCCGGGGGCTTTGTTATTTTTAGAGTTCTTTATTTGATTTTTGATCTCTTCCATAGTAATGGGAGCATCAAGGAGAGCCCGACTAGCCTCAGTTAGAACAGGCAGAGATTTACCCTGTAACCAAGATTGCATTTTATCATGAGAAGGGACCAGATTCTCTTTATAGAGGCCCGCAAAAAGGGAGATAAGGCAGGATTGCACATCCTCTGCATTACTAGATTTATCCCCGTTGTTATTAATTATTAGTTCGTTAATATTATTTTTAGAGCGATCTGCTCTAGCTTTCCACGCTAATAAAGCACCTGCCCTTTCCCCATATTCAAAATGTTGCATGTTTTTAATAAGCCATTGGGCCCTGCACTTCTGGTCCAGTTTATTCCTGAACTCCTGCCTGACCCCTTCGAGTTCCCTCTGAACCTGCGGTATCCTTTCTGAATCCCCTTGGCTACCTTGGTACCTACATTCACTTTCTAATTGCGAGATCTTTCCCTCTATTACTTGTAGCTCCTTGGCCTTCTCCCGGTTTTTTGAACAGATAAGACCATGCAATCTACCCCTCAAACAGGCCTTATAGGCGTCCCAGACAAAATCCATAGTCGTCGAGCCCATGTTTAGTGAAAAATATTCTGAACAGAAAGATTTAATGGCCAAGATAATTTCGGGGTCTAATAACATTGTTCTGTTCAACGTCCATCTTGTTTGTGGAGTGTTACTTTCCCTACGATACAGAAATAAAATAGGGGCATGATCGGAGAGATGACTGGGAAGAACTGATATCTCTTTTATACTCTCCAGAGCATCCCGACTAGCTAGAATCTAGTCTATTCTTGAATAGTGGTGTTATTTTTTGCTATGAAATGTATACCCCTGAAGCTCTCCCCTTTTTACCCTACACACATCACCCAAATCCATATCATGCATCACATTTTTCATGGCTCGACGTGATCTTGGGGCCCCTACAACATAGCTCACGTTCGACCTATCCCTTAAAGGGTCCAGAAGAACATTAAAGTCCCCTCCTATAAGCAATGGTGGCGTTGCCATTATCAGATTCTCTTGGAGTTTAAGATATAGTTGGGATCATCAACATTGGGACCGTAATAAGAGGCGCAGGCTAGTTCTGACCCACCCAGGTCCATCTGTGCCACAATCCATCTCCCAGTTTGATCGGTCTGGATGGATTTAATGACACATGGGATCCCCTTCTTTACCAAGATTGCAACCCCCCTACAATTAGTTGTCTGTTGCGAAAAACAGTAACACTTTAACCAGGGAATCTTGGAAAAAATTGACCGACATTCTGCAAAGGTCAAATGTGTCTCTTGTAAGAAAAAGATCTGGGCGGGAGAAATCTCTAAATACTTAAGTATCAGCCTTTGCCTACGTGGGCATCTCATACCATTTATGTTCCAAGAAATGAAACCAACTCTACTGTCCCTTGTGGAATTACCTGCCATTAATTTGTGAGCACCCAACCCTAATTAAACAACCTTCCTTCCAATACCAGCAAGATGAGGAATTTTTTTTATTTTTCCCCATTGCTCCCCACCCAGTGCACCCCATCCACTCCCTCCCCCCTCCCTCCCCTCTCCAGTGTCCCCCTTCCCCCAGAGGAACCCTCCCTTCCAGTAGGCTAAGCCTATTTGGTCAACCCCACCTCGGGAAACACTAGAAAAGAAAAATATATATATTAATCAAACCCGGGGACTTAACACCAGAAGCACCCTTAACCACGACTCCCCCCTACATTGCCCTCCTTTTCTCTCTGAATTTTTACAATAAGAACATCCACCTCCTCTGTTGTATGAATCAAATGCATGTGGTTATTCCACATTACACGCAATGTGGCTGGGAACCTCAACTGAGCCTTAGCTCCCAGGCTATTTAATTCATCTAGCCTCTTCCCCAACTCCCACTGCCTTGTTGCAATTATGTGAGAGATATCCGATCTAATAAAAAAAGTAAAGGGGGGTTGGTCAGTAAGTGTAGATGCTATCGTGCCTTCCTTAAGTGCCAAAGATAATATCGACTCCTTAACAGAGTAGGACAAGAAATTAACCAGAATCTTCCTTGGTTTTTGCCTGCCTGGGTTCCTCCTAAAGGGATCTCGATGGACCCTTTGGATCTCCTGCACAAGATCTATACTGGGCAAAGTTTTTGCTACAGTTCCTTTTAATAAGGCAACCACGAATCCCTTTATGTCCGACCCTTCCAGGCCTTCTGGAACATTTAAAAATTTCACATTGTTTTTCCTTGAATGGTTTTCCGGGCGCTCAAGACCGTCTTTAATTCCTTATTTTGAGCAGATAATTTTACTAAATCCGCAGATGTTGTATGGATCACTTCTTTGAGCTTAGGAATCTCTGACTCAATTGCATCTGTCTGCAAAGTTATGTCTTCCACTTTCTGAGCCAGCGTCTCACAGGAAGATCGAATAGCCACCTGATTTGCTTCGGACACTAAAAACCTGCTGGCCAACTCTGCTTGATTTATCTCCGATACTGTAAACCTGCTTGCCATCTCCTCCTTCAAAACTGTAAGTATGTCTACTAACGAATGAATTATGGGGGCTGAGACAGCTCGCTCCTCATGACCCGAGGGACTTTGCTGAGTACAAGCCTCTTGCTGGGCTTCCAATGACTCTTGCACTTCCAAAACAGAAAATCTATTAGAGAGACTCACCGCAGGATGGATAACAGGTTCAATTACCGAGACCGTAGGGGAGGCTGTGGCCTCAGCTGTTATCACTACGTGGGGCACTGCGGAAGAATCTGAGGTCTTTGGATTATTCAAGGGTACTGATAATCTAACCCCCTTTAGCTTGCTCCATACTGTGGGAACCTCAACTTCTGGTGCTTCAGGGGCTTCTTCTACTTGTTCTTCTACTTGTTCTACAGGCTCTACAGGCTCTCCCTCACTACCAACTAAGGAGACCATCTTCCCAAGCCTGGTCCCCTCTGAATTAGCCCCTGTTATGATCTCCATAGCATCAGGAGGTATTTTGGCAACCTTTAGGTCTGGAGTAGCCGAAGCCTTAAGTGAGGACGTAGACATAGAAGTAGATGTGACTTTATAGTAGGTTTTAAGAGACGGGGTAATTTTAACCTTTAATGAAGTTGTTTTCTTGCCTCTCCCACCCCCCTTATTAGCCTCTCTTCCCCTTTTAACAGATCCACCATCAACCGAAATCCCCCGTGAGTTTGGCAGTGCTCTAACTTTACAAATGGGAGGAGAAACTCGGGGGGGCAAACTAGACTCGATAATTGCAGTGTTGGAGGCAAGATGGGCAGCTCTAGCGCGCAAAGTGTACCTACTTACTTTTGGAGGAGAGAGACCCACTGTTGTCTCGTCATTTATCTCCATACGGCAGAGGGGCGCTTCTCCCCCACCTAGCGCCCACAAAGTCACAAAAGCACTAGTCAGGTGAGGGGGGAGGTAATTATCAAAGTTACTATGCTTCCCGAAGAGGGTTAATATCCCCCTCTTACCTTCACATAAACTAATGCCATCTCGCTGAATTGAACACTGGATTAGGCGCGGGCTTCCAAATTGGTCGAGCTTCCTCTGTTGCTGCACCAATCCCCCTCCGTCGTTATTTTTGACCACGAAGCCCGGAGAAATGCCTAGGAGAATGCTACCAAAACATGTGCTGACTCTGCCTTTCATGAGCCGGAACGAGAAGCAAGCGTTATTCCAACGCCTCCTCTCGCGCACGGCTTCACCCCACCTCCAGCGCCGATCTCCAGCCTCAAGGCAGCGGGAACTTTCCCCCGTCGATCCGCCGCAGTCTCCACAACTGTTATCGCCACACCTCTCTCGCATCGTCAGAACAGGTAAAAATTATACATAAAAAAAAGACAAAAGAGCGATAAAGAAACAGGGAGGCAGTACTTCTACATGAAAAGACGGGGCTCCGGTATCAGTCCCCCATGTGAATCCCGAGGCAGCTTGACCACGGCCGTTTAGCTGGCGGCCGCCATGTTCCTCCCAAGTTCTGTATTTTTGATAGAAAACCCCCGTGTCCCTGATTTAGGAGGGAAGCTGCTGCACGTGTTCCTGCAGAAAGTAATCAACATACTGGGATGATTTTTCTAATAAGCTGTTGCGGGCAGAGATATATATATAACCTACTGCTGGTCACCAATAGGTAGTTATAGTTAGGATGTAGTTACCATCGGAAGATCGTTTTTTGATCTGCCAATAACTTTGGCGTCGTTTGATGAATTATCGTGCGTGAAATTTTCTAAACTAGTTTGACGCTAAATGCAGCTGCTGCTGCTTCTGGGGGCCGAGAAGAAAGGTGGGTCCCAAAACGCGGTTTCCCCATGTTAATTTCCATATGAAATTTAAAAAAAGGCTACAGCCCAAACCACCTATTGGAATTACACCAAATTTGTCAGAAAGGTAGCAGTTGGTCCAGAAAGCGATTTTTTAATGAAAAGGTGTAAATCCCTTTCAGTAGTTTTGGAGTTATTTAAAGACATATCCAGTTGTATTCATAGGGATTGGGTGGATCCATGATGCCTCCTGATCTCGTGCTGAGATCTGATTGGCTGCCAACACTTCAAACCAGGAAGTGTTGGCAGCCATCTTGTGACTCAGTTGAAATGAGTCACAGAAAAAAGATTTAAAAAACAGAAAAGGGGGCAGGCTTGAAACACCCTGACCCCCTATGCCTCTCAGCCCAAAAAAGCATTTTTTAAAAACTTTTGGCAGGAGTTGCGCTGGATCCACGACTCCAGGGGAAAATTAAAGAAAAACCTGTGGCTTCGCAGGAGCACTGCTCCCACCAAGCCATAGGAAACTCTGCTCTGCTTTGAGTAAGGAAGAGCATGTAAAATTATGTTGCTGTCTCAAAGCAGAGCATAATTGCTTTTGGACAGAGGGAGCTGAATGTTTAGCAGCTCCCTCTGTCTAAAAGCACTGTCAGCTCCCGCAGGAAATTGGGAGCCGGCAGGCTTTCCCCGTGATCCCCAACATTAATAACTGGGTACCCTGGGAAGGACCAGGGTACCCACAGTACAGGCCTTGCCTTGAAGGGTGAGGTACGCAGGTCAGCCCCCCTACCATTTAATACAAAAAAAATGAAAAAGGGGCAGGCCCCAGGGGATAGGGTCCCTGGGGCCAAAATAGGCCCTGGGAGGGGGGCCACAATGTAACAGAGGTGTAGTTGGCCCCCCAAGGATGTCCTTGGGGGGCCAACTACCCCTCCTGTTACCTCCAGTAAGCCCCACACAGCAGGATTGCTAAGAGGTATTCAAAGGCCATGCCCCCTGTTTCCACCACTCTGCAAAGGCACCTCCTGGTGCACTGCTGGTTGGGAGATGAAGTCCACTTTACTCCTGAGGGCTTTGGGGGCCAAGAAGCCCTCCTGGTACCTCATGTAAGTCATACAAAGCAGGATTCCTGAGAGCTGGTCGGAGACCTAGCTCCCGTTCTCCACTACTCTGCAAACACGACTACTACTTAAAAAACCATAGAAATTCACTGAAAAAAACAAAGGTTACAGGGATGTTATAGTTAGGAATTAGCATTTAAAAAACTTTAGAAATTCACTGAAAAAAACAAAGTTACAGGGACGTTATAGTTAAGAAAGGGAATAAAAAAGAACTTAGAAATTCTCTGAAAAAACAAAGGTTACAGAGACATTATAGTTAGGCTCATGTTTCACTTATAGAAAACCAGTACAATTCAGCAGTGATAGTTAGGTGAGCTAACTATAATTTGTGCCCCGCAATGCACTGCTTATGGCCTCACATATACATCACTTATGACATGGTCAGTGACATCACTGATGACATTACTGATGCCATCTCAAATGACATCACTGATGAGATCACTGATAACATAATCCAGAAAATAAGTAACACACCCACTCATACCCCCATAAAACCTTTCATATATCCACTCTCACACAATAATTCACAAACCCATTCATAGACCCATACTAGTACTTGCACACAAACTCACTGATTCATAGATCTACACACACACCCACTCACTCACCTATACAACCACTTATACACCCACTCACTCACTAATACAGCCATTGGCATATCCACTCATATACCCATACAGCCACTCACATACTGAGTTAGTAACCTATAGAGCTACTCACACACCTACTCACTCTTCCATACAGTCAATCACACAGCCACTTACTCACCCATACATTTACACACACACCCACTTACTTATTCATACAGATACTAATACATTCTCATTCACCTATACAGTTACTGACACAAGCACACACTCACCCATACAGTCACTCCCACATTCACTCACTCACCCAAACAGTCACTTGTATACCCCACCACTTACCTATACACCCTTTCACATACCCAGGTACTCACCCATATACAACTGACACATCCACTCACTCACCCATACAGATATACACACACTCAGTCACCCATACAGGCCCAAACACACGGAATCACTAACCCAATCAGCCATTGACTCATCTCCTTCCCATCCACACAGACACTCAGACACCCATACAGGTACTCAGACAACCAATCACTCACCCATACAGCCACTCATGTACCCACTCACACATCCATACAATAATTGGGTAATAGAAAAATTGACCGGCGCTAAGCTTTCAGTTCACTGGTCCCTACCAGTATAGCAATTTGTAATATATGAATAGCAGCAAAGAGACATGCCAATATATTTCAATTGGCATGGACATGTGATCATGTATATTATATGAGTCTTATTACAGTTGGTGTGGCATTTGAGAATCCACTCAATCTCATCGGTCACTTGTAGGGTTTTTGAGCCACATGCATTAAGCTATTTTTCGATCGCAAACGTTGTGAATCGGTAATAAAGGCCGTTTGCGATCGCAAAATAGCCCTAACCACTGCATCAAAAAAATGTGCAGAATTTCCATGAAATTCGCAAAAACAGAGAATAGTAAAATTGCGATGTCCTATTTACCGATTCTGTAATCGCGAATCGCAATTAGGGAATCGCAAAGCTATGCATGACAAATCGCAATTTGCGATTTTGGTGGAAATCGCAATTTTGCAATCGCAAAATACCGATTTTTTCAGGCAGGTGGTAACCAGGTGAAAACAATAAAAACAGGTGGGAATCATTGGTAAAGTATTTAAACAGGCCCAGAAGGCCTCAGAATGTTTCACAATGGCAGCGCTCTACATCATGGCGAGGAGGATGAGGCTACGAGCAGCAGCACAGAGAAAAGGGAGGATACAGGAGCGCATTTTTAGAGTGCGCATTACATTGTTGGGGCAGTCAGAGGAAGAGATCCATTATAAGTACAGGTTAAATGCAGACATGATCTATGATCTGATTGCTGAATTAGATCCCCTACTGCAGCGTCAGACTCGCAGGGCACATGCCATACCCACTCATGTGCAGGTCCTATGTTCCCTGCACCTCCTAGCGTCAGGTAGCTTCCACGGTGTAGTTGCTGTAGCTGGAGGGGTGTCACAAAGTGCCGTATTGGGCTTTTTCAAAGCTTTCATTGATGCCATGTTGAGCAGGATACACCACCACATTAGCTTTCCCTCAACCACACAAGAATTGCAGCAAACTAAATTAGACTTCTATCAGGTAGCCCGGTTTCCCCACGTAATTGGTTGCATTGATGGAACGCATGTAGCCATTTGTCCCCCATCAGTGAATGAGTACATTTATAGGAACAGAAAATCTTACCATTCATGAATATCCAAGTCGTCTGCAATTCCAAAAACATCATAACTGACATAGTGGCACAATACCCTGGCAGCACACATGACTCATACATATTCAGACACAGTGGCATACACACTCGTCTCCTTGGGGGTGAATTCGGTGAAGGATACCTGCTTGGTAAACATATGTTGCAATGTCTTGCATACTCTGGGAAAATGGTGATACAGAGCAGTGAGTAACCTGTTGCTTACTACCCTGTAGGTGACAGCGCATACGCTGTGCTCTCTTACATCCTGATGCCATACCTCATCCCAAGTATCCCAAGTGAGCAGCGTTACAATGCAGCGCACATCTCCACTCAAAACTGTCATAGAGCACACCTTTGGCCTACTAAAAAGTAGGTTCCGCTGCCTGAACAAGACTGGCGGGGCGTTGCAGTACCGACCGGATACCTGCTGCAGAATTGTGGCCACTTGTGCCATATTGCACAACATCATAACTAGGAGAGGCATACCCCTGGAACTGTCTGACAGCGAGCCAGAGGAAGACAACCAGCCAGGGCAACCACCACAAGCAGCAGCTGGGGCAAGCTTAGCAGAAGGGAGATGGAGACGTGCTGAAATAACACAGCATTATTTTTAAGGTGGGTAATGATGAGACAAGACACTGCATGGTTTAACTGTAGCGGATGGTTTTAATGAATAACATGTGGTAGTGTTAATGCACACATACCAGGTGCTAGCTAGCATTGTGAGTGTAAAAATAATACAACATGACATTGAACTTGTATGTCAGTCAAGACAAATGGCATGATAATGGTTACATCACCATATTGGAGTTTGTCTCTCAACACCACACTACTTTTTGCAGCCACGCACTCCCAAACACCTTTTTGTGGGCTCTGTCACGTCCCTTGTGGTGCCTTCTGATGCTGTGGCACTCCTAGTATTGCGCCTCCTGCATGTGGTCACTGGTGCCAAGAGACTACTGAGGCTGGACGCCTCCTCACTCTCCCCTCCAACCAGTACATTGCTGCCCCCAGAAGAAGCAGTCTAAAATTGCTCCACTGCATTGGTGACCTGGATGAGTCCCCTGGCCACATCCCGACAGCAATGGCTCATTTCTACCTGCATGGCCACCGAACGACGGGACAGCAGAGCTGTGTTGGTGCTCAGCCGGTTGATGGCTCTAGTGTAGCTATCTAAGCGCCCTAAGAATTGGTGATGCCTTCTGCATTGGGACACCTGGTCCTCCTGCATCACCCTGCATAGCTCTTGTATGGCTTCATTTGTTTATCTATGTCCTTACACCACTGCTTTAGTGAGCTCCTTCAAGCAGTCCCTCATGTCTGCCATGTTAGTTGACATTTTGCCAAGTTGTGCCTGCATTAAACGCATGTTCTTGCCTTGCAGGCGCTGCACCCTCCGCATTTGGCCCTCCAGCCCACAGCAGGCATTTGGACTATCATCTTCAGCAGATCCCATCTGTGCCCTTGACCTGTGCCTCCGGTTTTGGACATTGCTGCAACGCACCTGTGAATGGGGATTTGGTGTGGGGGTACGGCCAGCCGGGGATGTCTGGAGATCAGGTTGGCTCTCCTCCTCTACTTCCATGGTAGGTAGTGGTGGCAGTGTGGTCCTGCATCTTGTGGGTGCATGTATTGGGGTTTCTGGGGCCACTTGTGTCTCCACTCCTGACTGTGCCTGAGTCTCCAGGGTGTCATCGCCTTCACTTTCCTCTGTCTCCTGTGCAGCTGCATCTGTGATGTTAAACCGTGCAATTTTAGTTTACTTTTTTGGCCATGTATGTCACAATGTGCATTGTTTTCTTTCATTAAATTAGATTATAACACACAGGGGCCGATTCCGATTCGGGCCGGAAATCTCTCCGACCGAGCCGGACCCGGAGAGATTTCTGACCGAATCGGACCCGTGCAACCCGACCGAACGAGTACGATGCGTCCGTATGCTATCAGACTCGAGTCGGTCGGACTCCCATTGAAGTCAATGGGAGCCGGTCGTACAACGCGTACGCGGGCTCCCATTGCCTCAATGGGTGCGAGGTGAACAAGGGCGCCCCCTACAGCGGGTACGCGGCGAAGCGACTCGCGCCGTACACGCACAGGTAGGGGGGACCCATGGGTCCCCCCTGTGTGCGACTCACGTGGGTACGCATACAGGGGGGTCCGACCCGGACCCCCGAAGTACATCTCCGACTGCTCTTTCGAGCCGGGCGGCGCGTGTCGGTAGGACTGCTCGCAGCGCGCATCGTACTTACCCGGCCGGGGAACGTCTCCATTGCGCGGTGCGAGTCGTGTCCGAGCGAGTCGGTCGGTGCGGTTCGACCCGGGAACGAGTCGGTCGGAGCGGTTGGGACGCCCGAACGAGTCGGTCGGCGATTTCGCATCGTACTCGCTCGTCCGGACGCGCGTACGAATCGGTCGTGAAATAGGGCTCCGAATCGGATCCGGTTATGCCGAATCCGATTCGGAGCCCTACCGGCCGAGATCGGAATCGGCCCCACAGTGTCTATATGTTTCACTTGCTTGTTGTACTTGTAAGCAACAATGCTGTCTTGCTCCCTACTTGCCTTTCCTATTGGAGTTGCTGTCTGTTAATCCCATAATGAATTTGTGTGTAGCAAGTAAAATGTGGACTGGAGTATGATTCTGAACACTAAGTTTGATCTGTCTTGAGGGGTTGTTTGTTAGATTCAGTATTGAATGGTCATTTACATGCATCTTACCTTGTGAAGTACTGGCCAGTGCAGCAGAGGTGTCTAACTCCGTCACTCCTGCTACAGCTTCAGGCTGAAGTGTGGACTCCACAAGGTCTTCCAGGGGTGTATTAGCAGTTTGGGTCGGGGGTCCTCCTCCAGTCTTCTTGGCCTCCACAAGCCTGGCAGCAACTCTTTCTTTTGCACGGCTGCGCTGGTCATACCAGCGCGTGCCCAGATCTTCTATTGTGCGGTGTGTGACCCCCACTGCGTTTACTCTGGATTGTATTCTGAGCCAGATTTTGTGCTTCTCTGACTCAGGGACCTGGAGTGACTGCTTCCCAAACACCTTATCATGCCTCCTCAATGAGGATTTCAATCTCCTTTTCGCTGAACTTCAGCTTCCTCTTGTGCTTTGCAGACTTCTTCCACAGCTGTTACTGAAGCCATGCTGATGTCCTTGAACAGGTTAAAATATCCCAAAATGGTTCCTTCAGCTGTGCTCCTGCAGTCTGCCCCCTCCTCTGACTCTCTCAGTGCACTGGATTCAGCATGGGCTGCATCACTTCCTGGTTGTGATGCCATCAAGCTGCATCTGAAACACAGAATTGCTAATAGCGATTCTGTATTAGCTGAATCACAAATTTGCGATTCGGTAACTAGAAATCGTTTTTAGCGATTGCGATTTTTGCCGAATTGCTAGAATATTGCGATTTTTTTCATGCATTGCTCTTTGCAATTCTTTATTAGCGATTCCTTAAAAATCGCTATTAAGGAATCGCAATTGAGGATTTTGATGCATGTGCCCACAAGTATTTCTGGTCAGGTGGCATACTGAATAGTGGCCACACGGATGGTGTCCTGTAATGGGGCTCATTATCAATAGTGCTGGATTGCCTTCTTGTGAGCTATCTCTGGGTCTGGTGTGGACTAAAAGGTTGCGGATATTCTTGATCCTTTTATTTGCGAATCTTGGTTTTGGCCATTTTAGGCTACCTGGGGTGAGGATGGGCCAATTTTTGTTGATTATCTTCTTGACTTGGTTCAATGCTGCATCGTATGTAATAACACCGGTTAGGGTTTCTGGGTCAGCCATTTTTGTTATATTTTCCAGGAGGTTGTCACAGTTTTGGTTTCTATCTCTTTTTTGACATTTTCGGATGATTGCATCAGGATAATGTCTGTCTTTGAGCTTCTCACTTAGGTCCAACGCTTGTTGTTTATATATTAGCGTATCGCTGCAATTTCTCCTGATTCTCAGGAACTGGCTGAACGGAAGGTTTTCTCTCAAAGGTCTTGGATGGAAGCTATTGAATGAGAGAAGACTGTTCTTTTTCAGCTGGTTTTTAAAATAGTTTTGTTAGTAGTTTGCCATTTTCTTCATAGATAGTGATATCTAGAAAATCTAGAGCTGTCTCACTGGTGGTGTATGTGAACTTAAGGTATTCATCCTGATTGTTGATCCACGTGTGAAATTCTAGTAGAGTTTCTGGCTTATTCCCCATATCAGAAGTATATCATCTATATATCTTTTCCAGAAGAGGATCTTTGTTCTGAAAGGATTGGTTTCACATAGGATATACTTTTCTTCAAAGGAACTAAAATATAGGCCTGCTAGACTCGGGGCAAATGTGCTGCCCATCGAAGTCCCATGTGTTTGGAGGTTTAGGTTCCCTTCATATTCGAAAATGTTTTCTGTCAGAGCTAGACAACAGCATTCGAGAATTAAGTGTCTCTGTGTTTTGTATTGCCAGGTTTGTTTGAATAATATTTCTTCAATCGTTTGTAATGTGGATTATTGAGGGAGACTCGTGTATAGGCTTTCTATGTCCAAACCTACCAAACAAGTGGTTCCTTTTTGGCATGTCACATTTTTAAGGAGATTTAATAGGTCAGGCGTGTCTTTAAGGTAGGTGCATGTTTGTTGGACTAGAGGTCTTAGATAGTAATCCAGAAACTGGGATATAGGTTCTAACACAGAGCCTATTCCAGAGACTATTGGTTGTCCTGGTGGTGGATGCCTGTTATTGTGGATCTTGGTAGGGAATAGAAATATGGTGTCAGTGGGTTTCTGGCTCTAAGGAAATCTGGCTCATTTTTTGGGATCAAGAGGTTCATTTCTGCCTCTTCTGTCATGATATTTATGGTTCTCTTGAGTTTGGCTCTCGGGTCTTGTGCAAGGGTCTTGTAGTATCTCTCGTCAGCTAGCAGGTCCATGCATTGCTTGTGATAATCAGGTGATGACAGGAGTACAATGCCTCCGCCCTTATCCGCCAGTTTCATTATCATGTCATCTCTTTTCTTTAAATCTGTAAGGGATAGTTGTTCTTTTTTTGTCATATTGATGAATGTTTTTTTATTTTTGTATTTGAGGATTCTACTTCCTTTAATAGAGCTTGTTCGAAAGCTAGTTCTTCCACCGGTACTGCATGAGTTGGTGGGCAGAAGGTAGATTTTATCATAAGATTAGTGTCTCCCTCTTTTTGGAGTTCAGTTTTGTCTTTGAAATAGGCTTTCAGTTTTATTTTGCGACAAAATTAGGCAATCTCGCAATGTATTTTGAATTGATGAAAAGGAGGGGTTGCTACGAAACCTAGTCCTTTGTTGAGTAGGTTTAGGTGGTCCTCAGACAGTACGTGTTCAGTTAAATTAAATACTAATGACTTGTTGAGCTCGGTCCTGGTTGATCCTTGGACATGCTCCGTGTTTGTACCCCCAGTTCTGTTTTGTTCCAGTTTACTCCTTTCCTCTTGCCTCTTCGTTGATTCTGACCTCTTCCTAAAAAAGGGGGTTGTATTTTCGGAAAGGGTTGTGGGGGTTGGCTTTGCATATATGGATTCATCCATCCTTGGAATTGGGGGTGGAAAGGTTGGAAAAAGGGCATTTGGTGATCCCCAAAATTGGGTGCCTTCCAATTCGTATTCCATGTCCATGTTGAGTTCCTCCCCCGTGTTCTACCACACCGTTGTTGTCTATTTCCCTCATAACTATTCCTGTCTGAGTTGTCAGATGAGTTGCTGGCAGACGAATCGATATTGCTGTGTGTTTTTGGCAGAGTGTAATCATTCGCTGTATAAGGGTACATTTTTTCTTGTGAGAACCTTTTCAGGTCTTTACCTAGTTTCTGTATTTTGCTTTGTGTGATATAGCCTCTCATCTCGTTCATCTCTCTATTTATCTCTTCAAGTCTTCTTTTGTAAACAGAGATTTGTACCGTTTCTTTTTTTTTTAGAGTTTTATATAGCGCAAACTGGACCCGAGACATCGGGTATCAGAGCGTTTTACATGAGCACCAGTTTCGTTACAGATGGACACATTCATCTTTGTTAGGCATGGGGAGATTAAGTGATTTGCCCAGAATCACAGGATGTTGAGCATCATTGCCGAGACTCAAACCCGGTTCCCCAGCTTCGAGGTCGACCGCTCTAGCCGTAAGGCTACATCCTCTCTCGTTGTTTTATGTCTTGCTTCACACACCTCGATTTTGATCGTCATTGCTTCTGACAGTCTTGTGGCTGTTTTTATAATCGATACCAGATAGCCCCTTGTGCATTGCCATGAGATTGCAGCCCAATCTTGTCTGAAAACCATGTCTTGTAGAAAGATTCTAGGTGCATTACGGACCCACAATCCTTTGGGTGCCGCATTTGCTATAAGATATTCAGCCATAATCAAGCCATGGATGACTGTTTTTATCTGCTCCTTCTTATCACTAGTTAAGTCTTCCCATTCGTTAGATTGTGCTAATGTTTGTGTTAATTCTCTGTCTTGTAACAGCGATGGGCTGGCGAGGATAGCGCTAATTTCATCATCAGTGTAGCTCAATCCTTGGTTGTCAGCCATTTAGTTTCTCTTCGAGATTTTATGCTCATTGGAAAGTGATAATAGTAATAACTTTCACACGTGTGCGCTGCTCAAGTACTCAAAAAATCAAAAGGGGGGAGAGAAGTAGTGGTTCATTCAGCTTCCATGCGTATTGGTAAAAATCAAGAGGGAATGAATCATGTTTCAATGGATGCCAGGGTCTATGTATAGTGTACAAAGGCCCTCATACACTCTAACTAGTTAATAGCGGTATATCTTGATTGTCCGCTTAGGATAGTTAGGTGAGTGGTTTCATCATTGGGTCCTTTTCCGCCTGAGTTTCCAGTTCTCCAGGCGGTCACCTTTCCTCCTACTGGAGGGAGACAATCTGGTTCCGTTGTCGTCGTGATTGGTACATGAAAAATTGCGGAAAAAAGAGTGAAGTTAAAAATACCTCCTTTCCTGTGAACAGTATTTTTTATTGATCAGGGAGGGGTAAGGTTAAAAACAATTGTGGGTGCTATAGAGGATGTGTTAATTGGTCCACTGCACCTAGTTTAATTCAAAGATCGTGGTCCACATGTTTCAGCACTTTTCAGTCTCTATTGATCGGTGGGCTTTCTTCAGGACCAAGAGGAAGCAATAGGAATTTTAGGCCGTTCCTCTGTAGGTAATTAAGTCACTCACCTATCTTCGTCATGAAGTTCAATGGATTGTGATAATGTTATAGGTTCAGAATGATACCTACAACTTTGAGGAGATGAAGAAACAAACAAACGGAGGGGAAAATGGAAACAGACTTAGTGACTATACATTGATTACATGTAGTCTCATCATATGAGGTACTCAGATCATTAAACTTTTCACTCTGTGTTATTCATGCTTTCTGCTTATGCATATGGTAATAGTATTATGCACTTATATTCCAATTACTTGTAAACATTTACGGTGGTAAACCTTTCTGTAAAGGAATTGCATTTTATACATAATGATCTCAGAGTTAAAACGCTGGGTGTATTGTCGGTGTGGAGTCGACACCCGGTGGTTATTTAGCTGGCACACCAGATTGTCCTTAAGGTGGTGAAGCATTTTTCAAAATGTGCATGCTTCTTAGAGAAGTAGCGGTGATTATGAAGATTCGGCACAGGGTCGGTAATTGTATTTACTTTTACCCTTGTTGGCATGCTCTATCTACTTTAAGGAGGGGTAATGGAGTGATCTACTCATTTGGGATTGTATGCATGCATTACGGGCGACATAATTAAGTTGAAATGTGTTGATTCCGGATATGTTTCTTAAACAAAAAATACCAAAGCTACAATAAGCAGCAATGACGGGGTAACCGATAATGAGGGAGTTACAGATTCTAACACTAGTCAGATGGAATGCCCGTCCATTATCGACTATGTTGACCCCCAAGTCCCGTGCACTAATAGATTTCAGCCCCTAATGGCCTTAGATAATAAAGATTGTGATTGTGCTGGGGGCGAAAGGCTAGGGAAGGACCAGATTTTACAGATAGAAGCTATCCACAGCCAGGCTATAGCGGAAGGATTAGATATAGGACATCAGAATCTGCCCGAAGTGGTTATGTCACTGAAAGCAGAAGTGAGTTTAATGAGGAGCTTGATAGAGGAATTAACCTTAATGGTTAAATCACTAGTGTTAGATATAACTCAAAATTGGAATGGAAGTGTAAATAACAACAATCATACAGGGTGTTCACAAGAAGCAACCACAGCTATTGAAACAGGCACTCGGTCAGTTTTAGCATTAGCTAGCAGTACCAATATAAGTAAGGCATTACCTCTGTTAGACAAGGTTAATTTAAATGCGGAATCAGGATCACAGTTTATGTCGCTGAATATACCTCGTAATGTATCAAGTAACTGCACTAGCGTCAATAAGGCAGTTGAAAGGAGTGTTCAATTATCTCCCAGTAGAAATTCTTTTGGCTTTGCGGGGCAGCAGCAGCGAGGAATTTTGCTTGGACTTTGTCACTCTGGGGCCGAGGCAAAGAGTATACCTAACATACCATATACACATAACCCCAATAGAATCATAATGGCAAATGTACCAGAATATGATGTACGTAAAGGTACAGAGAACGGGGACTCCGTAAATAACAAGGCAATCCATTGGATAAGGCATGTTAGGGGTTGTCGTTCTGTGATAAGGGAAGACATAGTGGCAGCTCGAAGGTTATCTTCACCTACCCACCCTTTTGATTGTATTGAGCTTATGATGAAAAGCGCAGACTTAGTGGAGAATCTTTTCACGTTGGAGTTTCGTACTATGCCACCTGGGCACTCAGCAATTCAATTCAGACACTTTCTTCCGAGCAATAGCAGGGATTATTTGCCTAGTGGTAGGCTTTACAGCTTGAACGAGAGCTCCACTTTAGATAACAATGATTGACTGTTTAAACCTATGGCTAAAAAGACTCAGGAATGTATAATTTCTAACTCCACCATTAGGAAGAGCTCTGCGAGACCCAAGGATTCTACAGTTGTAACGGTACAATCTACTTTTATTAATATGTTTTCAAGAGCCCGAAATGGCGAAGTGCAGGAGATGAATAGCTCTATGTATCCCAAAGATTTTGCTGTGGAAACGGCACAGTCCTGTATGTCTAATGCGGCCCTCTCAGGACGGTTAGAGGGTGTTTTGGAGGAGGGTAGATCGCTAGACCCCCTAATTGATGGGTTATCGCCCTCGTGCACTGTACTAGCCAAGAACTGTATACTGTCATGGAACATCACAGGATTGAGTAAGAAGATGGTCTCTTCGGATTGGCATGCATTTATAAAGGAATATGACATCTGCCTTTTTCAAGAGACCTGGGCAGAGATTCCTCTGTTTTGTGAAGGGTACTTAAATTATTATATCCCAGCTTGTAGGGGAGACAAGGGGAGGCCATCAGGGGGTTTGACTATTTGGGTACGTCAAAATTTACATCTAAACATACAGGAACTTCCAACCCATAGTAAAGATATCCAGGCAGGCAGATTGATCTTAAGTGCACGCCAAAACATAGACATTTATAATGTCTATGTGAGGGGTACTAGAGGGAAGAAGCCAGAAGCCTCGATTCCCATCAGGGAGCCGCGAATGTTATTGTTGCAGGGGACTTTAATAAGACATTTGAGCCCTTATTCCGGGAAGGAGGTAATTATGAGGAAGAAGTAGATAGTCATTGGGGTATCCCGAAGTTGGATTTGGTACCCATAAGGAAGTGGTCCGATGTGGTTATTCAAATCAACTCAATTTGTATGGAAAAGGGACTGAGGGCGGTTAATGGGCGCACACAGTCTGATAGATTTGGGGCCAACACCTTTAATAATGGATTTAGTTCCAGTAGGATTGATTATGTATTGATCAGTATGGAACTTTGGTATATCCTTAACGACATGGTAGTTATAGATAGGGTGGAAAGTGACCACAATCCGCTGTGTGTGACCACTGATTCATGGGGGCTTAAGACACATATCGAACGAAGTTCTGAAAATTCTTTAAATGATGTCATACCCTCCAATGATATGAGACGTCTTAAATGGGCGCAAATTATTGAATCACCTGCACTAATAGATTGTATAAATAAGGGAGTGGATAGTGCTATTGTTGAGCTTGGAAGAAAGGTGGCAAACTTTAATGCCTTAGATCAAATAACAAGTACTCACAATCTTTTTTTTACTGATCTGCGCACTTATTTTTATAAGCAGGGGAGAAATAAAAAGGTTTTGTGTCAGAAAGGTGAGAGTTGGTTTAACAAAGAATGTCGAGAGGCTCGGACCGCACTAGGAGAAGCTATTAAGGCAGGTGACCCCATAGTAGTGCGGAAAGCAAGATGCATTTATAGAAAAACCCAGAACACTGCAAAGAGAAGCTGGGATGACAAAAGATGGCACGATTTAAGGGAGGCCTGTGCCTCGAAAAATCTTAAATTATTCTGGAATGTATACAAATGGGGCAGAGGACGGCAGGCTCAGCAGCCCCAAAATCATGTATCCCAAAGAGTTGGGTGACTCATTTTAAACCTCAATATGCCCTAAAAACAGTCGATGATGTGGGGAGTTTCACCAACATACCATACCAAGATACGGCCTTTTGTAGGGCCGAGGTGGACACAGCACTTAGATCCATTATGATTGGAAAGGCACCAGGGCCAGATGGTATACCCGGGGATGTCTTCCTTCTAGATAAAGAAAAATGGAGCCGTTATGTGTTTTTGCTGACCAACGCCATTGCTCAGGGAGCCCCAATACCAGAATCCTGGAAAGGAGCATTAATCATACCTGTTTTTAAGAAAGGGGACAAGTCATGCCCAGGGAATTACAGGCCAATCAGTTTGATTGACTGTATGCAAAAGGTTATGGGGAGATTGGTATTGAACAAAGTACAGAACTGGATTGAAGAATTCAACGTCTTATCTCCCCTTCAAGCAGGGTTCAGGGCTTTTACCAGCACTATTGATCAGGTGATTAGGTTTGTTTTGCTTTTTTGGAAGACAGTCACTTTGGGTAAGGGTAGATTGTACACCACATTTGTTGATCTCAAATCGGCATTTGACCTTGTCCCTCGTACTAAACTCTGGAAGGTTTTACATGAGTTAGGAATGCCATCAGAACTCTTGTCACTTATAATTAGGTTGCATGAGGATAACAATGCGAAAATAAGATGGGGGAATCAAGATGAAGTTACTGAATCATTTCCGGTGGAAAGAGGGGTGAGACAAGGATGTGTGATGGCCCCGACGCTGTTCTCATTATATATTAATGGTATAGTGAATAGTATGAGCTCTACCCCCACGGATGCCCCAACTCTAGCAGGTGAAAAAATTCCTATACTGTTGTTTGCGGACGACACATTAATTATCTCCAAGACCCCAGGCGGTCTACGGAAGGCCCTAAAAATATTTGAGGAGTTCTGCTTACAGCGAGGAATGGAGGTTAATGTGTCGAAAACAAGATTGATGACTTTTAACACGCAAAGGGCATTCAAGGGGGGCATACATATGAACGATATGCCGTTAGAACAGGTTAAAGAGTTCATTTATTTGGGGGTCAATATCCAAAACAATCTGAAATGGAATCATCAGATTGAATTAGCATCCCTTAAACACAGGCAACTAGCAGGGGCGTTACAGTTGGAATATAACACCTCATATACTAAACCCATAAGTCCAGCCTTAGAGATCTATAACACGAAAGTTATTAGTTCAGCTCTTTATGGATCTGAACTATGGGGGTGTGAAAATGTATCTGTGCTTACATCCTCTGAAAATAGGTTTCTGAGGAACATTACCAGGTTACCGCAAAGTACCCCAATGTGTCCGTTAATGTATGATTTAGGGAGGAAACCCATTGCTGCAGTAGCTAAACTATGTCCCCTCTTATATTGGCGCAGAATTTGGACTGTACTGGAACTTGCGGGTTTTGCAGCAGGATTTCTGGATATAATTTGGGCTGACACTTTTCACTGCATAAAATGGTTACGGACAGTTAGAGACACTCTGTCTAATATTGGTATGACCCCACTGTGGAATGACCTGGCAAATTCTGCTTTTCCTACCAAGAAATGTTTGAAAGAGAAGTATTGGGAATGGGTTCAGTATAATGCACTCAGAACAAGTGAGTCTTCCACTTTGACTGGTCTTTTTTGGGAATTTAAAGTCATCCCGAAGATGGAGTCTTATTGGGACCTCATCACAAAGCCCCTTGACCGGAAATTGTATTTCCAGTTTAGGGTAGGCACATTGCCTCTGAGAGTATTTACTGCTGGTTGGAATGCATCTAATGACAAAACATGTCCGTTTTGTAAAGATAGAGTAGAATCGCTGGCACATTTGCTATTTGCTTGTGTAGGATATGATATTCCACGTCGTGTCTGGTTGTCACCAATTTGTAAGCTTTTAGGAACCAGAAGGGCAAGTGAGGCTGAAAGAATATTGCGCACTTATACGTCAGCAGCCATTGTTATAGCTATGGCAAAATATCTAGGGTGGTCGTGGGCATTAAGATGTAATTTCCTACGCCATGCTTAAGATAGATATATTAGTAATTTTCTATGCCATGCTAAGATAGATACATCAGTGAACGACACTCTTTAATTGAGATGACTCAACAGATGCACGATTGTATATAGAGGGAAGATTGTTTTTTGTACTGGAAAGTGTATAATTCATTATGTCCAAAAGTTGGTTTTAACATATTGATTTTAGTGTAATTTGTATATATTTTATTCATTTTTAAGGCTATGTATTATATTGTGGTGAATGTTTTTATCTACTTTCACTGACTGTTGTCAAATGCTTTTATGACTTAATTTGTCGAATAAAGCTATTTGAACTGAAAGTGTTAGTAGCAAGCAGATCATAATGTTTCTGTTCTTTTCATAAGCAGTCCTGCCACCCAGGGCTACTTTTAAACTGACCCCAGGCCTCAGCAGCGCACACATGCAATTGCAGAAAAGCTGCTGGCCTCCAAACTGCCATGCCCTATTGTGGGCTAGGGACTTCTAGGTAGTTTAATACCTAATATTTAATAGGGTTTGATAGGGTAGGTCATGCCAACCACAGGGGTACCCCAACCCTTAGTGTACCCTAGTCTATGTAGGTGTTTTCACTGTGTTCTAAATGTATCTCTTTCAGCATAGCACTGGCCCTGGGCCTGGTTAGGCAGAGCCCAGGGTCAGTCAGAGTCAGTTACCACCAGTACCATTCAGCAAAACGTTGGGGGGTGCCCAGGGCACATGATGACTTTGCAACATAGCCACCCCCCAAACGAAAGGTGATGGGTTTTTAACCTACACCCTGGTAGTCCTCATCAGCTAAGTGGAAAAACCTGGAAAGTCCATCCACATTTGCATGGGCAACCCCAGGTCTGTGTTCCACTGTAAAGTCCATCCCCTGTAGGGAAATGGACCACCTTAACAGCTTGGAATTCTCCTCTCTCATCTGCATGAGCCATCTGAGAGGCCTGTGGTCAGTTTGAACATGAAAGTGAGTCCCAAACAAATATGGTCTCAACTTTTTCAGGGACCAAACCACAGCAAAAGCCTCTCTCTCAATGGCACTCCACCTCTGCTCTCTGGGAAGAAGCCTCCTGCTAATAAAGGCAACTGGCTGATCAAGGCCCTCTTCATTTAACTGTGACAACACTGCCCCAATCCCTTGCTCTGAAGCATCTGTCTGAACCACAAATTATTTTGTGTAGTCAGGGGCCAGTAGCACTGGTGCTGAACACATAGCAGCTTTCAGAGTGTCAAAAGCCTTCTGACACTCTGG
The DNA here is from genome assembly GCA_963921515.1 of Calotriton arnoldi. Lineage (NCBI taxonomy): Eukaryota > Metazoa > Chordata > Amphibia > Caudata > Salamandridae > Calotriton > Calotriton arnoldi. The sequence goes on along the minus strand of CAWUFW010004783.1, from coordinate 738,936 downwards.
GGTCCAATCCACCTTATTGGGCCTCTTTTTAGAAGTGAGTTCTGTTAGGGGCCCCACAATGGTCCCATAATTTTGAACAAACCTTCTATAGTACTCTGTCAGTCCAAGGAATGCCCTGACCTGAGTCTGGGTAACATGAGCTGTTCAATCCAAAATAGTTTGGATTTTAGCTTGGAGAGTCTGTACATGGCCCCCACCTGCCAGGTGGCCCAGGTACACCACATAACTCTGCCCTATTTGGCACTTGCTTGCCTTAATAGTCAGGCCTGCCTGCTGCATGGCCTGAAGCACTTCCCTTAGGTGGCTTAAGTGATCCCCCCAGGTAGAACTGTATACAGCTATATCATCCAGGTAAGCTGCACTGAACTGTTCCAACCCAGACAAGACCCTGTTCACCAACCTTTGGAAGGTGGCAGGTGCATTCTTTAAGCCAAAGGGCATTACCTTGAACTCATAATGTCCCTCTGGTGTGGAGAATGCTGACCTCTCCTTTGCTCCATCAGTGAGGGCAATCTGCCAGTAACCTGAAGTCAAATCAAAAGTACTCAGATACTTAGCAGCCCCAAACCTATCAATGAGCTCATCAGCTCTAGGTATAGGGTGAGCGTCAGTCTTGGTGACTGCATTCAATCCTCTATAGTCCACACAGAACCATAACTCCTTGGGTCCTCCCTGAGGATTAGGTTTAGGTACCAGCACCACTGGACTGGCCCATGGACTCTTAGACGGTTCAATTACCCCCAATTCCAGCATCTTAGCAACCTCAGCTTTAATGCTGGCTCTGACATGGTCAGACAACCTGTACAGTTTATTTTTGACAGGTAGGCTGTCACCAGTGTCAATGTGGTGCACACACCAATCAGTGATGCCTGGGGTCAAAGAGAACAGGCCAACAAACTGCTCCAGCACTTGCTTACAGTCTCTGTGCTGCTGGTCTGTCAACTTGGGAGAGAGTATCACCCCCTCCAGTGACCCATCTTGCACATTAGTGGAGAGGAGGTCGGGCACAGGCTCAGTTTTCTCCTCCACACCCTCATCAGTGACCAGTAACATGGTCATGTCTGCCCTGTCATGGTGGGGTTTCAATCTATTCACATGCAGGACCCTATGAGGGTTCCTGGGGGTGCCAAGGTCAACCAAATAGGTAACCTCACCCTTCTTTTCTAAGATTGGATAGGGCCCACTCCACTTGTCATGGAGGGCCCTGGGAGCCACAGGCTCCAACACCCACACCAATTGTCCTGGAGTATACTCAGGCATAGTAGCCTTTTGATCATACCAGTGCTTCATGAGCTCCTGGCTGGCCTCCAGTTTCCTGTTTGCCTTGTACATGTACTCTGCCATTGTAGATCTCAGGCCTAGCACATAGTCAAGCACATTGTCCTTTGTTTCTTTAAGAGGCTTCTCTAAAGAGTCTCTCAGCAGGGTCAATGGCCCCCTCACAGGGTGTCTAAACAACAACTCAAAGGGACTGAAACCAACCCCTTTCTGTGGCATCTCCCTGTAGGCATACAGTAAGCATGGGAGGAGAACATCCCATCTCCTCCTGAGTTTCTCTGACAACCCATTTATCATGCCCTTCAGGGTTTTGTTGAATCTCTCAACAAGACCATTTGCTTGTGGGTGATAGGGGGTGGTGAACTTGTAGTTGACACCACACTCATCCCACATAGCAGTCAGATAGCTGGACAGGAAGTTTGTGCCCCTATCTGAACACACCAAGCAGTGCTCTAGCCACTGCAGGAGCATCAATGGTTCTAAGAGGGATTGCTTCAGGGTACCTAGTGGCATGGTCCACTACCACTAAGATATACCTATTCCCTGATGCAGTAGGTGGGTCCAGGGGACCAACAATGTCCATCCCCACCCTTTCAAAAGGAACCCCAACCACTGGCAGTGGTATTAGGGGAGCCTTTGTCTTGCCCCCTGCCTTGCTACTGGCCTGACAAGTGACACAGGAGCTGCAAAACTCCTTTACCTTTTCAGACATATGGGGCCAGTAGAAATGGTTCACCAACCGGTTCCATGTCTTTGTCTGTCCCAAATGTCCTGCCAAGGGGATATCATGACCCAAAGTCAGGATGAACTCTCTGTACTTCTGGGGCACCACCAACCTCCTGGTGGCCCCCTCCTTGAGGTTTCTGGCCTCAGTATAAAGCAGTCCATCTTCCCAGTAGAGTTTGTAAAACCCACTGTCATCCCCCTCCTCTTGCTTAGAAGCAATCCGCCTCAAGCTCTCAAGGGTGGGACAGTCTCGCTGTCCCTTACTGAACTCCTCTCTGGAGGGTCCACCTGCTCCTGTCAGTTCTGCCAAATCTGACAGCTCTGGCAGGGATGGAGCCCCTCCCTCAGAGGCCAGATCCTCCCCATCAGGGTTAAATTCTTCCTGCACCTCTGGAGTTCCCTGGGATGGCTCACCAGGCCCAGTCCCCTTGTCCTTGGATGCTTGGCCCTTTGTTCCAGGGTCCAAGTTTCCAGCCCCTCCCTTCTGGCTAGTCTGTGACCTAGTCACAGCACATACCCATTCAGGGAGCTCCAATATTTTTATATGAGTCCTCTCTCCACCTCTGACCACACAGAGCTTCAAGATCATTGCCCAGTAAACACTGGACTGGGAGCACCTTTGACACAGCTACCTTCATAGGGCGTGTCACACCTCCCCATTCCAAATCAAATCCACCACAGCCATAGCATGGAGTTTGGTAGTGCTGTCTGCATAAGTCACCTGGTGAAACTCACCAGGTAACAACCTCTCTGGAGGCACCAGCTCATCCAGGACCATAGTTACACTAGCCCCAGTGTCTCTGATAGCCTCAACCTCAGTCCCATTCACTTTAGGCCTCTGCCTGTACTTGTCCATGTTTGGAGGTAAGGCAGCAAAGGTTTTGCAATATTCACCCCTCCCAGGGACACTAAGGTTGCTTCCACCACCTGACTACCCCTCTCTGGGGCACCACTCTCCACCCCTACACTGACACTGGCAATCCCTGTGGATGGCCCCTTAGGGGGGAGCTTCTTGGTGCAGACAGCATCTCCCTGTGTGTGCCCTGGCTGGTTACAGTCAAAGCACTTACCCACTTTTGAGGGATCAAAGAACCTACCATTCTTTCCCTGATTCCACCTCCCTTTGGATTTGGGTTGGCTCGGGGCCCCCCCTCCGTGTGCAGGTTTTTGTGGGTCTTTGGAGGACTCCTTCTGGTTTTGACCTTCTTTCCCTTGGGCTTTCCCCTGGGGAGGGACCTGTCCCCCTTTCTTCTGGTCACTCCCCTGGTGCCTAATGGAAACCCGGGTTCTCACCCACTCATCAGCTGCTTCCCCCAGCTCTCTGGGGTCTGTCAGCTTAGAGTCCACTAGATACTGGTGTAACTTCTCTTCTGCACAATGAGTCAAAATATGTTCTTTCAAAAACAAATTATACAATCCCTCATATGTGTCAACTTTGTTACCAACAATCCAGCCTTCCAGTGCCTTCACTGAAACGTCCACAAAGTCTACCCAAGACTTTGAACTCAATTTCTGGGTGCCTCTAAACTTCACCCTGTACTGCTCTGGAGTCAGACCAAATCGTTTGACTAAGCATGCCTTCATCTGCTGGTAGGATTCTGCATCCTCTCCCTTCAGGGTCAGGAGCCTATCCCTCCCAGCTACTGGAATCAACTCCCACAGGAGTGCACCCCAATACCTAGAGTGGACCCTACTCATTCTAAGGGCCCTCTCAAAAGCTGCTAGCCACCTGTCAATGTCATCCCCCTCTGTGTACTTGGGCACTATACCCTTGGGAAGTTTAGGCTCAAATGCACCACCCCTGGACATTTCAAAATCTTCATCATTTTCACTGCCACCATTTCTTTTGAACGCCTTCTCCCTCTCCCATCTCTTCTTAGCCAATTCCAATTTTTCCTTCTCCAAGGCAATCAAAGCTAATTGAGCCTCAAGCTGTCTCTCTGCAAGCGATGGTGGTGGTCCCTGAGTAAGAGACCCTTCCTCACTCCCACCATCTGGAATCATAGGGCTAACATTAGAGATAATGGAAGAGGCACCATCCTCACCCTCCTCTTGGGTGAGGTTGGGGGGAACACCCTCCATCCCCCCTTGAATCTCCTTTGCTACCCCAGCCCAGGCCTGTAGGGACTTAAGTAACCCTGCCTTCCTAATCCTGTTGGAAGCAGGCAGCCCCCTAAGCCTACACTGTACCCTAAGATCAGCTATCTTGAACTGGGACAGTTTAGCCAGGTCCAGCTCCATGGTTCCCTAGTTTTGGGTCACAAAAACTAGGCACAACAGACTTAGAACAATTTGGAAAAATCAAAACAATGGATTAAAAACTTATATAGTCCAAATTCCAAAAATAAAACTCAAAAGTTTTGTTCTAAGGCAATTTAGAGGATTTTTATAATCTTAATTCACTTTACTGAAAGGTGTACTTTTAAACACAAGTCCTCATCCACACCGCTGAGCACCAAATGTTGGAAAGTGGATAATTATTAGGGGCAAATGTAGGCCTGCCACTGGCAATAAGGCCACTAACACAGTATATGGCTCAGAATAGGTCTTAGAAAATTATTCCTATGCTCAACCCTTGGTAACGTGGCTGCGAGCAGACAGGCTTAACTTCAAAGACAGGTATGTAAAGCATTTAAAAACACCAATTCAGTAAATAATTAAGACACAACACATAATAAAAATCCAACACCAATTTATAAAAAATAGGAAATATTTTTATCTTTAAAATGACACCAAAACGACAAAAATCCAATGTAGGGAACCGGAGATATGAATTTTCAAAGATTTAGCATTATATACCACTTAGAAACATATAGCGCCTTATTGGGATATCTGGTCGCGATAGACTGGCTCAAAGTCAAAGTTTCAGGCTGACCGCGATGGAGCCCTGAGCGGCTACCACTCACGGTAGGTCCCGGTCACAGTTTTTACCTTCGGACTTAGAAACATTTCTGGAGCTTTTCTTACCAGGGTCCCTCGAAGCTCTCAGCCAGTCCGGATTCGGTGAGGGTTCGCCGGATAGCCTTGCGATGAGCTCCCGGTCAAACTTATGGAAGTCCGACCTCCGGAGCGTTCCAGCGGGGCAAACCCAGGATCCAGGCCGACACGCGGTTGAAGGCAGGCGGCTTGGCTTTCGCGGTTGCTCCCGGTCACCTTTTCTTCGTTCGGACTTAGAAACTTTTACGGAGCTTTTTCTCGCGGGGTTCCTCGATGCTCTTCACCAGGCCGGATTCGGTGAGGGTTCGCCGGCCTCGGATTTTTTCTACTCCCGGTCAAACTCTGGAGGTTGGACCTAATGAGCTTTTAGCGGGACAAACCTGGGAGGCTTGGCCGGCTCGTGGTTGAAGGCAGGCGGCTTGACTGGCCAGGTTGAGTCGGTCCCTCTATGGAGCTTTTTTTCAAAGTTGCTCCAAAGTTCTCCAAACTTCTTGAACTTTTTCCTGAAGTTCCTCAAGGGGTCCCAAAGTGTCTCAAACTCACTCCAAAGGTCTGGAAGCTCCAAGATGGTCCTTGAAAGTTGAGGACTTCAGTTCCCACAATCCACTTGGACAAAACCCTTACAAATCCACTGGCAGTTCTTCCAGTTGAGGATCCTTGGTGGTGATGGTCCAGGTGAGCTCTGTAAACCTGTAGCTTGCAGGGAGTCCACTCTTTAGTTCTTTTGCAGCAAGGTAATCCACAGGGCTGTAGTTTCAGCTGGTGCAGTCTTCAGAGGGCAGGCCTTAGAATGTTGCACCCTCAACTTCTCAGCATGGCAATGTCTTGCTTCCTTAAGTTTCAAGCAGCAGATCTGAGAGGCTCTGCCCCTCTCAGATACTTATTCCAAGTTCTCTGGGTCAAGCAGGAGGTCACTGCTGACCAATGGGAGCAGGGCAACTCCCCAAGAATAAGACCACATCCTGTAGAGTGTGGCATTATTTTGTCCCAGAGTGCACCAAATCCTCCAATTTCATAATGGCTGATTTTCCAGCAGAGAGGTAAGAGCTGGCTAAACACACCCCTAGGATGGATTACTTTCCATAAACACTCCCCCTTGCATCTGTGCATTCCTTCCATAAGCCTAGCTCTGGCTGAGGTGAAAAGTTTAGAGTTGTAAATGACACTAAGGCCTCCTCTTGTCTTTGAAGACCATGGTTTACGACTCCTCCTCCTGCTCTGGCATTCCTGTGTAGCAGCACACTGCCCTCCCAGCAGAGCTGGTTAACCCCAGGGGCTGTTTATCACCTCTTCAAGGCAGCCTGGCTAATCCACTTAACTCTGACCAATCAGGACAGACCACTGGAAGGCTGAATCTGGACTTACAAACAAGAAAGTCTTATAACTTCTTGTATGTACACTTTAGGAGAAATTCAACCATATCATATTCTTGAATTTATTAATACCATTCGGGGAAGTCTTTGAATGGTACTTCTAGCCCTCTCCTATCAAGAGTTATTAGTTAATAACTTCCTACCATGTTAACCTATGTAGCAGGGGATTTGCAATGGGGAAAATGACTTGGGCCATTTTTCCAGCACCAGGACTTACAAAAACATATTTTATAAGTACTTTGCTTATATCTACAGGACCCCCACCCCATGGGAAAACTAGGGGAGACTTTAGGGTTATGAATCTGTAGAAATATTGTAGATCCTCCCTCCACAGGGCTCCTAGCATCAAAGTCGAAATTGGGCAGCACTTTATCACAATATGGGGAGTGAAATGTGAAATTTCACTTAACCCAGGGCATATAAAACTCATTTTTATAAGGGTCTACCTTATAAATACCTGACCCCCCACCCCTGGGACACCTAGGGAGACCCTGGGGGTTCCTAATATGCCATAAAATTGTAGGTTATTCATTTTTAAGTGCCCCAAACCCCAAAGTCGAGTTTGAGCACAATTTACTTTTAAAAGCAGTCCTGCCATCCAGGGCTACTTTTAAACTGCCCCCAGGCCTCAGCAGTGCACACATGCAATTGCAGAAAAGCTGCTGGCCTCCAAACCGCCATGCCCTATTGTGGGCTAGGGACTTCTAGGTAGTTTTAATCCCCCTGCCCTAATATTTAATAGGGTCTGATAGGGTAGGTCATACCAACCACAGGGGTACCCCAACCCTTAGTGTACCCTAGTCTATGTAGGTGTTTTCACTGTGTTCTAAATGTGTCTCTTTCAGCATAGCACTGGCCCTGGGCCTGGTTAGGCAGAGCCCAGTGTCAGTCAGAGTCAGTTACCACCAGTACCATTCAGCAAAAAGTTGGGGGGTGCCCAGGGCACAGGATGACTTTGCAACAATACCTCTATAGGAGTTTACAAGATCTCCTACGGGTGGTAGTGATTATGAATATTTAGCGCATGGTCGATAATTGTGTTACTTTTACCCTTATCGGCATGTGCAATCTAATTTAAGGAGGGGTAATAGAGTGATCTACTCGTTTTAGGTTGAATGCATGCATTACAGGTGGCATAATTAAGTTGAAAGTGTTAGTGGCAAGCTGATCGTAACGTTACTATTCTTTTCATACCTCTATGGGAGTCATCAAGATCTCCTGCAGGTGACACGGAAGCCCTGAGGAATGAAAGATATGGGGAGAAAGGAATGAGCGAGTAGTGTTACCTTTTTGGTGAATATTATTGTTTCTCTGTTACCTCTATGCTGCTCATTCACGCTTCATTGTTGCGGCTTCCTTCCGTGACCAGAAATTTGACCCTGTCGGTCCCGGAAGGCCTTCATTTAAAGGGTTAGCATTGGAGAGGGAAGAAATACTTAAAGCTATATGTTAAAGGGAAGTAAACTACCTAGTAATATGTTTCTATCACCTACAAACTTTTAAGAGTATGTTCATTAGAAGAGTCTTAGATTAATCGTATATATGGCTCATGTTTCTTTTTTCTTTTTTTCTTTAAGTTTTTTAACATACCATGAGAAAATGTTCTTATGAGAAAATTATATATTGCTATGAAACCGAAGGAAAAATCTGTTGTTGGTGACACTATGCTCATGTTTTCATTATAGCGAGGTGATCAGAACAGGTTGTCATGTACTCTGTAGTTCTCTGTGATTCCATACTATGCATATGTATCCATATGTATCTCTAATGTCAACACCAAAAAACTGGAAGAAGTGAAATAAGCTAGAACAATGATATGACAAATTATTAAGACTTTGTAATTAATATTTCAAGTCAACTCTCCACACCCAGGTAAGAACCCATGGTTCATCTCACCGGTTTTTGTTTTCCTGTTTGGTGCAATGAGACTATCAGGATTCTTCTACATTTGCACCATCAAAAATTGTTATTGTTGATGTGTCATGCTAAAAGATGTGGTCATAATCTTTTTTCTTATGCTAAGTATTTAAACTGTTCACACACTAGTTACCTGCACACTCTTTTAGTTCTAACCTACCCTTTTAGTCATCCTGTAGTTTCCTCATCCATAATAGGCTAGATCAATTTGATTAACTACATCATCTGTTGTATTCCGCTTTAGGGGTCCGTATATAGGTTTTCCTAAATCATGTCCTTATATAGGCACAATTCGCCTTGCCCTTATATAGGCATAGAATCCCTGTCCTTATTTAGGCATTAACCATGCACTCCAAATACAGGAATGGTCACCGACATCCGTCCACCCTAACGTCACAACGAGTTCTTAGAAACCAGACCCTTAAGCTTCGGGAGTTCCCCTAGCACAGGACTATTGATTTCTCCAAGAACTCATCTATTATGTATGAACCATTATACCTTAAGGGTTCATTCCTGACGTCTTCCTCTGTCCGACTTCACGTCAATGCTAACATTCCTCGACACCTACCAGGTATAAATATACCTTCCCTTGCCCAAGCAAGTTAGAGGAGACCTCGACTTCAGAGGAGCCCGTATCCTGGCCTGACGCACTGAGAAGACGCTGTCATTCCTGCACGCAGACGAATCCAGTTTCCAGTGTTCTGACTCCCTTCGCGGGGTGTTAGAGTTCCAAGATCGGGCAGGAGATTCCCACCTCTCTCATTCTCAAGGTATGGAGCTGGCTAGATCCTAGAGGGACTCTTGGCATACTACACTTAACATACTCTTAGTCTACCATACTAGAGAATACTCCACCTACTTCTACTCTTCCCTACACCTAGACTAGGTTAGGTACACTGGGGTAGAACTAGCTTAGAGACGCATCGTATGAGTACTGGCATTCTTAGCTCATGTTATTTATGTACGTGAATATATGCTAAAAGATAATGCTAGCGCAGTATTATTTATTTCTGCTGCTTACGCTGTACATTATTTATCTTGCATACTGTCTTGTGATCATAACAGCACATATCTCTTACACGAGAAGCAAGACTGTTCAATAAAACCCTTTTTATTGAAACGCCCGTCTTTCCTTTCTGTGTAACTCTGCAGAAACTAAGCATGCACGATTGAATGAGTGAAACTGTTATCTATTGTTTCCATGATTCTGAGACATGTTCCGCTTCTAAAGGGACACTAAGTTGTCATGCTTTTCGGTTGCCAGAAACTACTCCCTTCTTGTTCTCAAGGAGTTTCTAGTGGCCTCTGAGCTAGCTGGCACAGGTAATTAAGTTTAATATAATCGATAGGGACATACCGACCTTAGTCCTATGTCAAACCTATAGGTTATATTATTCCAATGCGCAGAGCCTATTAGGGAAATAGGAACTACACTACATGGCGCCAAACAGTTTGGTAAGGCAGTAATTTAACGCTAGATACTGAGTAACTCATTCGTGCTTTTCTCAGAGACCCCTACTCACATACTCCATAAGACGTCCGGAGTGGGTAGGGTTAAATATCCGCCATAACTAAATAGGGAAGCACCCTATATATTAGTTGTTTGGTTTGTTCAACGTTGAAGGATACAGTGTTCCAAAATATTGTGCACCTTATCTTTTTGTTTCCTTGAAACTTGTTTTACATTTTTCAAAAAACAAAATGACCGAAACCGGTGGAGCTGCGGCTGACCCAGCCATAGCAGATTTTAACTTTACAGGTTTAAATGAACCTGAGGAGGGTGTCATAGACATCGCTCCAAACTTAAGAAGAGCCATCACTCTAAAACCTATAAAACACGGCCTACCACCAAGAGGAGGTAGAGCAGTTTTCGTGATAGAGGCAAACGAATCCTTTCAGACAGAGGTATTCTATTCATGGGTAATATTTCCTGAATCAAATTCAGTAACAAAACTAATTCACTTCTACAAAGAAGATGATCCACCAGAGGAATATATTGCTTTAGAGGATATTGAAATTCCACTAACATACCAGGAGCATCAGCTCTGGTTTAAAGGCGCCCTAAAACATCACAGAAACATAACCAGGCTCGGTCCACTAGGTAGACCAGGAGCAACATGGCCGATTCTAGCCGGCTACACTCCTCATCCTGAACTGGATATAATGACGGATGAGGAATTACTTACTCAACTACAAGAGTTAATAAAAATCTACAGACAATTAGTCCAATATGGCATGCAGACTTTTACAGTCCAACCACCATTAACCATTCCAAATCAAACTCCTCAACAGGGGAATACACTAAAAATTACACCACAGACTCTATACGCAGTCATGGGAAAAATGCCCACAAAACGTGAGCAAATTCCGTTCTGGATAGCTCAAAAAATTACTCAAATCGAAGCAGTATTTCCAAATACTAGCCCGTATGAGAAACACAGAATCCTAACAATCTGTTTACCGATGGGGATCACACCACAACTGGAAGACTGTACCACTTGGGGCTCAGTCTTTGCTGCCATCTATACTAAAACACATGGTATTCCATCAATTGCAGTAATACCAGATGTCCTGAAACAAATTCAAAACGAATACGGGGCAGAGCCTGCTCTAAATTTAGGTATGAAATTACTGAAAAATTTCGACCAGGTCTCAACAATAATATTATCTAATATTAAAGGGGAGGCAGCAGCAGTGGCGATCCGCCAATGATTAAGGGAATTCGATGTTACAGAACATCAAACTGAGCTACCCAGAATAATAGAACAATCATATGCAGAATTAGGCAGAGATAGTTTGGGTGGAAGACCAGTGAAGCAGAAACTATCTGAAAGTCTTGAGAAGGACTCTATTAAACAAACTCCTACATCTTCTAAAAAGAAGTGGGAAACTAATAAACATAATTCAAACGAGAAACGTTCTCAATCCCAAGGTAGGTCTCCTCAAAAGGAGCCCTCTGAAAGGAGGTATAACCTCAGGAATAGGGATAATTTGAAAAAGCCTGACAGGTATCAAGATACTGATACACGTTCCTCTCGTACCTTTCAGATCTCGTCACAGACATCGGAAAGAAGAGGACAGTCAGAACATAGAGAAGAACGCGTGAAATCGAAAGACGACAAACTCGTTCCGAAAAACAAATCAAAACCTCAATTCTCAAAGAAGAAGGTAGCAGGTCTGAAGATTAGACATGCCGAGGATACTGAGAACACAACTCAAGAATGGAGAATGGGCTCAGACAATCCTGGACAGTGCAGCAGAAGTCACAATAGCTCGACAGAACCTGAAGGAACTTCTGGAGACAGTGGACTTGAATGAGTACATTACAGTTGAGACTGTAGACACCAGGGTTAGTACTCCACAAAAGTTATATGAAATAGCACTCCGGATGGAGGGAGACATACCTAGACAGGTGAAAGCACTTTTTTGGGAAAAACTTTCAAGGGGCTATGACATACTTCTAGCAGAAAAAGACTGGCCACCACAATTTGACAGGGAGTTCCCACATGGCGAGGATATTATTATGCCTGCCTTCTCTAACCATATTCCAATTCATCTAAAATATACTTATGCCAGGAAATGGGCAGTTGCCCAGGCCCCAGCATTATACAAAAATCATGTAGGATGGGATGAGGATTCACCTCACCATAAAATACATCTGAAAATGAACCTACTGCACAAAGGCAGTACCCAATAAAGCAAGAAGCTAAAAAACAGGTCAGGGAGATCTTAGATCAACTTGAATACCAGGGGGTGATTGAAACATGCACCTCTTCAATGAACAATCCTTTGTTTCCTGTCTCCAAACCAGACAATACCTATCGTCTAGTTTTGGATTACAGACACTTAAATACTTGTTCAAAAACATTTGCAGTGCAAAATGCACATAGTACAGCAGTAATGAATAACATTGTGCGTAAAAATACAAAACCACTATATCTCAAATGGTTTCTTTTGTCAAAACATAGCACCTGGAAGAAGGTACTTAACAGCTTTCTCAATAATGGGGACCCAGCGTCAATTTTCGACTCCCACAAGGGTTCAAAAACAGCCCGGGGTTATTCTCAGCGAGAGTAACGGAGTTACTACAAATTTATGATAATGAGGCATTGTCATATGTCGATGACATCTATCTGACAGACGATGACCTGGACAAACACTTGAACAGGGTGAGCACCATTATACTGGGCTTCGCCTCTGAGGGCTACAAATTCAACTTCAAAAAGTCCAGAATTGCCCATCTCAATGTCCTGTTTTTAGGATATGAGCTTTCAAGTGAAGGCAAGAGCTTGGCAGCCAACTTTTTAGAAAGGTGTGCGCTGCTCCAACCTCCAAAGACGCTGAAAAATTTACAATCCATCCTGGGTTTCCTAAATTTTGGAAGAACTTACATTCTAAATTACGCAGAAAGGGTTAAACCTCTCTACGCACTAATCAAACCTGATTTTTCAATCAAAAATTGGACACAAGAACACACAGAAATCTTGTGTTCACTGCAGGCTAACATGTTAGCAACAAATCACTTACAAACACGCGTAAGTCAACGCAATTTAGTGATCAGAATAATTTCGGGTCAATGCGGATTCACCTACTTAACATTTAATGAGGGTGAAAAGGTACCAATTGCATACAAATCTCATTTGTATACACAAGCAGAAATGCGCTTCACTTCAACAGAAAAAATTCTGACAGCAGTTCAAACCGCTGTAGCAAAAGAACGAGCTCTAGTCCAAGGGAAACGCATTATTGTCGTAACCCCAGTTCCGGCCTTAGAGGCGGTAACAAAAGCAAGCATTCCAAATGCTAAAGCATTACATCCAAGATGGATACAATGGGTTAATTCTCTTGCTGCAACAGATGTTGAATATGTTTTTGATCCCGATCTAAAAACACAAGCGTTCCTGCAATATGAACATGAATGTCCTCTGCCTACTGAGATTCTGCCTCTCGATCAGTACAAATTCATAATTTACACTGACGGATCCGCACAACCCGCAACAGGGAGTAAGCAAGCTTACAGTGCATCGTGCGCAATCGTTAAAGGTCTCATGCGCGATGGCAACTTCAGACCTATGGTCACAAAAAGCCAGTCTCTAGGAGATTGCACAGCTCAGCGAGCTGAACTACAAGCATTCAAACTGGCACTTGAAAGTACAGATCGAGAATTCCCCACACTAATAGTGTGCGATTCTTTCTACTGTGTGCAGTCGTATAATGAATATATACAAACTTGGCTTGAAAACGGGTTCAAAGATGCAAAAGGTGGCACAATAAAGCATAAAACACTTTGGGAGCAAGTAGTTCAGTTAAAAAAACGAACTACCAAAGGCTCACGTGATCCATACACTGAGTCATCAACGTGATGGCATTCACGTTGCAGGGAATTCATTGGCTGACGAAGCCGCAAAGGGGGCTGTTCAGACGGCTTCCGTAGCTGCGATCACTCGTTCAAAAACAAAAGTAGACAGTGAGATAATGTTGGCTGTCAATGCTATGAGCAAAGGCAGTGGTGCAGCGTTACCAAAAAAGTTTCCACTCAAGTACTCTAATGTAATTGATGCAAACAACGTTCCTTTTGCTCGAATCCCTGGAGTGGGGGATAGGGTAATTCCAAACAAGGAACGCAGATTAGGACTAATCCTAGCAGCACACGAAGGGATAGCCTCTGCCCATGCAGGCATTTCCGCAACAATATCTTTACTGACACAAAGATATTGGTGGCCAGGCATTAGGAAGCAGACCAAGAACTATGTTTTGGAATGTGAAATTTGCCAGCAGATGAAAGTCCCCACAGTGAAACGTCCTGCGCAGACGCCCCTGTTAATTTCAGACAAACCATTAGCCTGTGTTTACCTGGACCACTGCGGTCCCTTGCAAAGGGACGGTAACTATAAATATATCATGGTCGCAGTGGATTCTTGCTCTAGGTTCCTATGGATATGGCCTCAGCGCTCGGCTGACACTCGAACTGTTATAAAAGATGTGCGAGTCTTTATCGGCACATACGCAATAGGCACGCTACATTCTGACCAGGGCCCTGCGTTTAGTTCTCGAGCTTACAAAGACGCCATGGCCAGTCTGGGCGTTGCATTGCGGTACTCCTCTCCGTTTCATCCTGAGGGAAATTCTGTTGTGGAAAGGAAAAACGGGGACATAAAGCAGTCTATAACAGCTAGGGTATTAGGTTCGGGTGATGGGTGGGTCAAACATCTTTATGGGGTCCAACGCTCATTAAACAACTTGACAAGAAGTTCTCTAGGGGGGGTCACTCCATATGAGGTCCTATTTGGGACAAGAATGTGGGTGCCCGATCTGGAATGCAGTGGCACAGTGGTGGAAAATAAACCCTTTGATATCAAAGATCATTTGGCTGTTTTACAGGACTTAAATGAACTAAGAACGAAACAAAGCAACGTATTCCTGCAGCCAACCACCACTGGGGAAAAACCAGTGGTCCCAGCAAGGCCTGTCTGGATTCCAAAAGTTGGGGATCTAGTCAGAGAGAAGATTGCGGACAAGAAGGAATTTGGACCTTCATACAGACAACCAGTACCTGTCCTAGCCATACACGGAACAAGAACAGTACTTCTGCCGCCCCTTGCTGGAAAAAAGGAGAAAAGATTTGTGTCCATCGACCTCATCAAACCACAGTATGTGGCCAATACTAAATAGTAGGCCTCGTGGACTCCGACCTAGTAGGAGAAACACTCCTCTCGCTACTATTCAAGAGGTTCAGACTGAAAGACTGATAGCCATCGAGAATTCAGCAGTAACAGATGAAGGACTGAGCAACAATGCTATGGAACTCATCCCTCTTGAAACACAAGTAACAGTTCGTCCAAATACACCTGTCTACACCAATGTAACAAGTGATCAACTGGTTCCAGCGATTTCTACAAATCCTGCTGCAATTCCAACAATTGACAGAACTGTTTCTGGCTACTTCATTAACTTTGATACATTTTCTGAGGATCCGAGTGAGCCCGAGACGTCGCCAGCATCAAAAACTTTTAAACAGCAAGTACAAGACTTTTTACATTTTTTGAAAAAGACTTATCTAGTTTCACCATGGATTGAACTTTGGGTTATTTCTGGAATATTTTTCTTCCTGCTTTGGCTAGCTTTGGTTATGACTATGAGCGTGCTTATAAATGGGAGATACATCCATTTGGACATTGAAAGAAAAGAAGTGAACTTACTTTTGAAACCTCACAAATCATCCCATCCTGAAACAAGAGACTTGTCTGCAGTGAACATCACAGCCGTTACTATACAGGATGGTATAGTGTGGGACAAAACTGATTTTGATATCTTTGGCCCGACGGAACATTTGAACATTCCACATTTATTTAAGATTTCACTAAGTGATTTTGTTTCATCCAGTACCTTTTCTGATGATTGGGACTTTGAACCTATAAATAATATGATGTTTGACCTAGAAAAATCTGCTGCATTTTCTAATAATGAATATTTAGAGGGTTCATCAGACTATGAACAGCTGTATTGCTATAACCACTATGGTCATCATTTATTGCATAAATCTGCAACACCTAGAAATATATTTATGTTTAACCAATGGGAGCATTGTCCTACACCAACAAAAGGTAGTTCAAAAACATTTGCTAAAAAGTTTCCATATTTTTCAGGATACAATACATCTGATCCAGAAACATTTTATTATAGAAATGTAAACAAAACAGGACTGAAAATTATGTTAACAAATACAAAACAGATTTACTCTGCAGCTTTTATTGCCCAACTGTCTAGACAGGGTTTCAACTTATGGAAAGACACAATAGACACAAAATCTGTCTGGGGTACTAAAGATTGGCAAGTGCAGGGGATAGAAGCTTTATTTAGAGCCTGTATCGTCCCTCAGCAAACAATAGTTTTGAATGACACGGTCCAACAAACGTCTTGCCTTGGGTTAGCCAAGATTAAAGACATGAAAGCACCTTCTGTACCAACACCTGCAAGTGATAACAATACACAGGCAGCGGTTACAGTTGACACCATACTACAACTCAACAGAACAAATCCTGATTGGAGAAAATGGTTGATCTGGCCCACAGACACAAACAACTGTCAAGAGAGATTCCTGAATAAAACACAGGGGTTTACTTTTCGTAGGCCAGACCCACGATACGTCCAAAGACAGCATCCGGGGTAGTAACAACATACAGTGTAGGAAAATTATGCCTCGATTGGCTGCAAAAATCTACACTTAAGGATGTGAAACAACACTTATCTTTACTTAAAGAAGACGCAGATCTTAGGGAATTCTTGCTTGGACCAAGAAAACCGCGTCAAAAACGTTTCATATATGCCGGCATTTATGCTGCTTATAATGAAGCATGGAAGGTGTCACAGATGGAGGCCGCAGAACGAATACGTGAACTTGATCGTATTAACTTAGAGAAAACTCTCTCTGTGGTCGACAATGGGTTAACAACTTTGTCCTCCAGAATTTATTCATTGGACAGTATTGTATCCTCTGCTATCGACATACTGGAACAAGATTTAGCCATGTTACAGCAAGGCCAGTCTCAGTTAAGTTCTATTATGTTATTAAGCTGGACGCTGCAGTCTTTGCGTGCGGGCTATGTGCCTTGGCGTTTTATCAACACGTCGGCTCTGTTTACAGAATACAATCTAACTGATAAACAGATCGAACTGGCACAAAGGGGAGCAAAGTATACAGTACTGAGCATAGAAAAACTTGAAAAATTACCATTCACAGTGGCAGAAAAACCAGCTACGAAATGGCTTATTCATGGCAAAATTAGTCTACCTGTGACTACTTTCCAGTTTCAGTATTGCCTTAAACAGATGCAAGCAGGCAAATATGAAAGGTTGGGTAAAGAATACATTAAGACATCCTGGAATTTACCTTACACCTATAGATGTTGGAGTGGGGATCGTGAAGTGTTTCTAAGAGGTACACACTGTGAAAGTGCACTAAGCGGTTCACTAATTTGTCAGGACATTTCTTTACACAGGGCTTGTAATGGTTCTGTGGCAAACTTGTCCTGCCACCAGCAGGGTACACCAGCTGCTGTGATTAATCCAACGTTTGGACAACTTTCTAATGGGAGTTACCTCATGTTGAATGATCAGAGTTGCTGTGGCATGTTGCCAGGCATCCCATATCTAGTAACGGTCAACTCCAGGGTCACTTGCTGTATGCAAGTATTGTTTGCCCCAATAGACACAGTCAGGGAGTCGCCTTTGTGGCCTTCGTTGAATGTCTCTTTTATACGATTTGATACTTTAATCAGAATGAAAGCCATGCTTATACAACAATCAGTGCCTTTGACCTCGGCCAAAGAAACCTATGATCTACAAGTTGCAAGGACTTCGGCTGAGATACAAGCTTTAATTCGTACGAACTACCCTATACATTTCGTAGAAATGATAGGACGTATCTTTAACATGTCAGATACAAGCGGAATTGTACACGTATTTAAGACCATCTGTTCCGGACTATTAGCACCTTTCCAGGCTGTCCTCGGAATCATCCCAAACTTCGCACATTCGGTGTTTGGTGGTGTGCCATTAATTCTAGCACTTGTTGCAGGAATTCTGTTTCTATTCCTCCTACTACGCTATGGCAAGCCTCTTCGCCAACATCACTCCGAGCGATGTGGAGAGAGCCCTCCTTGAACGGAAATGCAGTGAGCGAATAGTACAGCTTTTGGGCATGCCTCGTCTATGGGAACTTAATACAACGTGGTTCCTGTCATTCAGACCAATCTGGCAAGATTGCATCTTACCTGTTCTACGCTGCCTGTTTTGCGGTGAAGAATGCGTGCTAGACACCTGTCTAACACTCCCATCAGTCATGCCAACGGATATCAATACTCTGCTGGACCCGATAACGGCCCATGCTGTGTGTTGTCCCCAGAGGCTTCCAATCCTGATGGCGGCATTCATTGAGATCTCACAGACGCTTCCGGCTGCTGCTGCGGTACGAGATGGATCAACGGGCACACAGGTAACAACGGACGCGAACATCTTCTGCTGAAGGCAATGTTTCTCATCTCTGTGCAATTAACCTTCTGAATGAGGTGTTCAAAATGTCGCCAACTTCGGTGGACGATATTTTGGCTACGGAAATAGATGATCTAATGTTTACGCCAGACCCCTACACTGACTTTGATTCGGCTCACAGTGTACCAGGGCAACAATGAAATTTGGCCTTCATATCTTTCAAACTTGGAACTTTTCCCAGAATTGAACTTTTTTCTTGTAAATTTTTTTATTTTTTTTGAAATGACATGGCAAATGAACAATCTGCTTACAGTAGAACTAGTCTTATAAAACGGACTTCTTTGAATACTTCCAGGGACACATTGTCACCTTATTTGTCTAACATTTCATTTACTTCCATGATATGCAATGGCTTTGATTGTAAGAACTTATCGACCATTTCATCATATGTATATATTACTGTTTCATTCATGTTGCATTTTACTTCCGTTATATGCTTAGAATGAAAACGATGCTTTAAATGTACAGTACCTATGGCATTTCAACAGTTTTAAGCTTCTTTTAAAATGCTTTTAGAAATGTTTTTAGTAATATGTGGTACTCAATTTTATGTTTAAGCATTTAAATGTTTAGCATTTAGTATTATCGTTCAATCGAAGATGGAGTGGGTGTTGTATTCCGCTTTAGGGGACCGTATCTAGGTTTTCCTGAATCATGTCCTTATATAGGCACAATTTGCCTTGCCCTTATATAGGCAGAGAATCCCTGTCCTTATTTAGGCATTAACCGTGCACTCCAAATACAGGCATGGTCACCGACATCCGTCCACCCTAACGTCACAACGAGTTCTTAGAAACCAGACCCTTAAGCTTCGGGAGTTCCCCTAGCACAGGACTATTGATTTCTCCAAGAACTCATCTATTATGTATGAACCATTATACCTTAAGGGTTCATTCCTGACGTCTTCCTCTGTCCAACTTCACGTCAATGCTAACATTCCTCGACACCTACCAGGTATAAATATACCTTCCCTTGCCCAAGCAAGTTAGAGGAGACCTCGACTTCAGAGGAGCCCGTATCCCGGCCTGACGCACTGAGAAGATGCTGTCATTCCTGCACGCAGACGAATCCAGCTTCCAGTGTTCTGACTCCCTTCGCGGGGTGTTAGAGTTCCAAGATCCTGCAGGAGATTCCCACCTCTCTCATTCTCAAGGTATGGAGCTGACTAGATCCTAGAGGGACTCTTGGCATACTAGACTTAACATACTCTTAGTCTACCATACTAGAGAATACTCCACCTACTTCTACTCTTCCCTACACCTAGACTAGGTTAGGTACACTGGGGTAGAACTAGCTTAGAGACGCATCGTATGAGTACTGGCATTCTTAGTTCATGTTATTTATGTACGTGTATATATATGCTAAAAGATAATGCTAGCGCAGTATTATTTATTTCTACTGCTTACGCTGTACATTATTTATCTTGCATACTGTCTTGTGATCATAACAGCACATATCTCTTACACGAGAAACAAGACTGTTCAATAAAACCCTTTTTATTCAAACGCCCGTCTTTCCTTTCTGTGTAACTCTGCAGAAACTAAGCATGCATGATTGAATGAGTGAAACTGTTATCTATTGTTTCCACCATTCTGAGACATGTTCCGCTTCTAAAGGGAAACAAAGTTGTCATGTTTTTCGGTTGCCAGAAACTACTCCCTTCTTGTTCTCAAGGAGTTTCTAGTGGCCTCTGAGCTAGCTGGCATAGGTAATTAAGTTTAATATAATCGATAGGGACATACCGACCTTAGTCCTATGTCAAACCTATAGGTTATATTATTCCAATGCGCAGAGCCTATTAGGGAAATAGGAACTACACTACACATCTTATGTAGTTCCCTATCTATGTTAAGCCCATATTGGACAGTTTGTAGTTTTTAATCCAAAATGTTTCTCTAATTCTTATTTTTTTATCTAGATCCCCCCATCTTCGATCTAAAGTGTCATGTTATATCCCCATGAAACGTATACCTCCTACTTCTGTGATTTTGTGATTATCAAGAAAGTATATAGCCTCTGGATATTTAATATTACAATTTTCAATTTTTGATTGCCCTCAAATGTTCTATTCAGCAAATTTTCAGTTTCCTTTCAATAGATTCCACATATAATTTCCACATATGCACGTCATTCATATACACAATTACATGTGTTGCAGTTAATGAAGGAGACAATCTTATATTTCTTAAAATTTCTTCTATCTGTGAAAGTCTTAGTTCGGTCTGTTACATGTTTGCAATAGATACAGTTGTTGCATTTGTGTGAACCCTTAGGAAGGACATTACCCCTCCCATCCTCTGTTCCTATTTCAATGTCATATTATGCTGTGGCACTAGTTCTCAGTAGATTTCTTAATGTAGGTTCTTTCGTGTATACCACCACCGGTTTGGATGGTAAGATCTTATTAATGTGTGGATCTAAACTGAGAACGTCCTAATGTTTCACTAGAGTCTTATACACCCTCCTGTTGCCTGAATTGTACGTGGTTATAAATCTTTGAATATCCTTATCAGAAGATTTATTCCTTGCCCTGTCTTTTAACAGTTCTTCCCTGATAATTTTCCAAAATCTTCTTTTAGCTTTGCTAATGATAGTCAGATTATAACCCTGTCTCCTGAAACTCAATGACTTGTTCATATTCCTTAGCATCACTACAACTACACTTGGCACATAGGAACTCACCAAATGGGATATTATCTATTTGCCTTTTTAGATGTCCGGAACCTGCATGTAAAATTTAATTGACTAATGTTGCCTTTCTATAAATCTTGATTCAAGCCTCTGTTCATTCACATATATTTCTAAGTCCAGAAAACACATTTTCTGTCTACACTACTGTCTGCACTATTCCAAACTGAGAGAAATATCAAATTGATTATTGCTAAGGTAGACATGAAAAGTCTTCAGTGCATTTTCACTCCCTTTCCAAATTAGCAAGATGCCATCAATATAACAACCCCAGTAAACTAGATTTTCTCCCAATTGATCGTTAGTTCGTCAGGCATGCTCCCTCTCATACAAACCCATAAATAGGTTTGCATAAGAGGGAGCAAACCTGGAACCCATAGCTGTACCTCTGGTCTGATGATAAAGATCCTTTCTGTATAGAAAAAAATTGTTGTTAAGAACTAACTCTACTAAGTCCAAAATTATGTTCTATTGTTGTAAAAACTAGCTGTTTTGTGTATAAAACATATTTGACTGCTTCTAAGTCTTCATTTTGTTATATACTCATATATAGACAGTTCACATCCATTGTGACCATGTAGAATTCCTAATCCCAGTCTATGTCTTTGATCTGTCAAAAGAAATGTTTTGTGTCCTTAATATAGGATGGTAATGTTTTAACAAATGGTGCCAAATACATATCCACATATTGAGAAATGTGTTCTTTGTGGCTCCCTATCCCAGAAATTATTGGTCTCCCTAGGGAAGCCGTACCCCCTTTGTGGACAGAAAAGAAATAATTTAAGTTTTTGCATTACCCACCAATGAGCAGCTGTATTCCTCTACCTCCTGCAGTTATTTCTCCATGTAAAGTATCAATTTCCTCTTGACCACATCTTTAAACACTTCTAGTTTGGACATTTCAACTTTTTCATGGTCCAGGTGGTTCCTCAACTTGTCTAATGATAATAGATTTATCACTGCATAAATCTTTGAATGCTTAGATCCTTTGGTGTGCACCTTCATGACATGGAATATTGCAGGTCTGAAGGCGAAAAAAGATGATGAACGGTGGTTAGCGATAATAACGGCGGGTCACATTATTCACTCCAAGAAACTTGGGATACGTCTGACTCCTTTGTAATGGATGGTTTTGCCCCATATTTTAAATCTGCATCTCCATCAGCCGTAGGAAGAGCAAAGGATGGCTTGCTTACCCTAATCTCGCTCAAATTGTCATGCACCGTCAAGGGTTTGCCTACCTCCTCTCTACATTCACTAGCAGTAGAATTAACCTTTCCAAGCAGTGTAACTCTGGTGATTGTAAATTTTTATAATTCATTTTGTAGGGATCATGATAGTGAACACTTAAATGATCTTGAAAGTTTTATAGAGGACCTTGCACAGGAGAGACACACTCCCTACGAAACAATTATAATGGGGGACTTTAATGTACACCGTTGCCAATTAAAATGTTTGTTAGATGGTGAGATTTATGAAGACTTACCACCTGTGGACCATTTCGAACATTCCATCCAAGGCGCCCGGCTAGAAAGCTTATTAGCAAGTAATAATTTATATTGTTTAGAGTCTGGGGAGGAAGCAGAGGTGATACCATCATTTTTTGGGAGAGGGAGCAGTTCAACTATAGATTATGTTATAATATCAGCCCCTCTATACCAACATATGCGGGAAGTCAGGGCGGCCCGAACCGGTTTTAGTGATCATAATCCCATCATTGCTGAAATCAAAGGTCTAATGGTCTTTCAGGGTGCGGAATTAAAAACCTTCGTAAATGGGGATTTTCGGCCCACGGACCAGGATCGGAAAATGAGGTGGGAGAAAATTGTCCCCGAGTTTTTTTTAGCAGAGTTATACACTGAGGGCAAAGAGGACATTGAGCAATGTCATAATGTTCATAGTGAGCCCGCAGAAGTACTAGAGGCTTATGACAAATTAACAAAGCTAATTGGTAAAAAGTTAACAGGTAAAAAGATCTCGGCAGGTACAAAGGAGGCCAAGTGGTTTAATGCGGATTGCTCTAAAGCTCACAAAGCCCTTATGGTTGCATTAAAAAGTTTACCTAGAGATCCCTAGCTAATTAAAAGTCGAAGGATCGCATATGATTTGGCTTTAAAACTAAGGAAGGTTGATTTAAGGGAACAGGCATGGGAGGAACTAACACAGGCGAGTGCACAAGCCGATAGTGCAAATTTCTGGAAGGTAGTAAATAGCTCCTTTTTTAAAGATAATAATACGACAAGAACAGAGTGCATAATTCCAGCCGACCGATGGGTTAGTCATTTTGAACAGATATATGCACAGGTTGTTACAGAACAAACAGTCTCTTTCTGGGTACCGAGTGCTGTACCACTCGCTTTAGGGTTTGAGGCATAAGAGGTACAGAAAGCGATTGAGGGTATGTCAGCACGAAAAGCCCCCGCTCCCGATGGGATACCTGTGGACCTCTATAAATCAGACTCTGGTACATGGGCGAAAATTTTAACCGAGGTGTTCAATGCTGCCACAAGGGTAGGTCAACCCCACTCATGGTCAACAGCGGTGATTTTGCCAATTTATAAAAAAGGTGCTAGGGATGATCCTGCCTGTTATCGTCCGATTTCCCTGTTGGACTCTGCAGCAAAAATAACGGGCTAAGTAATTTTAGATCGTCTAAGCATTTGGCTGGAAGAAAAAGATGTGTGGTCCGAACTACAATTTGGTTTCCGCAAGGGCAGGTGTACAGTGGAGCAATGTATGAACCTACTCATGATCACTAACAAATATACCCTAGCCAAAAAAGGGCATATGTTTTTGGCTTTTATGGATTTAACATCCGCTTTTGATAGGGTAAACAGGTCTAAGCTATGGCAATTGCTGCTTGAAATAGGGATGGATAGGAACCTAGTACGCTTCTTGCACTGGTCCCATCTTAATCTGACTGCCGCTGTAAGGTATAACGAGAATGGCTCCCTAACTAAAGCCTGGAAGGTAAAAAGAGGAGTGAGGCAGGGGTGCATTCTTGCACTGGTTTTATTTATACTTCATATAAATAAGTTGGGGCAGTGATATCAAACTCATGTTTAGACATCCCAAGAGTAGGTTCTAAATCAATTCCAGCACTTTTATATGCAGACAATGCAGTTTTACTTGCCAGGACTCCGATTGCTTTGAAATCTTTAGTTAATTTCAATTTCAATTTTGCTTTATTTCGATTAAATCTATCATAAAAGCCATTTGCCGCAGGTTACAGTGTCCAATGAAAACAAAGACAATTGTATTCGTTAACATTCCCAAAATCAAAATAACAATTCATAGATTAACAGCACTGTACACATTTTACGATAGACAAATATCTAAAATACAATAAAAGTTAAAACTTTTGTCTTAAAACTAATAAAATATATATATATATATATTTTTTTTTTAAATATATATAAAATCTTGTTGTTCCTATTTCATCTTTACGTAAACTCTATTATACTTCTTAAATTCCTACCATGTGCTTTCTTATATAAAGTCCCTAACAGGGGATATGTCATCCTCAATATTGCCCAAGGGCCCGGTCAACTGTGTTTTTTTTTTTTAAATTTGCGCGAATTCTCCATGACCAACCTAAAAATTTAGCAATAGCTATTACATATAGCTCATTAGTGTTGGTCTTTAAAGTGCGCAGAGCTATTACACTGGACCGTGTGCCCATGTTAACACAGATTGGTTTCAGCCATTTTTTACGCGGAATTTTGTAAAGAGGACAGGCAAATAAAATATGTAATACTGTTTCATCCTGTTCATTGCAGTGCAAGCATTTACTTTTGTTCATGCTGGACCACTTTCTAGTATAAAAATTTACCGGGAGGCTCCCTACCCGAAGTTGGAAGTATAATCTCCTTTCGCAAGGTACAGTTATAAAATCCCAGAAATGTTCATATTTGGGAACAATCTTGTGCTCCAAAAACAGGCCAGTCAATGAGTTTACCTTTGTGGAGTGTAGATGGTCCGCCTTGACCATCGACCAGTATGCCTTCTTAAATTCTTTTTTTGATGGGAACTGATTTGCAGCCGGATCCTCCCAAAGATGCCTCATGCCCATATCTACCAGTGTAGCCTTAACTTTTTGCAGCCAGACAACCTTACATGATTTGTCTGCATCTACTACATCCTTCGCTGCCATTGCATAGTGTAGGAGTTCAGGAGTAGACCACAATCGGCGCCAAAAGCTACTGGTCTAAATCGTGCTTCCTCCGCCAACAAGCTGCAACCCAAATCTGATAACAGAGGTGTTAGTGGGGTGCTTTGTGGTAAACCAGTCAGAGCTCTCACACATTTGTTCTGGGCAAGAACTCGGGGGGAAAGATCATTAAAGCCCCAAAGCTCTGCTCCATACATTATAGAAGACCTGATCTTTGTGTTATATATCTTAATTGCTGGACCTATGGGCTTGGTATGGGAAAGATTAAATTCTTTTATAAGAACCCCCGCTAGTTGACTATGTTTAAGAGCCATAAGGTCAATGTGAGGCCTCCAGTTTAGTTTTCTGCTCAATGTAATACCTAGATATGTAAACACATCAGTCTGTTCGAGTTGCTTCCCATTCATTTCTACCCTCCCGCTAACTACGTTGTGCTTGTGTAAGACCATGTATTTTGTCTTTTCAACATTGACCACCAGGTCATGATCTAGGCAGAACCCCTCAAAACGCCTGAGTGCCCTGTCCAACCCAGCCCGTGTCTTTGAGATGATCAGAGTATCATCCGCAAACATAAGTAGCGGTATTTTGGTGCCAGCAAGGGATGGAGCATCTGTCATATGTGTATGAAAATAGTTTACTACCCCATTGATATATAATAAAAACAAAGTTGGAGCTAATACACACCCTTGCCGCACCCCTTTAGATACCGGAAAACGTGGGGTTACACATCCCTGATCGCCCCAGCGCACCTGAGCGAAGTTATCCTCGTGCAATCGCACTACCATTGATAGAAGTTCTGCGGGCATCCCTAAGTGGTGCAGTACTTCCCAAAGCTTCTTACGCGGTACCATATCAAAGGCGGACTTAAGGTCCACAAAGGCTGCATAAATGGTACCACCTGCTATTACAACTGTGCGCCAATAAATCAATATGAACCGGAAAACTTGGTCGACGGTGCTTGTGTGGGAACGAAATCCTGCCTGTAGGGGGGATAGTATTTCTTTGGTTTCCATCCACTCCTGTATCCTGCTCAGCACTAACCTTGCGATGATTTTTTGTATGGAATCGATAAGGCTGATCGGCCTATAGTTACTGGGACAGGAACGGTCCCCTTTTTTATAAATAGGGAGGATTTTGGCACCACGCCAAGTTTCTGGAATGGGGGCTCCATTGGCTATAGCATTTGCTAGCCAAAGAATGTACCTTATCCAATTCTCTTTATCATGGACAAACAGGTCTGCAGGGATGCAATCTAAACCTGGAGCTCTCCCCCTGGGTACTGCCATCAGAGCCTTCTCCACCTCATCCTGGGTAAATGACAGGGGCTGGTCGGCCATGGGAATTTGAAATTGGATGTCGTCATTTTTAGCTGCAAATTGCTCCTCAAAAAAGGAGACCCACATGTCCTGGGCAACGTGGTTTTGCGGCTTTTGTCCTGACCCAGCATTCCCCCATTTGACCATATTCCAAAAGGACTGCATGTTTTTACCCCTGCTAGCCTGGAGGAGCTCTAACCATCTTTGTTCATCCCATTCCCTTCTTGCTGCTGCCAATATTGACTTATATAAGGTACGGGTAGTTCTTATTCTCTCCATATCTTTTGATTTAATGGCTAAAGACAACTGCCTGTACGCTTCTCTACAGCCTTTGTTATACCACCTTTCCTGCCTCGCTATTCCTTTGCTATATGGTTTGTATATTTTAGTAAAAAGGAATTTATTTTTGCAAACAAAACATCATGAGCTTTGGTAATCATAGCACTATTTTTCTCTTGTTCAGACATAGTATAAAAATCTGCTAACGTGCTCTCCACCGCTTCTTTCATTTGTGTTAGGGAACTAGCATTTGTTACAATCCTATCCCATTTCACCCTCCTCTGATCATTACATATTAGGATTTCTGCAGTTTCGCTCTCAGGTATTATTCGCCGAGGCTCTTTAGTACCCGGGGATAACATTAATAACACAAGCGGGTTATGATCACTTTCATTACGCTCACTTACCACCATGTCAACAAGGGCTGGCCATTGTTCAACGTTGACAAGTATATAGTCTATGCGGCTGCGTCTCAACCCATTACTATATGTGGGGGAACCCAGTCTATCCGACGGCATTCTTCCATTGACGGCCCTAAGGCCCTTCTCCAAGCATAATGCTTTTAGTTGTAAGGCGGCCTCGGTCCATTTTCTAATTGGTGGCAACTCTAGTGATGGAATACTCCATTGGGCATCTTCCTCTTCACTAAGATTGCCATCATCCCTATCAAGGGGTTCAAAGGTAGTATTAAAATCTCCCGCAATCGTCACATTATTTACGCCTTTAAGGTCCTCTAAAAATTGCTCTAATTTGGTAATTGTGGCAGATTGCCTACCTCCTGCAAGCCCCCTAGCATACACGTTTATCAATATTAAGTGACGCTTGTTTTTTAAACTTAAGGAGATGGCCATGATGTCGGGGCTATCAACGTGAACTTCCTTGATTTCATAACTTAAACATTGTTTCGCCCAAATGGTAAGGCCTCCAAAAGATCTACCCTTCTGCCCCCTTGTGGCTGGTTTAAAAAAGTTTAAATAACCTGGAATAAAAATCGGGTTTAGTGACCACGTTTCTTGGAAAACACAAATATCATGTTTATCTATGAAGTCTAACCAATCTGAGGATGATACTTTAGTATGTAAGCCTGCAATGTTCCATGTGACTAAGGACAACTGATCAGTTATTGATATAGGGAGAGTGCTAACAGTAGATGAGGGTACACCTTTTGTCACTACCCTCATACATTGAACAGAAACTTCGCTGGAACTGAGGTCGTCTTTGGCCTTCCTACTGCATTCTCTCACAGACAGCACTTCTCTAACCAACCCACTCCTAATGCTGCCAATACGTGCTTGCAAAGCATTTTCTGCCATTACCACAGGGAGTGAAGTTGTCAATTGTCTTGTAGGGGAGATTGAATTCCTTAAACTTCAATCTATACTAGACAGACATGATCCCCCACTGGCCAATAGACTGGGGGCTGTTATGTTTTGCATTATCGGTGGAATTGGGGGGTTGTACTTCATTTTTATTTGTGTTGCGATCAAATTTGATGTCCTGATCTCAAAGGCCACCAAATTATCCACTAGGTCCAGGGAAACCAGGGAGAGCCGAATAAAATCTAAATTTGAACCTTCTACCGAGCACCTTTTTGCCGAGGAGATATCCTCCCTTATGACAGATCTGCATTTGCGCACCTGTCTAAGCCAATGGTTTCCATTATTAATCAAAGTGAATTCATCCTCTTTTGCTGAACTAGAAGATAACTTTGGCACACTAGTTAGAAATATCTGATTCCTCGAGGTTCGTAATGTTACCTTGTCCCACTTGCTATTATCTTCAATATTTTCCAACCCGGAGAGTGGATGAGATCTCGGCAACATGGTGTGGACCCTACTTACTCCCACATTTTGACTCTGGGGACCCTGCTTCCATTGTATGTCATTTGAATCTGGGGGTTGATTGGAATTCATGCCTCTGTGATGTTTATGCTTATCATTAATAATTGTCGGAGGGTCGGTAACAAAGTTAGTATTTAGTCTCTCCCCACTTCCCAAATTTTCCCTTATAGATATGCTCTCGTGAGGTTGCTGAGGCAATAGGGATCTACTTGTGCCAGCAGGAGTAACTTGCTGATATTTTCCCAATAACTCTGTTAACTTCCCAACAACACTTTTAAGTGAGGTAACTTCCTCATTGAGTTTGGTAATTTGTGATTTTAAATAGGTCAGCTGCCCACATAATGAATC
The DNA here is from genome assembly GCA_963921515.1 of Calotriton arnoldi. Taxonomy (NCBI): domain Eukaryota; kingdom Metazoa; phylum Chordata; class Amphibia; order Caudata; family Salamandridae; genus Calotriton; species Calotriton arnoldi. The sequence continues at coordinate 710,012 of CAWUFW010004783.1, read as the reverse complement.
TGAGCATGGGGTCTTGCACAGACAAGATGGAATAACATCATGTGTTACATTTGTAGCCTCCTCAGTGCATACTATAACAGGGCCTTCATCATTCAGCGAGGTTAACACAGCGAACATGTTAGAACATTCAATAACGGGTTCCATATGACTATTTATACACAAAGGTGTAAGTTGAGAGTTTCTAATGTGTGCTGCTTCACTGCCCACAATTGATCCCTCGGGGACCACCTTTTTCTTAAACATGTCCGGTACATATAATGATGGTTTTACACGTTTAACACTAGCACTCGGAGACGGTGGCTCTTCTATCATGCTGTTAACTGGACCCATGGGATTAGGCGTTGTTAATATCGCCTCACATTCGTTGACCAAGTCATCGATTCGTGCTATTACTTGGTTACTGCTATGCAAGGATGACCGTTTCCCCATTTTTTTAACCTTCTTACCTTTCCCACTTTGTCCTTCACCCAGAACGTCATTGGCTTTCCTTTTACCCATAATGCCCTTATGTTTCTCTTGTTAATAAACCACCAGTAGGACTGGACTAGGGTGAGAGGACAGTACCTTAGGACTGAGAGTAACTGATCGTTAGACAGGAGTCAGAGGGATGGCCCAGCCTCTTCCGGGCGATGATGGGTGTAGACGGGTCCGCCCTTAGTCCGGGCTTGGTCCGCGCGCGCGTCCCGCGTTGCGGGAGTCTGGCAGGGTTTTTGTAGCGCCTCCAGGCGCTGTCAGGATTGGTAGCAGCTGTGCGCCTCAAGCGTGAGGCAGGCTGGATGTTGTGGTCCTCCGGGACCGTCACCACAGAGCAGGAGCAAGAAAGAAGGAACCCGCGCTGCGGGAGTCTGGCAGGGTTTTTGTAGCACCTCCAGGCGCTGTCAGGATTGGTAGCAGCTGTGCGCCTCGAGCGTGAGGCAGGCTGGATGTTGTGGTCCTCCGGGACCGTCACCACAGAGCAGGAGCAAGAAAGTTAATACTTTTATTGATTTTATGGTAGCTCTTGACCTTGCAGTCAATTTTACCAAATCTCATATAATGTCGCTTGGTAATCTAAAAAGACAGAAAAAATCCCTTCCATGTAAAGGAGGAGTGCTAACCCATGTACCAACATACCCATACTTGGGTGTGTTATTTGATGAAAATGGCACCTGGGTGGCACAGCGTGCTTTAAAGAAAAACATTTTGGCAAGAGCAGCTGGAGCTTCATTGGATTTCGCTAGAAGATTAGGGAGGAAACCCATACCACCACTGCTGAAGATCTATAATGAGAAATGTGTCGCTATGACAGTGTATGGTAGTGTGGTTTGGGGCTACAAGGAATGCAATGATCTTCAAGGAGTTGAAATCAAACATCTACGTAAACTCCTAGCTGCTCCTTCTAGCATTCCAGCTTTTATGGTACATGAGGAATTAAGGCAGGGCTACATTACAGACAATATTGCTGTAGCACCCTTGATATGGTGGCTAAAAATTTGGTCTAGAGATAAGCCAAACCTAAACCAAATTATTTTAGAGGACTGCATGATGTTAGACAGAGTTGCAGACATTCCCTGGTTAAAATATGTCTCCCGGCAGCTTTCAGCTCTCGGGCAACCAGAGCTATTTAATCAACCAAGAAAGCTGCACCTTGAAGATGTGAAAGCTATAAAAACTCAATTTTTAACGAGGAGACATCTGGATAGGGAAGTAAATGAACTTAAGAAACCCACATGCAGACATTTTATGATTATAAGTCCTGGAATTTTAAATCAACCTTTTTGGTTTTTTGTTAATAATTTGCATCATCGTTTTCTTTTATCCAGATTTAGATTTAATTGTATCCACTGGTCCCTAACTGTACCTAAAGGTTTCTCACAGTTAGGAACCCTGCAACCATGTGCATGCGATAATTTCTCTGACCAAGACCTGTTGCACTTTATGTTTTTCTGTGGTTTTTATACTGAGCTGCGAGCTAAACATATCCTACCACTTTTTAGAGATTGCTACTTTCCACAAGTAAGACCAGCACTGATCAATTTACAAATGCTTTCTTCTCCACTCATTTGTTATGGGGTTGCAAGCTTTTTATCAGGGGCAATTCGTAAGAGAAAAAATCTGGTTTGATAACAGCGATGACTTGGGCCTATTTGAATATGTTTCTTTTTAATACGAATGAATTTTATCTGTGCTTTTAATTATATCCGCGGTGTAGTTTTAAACCCAAAATGTATGTGTTCTTTTATGTGAAATGTACTTTTATGGCCAGAACGTGGCCGAATAAAGTTTCTATTGAATTGAATTGAATGCTTTGAGATAATCTTTATTGAGATTACAGTCATATTAGCATGATACATGGCTTTCAAATTCTCGCATGACCAATTTGTTAAAAATATCCATTGCATTATCTGCCTTTGCAAGAGGAATGAACTTGGATTTGGGTTCCAACTCTCGTGTAACACAACGATCTGTATTAATATGCAATTCCTTCGCTAAATCTTAAATATCACAATCATTTTCACCCTCCAAGCTCATCAATATACCAATATCCAACAATTGCTTAATGGACATATGACTAGGATCATTACTAATTAGCCCTGGTTCCTTATTCTTCAGGTCGGTCATGAAATATTTTTTCAATTTCAGTTGCCTTGTGAATCTTTTCACATCAACCTTGGCACTCAAATTGTCCCATTTGTTAATTGGAGCGAAGCTAAGTCATTTGTTAAGAACACTTTTTTCAGCATCTGTAAGTGTCCTATGTGATAAATTGACAACCAAGATTTCTACTTCCTGGGTCCTGTCTCCTTCAATATCTGCCCTCTCATCCTTACCCCTTCTCTGTCCCTGTTTCCTGTGGTGGATTCCGGATCTCCCCTTTACACCTTTTTCTTCCCTTCTGTCCCACTCTGGGTCCCTTCCATCCATTTGTATTTGTAGCCTGCGGATCCTTTTCAACTCCCTAATATACAGGACAACCTCTCCCCTGTGTTCTGTTGAGATATACTAGGTCTATATAGTTCAGATTCACTGCAACTGAAGCCTGTGCTAGAGGCTTCACTCAAATTTCTATTGTTAACAGTGGTCCTACCCTTATCATCTTTCCTTATTGCTCCATCAACCTTCTTTGCATAGGTGTACACCCATCAATATCTGTAGTCCCTTTCATCTCTTAAAAATGTAATTCTCTTCTTTTCTTGTAACTCTGCTTGATATTTATCCATAACATTATCAACTATCTCGGAATTTTTGACTATATTCTCTGGACTGTTAATTGCTTCAACATCCTTTTTGATCCCATCTATTTCTTTAAGAAAGAGCTCTCTCTGGTCAGCTGCAAATTCAATTAGCATACCCATATGCTCTATAGAAATGGCATTTAACCTACTCTCCCATCTTTCGTATCATGCAAATCCTGCACTGAGGGAAATATGTTAATTCTCAACCCCTGGATAATCTATCAGCATTAATGTATTTCCTCAGAGTCAGGGCATCCCACCACAGTGCTGATTCCCTCTTTTGTACACTTTCTAATTTAATAAAATTTCCCTTAGAAGTTCCGCAGTTGTTGACACCTCATTTGTTTCAGTTGATACTCCAGAAACCTTTTTGTTAGCTAACACTTCTCTTTTGCCAAAGAGTTCTGCCATTGTCAACAATCACTAAACAGCACCTTTCTCCTTGATGTCCAATCTTAAACAATTTTAGGTAATAGGAAAATTGCCTGGCGCTATGATCTTAGCTCACTGGTCCCCACCAGTGTAATCATTTGTAATACATAAATATCAGTACTGAGATATTTCCAAAATCACACAATGAACATTCTTTCACATGTTTCTTTTATTTTTTATTTGGTCATTCGTTGTGTCTCTTTGTACAGCAAATACAGCCAACAAGTGTTACGCGCACATTGCGCTTCGTTAGGGCTGTTACAAATACAGAGAATGTGGATCAGTAGTTTTTAATTTAACACAGAAAAAAACTGTATTTATCACACATTATAAAAAGAAAGAAAAATATTTTTTATAAGTGGACACATTTCATTACATTTCTAATTTTCACTGAGACAGTGTTTATGCAGCTTTTTATTCACATACCATATTGTAGATTACTTAACAACAGTTAAGTTAGTCCTATCCAGAGGGGACATTACTGTAACCCTCTTTCCATTTGTATGTTTGCAGCAGTGATCCATACCCAACTCGGCTTCCTGGTTACATCTGGTTTCCCAAATTAATATTCTATATCAAATTCTATAAGCATTTACCTTAAGTAAAATGTTCTCTCTTTTAAAGCACTAGTTCCAAGAAAAACGAAGGTACATCATTTGGACTCAAAATGTGACAATTTTTTCAAATTGTTCTCTGCAATTAATAATTAATGACCATTATAGTTCCATTTTGTGAATACACTCCTGTGCATTCTATATTGTCTCAAAATAGAGATATTGCAAATTTACTCTAATGTGACGTTGCAATCTAATCCTGCTTCCTGTTAGATCATTAAATATTCATATATTCAGCATCCTCGAGCAGGAGTGCCCTCACTCGGGAGACCTGACGTGGTCCAAGTGAGTGGCAGGAATTTTAAAGTTGACTGGGGTGGTCCTGGATTTCCCCAGAACCCTGCAGACCGGCTGGGGCAAGCAGCTCCCTGTTCTTGTGGTGTGGGACCCAGCGAGGTCTCCTCACAGGTGCTATCCCTTGTAGGCAAAGCAGCAGCCCCATGTGGTCACAGGCAGCTGCTTCTACCTGGGGAAGGGCACAGTGATTGTCAGGGAATCATATAGGCACTACTTGTATCCTCAGAGAATCACCTAGGCACTACCTATGCACTCATTCAATCACTCAGATAGTATTGATTTATTCAAACACAAACCCATGTATTTACAAGTTTTACTGAGGAATATGTAGTCTTTAGACAATATGGGCGATAGGTTTCAGAGCCTGAGTGTTTCAAGAGTGTACATGTGTGCCTCAGTATTTCAATGACTGCATGGGTTGTAAGTGGGTGTTTAGATGGCTGCTTAGGTTCTGCACAAATGTTATAATGATTGCATAGTTACAGCCTTGTAAATTAAGTGTTACATTTTAAAAAGTGTAGAAGAAGGAGAGATGCAGTGTAACAGAAAGAACGAGTTTAGAGAGTAGTTGATAAGGCCTTTGCTTTGAAGAGGAAGCTTTTCTTTTTGATTCTAAATAGAATGAAGCCTCTTGACAAAATAGTGTTATGCATGAGAAGACAAAACCAGAAGAAAAGATTAGTGCATAGAAGTAACTGTTGTACAGTTTTTAGTGGACAAAGGATCCATACTTCTTGTGCAGAGGCTTTCTTTAATGAAGAAAGCTATCTCCAGGATAACAAATTAGTTCATGCTATTGATTAAAGAGGTCGATGTTATGAAATAAAGAATGGTAGTCCTGTAGCAAAAGAGGTGATGGTACCTAGAAATGTAAAAGAAGTTATTGCAGAAGAGGTACAAGGAAGGCGTAGTCAGGGTACTGTATACAAATGGAATTGTAGTAGTGTTTCTAGTATTAGACAGCAATCCATTGATATTGATATTGAAAATTCCTACACAATTTTCCAAGGCGAAGTTTAAAACACAAAATACCACTAAACAATGTGAACTTTAGGTATGGGTCTGTATTATGTGAAAACTCCTGCTTTATGTTTAGGAGAAATAAGTAGAGCACTTTTGCATGGTAGTGTGGCACATGTAGAAAAGGTTTGTGGTGATGTGTAGTTTTGTTTCTTTGGTCCTGAGCAGGATTCTAGAGAAAATGAAGAGTTGTTAAGAGGAGGAGTTGCAGAACAAGACACATATATTACAGTTGATAGTTTTAAAGAAGAGATTACAAAATTTAAGACAATGTTGTGTAAAAAAAAACAGAGTATGTTTGTATATGTTGTGGATGCACTTACTAGAAGATTTAAACGGAGACTGTTCACTTGAATTTAAAAAGTGAAGAAGTAAATCATGATAAGTGACAAATGTTACCTGTGTATTTATTTGTAGAGGGACATTTTGACTTGTCTATATGGCAAGTTATATGTAAGTAGTGTTACAATAGATTAGAAGATAATAAAATGAACAACACATAGATGCTAGAAACCCATTTTGAAGGATATTAAAATGCCTGCTAATGTAGAAAAACTATGAAGGGGCAATTTAAAAAAAGAAAAATCAACATTTATTATTCTTTGCAGCATTGCGAAGGGTCATTATGGACTGCTCTCCAGCACTCACTACAACGCCACAATCCATGCAGTGTTATGCTAGTGGGGAAAATTGTTGAGCCAAATCTTCAATTTGAGATTGGACTTTTGAAGTGACTCTCTGCTTCAGTGTTGTTGTGCTGCTATTGAAGTCAAGGGTCCTTTAACTTTGTGTTGCCTTTTGCTGCTCACTATGAACTCTTCTTATGAAATGTGCAAAAAATATAAAAGGGGGAAAAAATTTACCATGTATGACTTTTGGCAGCATTGCGAATAGCTGTAACACACTGCTCACCAGCTTTTATAACAACAGTACAGTCAATGCAAAATGCTGCCATTCTTGAAAACTCTGGAGCCATATTTGTTGTAGTAGTCTGTACCTCTAAAGGGACTTTCTGGACGGCAATTAGTGCAGCTGCCACTGATGTAGATGGTCCTCCAGCTTACTTCTGCTTGTTCGGCAGTTAGAGACATTTTCTATGATAAGTTTTAAGATGATAGAACATGAACGTCATCCCACATGAGTCCAAAAAAAGTCTCCAGCCAAAATCTACCACCTGCTCACTATAAACTTCTAAAAAAGAGTATTCAAGAAGGAGGAGTGGGTGTATACTTCCTATTCATTATACTGATCAGCATATTACCCAATGATATGCCTTACTTTTCCGGTCATGTGATGTTTTCAGATTGTGCATTGCACTCGTTTGGCTACAGTTTTTAATTCCCCATGAGTTTAGGTAGTTTGATGGGTGTTTGGTAATTATGTTGTATTTGTGAGTTTTTTGATGTTGAGTTATTCTTTGAAATTGTTGTTTTTGTTAAATGTGTTGTTAAAATAAAGTTAAACAATTATGTTATTAAACAGCTAAACTCAAATTTTGTGCAAAGTATTTCTATATATCTGTTTTTGACTATGTTATTTGTATTCGTGACTACTGATGTCATTGAGATCTCTGGTGTTGCGGTGATTAAGGAAAATGTATTTTTAATTTAGTCATTTCGACAAATGAATACAAAGGGGAAAGTTACATCAGTATCTTACTAAATAGCTACACTGAAACCTTATGTCAAATATATCTATATATGTGTTTTATACTTTGTCAAAAACAGGTATTCGCAGTCTGTCTTTGGCAATGGCACTCATAGAATCATACAGGTACAACCTGTGCAATCATCAAGGATGTCCTTTCTGCATCACTCTCCAAACCAGCCTCCTGGCATAGTACTAGTTCAGGGATGAAGTCCCCTTGGCTATTTAGGTAATTGGGGCCAAGTATCCCTCATGTTACCTCCTGCAAGTTCCACACAGTCAGTTTTCTAAGAGGTGTTCTGAGGCCACATACCCTTTCTGCACCACTCTGCAAACACGTCTCCTGGCACACCAGTGGTTAGGGAATAACATTGTCTTGGATGCTAAAGGACCTTAGGGACCATGAAGCCCTTCTGGTACTGTCTATAAGTCCTACTCAGCAGGATTTTTGAGAGCTGGCCAGGCGCCCTGTCCCCTTTCCACACCATTCTGCAAGAACCATTGGTACTTAAACCCATTGAAATTTTAAAAAAATCAAAGGTTACAGGTAAGATATAGTTAGGAATTAGCATTTACAAAATTTTGAAATTCACTGAAAAAAACAAAGGTTACAGCCACTTTATAGTTAGGAAATAGAATTTAAAAAACCTTAGAAATTCACTGAAAAAAACAAAGGTTACAGGGACGTTATAGTTAGGCTCAGATTTCACACAACCAAAACCAGAGAAATTCAGCAGTTATAGTTAGCTGAGCTAACTATAATTTGCACCCCCACAATAAACTACTTATGACCTCACATATTACATCACTCATGACATGGTCATTGCCATCACTGATGACATCTCAATTGACATCACTGATGACATCACTGGGTGTTTAAGTGGTGGTATGTCTGTGTTACTGGGTGTGAGGCTGTGTCAGTGAGTGTGTGAGTGAATGGGCGTGACTGGGTATACAGTTGTAGTGTGTGTGTGACTGGATGTCTGAGTGTTTGTGTGTGTGTCTCTGTGACTCTATGAGCTGTTGTCTCGGTATGTCAGAATATGAGTAAGAGATTGTGTATTCTTGTGGTTAGTTGTATAAGAGTATCACTTGGTGCGATAGTGGTTATATGATTGTTTGATTAGCTCCAGAAGTGGATGTGTGGATAATGTCATCAGTGATGTATTTCGAGTTGTCATCAGTGATGTAACTGACTATGACATTAGCCATGTAATATGTGAGGTCATAAGCGGTGCATTGCAGGGAGCATAAGTTATAGTTAGGTGAGGTAACTGCTGGATCTATGGTTTTGTATGTTTGAAATGTGAGCCTAAATCTAATGTTCCTGTAACCTATGGTTTTTTCATTGAATTTCAAAGAGTTTTTTAATTCTATTTTCCCCACTATAATGTCCATGTAACTTTTGTTTTTTTCAGTGAATTTCTCAGGGTTTTTAAATTTTATTTTCCTAACTATAATGTCAGTGAATTTCTAAGGTTATTTAAGTTCATACCATAAATATAACATTTCAGTTATATATTGTTTGTGAATTGTTAAGGTTTTTTCTGAAATTTTATTTATAAATTATAAGATGTTTATATACTTTACTTTTTTGGTGGAATGCAATTTTTTTACTCTTTTGTTTTTTTACATTTTTAAACGTTGTTAAAATATAAAATCTAGGGGCGTGGCCTGACGCGGCAAGATGGTGGTCGCACTCTAGGAGTGCTCCTGACCCCCCTCCGCCATCCGCCGTCATCCGCCCGGTAAACACTGTCTACAGTCTCCCTCCCGGACCTGTGGCGACCTGTGGCCTCCTGGGCAGCGGCACGGACGCTTTCCCGCCATCTACGGCACCGGCCGCGCTTCTCTTCGTCCCTTCCCGGGCCCGCGACTCCAAAATGGCGGCTCCCGGGTGAATACTCCGTTCCGGTCTGCCGCGGCCACAAACTCCTGCCCTCCCTTCCAGCGACGGCACCGGCTTTGAAGGAACCAGAGCCCCTATGGGAGCGACAGCATCCAACGGCGGAGGTACCGGCGGCGCTCACGTTGGAACGGCCGCCGAGGGCGGCGGACCTCTAATGCCTGCGCCCCCCTTTGGGACTTCGCCCGGGGCTGCTCACACCCGCGACTGGCCTCGCTGACGGGACGGAGGTCTGGGGAGGCGCGGGGACTGCGGCTAACCCCCAGAACTAACCCCCGGGCTACAGGAGGTACGTCTGGTTGAGGGGCCTGGGTGACGGCCGGACCGGGGGGCGCTGGTGTGACTGGATGTCCCCCTCCCTCCCTCTCCTCTGAGGCCCTCAGACGCCGCACTGGATCGGATACCGGACCTCCCACCAGAGCTCCTGGGAGGCCTGTAGCTGTTCCCCGGAGGACGGTGGTGCGACCCTGACTTCGTGGGGCCTGCTGCCCTCGGCCGCCGGATCGGGTGGCGGTGAGTGGGCCCCGACCATGCTGCCAGCCCCGTGGGGTGACTCCTGATCCCCCCTGGGAGCCCCGTCCCTGAAGGCAGTGGTGTGAGTTGGAATTGGGGTGCCTGCGGGCTTCGACCACGCCGAGGGCCACGTGAGGTGGCTCGCTGCGGCCCGGAGGGGCCTGTGGACTGGAGCGGCGCCCCCCTGACTGAGGCGGTGGGACTCGGGAGCAGAGCGACGACCTGGGACAACTGACTCTTGGTGGCGGCCTGTGGTGCTTGCGGCGCCCTCTGTCCTGCGGGACCTACGCGCCCTTCCAGTCCCGAGAGGCCAGAGACCCGGGCGTCCCCCGACTGCTACGGAGCAACCCCAGATCCTGGGGACCTGCTGCCTCGGCCGCCAGATCGGGTGGCGGCGGCGGACCCTGATCGGACTACTGTGGCCCGGATAGCCGGTGAGTGGGGCCTGGGAGTGGGGGTTCGGCTGCCATATCGGGTGGCAGGGTTGGGGTGCTTCCCCTCCTCCCCCCTCCTTATTGGTTCCCCGCGCCTCCCTCCCCCGTAGGTGACTAGGCGGGACTGGGTTGGACGCGACGAACCCTTGCATCCCCCTGCGGCGCATCAGGCCGACCGGCGGACCTCCCTGTGCGAGGCCCTTCTCCTGGTGCCGGGGGACACGGGGCGAGGTGGCAACCCCCGCTTGAGACTGTGCCATTGTGGGATCCTCGGCCCTCCGGAGCCATCTCACTACCCTTGCCGGCTTCCCTAGGTGGACATAGGACGACGATCGGCCGCCGCATCGGGTGGTACCGTAGAGGATCGCGCTGCGGACCCTCCGGGGCCTCCCCCCCCTCCTCCCCTGGATGGCCTTGCTCCAACTGGGTCTATGGGCACCTCATCTGTCTGCTGCCACGGTCTCTAGCCCTGCTGCATCTTCCGCTCCAACCCGCCCTCTCCCCAGCCAACGAACTCCTTGCTGTCAGATCCTGGGGCTGGGAGGGCCCAGCGGTGTATCCTTGCCATTGAGGCTGTGGGGCTGTCCCCTCCTGGATCTGGGGTGAACCGACGACGCCGGGTCCTGACGCTCCTGGGGCGTTGGGGGTGGCCACAGATCCCCAGGCCTGAGTATTGACGGTTTGGGTGGCTCTGCTGCCCCGGAGACCTCCGAGGCGCCCACGGCCCCGGACCTGAGTATTGACGGTCTGGGTGCCGGGTCTGCTCTCAGCTCCTACGAGGATCCTTGCCCCCCCCTGTCGGTGCCGATCCGGCCAAAACCCCCCTCTCCTGACGACAATGGGTAAAACCCGCCCTCCACAGACCCCCGGTCCAGTGACCCAAACCAAAATAGACCAATTTACCACACTAGATCGAGATTCCGGACCGCTGAACGCCCCCAGCGCCCCCGGAGGGGATCTCTCCACTATCCTTCAGGCGATCAGTGCCTCCCAAGTCACCGTTGAAACCAAGATCGGTGAAGTGCGGGCCGATGTAGCCCTCATACGCCAGGACCTACGCAACGCCACGGCCCGTATCGCAGAGGCGGAATCTCGCATCTCCATGACGGAAGACGACATCGGCCAACTCAAGACCCAAGTTGCCCGCCTTCAGACCCAAACCCTAGAGCTCCACAAAAGGGCTGAGGACGCCGAAAACAGATCGAGAAGGAACAACCTGCGCCTACTGGGGTTCCCGGAGGGAGTGGAGCAGGGGCACACCGACGCATTTGTGGAGGACTGGGTGAGATCATGGATGCCCAAGGACGCCCTATCGCCATGGTTCGTTGTGGAGCGGACCCACCGTTCTTTGGCCCCCAGGCCCCCACCCGGAGCCCCGGCCCGACCCATTATCCTTAGGATCCTGAACTTCCGTGACAGGGATGCTATCCTCGGGGCGGCCAGGACCCAGGGCCCCCTCCAGTATCAAAATACCCGGATCATGGTGTTCCCGGACTACACCAGAGAGGTCCAGGCCCAGCGCCGCACCTATGATGAGGTTAAACAAAAGCTTCGCGCTATGGGCCTTCGCTATGGTCTCCTCTTCCCTGCCAAGCTCAAGATAATTTTCCAAAACAAGACTCTTTTCTTCGACACTCCACAAGCGGCATGGACCTGGCTTACGGAGGAACGGCCCCTGAGGAACCAACCAACTTCCTCTCCCACCCAGAGGGCCTCCCCGCGGCCGAGGCGTTCCCCTCAGGCCCCCAGAAGCATCGTAACAGATCCCGTGGGGGCGGCGCGCGTCGAGGGGCAACGTCCCAGTCGACGGATGCGGCGCCCAGGCGCCGGCCTTCCCCGGTTTCTGCCCGTGGATCTGTCTCCCCCGACCCGCCTGCCTCCCGGGATGACTGGAGTGGCGTTCCAAGATCCGCTGATATCGCCCGCCACACTCAATCCAACTCTGACTTGTCCAGGAGTCCCATACTCCGACAACCTGAAGCCACGACGGATCCCTGAAGAGGTTCACAGCCCGGCAGCTCGGTCTGCTCACGTGGGGTCGAGCCCATCTCTTTGGCCCAACTGCTCGCACTGCCCCAGAGGGAGGCAACCCATCATATATCATCGCTGTTGGTCCTAAACTTGCTATATACTCTTTTCTACGTCGCAATTCAGAATACATGACTATACCACAGTGTCTTTCTATTAGTCACCGGACTTTTATCCGAATGTAAGGAGGGGGGTCCACTTCCGCCATGTTCAGGCTCAATTAATCGTTTTAGATTAGTGTTCGCCTCAGTGAGGGTTTTCTGTTCTGAGTTGAACTGTTTGATAGGGCGACAGATGCTTCATTTGCAGAAGTGTAGGGTGGGGGTGTTAGGGGGTGCGGGAGGGAGGTGGGCCGTTGCCCACCACTGTTAATTGTTACCGGCTGCCCATGAGCCGCGGGGATGTTTATTGTTTTACAGGTAAGCCTTGCACACTTCCCTGCTCTTGGAAGCGACATGAGTCCCATATGACCACGCGCTCTCACGTTGTCAGCCAAGGCCGAGACACGCTTCCTCCCCGGAAGCCCGGACATGACTACATCTCAGACTGCCCTTACATGCACGATCCAATACAATGACCTCCACAATGCATAGCCCCCTCCACATCATGTCATGGAACGTCAACGGCCTACTAGACCGAATAAAACGCACTGCTGTTCTCCGCTATGCCCACCGTCATGCACCAGACATCCTGTTTCTACAAGAGACACACCTCTTAGGCTCACATTGTAATTTCCTGGCCCGCTACGGGTTTGACAGGGTCTGGCACTCTGGTTTTGCGAGGGGATCCCGGGAGTCGCCATATTATTACGTAGGGGACTTCCCTTTACTCTGGCCCAAGCTGACCATGATGCACAAGGCCGCTATGTGGCCCTGACGGGAACAATTGAGGGTCAGCCCCTTAACCTCCTGAATGTATACATTCCTCCTGCCGCCTCGGCCTCAACCTTGACAAGCCTCACAACAATGTTCTCCTCCTTCCCACATGGCCTGACGGTGGTGGGGGCGACTTAACGCTACCCTGCAACCTTCCCATGACACGACGGGGACCCCATCGACATCCCGCTTGGCCTCGGTGAAGCGCCTGTCAGACTGGTCCTCTGCCCTGGGGCTGTGCGATGCATGGAGGGTGTGGAATCCGCGCAGGAAACAATACACTCACACCTCAGCGGCTCATCACACCCATTCCCATATCGACCTATTTTTACTACCCGCTGTAGACTGTCAACGGATCTCTGAGGCCATTATCCTCCCCAGGGGCATCTCCGATCATTCCCCCATATCCCTCCGTCTTGGTCACTCAGCAGGGGGCACGCGCCCGGTATGGCGTATGAATGCCTGGTTCCTGCAGGACGCAGACCTCTTGAAGTCTCTCCGAAGGGAGCTAGAGACATACTTCTCACTTAACACGGGCTCGGTATCCTCACCCGGGACTCTTTGGGAGGCCGGCAAGGTGGTGCTGCGGGGGGTGGCCAGGGGTCTTGTCCACTCGAAGCGATCGGCGCAATCTGCTCGATTGCTGAGCCTTGAGGCACAGGCGGCACAATTGGAGGGTGACCTGGATGCCCTTGCTGACACCACCTCCGATCGCCGGCTGACACTCCTCCGAGAAGAGATCTGTCAATTATCATTAGACTCTGCCAAACTACTCTGGCGCTCCTCAGTGGCGCGTATATATGGATGGGACATTGCTTCATAATCTGGTGTCCTACCCTAGAGCCAATCGCATCATTCCCGAAATTCGGGATGGGGGCGGGTCCCGCCATACTAAGTCCCGAGCTATTGCGCAAACGTTCGCTACATACTATGCGACCCTCTATGAGGCTCGAACCCCTGAATTCAATCTGACATCACTGCTGGCTACCACCGGGACTCAACTACCCAGTCTCTCCCGAACCGACTCCGACTCCCTGAATCTTCCCTTCACCTCGGAAGAAATCCATAGGGCAATTTCGGCACTACACCCAGGCAAGACGCCCGGTCCTGATGGGTACCTCCAGGAATATTATGCGGCCTGTCGTGACACCCTGGCCCCCCATCTGCTGAACCTGTTCAAATACGTAATTGACCAGGGATCTTTCCCGCCTGAGACCGACCTGGCCACCATAGTGGTCATTCCGAAAACACAACCACCTTCACTTGAATGTGCAGAGTACCGACCTATTTCCCTCATTAATACGGAGGTGAAGATTTTTGCCACTGTGATAGCCCAACGTCTCCGCCCCCACCTACAGACACTGGTCCACCCGGACCAGTGTGGATTCATGCCAGGCCGCAGTACCCGTCACTGCATTCGCCGACTCCACCTGGCCCTTGCGCACCGCCAGCAACTCCCCCCATATCTGGCCTTGCTCTTTATAGATTTCGAGAAGGCGTTTGACACAGTGGACTGGGGCTACCTTGGGGAGGTACTGGAGGAGATGGGTTTCGGCCTTCCCTTCCGGCGCCTTATCCGGGTTCTCTATGCGGCCCCCAGGGCGAGGGTCCTTATTAATGGTGTACTCTCCGATGCCTTTCCCATTCGAAGAGGCACCCGCCAGGGCTGCCCACTCTCACCCCTCCTATTCGCCTTGGCGATGGAACCCCTGGCCTCCTTGATCCGGCAGGATCCCCTCATCCGAGGTTGGACCTGGGGCTCACATCTGTGCGACAAAATCGCCCTCTATGCCGACGACATCCTCCTATACCTGGCGGACCCCGAAGACTCTGGCCCGCGCTGTCTAGATGCTCTTGCAGCCTTCGAACGGATCTCTGGCCTTAGGCTCAATCCGGCGAAATCTACACTGGTCCCCTTACATCCATCCCGGGCATGTTTTGACTGGCAGGAGTCCATTCCTCTCCGGAGACAATCCTTCAAATACTTGGGGATTTGGGTTGCTCTCCTCCCCGAGCTCGAATGGGCCCGAAACATTACACCACTAATGAATAAAACTAAAACTGATCTGAAGAAATGGCAAGCCCTTCCCCTCAATCCCCTCGGCCGGACTGCCCTTTTTAAAATGATGATCCTCCCCCGATTCCTCTACATTTTGCAAAATATTACCACTCCCCTTCCCGGTAGCTGGTTCAAGGAAATAGACGGGTTCCTCAATTGTTTCCTGTGGGGGGGCCGGAGACCAAGGGTATCCCTGGCACACTGCCGCATCCCCCCCCTATGACGGTGGCATGGGGGTGACTAATCTTCACCTCTACTACCTGGCCACGAAGCTCATTGTAATCCATGATTGGTTTGCGGGCGGCTGGTCCGACCCTGCATACCGACTGGAAACCACAACCATGGATCTTCCCCAGATCATGGCATACCTCTACGGTGGACCCGTCCCCTGCGCTTCCCCCCCCCATCACCCGGGCGGTCCTTATGGCCTGGCGGACGGCCCTTCGATATGTCAAGTGGAACCAGAAACTCACCCGGCAGACACCTCTGTGGCGTGGGATAGGCTGAAGGAAGTATCTGATCTCCAAGGCTTTCGCCGATGGGACCTTATTGGGATCTCATTGCTGGGGGATATCTAGGTAGGGGACCACATCCGATCTTTCGCAGACTTGCTACGCCAGTACTCTCTTCACTCCTCTAAATTCTCCTCTCAATTCTACCAATACTTACGATTACGCCATGCCATCCACACCCACATACCCTCCCCCACCACCTTCCCTGAATTCAACCCCTTAGAGGCCCAGGTACTGATGGGGAATATGGGTGGCGGAGGGGTATCCCGGATCTACCGCGCCTTACTAAACAATGGCCCCACGTCCCTGGAATCCCTACGGACTCGTTGGGAGGGCTGGTTGGGCCCCCTAGATGACGCGGACTGGAGAGACGCCCTTATGGCCCCCAAGACCCTGACAACTTCCTCCAAGCTGTGTCTTATCCAATTCTACTATTTACACACGGCATACCTGACCCCGTTGCGCATGTACAATGCCCATATGAGATCCACCCCAGCCTGTACATGCTGCGATCAGTCCCCAGCTGATTTCTTCCACATGGTCTGGCAGTGTCCCGCTCTAAAGCGGTTTTGGACAGGAGTGGAACGCGAATTGACACAGACCTTGGGCTGGACGGTTCCCCATGACCCGACACGTTTGCTTTTAGGGGTGTTCGACGGCCTGGACGGATCAAGGGCAGACAAACGCTTCTTGGGCACGGCCCTAGCGGTCGCGAAGCGGGATATAGCGGTGCTATGGTCGCAAAAAAACCCTCCTTCCATGAGGAGGTGGAGGCAAGGAGTGGATTGGTGCGGTGCTCAGGAGGAACCTCTCTTTGAGGCCCGGGGATGTCCTGGTCTCTTTGACAAAATATGGGGTAAATGGTTCAACTTATAATCCAATTGCGGGGCTGAAGGGGATTGATTCCATAAATGTTTTTGGTTTGTCTAGGCCGAAATGGAACTCTTATCACCTGGTAGCTTTCTACTTCTCTTGTCACTCCAAACTGTATCTTACTACTACTCAAGATGTAGAACCAAGGCTGTGTTTTTACTGTGTGTTAAAATCAATAAAGTTGATTATCAAAAAAAAATATATATAAAATCTAAGAGTATGTTTTTCCTTTTTTTTGTGCAATTCTTTTTTATTTTTGGTTTTAAAATATCTTCTTAATAATAATTGCAAATTTTAAAAACAAGTAAAATTCCATAGGATTTAAGAAAAATAGCTTGTAAATGATTTAAATTGGTGTGAATATGCTTTATAATGCTTTTCAATATTTTTTGGATTTATGGCTCCTCCGCAGGACCAAAAACCAAGACAGTACTACAAGAACTCTTATATTATTCCAATCACGTGATTGCATTGTATCCACGAACTCGGAATCACGGATTTATCAAAAATGTAGAAAATTATTTTGTATATATATCTCTTCTACTGCGGGGTCGAGGGAGACTTGACAAATAAATAAGCCTTATACCTGCTTACCTCGAGTACGTGCCTCTTCTTTGTTGGAGTAGGATGTTTGTTTGGATATATATATATATATATATATATATATATATATATATATATATATATATATATATATATATATATATATATATATATATATATATATATTACCTACTGGCGGTTGCCAGTAGGTAGTTATAGTTAGAACCTAGTTTCCATAGGAAAAGCATTTTTTGATTTGCTAATAACTTTGGCGTTGTTTGACGAATCTTCCTGAAATTCTCCCAAAAAATGTCTATCTAGGTCAGCTCCTATCCTGAAAGTTTGGGGGTGATTTGTCAAGCGGGGGCTGAGAAAAAAGGGGGGTCCCAAAACTTGTTTTCTCCATGTTAATTTCCTTAGGAAATTTTGCGACGAGCTACAGCTCGAACTGCGGAACGGAATTACCCCAAATTTGGCAGAACGGTAGAGCTTGGTTCAGAAAGCGACCTTTTTTTTAAATGGTGTAAATCCGTTCAGTAGTTTTTGAGAAATTCAAAAAATAAGAGTCAAAAAATCAATTTCCCATAGGAAACTTTGTGCAGGGCTACAGCCGAAACTACGAACGGAATTACTCCACATTTGGTAGAAAGGTAGTGCTTGGGTCAGAAAGCGACCTTTTAAAAATTGTGTAAATCCGTTCAGTAGTTGCTGAGAAACTAGAAAAATAAAAGTTTCGATATCTGGGCGGAGTTTAAGTCTCGTGCGCGAGCTTCACTGTGATTGGCTGCTAGCACTCCAAACCAGGAAGTGTTGGCAGCCATCTTGTGGCTCGGTAGAAGCGAGTCACCCGAAAATGGAGAAACAAAGGTACAAAACAAGAGAAGGGGGCAGGGTAGAAAAACCCTGACCCACTAGGTCTGCTCAGGGGGTCCCACAAAGACCCCCAGGGCCCAAAAAATCATTTAAAGAAAAATAAAAAAATCGGCAAAAATTTGCGCTGGGGTCGCGGGTTTTCGCGTTTTATTTTAATGAGGCCCTTGGGTGGGCTAGGTTGCGGGGGTATTTCTTAAAAAATAATAGCAGGGGCTCGCAGGGGTGGCGGGGGGCCGCTGGGGTCCGTGCAGCCCCGGGGCTTCACTTATGTTGGGAGAGGGTTGCACGGCCTCCATCCTAGAGCCTTTTATGTTCTTGTAACTTTGGCGTCGTTTGACCAATCTTTGAGAAATTATCCAAGAAAGTTTCTCTTTTTTGGATTAGCTCTTATATTGAAAGTTTGGGGGTGAATGGTGTAGGAGGGGCTGAGAAAAAAGAGGGTCCTAAAATGTGTTTTCTCCATGCAATTTCCATACGAAACTTTACAGAAGACTACAGGTGAAACTGCTGAATGGAATTACGCCAAATTTGGCAGGGAGAACGGTGATGGTCCAGAAAGCACGCTTTTGTTTAAATGGTGTAAATCCGTTCATTAGTTTTTGAGAAATATCAAATTTTACAGATATCGATATTTGAGAATTCTGACATGGGATTGGCTGAGGGGTTACAAGCAGCAGCTTGCGCTTATTGGCTGTGAATGGTTGAAACCAGGAAGTGTTGGCAGCCATTTTGTGATTTACTCCGTCAGCTCGCATCTCTCCGTGTAGAAGCCATCAGGTTCGTAGTTTTACCTCTGCAAAGCAACACTGGCATCTGTGTCTGTGTGAGATATGCCTTTCAGGCTGCCTCTCCTCATATCACCAGGTCGCGGCTATGTCTTTGGAAGCCAGTCCGTCGGTTCGGAGCTCTGTGAGTCAGTCTGTCAGCACGACCCCATACACTACCCAAAGACTACCCAAACACCACTGCACTGTTGTAAACTCGAAAACACTACCCCAGCATGATCCCCTACACTACCCAAACACCAGTGCACTACCCTAAACCCTAAATCTACCCCCAGCACGACCCCCTACCCAAACACCACTGCACTACCCTAAACCCTAAAATACTACCCCCAGCACAACCCCCTACATTACCCAAACACCACTGTACTGCCCTGAAGCATAAAACAGTAGCAGTCCGTCGGCTTGCAGCTGTGCGTCTGCGAGCCATCGTGTCCCTAGCTGTACATGTCCGAGTGAGTCCGTTAGGTGATAGGTGTGTGTCTGCTAGCAGGGCGGTTGGCCCGTTGGTGTCCCTTTGCAAGTTAGACCGGAGCTCTCCCTCTGCGAGCCAGCACGCTGGTGTGCGTTTGCAAGCCGACGGCCCGTAGCTCACACTGTGCGAGCCGAACCGACGGCCCGTAGCTCTCCCTGTGCGAGCTGAGCCCACGGGCCGCAGGTGTCCCTCTGTGAGGCTGCTCGACAGCCCGCAGGTCTCCCTGTGCTAGCCGGCTCGCAGCTGTCACTCTGCGAACCGATATTGGGAATATAAGGCGGCTCTAAAAAGAGCCCTTGTGTTTATTAGTTGGAGCTACATATAAGTGCGGATGCACAGCTTCAGGTTATTCAGAAAAACTCGATTTCCCTGATCTGTGAAGTGTACTCCATCTCTTCTGTAGATATCAGCCATATGAAAACGTATGTTATTGTTGTAGATCGACCCCATTCTATGGTCTCTGAGGTATGCAGACACAGCTTTCTTGACATTCTTCCTAGATTTTTCAATCTGAGGACAAAATTGGTTTGACCATTTCCACTTCTGTCTTTGGCATATATTGGAATATACAAAGACAGTTTGAGAGCAAAAGCAATATCAATTGTCGAAAGGTGTCCTTCATTAGCATTTCCAAACCTACCCCAGTCAATGTGCCTAGGTCGTTTCCACCACAGTGCACAATCATGAGGTCAGGGTGTTGGAGATGCAAACAGGTTTTAACCAAAGGCAACAATTGGTGCCACTTCAATCCTCTTTGTCCAAACCATTTAATGTCCACATTTTGTAAACCTAGGTCTAAGTCAATACGTCTCTGTTCTGCATACCTCTTGCACCAGAAAACATAGCTATGTCCTACAATCCACACTAGCATTTTGAAGGTATGGCTGGGAGGAATGGATAGATGTCTGTAGCTCATGCAGTCCGTTCATAGAATAAGAGATATGTTTAAAGATGGGGAACTACTTTTTTTGCCATACAAAACAATACCTGATTGGGAGATGAAAAGCATTGTTTTTTAAAAGTAGGGTGCACATTCGTTTGGTGGAAAAGCATCTTTGTGATTGGTTAAGAAAAAGCAGTTTAAACGTGGAGTACATATCATAGGATAAAATTTGCTCAACTCAACCACACCTGCTACTTGCATTTGGAAGGCACTGTACGAACTTAAAACAATTGTGAACTTTTAACCTGCACGTGCCGTTAAATGTTCGAGAAAATGTTGCAAAAAAATATCGTTAGGTTTAAAAAAATTGATGAACTTTTAACCTGCACGTGTTGTAGAATGTTCTAGAAAGTGTGTTGATAGAATACGTTGCATTTCTGACTTCTATGTGTCCTTGAATATTAAAAAAACTGTTTATATGGAAAAAATTAAAAAAACCAATAGAGAGAAGTTTTGAAACCTAAAAGAATCAAGGAACTATTCTAATTTGTTCATTACATGTATTTATGTGTGGAGCAACAAAATTACAGACACAACAGCACCAG
Organism: Calotriton arnoldi; assembly: GCA_963921515.1. Classification (NCBI taxonomy): domain Eukaryota; kingdom Metazoa; phylum Chordata; class Amphibia; order Caudata; family Salamandridae; genus Calotriton; species Calotriton arnoldi. The sequence goes on along the minus strand of CAWUFW010004783.1, from coordinate 689,426 downwards.
GAAGAGGAAGAAGCAGGGAGTGGGGGGACGGGGAAAATGGCCACAATGGTACATATGCACAATTAAGTACAGCACAACTATAGACAAACCATGGCCAAAATGAAACACACCAACAAGGAGCACAAGTCACACAACCCGCCAACATCACACCACTGAACAAGCATAGAAGTGAAAACCACACTGCCGGAAAGGGAGAAGGGTGAACAAAAGCTCACATGAAGGGACATCTCACACACAATGCAGCACACACACATAGGAAGCAGAGTACACCAACATCCAACACAATGTTGTCCAAACACAAAGATTCGCACAATTGAACACAGGACACAAATGCACTCGCCTGAGGCGGATAAGCGTCCAAAAGCATCAGTACGAAACAGGCACATGAGAACGCATAAGTACAAACCCACAGTCCGGATGGGGTAGCAATTCACATATGGCAGGCAGCCAGAGAGTCCGTGACACACACATTGGCATACAAATGAAGACACTACACATTTGGAGACAGGTGAAAATGTGGAAGCTTTATAAAAAAAAGTGCATGTCAGTACGGCCAAGAGTAGTGCCATGATATGCAGAGAAATGCAGCAGCATGGCTGAATAAGGAACGTAGGAAAACGTCCATGTTCACCTCGGGGTAGTCCATCACCAACACACATCAGTGTCAAGCAGCGTTGGTTGTCCGCGCTTCGGACATGATTCGACGCCAATGCAGCCATGTCCACTGTTGTTTTGGGACATGTGACCATATGTACAACGTGCAATGATGCGGAGGGACACGTGCAATGTGGCACATCGAGTCGTGGTTGGAGGTACCTTGTCACTCGTCCATGAACACGAGTGCAGCTGCGTAAGCCACTATCTCTAATGAGTGATGGTTGGCCACAATATTTGACATGTCGTCGACGTAATCCATCAGCTGACCGGGACAGATGTGCTGACTCCAACCACTGTACCCAATGTGCACCAAAGCAGAATCGGGAAGTGGGTCAATTTGCTCACTGCATACTACGACACGTGCAATCTCCCAGGCCCAGTTCCCAACATGCATGCCAAACATCCATGCATGCCATAAACGGGCATCACCATGACAGTCCTGGTCGTGGGCCAACAGGGGGCGCACACACCTGTCGTAATCCATGTCAGCTACCCACTCGTTGGAGAGGCACACGTCCATGCACCACTCGGATAGGCACGTGCGACATTGCAATACAGGTTGAACGTAGGTGACGTCCACAATGCGAAAGCACAGCCGGTAAGTGATCCGCAGTACTGCCAAAGGCAGTGCACCCAGGACATGCAGCAGACGTGCAAGGTTTAGGTGGATGTGCATGGAGTCGACCATTGTGGGGTAGTTGTGTTCGGGATGCTCTGCCATTGCATCAGTGGCTCTGCTTGTAGCTGCACTGGCTTGCCGTGTGCCAGTCTTGTGGATGAAATGGCACAGCTTGGTGCAATGAGCCGGGTCTGTGTGCAATGGGTGCAGGGCCGGGGTGTGGTGGGAGTACGTGTGAAGGCCATTTCACGCACGCTAACTACGACGAAGGACTTTTGAGTGTGGGATGTGTACTCGTTGTTCTCAAATCGGACAGTGCGTAGTGTGGGAGACGGATGCAAATATTATCGTATCTGTCAGGGGGGGCTGGCCACTTGCAAGTTCCTTCTCGGAGCAGCAGATGTGCTACTGCAAGATAGCTCAGACAAAGAACCTTTCATCCCTACAGTAAGTTCTCCAGCTGCATTCATACAGGATGTGTACAAAGGCCGGTCGTGGGTGTTGTGGGATGTCTGCGACCCTGGTCATCATGGATGAGATGCCCAGCACATGGCACACTGTGTGTTACGTTGCCAAACAGCTGCTCCTCCCTCCCATGAGCCCCCACACTTTTGTACGGTGCACTGTTGTATCCCGTGCACTCATACGGCACACCATTGTAATGCCTATTTGCGCATGTCCTGCGGCATTCCAACCACACGGTGAGACTGCTGTTTGGAGATGGTGCATGCCACTGTACAACATCGACTGCTGCGGCCCTTGTGGCGGCCACACCAGAACACAGAGACACACTTACCGCACTTCCTGAACACGGACATGTCCGAGACACCCCGTTCCCCTTGCCGGATAGGCAGACCCGTGCGCTGACCTGTGTACGCCGGACCAGCACACGCCGCTTGTGCATGCAGGAGGATGCGTGCGTAGCTACATGTCCAGGCTCACTGCCAACGCTGAGGTGACATGGTAATGTCCGCTGACACTGTGATGTTGCAGGGCCGGTGCCTATCATGCTAACACAATGACCACACGGACACACTTGCTCAGATGCGGGTTCGGGGGGCGTTGGCGGTCCTGGGGTTGTTGCGATAAGTGTTGTGGACCTCATGGGTATCCATGTATCATGCTCATTGACTGTATGGCACCTGTGGGTGTTTTGGTGTGGCTCTTGGCTGTGTTCCCTTTCATGCTGCAGGTAGTCGTCCTGCTTAACACCAGCAGAAAGCAGGTGTAAAATCCCTGGTGCTAACGCGGCTTATCGCCGGAATTTGTTTCGCATCGCAGTTGTTGTCAAAGTTGTGATGTGGTTTTTTCGTGTACAGAAAAATAAACAACTGGGCAGTGTATCCCGTCAAGATCCAGCACCTGACCCACTATTACCAATCAATATAAATACAATGACATTTCTTCATTGATTTTGTGTGTACACTGTAAGTGCACCCACTACCACAGTTCAATTCAATACAGGATTTTAATATTTAGAATAAATCGCAAAGGTGCACCTCATGTCTTTTTGCACGGGAACGCCTACTCTGCATTTCATTATCAGCACTCTAATGCAACTAAAGTTGAGATAAATATAACACACTATTCAGAAGCTGGTGCAAACTGCAGACATCACCAGTATTCCCGTGATAACTGCCCCAAAATTTAACACCATGGTGGACACCACGAAATAACAGTAATAAGAACGAGAAAGAGTCACACAGCACTTAGTAACAACCAAAAACTTTATTGAATTTGTTTTTTTTTAATCAAACTTTATTTTTTCGTAAATGTATATATAAAGGATAAACTAAATTTAACAAACTGAACACAAAACAACAAGGCGGAAGACTCCTGTCGGGACCATGAATGTCGACGACACAGCCTGGAAAATAAAGCACAAAATAAGGACGTGTGTAATGCGCATATCAAAGGAGTGAGACACAGAGAAGGAAAAAAAAGCCAGAGAGAAAAAGAGAGGGAAGGAAAGAAAGGGAGTGAGAAAGGGAGAAGGGAGATAGAGAAAGAGAAGAAAAGGAAGGAAGAGAGTGAGAGAGAGTGAAGAGAGGGAAGTAGAGAGAGAGAGAGAGATACTGCCGCCCCTGCGCATCCATGACCAAATAATTACCTGCTGCCACCGAAGTGTCTACCAGTGGGCACTCCACATGCCCGTCAAAGCTCCACGGCCTGGCAGATCTCAGAGATGTCACTGAGTCCTGAGTCATGAATGGCAGGGACCACATCAGCTTCTCTGCGGCCTGGCAGATCTCACACATGTCGCTGAGTCCTGAATCATCAATGGCGGAGACCTCATCAGCTTTTGGTGCCGCTAACCCTGTGCAACGCAAGTCAGCGCCACGTGGTGGTAGGCCGCTGCCGGCCATACAATTTAGGGTGCGACTAACCCTGTCCAACTCAAGTCCGCGCCACGTGGTCGAAGGCCCCTGATGGCCACATCAGCTTTGGGTGGCAGTAACCCTGTGCAACTCAAGTCCACGCCACGTGGTGGTAGGCCCGTGATGGCCACATCAGCTTCGGGTGGCAATAACCCTGTGGAACTCAAGTCCGCGCCACGTGGTAGTAGGCCCCTGACGGCCATAGAGCTCAGGGTGCGACTAACCCTCTGCGCAACTTTTCATGAGTCTTTATGATTGCGACCCGTGGAGCGTCCGCCATCCAATCACCACCGGCAATAAAGGATGAGACGTTGTGGATCCATTATATTTGTGTGGTCACATGGCCTGTGACGCATGTGCCGGATTGGTGTGGTGTGTGTGCAAACCTGCCCTCAGGGAGTGGCCGTGACATGTTGACAACTAGACCACTGACCTGCACACCAACAGCAAGTACGCCTGCGACAGGTAGCTATGTGGGGGGGTGAAAACGTGTTTTCTCAATGGATTTTCCATAGGAAACTTTAGACAAGGCTACAGGTCAAACTGCTGAACGGAATTACGCCAAATTTGGCAGGGAGAAAGGTCTTGGTCCAGAAAGCGCGCTTTCTCGCATCGAGTGAAAATATAAAAGAAAGGTCTCGGGGACAATTTAATATACCGGAGCTCTGTTTCTGCGAGATAACTCTTTCACGCTCCGTCTGCCCAACATCACCACTTCGCAGCTATGCCATTAGAAGCCAGTCCGTCGGCTCGCAGCTCTCTACGTTTGCGAGCTAGTACGCTAGTGTGCCTGTACCTCTGCGAGGTACTACGCTGCTGTTCCTTTGGGAGCGGACGGTCGTAGTACTGCGTGTGTGAGTCGAGCAGACGGGCCGCGGTTGTCCCTCTGCGAGCCTGGGTGCGAACTGTTCATAACTCACACTACATAAGCATTGAAAAACCATTTTGTGATTCAGTCCGTCAGCTGGCATCTGTCCGAGGCATTTCTGAAAACATATCAGAGTTCTTTCTGTGAGAGATACCCTTTCACGCTGCCTCTCCCCACATCAGCAGGTAACGCACCCTCTTCCCACATTACCAACATACCCCCAACAACCTTCTTGGGCCCGGAAGTGTCCCTGTGCGGTTGGACAAACAAGAATCTTAGTCATGTATAGGTTTACATATAAAACATTTTATTTAAAGAAAACAACAACAAATAAAACTGAAGGGAGTCTGGTGCTGTGGTCGCTGCCACGAAGTTGGGGTCACTGCCATTCAGGACTCAGGACACAGTTCCACATGTAGGATCGGCTTGTATTGACAGGGTTAGTGGTACCACGTGTCGCGCCTTGTGTTGTACAGGGTTAGTGGCACCACGTGTCGCCGGCCTTGCATATGGAAATATGCCTCACTAACCAAAGGGAGTCTGGTGCTGTGGTCGCTGCCACGGACTTGGGGTCACTGCCATTCAGGACTCAGGACACAGTTCCACATGTGGGATTGGCTTGTGTTGAACTGGGTTAGTGGCACCACGTGTCACCGGCTTGTGTTGAACAGGGTTAGTGGCACCACGTGTCGCGGCTTGCGTTGAACAGGGTTAGTGGTACCATATGTCGCAGGCTTGTGTTGAACAGGGTTAGTGGCACCACGTGTCGCGACTTGTGTTGAACAGGGTTAGTGGCACCACGTGTCCAAAGTTGAAATTGTGAGCTCTGCTGCCCGCAGTGTAGACTGGTAATGAGTGTTCGTTTGCACTTGAAAATGAATTTGGTGATTGTACTAAAGCTATAACTGATATAAAAAATGTTCTTGAAGAAAGGATACTAAAAGGATATTATGTAGATTTTAGGCCTGTGATAGTTACTTGCCTAGTGGACTCTGTAATTAATGAATCAATACTTAATTTTAATTGTGAGCCCTACTGACCGCAGTGTAGGTGTATCATGAAAAGATGAAATAAGTATAGAATACACTGACGAAGTGTTGTATTTTCTGAGTACAATCTTCTTGTTAGAAATTAGCATTTAAACATCGAATTGTGAGCTCTGCTGCTCGCAGTGTAGACTGCTATTGAGTGTTCGTTTGCACTTGAAGATGAATTTGGTGATTGTACTAAACTATAACTGATATAAAAAAAGTTCTTGAAGTAAGGATACTAAAAGGATATTATGTAGGGTTTAGGACTGTGATAGTTACTTGCCTACTGGACTCTGTAGTTAATGAATCAAGATATAATTTTAATTGTGAGCCCTGATGACCGCAGTGTAGGCCAGAGGTAGCGGTCAGCAAAGGCCCATAGCCACGTGGCGTTGAGTTGAGGTGCACAGTTAGTGGCACCAGAAGCATTGAGACTGTATGAGCCTGTGATGATGCTTGGTGCGGACAGGCCGCACTGGGAGCAATGTGTCTTGCCTACTGGTCTGCGTCATGTGCAATCGGGACTCTATGTGAATTGTGAGGCCTGCTGACCGTAGTGTAGGCCAGAGGTAGCGGTGAGCAAGGGCCCACAGCCACGTGCATAGGTTGGTGGCCCCACCGGCCTGCGTAGTTCAGGTTCAGTGGCACCACGTGTCGCCGGCCTTCCATATGCAAATACCCATCACTAATCGAAGGGAGTCTGGTGCTGTGGTCGCTGCCACGGACTTTGGGTCACTGCCATTCAGGACTCAGGACACAGTTACACATGTGGGATCGGCTTGTGTTGAACAGTGTTAGTGGCACCACGTGTTGCCGGCCTTCCATATGGAAATATGCCTCACTGATCGAAGTGAGTCTGGTGGTGTGGTTGCTGCCACGGACTTGGGGCCACTGCCATTCAGGACTCGGGACACAGTTACACATGTGGGATCGGCTTGTGTTGAACAGTGTTAGTGGCACCACGTGTTGCCGGCCTTCCAAATGGAAATATGCCTCACTGATCGAAGGGAGTGTGGTGCTGTGGTCACTGCCACGGACTTGGGGTCACTGCCATTCAGGACTCAGGACACAGTTACACATGTAGGATTGACTTGTGTTGAACAGGATTAGTGGCACCATGTGTCGCCGGCCTTCCATATGCAAATACGCCTCACTAATCGAAAGGGAGTCTGCTGCTGTGGTTCTCTCACAGAGTTGGGATCACTGCCATTCAGGACTCAGGACACAGTTACACATGTGGGATCGGCTTGTGTTGAACAGGGTTAGTGGCACCACGTGTCGCCGGCCTTCCATATGGAAATATGCCTCACTGATCGAAGGGAGTCTGGTGCTGTGGTTGCTGCCACGGACTTGGGGTCACTGCCATTAAGGACTCAGGACTCAGTTACACATGTGGGATCGGCTTGTGTTGAACAGGGTTAGTGGCACCGCGTGTTGCCGGCCTTCCGTATGGAAATATGCCTCACTGATCGAAGGGAGTCTGGTGCTGTGGTCGCTGCCACGGACTTGGGGTCACTGCCATTCAGGACTCAGGACACAGTTACACATGTGCGATCGGCTTGTGATGAACAGGGTTAGTGGCACCATGTGTCGCCGGCCTTCCATATGCAAATACGCCTCACTAATCGAAGGGAGTCTGCTGCTGTGGTTCTCTCTCGGAGTTGGGGTCACTGCCATTCAGGACTCAGGACACAGTTACACATGTGGGATCGGCTTGTGTTGAACAGGGTTAGTGGCACCACGTGTCGCCGGCCTTCCATATGGAAATATGCCTCACAGATCGAAGGTAGTCTGGTGCTGTGGTTGCTGCCATGGACTTGGGGTCACTTCCATTCAGGACTCAGGACACAGTTACACATGTGGGATCGGCTTGTGTTGAACAGGGTTAGTGGCACCACGTGTTGCCGGCCTTCCATATGGAAATATGCCTCACTGATCGAAGGGAGTCTGGTGCTGTGGTCGCTGCCACGGACTTGTGGTCACTGCCATTCAGGACTCAGGACACAGTTACACATGTGGCATCGGCTTGTGTTGAACAGGGTTAGTGGCACCACGTGTCGCCGGCTTGTGTTGAACAGGGTTAGTGGCACCACGTGTGGCGGCTTGTGTTGAACAGGGTTAGTGGCACCACATGTCCAAAATTCGAATTGCGAGCTCTGCTGCCCGCAGTGTAGACTGCTAATGAGTGTTCGTTTGCACTTGAAGATGAATTTGGTGATTGTACTAAAGCTATAACTGATATAAAAGAATTTCTTGAAGCAAGGATACTAAAAGGATATTATGTAGGTTTTAGGCCTGTGATAGTTACTTGCCTACTGGACTCTGTAATTAATGAATCAAGACTTAATTTTAATTGTGAGCCCTGATGACCGCAGTGTAGGCCAGAGGTAGCGGTCAGCAAGGGCCCATAGCCACGTGGCGTTGAGTTGAGGTGCACAGTTAGTGGCACCAGAAGCATTGGGAATGTATGAGCCTGTGATGCTGCTTGGTGCGGATGGCCCGCACTGGGAGCAACGTCTCTTGCCTACTGGACTGCGTCATCTGCAATCGCGACTGTATCTGAATTGAGAGCCCTGCTGACCGCAGTGTAGGCCAGAGGTAGCGGTGAGCAAGGGCCCACAGCCACGTGCATAGGTTGGTGGCCCCACCGGCCTGCATAGTTCAGGTTCAGTGGCACCACTTGTCGCCGGCCTTCCATATGCAAATACGCCTCACTAATCGAAGGGAGTCTGGTGCTGTGGTCGCTGCCACGAAGTTGGGGTCACTGCCATTCAGGAGTCAGGACACAGTTCCACATGTGGGATCGGCTTGTGTTGAACAGGGTTAGTGGCACCACGTGTCACGCCTTGTGTTGTACAGGGTTAGTGCCACCACCTGTAGCCGGCCTTGCATATGGAAATATGCCTCACTGATCGAAGGGAGTCTGGTGCTGTGGTCGCTGCCACGGACTTGGGGTCACTGCCATTCAGGACTCAGGACACAGTTCCACATGTGGGATCGGCTGTGTTGAACAGGGTTAGTGGCACCACGTGTCGCGGCTTGTGTTGAACAGGGTTAGTGGCACCATGTGTCCAAAATTCGAATTGCGAGCTCTGCTGCCCGCAGTGTAGACTGCTAATGAGTGTTCATTTGCACTTGAAGATGAATTTGGTGATTGTACTAAAGCTATAACTGATATAAAAAAGTTCTTGAAGCAAGGATACTAAAAGGATATTATGTAGATTTTAGGCCTGTGATAGTTACTTGCCTACTGGACTCTGTAATTAATGAATCAAGACTTAATTTTAATTGTGAGCCCTGATGACCGCAGTGTAGGCCAGAGGTAGCGGTCAGCAAGGGCCCACAGCCACGTGACGTTGACTTGAGCTGCACAGATTGGGAGCATACAGTCTTCTTAACCGATTATACTCTCTTACACAATTAGCATCGGCACTAATCTTGAATTGTTAGCCCTGCTAACCGCATTGTAGGCCGGAGGCAGCGGTCATCAAGGGCCCACAGCCACGTGGCGTTGACTTGAGCTGCACAGAGTTAGTGGTACTTGAAGCACTTAGCGTGTGCGCAGTCAGCGATGATGCGTGGTCCGGGCTGGCCACACTGGTAGCAATGTCTGTTGCCTACTGGACTGCGTCATCTGCAATCTCGACTCCATCTGAATTGTGAGCCCTACTGACCGCAGTGTAGGCCGGAGTCAGCGGTCAGGAAGGGCCCACAGCCATGTGTTGTTGACTTCAGTAATGTCTCTTGCCTACTGGACTGCGTCATCTGCAATCTCGACTCCATCTGAATTGTGAGCCCTACTGACCGCAGTGTAGGCCGGAGTCAGCGGTCAGGAAGGGCCCACAGCCATGTGTTGTTGACTTCAGTAATGTCTCTTGCCTACTGGACTGCGTCATCTGCAATCGCGACTCAATCTGAATTGTGAGCCTTGCTGTCCGCAGTGTATATCGAAGGCAGTAGTTTGTACAGACATAAGTCCGCGGTGCTGTGCTGCTGGGGGCCTGTGTGGCGGAAGCCAGCGATCGGCTGAGGAGGCTTGCGGTCATGTTGGCGACCTCGTGGCAGGGTGAGGGGCGCCGCCCTGGCAGACGCTTTGACCTTCCCACAAGTGAACCACGCCCAGAGCTCCGGCCTATTTATTCACACTCCTACGCTGAAGTGGCGTACGTCGGACCAGCCCACTCCGGTTACGCTTATGCTTACAGGGGGGGACGACACAGCTACATGACTGAGATCTTTCCTAGTGTTTGACGTAACATGGTTAGGTCCACTGTCCACAACACTACAAGCACCAGTAGTATTTGTGCACATGGAGAGGTGTGTGTTCTGCATACTGAGATGTGTCCAGCACATCACCGCTACACTTTGCATTGTGTGTATTGTTAAACATGGGTGAATTGCATCCTTTACATATAGTTTGTTCACACCTGTCCCAATATTCAGCTATTGTGTGGCTGAGGGGCCATGCCGTTTTCGGAAAGTTCGCTGTCTTGTTCTGCGCTGCCTCGGTGGTAGAGGGGGGGGCCTGGGGGTGGTGGTGGGTGTTGTGGCGTTCTTGGGTGTCGGAGCTGCTTGATCAGTAGGTCTATGACATGTGTTGGTCTTCAGATGTGGCTCTGGGCTGGGCTCCCTTTCATACTGTATTTAGTTGTTTAATATTTAAAAAACAAGAAGACATTATATAGTTTAAATAACAAATAAAAAAAATTACAGTAGGGAGAGGGGTGGTACGGGGGGAGGTCCTGAGGGTTGTGGCAGTGGGTGTTGTGTCCTTCTTGGGTGTCGGAAAAAACTATAGGTTAAATAAACATTATAATTAGAAGTTAGCATTAAAAAAAACATTGAAATTCACTGAAAAAACCATACGTTTCAGGGACGTTATAGATAGAAATTAGTATTTAAAAAACCTTTGAAATTCACTGAAAAAACCATAGGTTTCAGGCACGTTATAGTTAGAAATTGGCATTTAAAAAAACCTTTGAAATTCACTGAAAAAACCATAGGTTTCAGGCACGTTATAGTTAGAAATTAGCATTTCAAAAACCTTAGAAATTCACTGAAAAAACCATAGGTTTCAGGGACGTTATAGATAGTTGGACATTTCACTCATACAAAACCATAGAAATTCCACCGTTATAGTTATGTCAGCTAACTATAACTCGCGCCCCCGCAATGCACTGCTGATGACGTCACATATTACATCATTCATGACATGGTCAGTGACATCACTGATGACATCACTGATGACATCTCAAATTACATCACTGATGACATCATCCATGTGACAATCTGATGTACCTCGTCACACACTAATATAACCTTTGATACACTCACTGTAAAATACAGACTACCATTTTCGATACCATTGACACAATAATACCAGTTACTACATACCCACTCAGTGATTCCTAGGTCTAGACACACATCTACCCATTCACCCATACAATCAGTCATACATGCAGTCTCTGATCAATAGAACACTATCAAATGCACTCATACACCTATATAGACATTGACACACCAGCACTCATCCTAGTCAGTTATGTACTCATCCTAGTCACTCATGCAAAGAATCAATCACAGTTCCATTTACTCACCTACACAGTTATACACACACCACCTCATTTATTCATACAGATAGTAACGCATACTTAGTCTCTTATATAATCACTAATACAAGTATACACTCATACATACAGCCACTCTCACAATCACTGACTCTCACGTATAGTCATTTCTATACACCAACTCTCATATACACTGCCTTTTATATATGTACTTAGTTGGACATGTGCACTGAGACATCGATTCTCTCACCAAGACGCCCATACACACACTTACCCACCCGTACAACTGTTTCCACATGCACTCTTAAACTCATACACCCTGTCAATCAACCACTCACACATCTATGCACAGAGTCACACACCCCCCACCCAACCATACACACACTCAGTCTCTTATACAAATACGCAGGCAACTAATCAATAACCCATATAGACATTGATGTAGCTACTGACCTACCGATGCAGCAGCTTACACAACAACAGACACAGTGATACAGACATTGACACACTTTAGACACTAACCCATGTATTCAGTAAGATACATTTAATCATTCACTTAAACAGTCAGTCACACACCTACTAAATCCTCCATCCAGACACTTATACATCCATTCATTCTTCAATACAGCTTGGTATATATATAATACATATTTAAATTTTAAAGAAAGCTACATTCAATGGATGATGTCATCAGTGATGTCATTTGAGATGTCATCAGTGATGTCATCAGTGATGTCACTGACCATGTCATGAATGATGTAATATGTGATGTCATCAGCAGTGCATTACGGGGCGCAAGTTATAGTTAGCTGAACTAACTATAACGGTGGAATTTCTATGGTTTTGTTTGAGTGAAATGTCCAACTAACTATAATGTCCCTGAAACCTATGGTTTTTTCAGTGAATTTCTAAGGTTTTGAAATGCTAATTTCTAACTATAACGTGCCTGATACCTATGGTTTTTTCAGTGAATATATATATATATATATATATATCCAAATTGAATTGCTCCTTCTGTCTCCCCTCGCCCAAGGCAGGCAGATCGTCGTTTCGCCGGCGGAGCGCGCCAGCGTTTATTATTCTTCCACAATTAATATAGACGATCACAACGGGGTTATTTTCACCACCAGGTCTTTAATTTTCAGTAACGTGTTTCGCCTGTCACAGCAGGCTTGCTCACACACTGAAGTGTGGGACAGATATGTATATATAGTGTATAGTACATTTCAACAAGAAAGAGAAGCTGGACTTCATTCGGATAGTCCTACATTTTGAGTATACATGGCGGCCATATTGAAATGACTTTTCATTTATGCACAGGTTGCAGTAATATGCAAACATCTCAATCGGTTGTTATGACATATCTATATATTCTTGACATAGTGCCATAGTTCTTATTGCATGCAAGACTGTCTACCGTCATAATTGACAATACGAAAAATCCTCTACATTTTAGAATATGAGTATGTGGTCCTGCATAGTGAGTTCACATGGCAGCCATTTTGAAATGGTACTATAGACGTGCACAGTTGGCAGAATTCTGCAATAATTACACAATCGAATGATATTGCATGTATCTAGTTACGACCTAGTGTCGGTATTCTACCTAAGATTCTTAAGATCAGCAGTTAGTCTCACTGCTGACCAATGACAAAGACCATGTGCATATATTGGTATATTAATGGTATCGACATAGTGCCATATATGATGTCATCTCTTAATTAGATATGACCAAATACATCCGATATTCTCATGTTATATAGTGTCCCACACAATATTTAAAGCCAAACTAAACTGATTAAAAAATAAAAAATAAAAAGTCAAGTGCTTTCCTATTTCCCCAATTCACTTCTACATATAAATATATACAGTAATATACAGTAAAGAACACAAATGTCAAATTAGGAACAAAGGGTTCTCTTATCTGTAGTCCACAACGAGTGCAATCTTTATCACTTAAATCCGTGACCTCGAAGAAAAGGGTAGGGGGGAGTCTCGAGTCCTCTCTGGAGTCCGCCCCTTCCTTTCCTCCTGTGACTAAAAGAAAGACATAAACATACCATTAGTTAATGTAATAGTTAGGGTTAAAAACTAATTCCACATATATATTGTACATAATGATCTACTCCAATACCTAGATACATCAATGCTCCATCTGTTGAAGTCTACTGATACAATATACCTAGATTCCAGATTCACTCATGGGGTATAAAGAATTAATGTTCGTGTAAATGTACACTTAACTCCTCATCTTGGTTGTGGCCCTCAGGGTATTTGGTTTGTAAGTTAATGATATGCCAGGATTCTTGCTGCCTAAGTTGAAGCTCCCTATTGCCACCTCTCCTGTTGTACTCAATCTGCTCTATTGCATAATATGTCAGAAGCGAGCTATTTGAAAGGTGGTACTCAGCGAAGTGTCTCGCAACAGGGTAGTGTGGGTCTCTGTTATTGATCGCCCTAATATGTTCCATCAATCTTTTTTTTTATCGCTGTCAGGGTCGTACTGCCCACATATCGTAGTTTACATGGGCATTCAAGAATGTAAATGACATAATTGGACCCACACGTAAGAAACTGTTCTATACTTTTCTCTGATATAGGTGTTTGGTCATTTTTCCGCATGTGGCTATTGCGGCATGCTCTGCAATGCCCACAAGGGAAGAATCCCTTAACGTTGAGACGAGTGTTCATGTGTTTTTTAGTTATGTCTCCTTTCATAAGGATGTCTTTTAGATTCTTCCCTTTCCTGTATGTTATCAGTGGGCGTCTAGGTAAGTCATTGGCCAGAGTGGGTTCGCATGTCAGGATATTCCAGTTTTGGTTTAGGATTTTAGAAATCTTGCTGGATTCTACATTGTATGTCAAGATAACTCTAGGTTGGTTTTCTTCTCCTACCTCCGTTCTTTCTTGCAGTGTCTGTTCTCTGGGGATTTCGCTCACCTTATCTTTAGCTCTATTAAGAACCCATGTTGGATATCCTCTTTCTCTGAATCTGTTGAGCATGGTTTCTTGTTCTGCCTGAAAATCTTCTTGGGTACTGCAATTTCTCCTTGCCCTAAGCAGTTCCCCAAATGGTATGCTCCATCTTAGTGTCTCTGGGTGACTGCTTAGGGCATGGAGGAGACTGTTCCCTGCTGTATCCTTTCTGTGTAGTTTGGTGCAGATTTTATTCTCTCGAAGAGCAGCTGGGCATTTCTGCGGCTGGGCCAGCCGCTACACAAAAATCCACAAGGAACTACACGGACCAGAAGGCCTTGTGGCCACGCCCATTGGGGCGGGTTCCTTTATCAGGTGTTCCTCATTGCCTGCCGGGGTTTTTGAACTTGCCAGTGATCAAGGGCAGAGGGCTGCCCGAAACGCGTTTGGCCTTACATTGTGCACGAGAGAAGGAGGCTGTTCTGTGTTGTCAACCTGCACATTAAAGGAGTTCAAACTCTCCCGTTTGGTGCATTTCTTCAGGGGCAACCTTGTGGATTTTTGTGTAGCGGCTGGCCCAGCCGCAGAAATGCCCAGCTGCTCTTCGAGCAGACCGCCAGCGTCGGATTTCCTGCGCTGCTTGGGACAGAGAGTCTGGTGTGTAGGAGTAGAAAGGCAATGGAAGCAAGACCTTCTCTCATCGAGCGACCCACTGGGGTAACAGACTTTGTTTAGTTTCAAATCTCGGCGGCACCCACTGTGGTTTAATGTTGGGGAACTACACGGACCAGGAGGCCTTGTGGCCACGCCCATTGGGGTGGGTTCCTTTATCAGGTGTTCCTCATTGCCTGCCGGGGTTTTTTGAACTTGCCAGTGATCAAGGGCAGAGGGCTGCCCGAAACGCGTTTGGACTTACATTGTGCATGAGAGAAGGAGGCTGTTCTGTGTTGTCAACCTGCACATTAAAGGAGTTCAAACTCTCTCGTTTGGGGCATTTCTTCAGGGGCAACCTTGTGGATTTATATATATATATATATATATATATATATATATATATATATATATATATATATATATATATATTCACTGAAAAAACCATAGGTTTCAAGCATGTTATAGTTAGAAATTAGCATTTAAAAAACCTTACAAATTCACTGAAAAAACCATAGGTTTTAGGGACAGTTATAGTTAGTTGGACATTGCACTCATACAAAACCCGTGAAATTCCCCGTTATAGTTAGTTCAGGTAACTATAACTCGCGCCCCACAATGCACTGCTGATGACGTCACATATTACATCACTCATGACATGGTCAGTGACATCACTGATGACATCACTGATGACATCTCAAATGACATCACAGATGACATCATCCAGTGACTGTGTGTTTCTGTAAAGTTTAAATATGTTTAATATATATAGGGAAAGGCGTATTGAAGAATGAGTGGGTGTATAAGTGTCTGAATGGATGATTTAGTAGGTGCGTGTCTAACTCTATAAGTGAGTGATTAAACGTATCTTACTGAATGCATGGGTTAGTGACTAAACTGGGTGAATGTCTGTATCCGTCTGTCTGTTGCTGTGTAAGTGGCTGCATGGGTTTGTGAATAGCTACATGAGTGTCTATATGAGTTATTGATTGGTTGTCTGAGTATCTGTATGGGTACCTGAGTGTTTGTGTGGGTGGGGTGTGTGCGACTCTGTGCATAGATGTGTGAGTGGGTGATTCACTGGGTGGATGGTTTCAAGAGTGCATCTGTGATAGACTGTATGGGTGGGTAAGTGTGTGTAAGAGTGTGTTAGTGAGTGAATGTATTTCTCAGTGGTACATGTGTGAGTAACTACATATGTGAAAGGCAGTATATATGTGTGTTGGAGTATATAAATAGCTATAAGCGAGAGTGTGTGATTGTGAGAGTGACTGTATGGATGAGTGTGTGCTTGTATCAGAGATTGTATAAGAGCGTAAGAATGTGCTAGTATTTGTATGAGTAAGTGAGCTGGTGTGTGTATAACTGTATAGGTGAGTAAATGGGTGTGTGCTTAATTTTTTGCATGACTGACTAGGTGTGTGAGTACCTCTATGGATGAGTGGCGGTGTGTGAGTGTTTATATAGGTGTATGAGTGCATATAATAGTCCTGTACTGAGTGACTATAAGTATGAGTGACTGTACGGGTGAGTGAGTAGATGTATGTGTGTAGACCTAAGAATCAGTGAGTGTGTATATAGTAATTGGTGTTGGAGTGTCTATGGTTTTGACAATGGCAGTCTGTAATTTACAGTGGGTGTATCAAAAGTTATATTAGGGTGTGAGAAGATGCATCAAATTATCTTATGGATGATGTCATCAGTGATGTAATTTAGAGATGTCATCAGTGATGTCACTGACCATGTCATGAGTGATGTAATATGTGACGTCATCAGCAGTGCATTGCGGGGCGCGAGTTATAGTTACCTGAACTAACTATAACGGGGGAATTTCACGGGTTTTGTACGAGTGCAATGTCCAACTAACTATAACTGTCCCTAAAACCTATGGTTTTTTCAGTGAATTTGTAAGGTTTTTAAATGCTAATTTCTAACTATAACGTGCCTAAAAACCTATGGTTTTTTCAGTGAATTTCAAAGGTTTTTTAAATGCTAATTCCTAACTATAACATGTCTGAAACCTATGGTTTTTTTCAGTGAATTTCAAAGGTTTTGTAAATGACAATTTTTAAATGTATTAATTGTTATATTTATTTTTTGATACTGATTTACTACATTTTTTTAAACTATTTATTTTTAGATATTTTATTTTTTAAATACATTGTAATTACATTATACATTACATTACAAAATATACTTTCTCAGAATGAATTACTTTAGTTTAAATACTTTGCAAATAGGCAAAAAAACTTTTAAGTACAGTAGTTACAGTTGTTGCAATGGGCAACACAATTTCAAACACAATGCAACATTGAGCTCAATGTGAATTTCAAGTTAAATGCAATTAGTTACTTTATGGATAACTTTTCTAACCACAGGACTGGATCCTAGATTCAGTCCTGGGACATCTCCTGTAAACAGTTGAGTAAAAGCGTTTTGGTTACAGTAGTGATTTTTAAGGAATATTATTGTATTTTAAAAGTTGACACAGAAACTTTTCACATAGAATCACCAATGTTATCCTATGGGAGGAAATTCACTTAGCAGGTAAGTAGTGTTATCGTTACTTTTTCTTACTCAGTGGTGGATCCTGGATCCAGCACTGGTGCATCTCCTGTAAACAGTTGAAAGAATGCGTTTAAGTCATACAGGCGATTTTTAAGGAATATTTGTAGTTTGTGAAAATCGACACTTTGAAACTTTTCTGCTGAAAACCAGACAATGGATTCCTATGGAAGGAAATACAAGTTACTGGTAAATACGGTTAGAATTACTTTTCAGGGTCAGTGCTGGGCTAAAAGATGCAGCACTGGGTTCTCTCCTGATAACAGGTGAGTAAATCGGAATTCATAGTTCGGCTGATTTTAGAGGAATATTATAAAGTTCCAAAACTCCACACTTAGAAGAATTTCCAAGTGAAACCAGTCAATGTTAGCCTATGGAAGGAAATTCAAGTTACTGGTAAGTACGGTTAAAATTACTTTTGAGGATCAGTACTGGGCTCAAAGATGCAGCACTGAGGTCTCTCCTGATAACAGGTGAGTAAATCGGAATTCGTAGTTCGGCTGATTTTAGAGGAATATTTGTATGTTACAAAAATCGACACTTAGAAACTTTTTCAGCAAAAAGCAGGCAATGATATCCTATGGAAGGAAATTCAAGTTACTGGTAAGTACGCTTAAAATTACTTTTCAGGATCAGTACTGGGCTCAAAGATGCAGCACTGTGGTCTCTCCTGATAACAGGTGAGTAAATCAGAATTCGTAGTTCGGCTGATTTTAGAGGAATATTTGCACAATGGTGAAGGAAGGGGTTGGGCCTGAGGTGACATGTCTGCAAACACGCCCTGTGGCGTGTTTTAAGTTGGAGAATTAATTCCTCCTCAATCCCGAGGGTCCCTAGGGGCCAAGTAGCCCACCAGATACCTCCAGTATGCGCCAGAGAGCTGCGTTGCAGAGAGGTGTTCAGAGGCCACGCCCCTTTTTGCACCTCTCTGCAACGCAGCTCTGTGGCGCTTTCTGGACGTACCTGGTGGGCTAGTTGGCCCCCAGGGACCCTCAGGATTGAAGGAGATTTAATTCCCCATCTTAAAACGCGCCACGGGGCCTGTTTGCACACATGTCACCTGAAGCCCCGCCCCCTCCCTTCACCACTGTGCAAACGCGCCCCGTGGCGCGTTTTAAGTTGGGGGATTAAGTCCCCTTGAATCCTGAGGGTCCCTGCAGTCCAACTAGCCCACCATGTACCTCCAAAAAGCGCCACAGAGCTGCGTTGCAGAGAGGTGTAAAAGAGGCGTAGCCTCTGTACACCTCTCTGCAGCGCAGCCCCTGACGCATACTGGAGGTTCCTGGTGGGCTAGTTGGCCCCAGGGACCCCCAGTATTCAAGGGAGTCGTTCCCCCTCTGCAAATGCGCCAGGGCGCGTTTGCAGAGTGGTAAAGGAAGGGGGCAAGGCCTGCGGCACGATTGTTTTTTTTTAAATTTTTTTTATTTTTTCCCGAAGGGGGACTGTGTGGTCCCCCTTCCTTTTTCCTTTTTTTGGGCCCTGGGGACCCCATCCCCCAGGGCCTTACCCCTTTTTTTTCTTTTTTTTAAAAAGAAAACGGGAAGGGTGCCGCGGGGCCCCACTCCCATGGCCGATTCCGGCCCCGGGGACCCCATCCCCCGGGGCATGGCCACACTTTTTTTGATTTTTTTAAGGAGGGGGGCTGCGTGGCCCCCCTCTTCAGGCCTCCTTTTGCCCCGGGGACCCCATCCCCCGGGGCAGGCCTTTATTTTTTTTTATTTTTTTTATTTTTTTATTTTTTTGGGTGGAGGGGGGCCGCGTGGCCCCCCTCCCGGGCCACTACTTGCCCCGGGGACCCCATCCCCCGGGGCTGGCCCTCTCCGTTAGGGACTGTCGGGGGGTCCCCAATCCCCCCACAGTCCCACCGGCTCCCCGCGTCCCTCGGGAGCCGGCATTGCTTTTCCACATGGGGAGCTGCTAAGATGCAGCTCCCCGTGTAGAAAAGCAATCTGCTTTGAATTTTGGAAGATAGAGAAGGTTTCCTGCTCTCTCTTCCAAAATACAAAGCAGTTTGCTATGACAGGACGGGAGCCGCGAGGCTCCCGCCCTGCCATAGCAAACTACAGTGTCCCGGGGGTAGGCACCCCGGGACACTGCAGGAGGGGGTGTGGTCCCCAGGGCCATCAAGGGCTCCAGGAGGGGGGCCGTGCGGCCCCCCTCCCCACATCTGCAAAGCCCCGGGGAGGTGGTGGTCCCCGGGGCTTCGGGGGTCCAAAACGGACCCCCATTTTAAATTTGTTAGTGCCCCGGGAGGTGGCGGTCCCAGGGGCATGTGGGGGGGGCTGGAGCCCCCCCACACAGGTTATTAAAAATTAAAAAAAGAAGCGCTGATTTCTTTTTTATCGGCAGGATCTGCGCACCCTGAGCGCATCCTGCCAATTTTTTTTTTTTAAATGCTTTTTTTGCCCAGGGGGTCCTTGTGGGACCCCTGAGACAGACCTAGGGGTCAGGGTATTTCTACCCTGCCCCCTTTGTGCGTTTTGCGCACTTTTTTTACTGCTTTCTTGTTCCTCGGTTCTACCGAGGAACAAGATGGCTGCCAACACTTCCTGGTTTGGAGTGTTGACAGCCAATTAGCAGACAGCTCGTGATCGGGAGGGTGCGCGAATCCGACGCGGCCATAGATATATATGTACTTTTACTTTTGATTTTCTCAGCAACTACTGAGACGGATTTACACCATTTAACAAAAAGGGTTCTTTCTGAACCAAGAACTACCTCTTTGCCAAATTTGGTGTAATTCCGTTCAGCAGTTCAGGCTGTAGCCGTGTCTAAAGTTTCCTATGGGAAATTGATTTTTTGACTCTTATTTTTTTAATTTCTCCGTAACTACTGAACGGATTTACACCATTTAACAAAAAGGGTTCTTTCTGAACCAAGAACTACCTCTTTGCCAAATTTGGTGTAATTCCGTTCAGCAGTTCGAGCTGTAGCCGTGTCTAAAGTTTCCTATGGGAAAATGAATGGGGAAAACACGTTTTGGGACCCCCTTTTTCTCGGCCCCCGCTTGACGAATCACCCTGAGACTTTCAGGGTCGGAGCGGACCGGAGCGGGCCATAAAGTTTGAAAATTTCGCGAAGATTCGTCAACCGACGCAAGAGTTATTTCAAATAGAATGTTGCGGATTTCCTATGGAAAATAGGTCCTAACTATAACTATCTACTGGCGACCGCCAGTAGATAATATATATATACATATATATATATACATATTATCTACTGGCGGTCGCCAGTAGATAGTTATAGTTACAACCTATTATCCATAGGAAATCCGCGACATTCTATTTGAAATAACTCTCTTGCCGGTTGACGTATCTTCGCAAAATTTTCAAACTTTGTGGGCGCTCCGGTCCGCTCCTACCCTGAAAGTCTCGGGAGGATCGTCAGCGGAGCCGAGAAAAGAGGTCCCTAAACGCGTTTTCCCCATGCAATTTTCCATAGGAAACTTTAGACACGGCTACAGCCGAACTGCTGAATGGAATTACACGGAATTACACCAAATTTGGCAAAGAGGTAGTTGTTGGTTCAGAAAGAACCCTTTTTGTTAAATGGTGTAAATCCGTTCAGTAGTTGCTGAGAAAATCAAAAGTAAAAAGATAGATATATCTAGGGCCGCGGATCCTCCCGAGCATGAGCTTTATGTTAATTGGCTGTCAACACTCCAAATCAGGAAGTGTTGGCAGCCATTTTGTCCCTCGGTAGAACCAAGGGACAGAAACAAGTGCGCAAAGTGCACAAAGGGGGCAGGGTAGAAACACCCTGACCCCCTAGGTCTGCTCAGGGGGTCCCACAAGGAACCCCTGGGCAAAATTATTATTATTTTTTTTTTTTTAATTCGGCAGGATGCGCTCAGGGGGGGCCAAGTCTCGGGGGCATGCTGGGGGGGGTTAATTTTATGTGTGGGGGGCCTCTAAGGGACCACCACCCCCGAGGCTTTATGTATAATGGTGCGGGAGGGCCCGCAGCCCCGGGGACCACCACCTCCCCGGGGCTTCTTTTTTTTAAATTAAAAACCTGTGTGGGGGGGCTCCAGCCATGTGATAATTTCATGCATCTTCTCACACCCTAATATAACTTTTGATACACCCACTCTAAATTACAGACTGCCATTCTCAAAACCATACACACTCCAATACCAATAACTACATACCCACTCACTAATTCTTAGGTCTACACACACACATCTACTCACTCACCCGTACAGTCACTCATACTTACAGTCACTCAGTACAGGACTATCATATGCACTCATACACCTACATAAACACTCACACACCACCACTCATCCATAGAGGTACTCACACACCTAGTCAGTCATACAAATAATTAGTCAAACTACCCTTTACTCACCTATACAGTTATACACACACCAGCTCACTTACTCATACAAATACTAGCACATTCTTATGCTCTTATACAATAACTGATACAAGCACACACGCATCCATACAGCCACTCTCACAATCACACACTCTCACTTATAGCCATTTAAATACTCTAACACACATATATACTGCCTTTTACATATGTAGTTACTCGCACATGTACTACTGAGATATACATTCACTCACTAACACACCCATACACACACTCACCCACCCAAGCAGTCCATCACAGATTCACTCTTGAAATCATGCACCCAGTGAATCACCCACTCACACATCTATGTACAGAGTCACACACACCCCACCCACACAAACACTCAGGCACCCATACAGATACTCAGAGAACCAATCAATAACCCATATAGACACTCATGTAGCTATTCGCACATCCATGCATCCACTTACACAGCAACAGACAGACGGATACAGACATTCACACAGTTTAGTCACTAACCCATGCATTCAGTAAGATACATTTAATCACTCACTTGTAGAGTCACTCACGCACGTACTAAATCATCCATTCAGACACTTATACACCCACTCATTCTTCAATACGCCTTTCCCTATATATACTAAAATATTTAAACTTTACAGAAACACACAGTCACTGGATGATGTCATCAGTGATGTCATTTGAGATGTCATCAGTGATGTCATCAGTGATGTCACTGACCATGTCATGAGTGATGTAATATGTGACGTCATCAGCAGTGCATTGCGGGGGCGCGAGTTATAGTTAGCTGAACTAACTATAACGGTGGAATTTCACGGGTTTTGTACAAGTGCAATGTCCAACTAACTATAACTGTCCCTAAAACCTATGGTTTTTTCAGTGAATATATATATAATTGCAGTGGTTCGGCACTCATTTCAAAATGGTGTTAAGTCTTATTCACTGTAATTCAGCCCAAGACCATAATATTTCATGCACAACTTCAATAATTCATACTCTCCATTAGCTGAGTTTTGAAGATAATGTTTTATTCATGTTCACATGCTTCTTCTTTATTATAAAAAGGGATAACCACATTAGCCAATGCGTTTCGTCCTGCTGGACTTCTTTAGGGCTCTATTTGCAATTAAATTCCTATTGAAGATGGTAGTCATGTATAACTTTTGAACTTTTTGGGGAGGACTTATCCTTTCGAATCCTGTGATGTAAATGTGATTCAAAAGTGACAGATTAGATCTTGGTGCAGGGAGTGTTGTCCTGGCTCATTGATGTGTGTGTTTTATTTCACAAATATACGGACCAGAACTGCGAATTCGTGAGATGAGACAACCAAACCTTCCTTTTTGATTGGCTAGATAATCACCACACCTTTTTTTAAACAAACCCCACCCAAACCTGTTATTTTTTATTTAACAGTGCAGAGAGCTACACAGCTTCACATACATCTGCTGCTTTTCAGATTTTCAGCTGCTCAGAGCTCCACTTTTTGAAATAACGGCTGCATCTAACCCTTCAAGGGAAGAAGATAATTCTGTCCTGGTCCAGGAGGATGAAGAACAGCAAAACCTTCCAATTAAGAGACAAAGTGAGGTGTGGCAAGTTTTACAATCCCTTCAGGAGAAAAAAAGGTGACAGCAAGGATTGTGAAATGTACAATTTGTGGCAAAGAATTATCTTGTGGAACCAACAAAAAGGACAGTTCAATGTGTAAGAATCTTAAGGCCATCCACGAAAGGTCTTATTTAAGGATAGTACGTCAAAGGGAAACTAAAGCTGGTGCTTCTACATCTACAGCCACTTTGGCTGCACCCTCCACCTCAGCCACTATCATTGTTCCTGCCCTGTGTCCTAATTTAGGAAACATGACAACTCACTGCTTGAGATGTCGCATGCCAGCTGGGTTGAATACAACATAAGTGGCAGAATATTTAGATGCGGTTAATAACCATCCATGTTAATTCCTTTTTCCTTTTGGCATGCATTTAAGTTTTTTTCCACGTGTTTTTGAGTTAGAAAACCTGTTTTTTGTTATGGTTGTTTTTCTACAGTTTTGTACCTGTTTTTTTGGTGCATTTATTAAAAATATACAACAAAAAACAGTTTTTTAAAAATAAAAAATAAAAAAAGGTTCTTGTTACAACCACACCATCTGACCATAAAAAGAGCTGTGTTTGTGTTTTTTTCCCTTGAATGTATATATGTTGTGTAACTATGTGTCTGGGTGTGTCAGCATATGAATCAATGTGTGCCTGGATGTGTCAGTGTATGTGTCAGTGTGTGCCTGGGTGTATCAGTGTATGGATTACTGTGTGTCTGGGTGTGTCAGTGTATGTGTCAATGTGTGCCTGGGTATGTCAGTGTATGCATGAGTGTGTGCCTGGGCATGTTAGTGTATAGTTCAGTGTGTGCTGGATGTGCCAGTGTATGTGTAACTGTGTGCTTGGGTGTGTCAGTGTATGCATGAGTGTGTGCCTGGTTGTGTCAGTGTATGTGTCAGTGTGTTCCTGGGTGTGTCAGTGCATGCATGAGTGTGTGCCTGGGTGTGTCAGTGTATGCATGAGTATGTGCCTGGGTGTGTCATTGTATGCGTTAGTGTGTGCCTGGGTGTGTCAGTATATGTATGAGTGTGTACCTGGCTGTGTCAGAGTATGTGTCAGTGTGTGCTAGTGCATGCAACAGTGTGTACCAGAGTATATCAGTGTATACATAAGTCTTTGCCTGTGTATGTCAATTTATCAATAAGTGTGTGCTTGGGTGTGTATGCATCAGTGTGTGCCTGTGTGTGTCAGTGTCTGTATCAGTGTGTGCCTGGGTGTGTCAGTGTATGCACCAGTGTGTGCCTGCATATGTCACTGTATGTATGAGCTTGTGCCTGGGTGTGTCAGTGAATGCATCAGTGTGTGCCTGGTTATATCAGTGTATGAATGAATGTGTGCCTTGGTATGTCAGTGTATGCCTGATTGTGTACCTGGGTATGTCAATGTATACATAAGTGTGTGCGTGGGTGTGTTAGTATATGCATCAGTGTGTGCCTGAGTGTGTCACTTTAAGCATGAGTATGTGCCTGGGTATGTCAGTGTATGTATGACTGTGTGCCTGTGTCTTTTATTATATATATGAACGTGTGCCTGGGTGTGTCAGTGTATCTGTCAGTGTGTGCCTGGGTACGTCAGTGTCTGTATTAGTGTGTGCCTTTGTGTGTCAATCTATACACCAATGTCTGTCTGACTGGGTGTCTTATTGGATGCATTATAAAGGGTAAAGATGTATTTAGCCACCTACATTAATGCAATAAATGGTTTCAATGATCTGTGTAAAAGGAGAGAAAACATAAATTTAGGTTAATGTTAAATGCTATAAATGAGTACAGCAAAGTTTAAGTTTCGGCAATGCAAACGTTCATGGTAATAAAAAAGCACTACACATCTCTAACACTGTAAAGCAATCATACATTTAAGTTAAACATTTCATTTTCCCATTTTCACTGTTCTCAGCTTTCATATTTGTACACCACAAATGTTGTACTGTGTAAAGATTCATCCTTGAACAGTGTAGGAAAATAATCATATAGATTGCAGAAAAAAAGAACTGCACTGTGTGTCAGTACAAATAAGCAACACTATGGATTGCACTCACTAAAATTATTTAATCAATTGTTTTATCTATAGTTACTGAACTAATCTAAAAACAAAACCTTAAAAATAACTCCTTTATAATTGAAAGTGGTACAATACTTCCAATAGATACACAGGGCACTGGAATTATGAAGATATTCATATAGATATCATTCCTGGTAGGCGGAATGATGTCATAAGCACTGACAATCCATATAGAATAAATACCATATGCCACTTTTTTTAACAGTAATCCTCCTTAAAACTTTGGTTGAAGAAATAAAAGATAAGAATTTGTTAGCTTGAAAGGCCTGTTTTGTTTGAATTTAAGGTTGCTATCATTACATTCCGTCCATCCAATGTCAGTCTTTAAATAGACAGTATAGTGACCAGATGTTATACTAAGTCCTTCGTGAAAGGTGATAGACATAGTGGTATAAGTTCTTCCAGAAATTGATATTTGTCCAGCTTTGAAGTTCGTAATCTCTGTTTTGAATTTACTTCCATCTGCTTTGCATCATTGTATCATTAATATAACATATTTTCCACTTCTTTGTATCTGTAATGTTGACATGACATCTGATTGAAAATTTGGGCAGGTATTGTTTTGGTTAGCTTTCTTGATCAATCTGTCAAGAGACATAGTTTTGGAATCCGTAGTGCTAAGTAAAGAAACTGCTCTGAATCGATTTGAGTACTTGTCATGAAAGAGCAATCTTCACACTCATGGTTCCATGAGTAACTCAGTCCAAATAAGTCATCAATACTTATGTCTTCTTTTTCTAAAACTGCAAGGATGACCCTTATAAACCCCTGTGCATCTTGTTGAGTGTTCTGAGTAAATTGTACTGATCCATTACATATATCTACTAGATCTTGAATCCCTGAAGCACAATGTATTACAGTTCTATCACTATGTAAATGTTGCAGCAAACCACCATGTGCAGAATATAATCAATTCAATTCAATTACTTACTTTATTTCGGTCCTTGGACCATAAAAGTACACAATACAAATGTTTTAAATCATGAAGAACATAACAGACACCTAGGATTAAAAATCAGGACAATACTGTTGAAATAGGATTTGGTTTAAAATCATAATAAAACCATTAACACCACGGTGCCTTCCTGCTGAGACAAAAGCCAGAATGACAAAAACCTAAACGATAGACCTACAAAAAGGCTAAAGTACAGTCCGTTATGCCATCTGGAAGGTCAGAACTAGTTACAAGTCTGGCTAACTTGGTGTGACAGCTAACTTGTTAAATTGAAAAGGTGCACAGTGTAATTTACAAAAATGAATACTTGTTTCAGTCAAGGAGAATAAAAACAACAGGAGCATAAAACACATGACATCTCTCAGGTTTCTGTTCATGACAGGGAGAAAACAATGCCATCAAACAACAAAGCACAATACGACAACATTTCCAATAATAAAGGATAAGAGAGTAGGTAAAAACTGGGATATAGCAGCATTAATGTTTTCATGAAATCAGCAGCACAGTTTTTCAAACATAACACCCCACACTTCCTTAATAATAAGATGGGAGTAAAACATGAGCAAGGAAGCTACGATGTTGGACCTGGAAATTAGAACAACATTCCTTCCTTTGTCCTAAGTAGCCTTACAGCATATAAGTATCAGCTGATTCCAAAAATCAGTTCCTGACTTTTGTCAGACCGCAGAATGCGGTACGCCTCCCAATAATGTCTTACCCCATCCAAAATGCATAGGGGTTTAAGCCAACTCCTTCTGGGACTATCGTACTTTGGACAAAAGAATAGTACATGTTTAACATTCTCGAGTTCTTGGTTACAGAACTCACAGGCAGCTGAGGTGAGTTGGGATTTTGAGTTAACAAATAGTGTCTTTTTACAATGGTTGTCTGACATCGTAGTAACATAACACATGTATTTGTAAAGCACACATTCAGTCGCAGGTATATTGGTGCTGAATAACAGATGTTTAATATTACCCAACTCAATGGTACTCATTTTATAGACCTCAGATGGATGAAAGGCTGAGTGGACCCGCCCGATTTGAACCTGTGACCAAGAAGTCGAACAATGGCCCCTGTAATGGATGCATTAGTCCACTAAGACACCAGACCCGGCAGTGGGAGTGGGACTGCCCGACAAGTAGTTGGAGGACCCACCCGCCAGATTAGCATGTGACCACCATGTAGGTGGTCAGAAACATCCCTTTTTCCATTGCGGCTTGTGCTGGGGCCCGAAAAAGTGCAGCAGCACAAGCCACAATAGAAAAATGGTGCATGGATGTTTGGGAGGGCACCACATGTGCCCCCAGGCCAAATTGCGGAGGCCTCCGGGGCCCCTGCTAGGGGCCCCAAAAGTCCAATTTTGACAGCCTTTCAATGGGGTAGGACCACCATGAAAAGGCTGTCGGAAACAGACATTCTAATCCCTATGCCTCCATTGTAGGGATTAGGCCCTGACCACCACCCCAATGTGCTCCTTGAGCCTTTTGGAGGCAGCGGTCTTTCCCCCGCCCGCTGTGCTCTGACCGGCAGTTGGAATGCTGCCCTAGATGTTGGGCGGACCACCACCGACGGCCTGTATGTGGCAGTCCACCTGACATCGTAATCGGGCCCGTAATGTTCCCAACTTAAACTGGATAAAGAGTGTGCAGGCTAGAGGAGGTTGAATGTGGCCAAGTTACTTTTCTCTTGCAGGGGTAATTTTGCATGCTAAAAATGCCTCCACCAAACTCCCGGATTTGGCTTTACAGTGATAGTCAATAACATTTTTAGTCCTAAAAAATGCTTAAACTATGCCCTTAGCAAATTAGCTTCAGCCCCAATTAATGAGGGATTATTCTAGTACCCCGCCAGAACCAAGTCGTGAAGATGGAATTTAACAAACTTGAGCCAGTGAAGCAATTGCACATTGCGCAGGCTCAATACTTAACCCAAAGACAACCTGTAATACCCAATACAGAAGGGGGTTCAACATTGCCAAGTCACCCACCCTTTTGAGACTCATATAAAAAAATAGAGTTAACATAGAGGTACCCTGCAGTAGGCTAAATAGGGATCTCAAAAAATGATTTTCCTTTGTAATCAAGCCATTAGTATTTGAGATACCCCATAATTCAGCTGCATAAAGTGCTGCAGCCTGGGCTTTTACCCTGTACACATCTATTGCAGGGGAGACAGACTAAAGAGAAGTTACCTTGTATCTCTGAGAGACTGTTGAGGCAGCATGTAACAGAACCATTTCACTCATCTGTAAGTGTGATTTCCAGGTTATGCTCTTGTCAATTCCAATCCCCAAATAGTCAAAGTTCCCTACTATCTGCAGGGGCTTCTCATTCATTAAAGAAATTGCTTCTATAGGCGTTATGCGGGATGAACATCATAATTCTACTTTTTGTGGTATTCAACTCCAAACTACGGATGTCACAAAACTCAACACATTTGTTGAGAAGGTTTTGAAGCCCTGATAGAGTACAAGAGAGGAGGAGGGTATCATTTGCAAAAAGAAATGCAGGCGTAGCGCAACCAACAAGCTTTGGAGAATCAATGGCGCACTCGCCCAGGAATTTAACCACATCATTTATGTACAAGGAGAAGAGTGTTGGCGCAAGTACACACCCTTGTTGTAACCCACGCTGGACCAGAATAGGATCATTTAGATTAACACCCAACCCCCAACTGACTTGTGCAGTAGTGTTACTATGTAGTCTAATGAGTGTGTCCAATTGGTTATGATCTATTCCCCTGGCAGCTAGGGTGGAGCAATGGTGCTGCCACTGGACCAAATCAAGGCAGTCCTGAGGTCCACAAAAGCCAAATATAGATGATCCCTGGACGGCTTAAGATATTTAGCCACAATGAGATCAAGATGAAAAATTTGATCAATTGTGCTCATCTTAGAGTGAAACCCTGCCTCTAATGGTGACAACATATAATCTTCGCCCATCCAGTCCTGGAGTCTAACCAAGATCTGATGGCAGAAATCCTTCTGCAGGTGATCTGTAAGGCTTATGGGCCAATAGTTATTTGGAATTCCTCTGTAACACTTTTCATAGATTGGAATGATCCCAGTTATTTTTTAAGAATTCAGGACTCCCCCACCTGCCAGTATCTCACTCGAAAGAGCATTTATACAGAGTCCCCAAGCGAGTGGTTCAGATCGAAACAGATTGCCGGGGATTCTATCTGGTCCCGGAGCCTTCCCAGAGGGCATGGCCTTCATCACTCGGAAAGTTTCTTGGAGAGTAAAACAGAGTGGGGTGGTTACATTAACCTTGTTGAAACTAACTTTTTAATCACTGTAATATCCAACTCTATTCCAGACTGTGCATACATTGTAGAGAAATGTTCGAATCACTGCTGTGGTAGGATTGGTAATTCTATGTGGCTAACAGATCTAGGACAACCATGTGCAAAAATATGTCAAAATGACTGTGAGTAAATACTATTGGAGGCATACAAAAGGGCTAGCCAGTTTGAGTCTACCCAACTCTGTTTAGTGCTGGTAATTATCCATTTGTTGTTTATGCGAGCAGCACAGATTTCATCATGGGCTCTCTTTTTGACAGCTTCGATGAGTTGGCCCTTTGCCTTGCGGCACTCCTTGGTAAACCATGTGGTAGGCTGGAGGCAGGAGTTTTTTTTTGTTATTTTGGACCCTAGTGCAGCGTTGCTTCAGGGATGCAAATAAGACAGGATGGTAATCCGGAAATAGGGAGACTTCACAAGGATATTCAGTAAGTGGTTTGAGGATAACATTAAAATCCTCATAAATACCTGATACAGTTTGCATATCAAGGCACATCTTGGACCATTTGATCCATTTCCTGTTGTTGCTCAAATTTATAATTGTTTCTGAATTGTCACCCAGCGCTACGGAGTACATCAAAAAGTGACCACCCAGGGTGATCCTCAGTGCATTCATTGTGATCACTATCAGTATGCATGAGGATTTAAATGTCAACTGCCATATGGCAAAGATCAAAATCTAGAAAGATGTAGTCAATTCTGCTTTGTGTGGGGCCATGGGAGAATGCGTCACTGCACTTAATATCAGATGGGAACCTCCAGTTACATGCACGTATGCCATAGTTCAAGGTTAAGGACAAAAGCTGTGTGGCTGCCACTGACCACGAGGTACTGGTTCACTCTCTAGTGAATAAATGCCTCTGGCCTCATCCTTTGAACTAAATACAGAGGACAAACCATTCAATGGCTCAAAGCTAGTTTTGAAGATACCAGTGATTATAACTAGGGGACTGTCTACCCTGTTGGCAAGGTGCCGAGAGAGTAGATTAAATGTGGGGGATGATTTGGTACAAGGCAAAGAACGATTGTAAACATTGTACAAGTCAACATAACAACTCATTCCACCCCTGAGGGTCAATCTCAAGATGTCATTACTATGAATGTCAAGCCTTTTTGCATTTAAATCAGGTAGATTTTCGACAAAGCTTCAATGCTAAAGTTTGAGTAACCCAGCCTAAAGATATATGCCATCGACCATGTTTCTTGCAGGATGATAACATCATGAGAATTGATAAACATTTCCCACTCGGGATCTGTCATTTTCCTCTTCAGTCCTACAATATTCCAAAATAGTAGCAATAAGAAAGACTCTAAGCCTTTTAAAAGGGAACAACACTCAATTCGAGGGGAAGGTAGAAGTGGTTTGACTAGACAGGGGTCGGTGGCGTATATAAGGTTAGAATGCTCACCCAAATCTTGGAATTCAATGGGAATGAGGATGTGACTAAACCCAGCTGCCTCTTGTGTGAATGCCATTGAAAATGTTTCTGGTTGGATACCCGCACAACCGTTCCTAGCTTTGTCACAACCATGCGTCACCTGAGGGATCTCTCTTTGGCCTGGCACATGATAAATGTAATCATCCTTCAGATGTCAATATTTATTATCAAGTTCCAAGAGTGTCTGGAACATAGGGCCAGATGTACGACCATTTTGAGACTCCTGAAAGCGGTTGCAAAACCATTAGCACATGCAAAATGATCTAAATGTGATGTACGACAGGCAGTTGAAAATCCAATGTTGCAATGCATTCGTTTACCGAGCTGCAAAAAAATGTGGTCGGAATTTGTGTCGCTCAAATAGCGACTCCCTATTGACAAATCGATAACCTACATGTACAGACTAGAATGCATCACAAATCTTACTACAATTGCTGCCCAGTACGTGATAGCTAGGAGGATCCAGATTTTGGCTGCTCAACAGAGGAAACAGAGACAGGAGAGTTTTTTTTTTAGAGTCCGGCTAACCATGCTTATCAAGGCAGAGGAAGAGATATATGACCAGTAGAGGCTGAGTAGCAATGTGATTCTAGAGCTAATAGACATCAGGAAGCCAGAACTAGAAAGCAGAACCCAACCCAGCAATGCAATTTCCACCCATGTCCAGGTGTTGTCCTCCCTTCACCTATTGGCCACTGGAAGTTACCAAGATGTTATTGCTGTGGCTGGACGGGTGTCACAGAGTGCGCATTTGCGTTTCTTCCTCAAATTCCTTGACACCATGATCCACCACATACACAAACACATTTACCTGCCCAGGGATACTACAGAAATCCAGAATACAATAACACAATTTTACGGGATAGCAAGATTTCCACATGTACTTGGCTGCATAGATGGGACCCATATGCCCATATGTCCCCCATCCGACCTGGAATACATATTCCGGAACCACAAGAGCACACATTCACTATTCAATTCAATTCAAATAATCTTTATTTGGTTTTAGACAGCACATATTAAATATAATAATACAGTAGTAACATCAAGTTAAAATAAATAAAAAATAAAAAACAATCCTCATGGGGATCAGCTGGCGAATTAAAAATAACTTGTACCAATCGAGGTGCAAAAATTCGATTGGTCCAATATCATTCATGCTGTACCAATAAAACATTTCAACCAGAATCAATACAGTAAAAAAGAACAAGCTAGTTAATCCCAACTAGATCTGAGTCTGATGGCGAATTTTAAGAATTTGAGTACATAAAACACAGTGCTACCTGTCAGCATTTGTAAAAAGATAAAAGCTGGGTGCACTTGTCTAAAATTGGCCTTTTTCAGAATCGGAATTATGAAGGACTTTCTGGGAATTTTATAAAAACTACAAAACATCACAAAATGAGTCAATCAATTCATAATCTTTATTCGGATAGGCAGTATATCCATAAAAGTACAACCATAAAAAAACTGTTAAAATTATCAGACACAATTTCACATCTTAAAATATGATGAATAAAATGCATTAATTACAACATAACCAATCACAGTTAAGAATTCAAGGGTCTGACATGGACTGACGTGCCCGGATCGCAGCTCTCAGAAAAGTACTTAAGCGGAATACAAGCTCCTCATCGATCATACCAAGCATGCTTGTATAAGCCAGATCCAGGCTAACAGGTTTCCTTTTTTTAAAATAGGGATAGAGTGTCCCCTTGCTATATTTCATATAATATTTGCAAAAGAATAAAAAGTGCAGGGTTGTCTGTCCGCTAATTCCGTCACATGGGCAGGGTACCAAATCAATTTTGGGATGATAACCAAGGGGAAAACATAATACAAACTTGAGTGTCCCTGCTCTGAGGCGGAATAACAGACTTCTTTCCCAGTGACTCATAGGTAAGGTGAGGTAGTTTGGTAGGGGATAACAATATTGAACTAGTGACATATAACTAGAGACAAGGGTTTTCTGTGATTCCTGAGCTATGCGCTCGGTACTGTAAAATAGGTAAAGTGCATTCCTAAGATCTATTTTCCGTAGTGTTTCAGCTTTACAAGGGTTTCTAAAAATACAACCCTGATTAATACTGCATAAGCTCTGATAAACTCCGGATAGCCAGGGGATATCCATCCCTTTCTCACACTTCAAACAGTCCATGATGATATCTCTAGTCAGAATAGCTTCCTCATTCTTCCAGACAGACAGCCAAAAGAGAGCCAGGCGAGCACGTATAAAATCAGTGACATAATTTAAATTTAATTCTTTATGGCAAACATAATGAGATGTCGAGATTGGGGCGCCCAACAGTTTCCTGCAGAATCTGTTTTCTTCCCGCTGAATGCAGGAACTGTTTGTGGTGCCCCAAATCTCCGCTCCATAAGTAGCTACTGGGACGCATTGCAATTTAAAAATTTTTAAGATAGCTAAAATAACGCCAGTGTTCTTGGGACGGGGAAAGCTAAAAATGGAATTGATGGTCTTTGAGAACTTGCTCCTGGACTGAGAAAGATGCTCAGTCCAGGAGCCGTTCGCAGCAAAGACCACACCAAGGTAGGGGAATTTACCAGTGCATATTAATTTTTGGCTGCCAACGGAGATAGAGGTAAGGGAGCGTTTTTGTGGGCCACAAGACATTAAAAATGATTTTTTAAAATTAGCTCTTAAATCCAGACTGTCCATATGTTTAACAAACGACTGTACTAAAATGCGCAATGAGTTTGGGGTGCGACCTATAAGCACCGCATCGTCAGCATAAAGTAACACCGGCAAAGGTTTGCCGTTAATCATAGGCACATCTTTGGTTGCACCTATCAATGATTTGTTCAGGCCATTAATATAAATAATAAAAAGAAGGGGGCCAGAACGCATCCCTGCCTGACCCCCCTTCCTACCTTGATAGGCCCTGAAACCTCACCACCTCTACCAATTCTCACTTGTGCCTGAAGGTCCTTATGAAGATAAGCCAGGAAATGAACCAGGGGAGCGTCTAAACCATGGCCCAACAGGATGGCCCACAGCTTTGACCTGTTGACAAAATCAAAAGCTGAGGACAAATCCATGAAGGCCAGGTAGACGGGAGTTTTACGAGCAATGGTATATTTCCCAATCACAAGGCTGAGGTTCAGACATTGCTCGATGGTACCAACCTTCCTACGAAAGCCTAACTGGCAGCGCTCTAAAATGCCATATTCCTCTGACCATTCCAGGATCTTGTTATATAGGACTCTGCCCAGTATTTTAACAGTGTTATCAATCAACGATATTGGTCTGTAATTAATGGGCTGCGACCTATCCCCTTTTTAAATATTGGAACTATAATACTTTTTGCCCAAGTATCAGGGAGCGGGCCCAACATACAATGGTTAAAAACATTCAGGAGAAGGGGAGCCCAGAAATCCGGGATCCATTTGATAATATCAATCGGTAACCCATCCGGGCCAGGGGCTTTATTCCCGATAGACTGATGGATAGCCTCTTCTATTTCAGGGAGTGTGATTTGAAGAGTGTTGGGGGGACTATACTCCAGCTGTTCAATCTCTCCCTGCGGGGTGGCATAAATATTTGAAAAATGATTTTCCCAGGACTGGCTCGAGATTGTGCAGCTAATTGGTGTTAATAGCTGTCCCATGGATCTAAGATCCCTTACAGCAGTCCAAAATAAGTTACCCCTTTTTTCCGTAGCAGCCTGCGATAGGGCTTCCCAACGATCCCTTACGAGTGCCTCTTTCCGGTTAGTAATAGCTAGTTTATACATCTGTCTAGCCTGTATTACATCATGGGAACACCTGGGGTCAGCTGACAAAGCCATACGCAAGTTCCTGTTGGCAGCAGAGCATGCAGAATCAAACCATCTAGGGCCCGGTTTCTTCAAGGAAACGGGCTTTAACAGAAGAGTTTTAACTGCCTGACAGAGTTTAGAAAAACCACCAACCACCTCCTGATGGGGAGCTTCAGATGACAAGCAGGAGGTAATATGGGGTAAGTTGTCCTTCACAAGTAATTTAAACAGATCCCCATTATCAATACCCCTCCATGACAGTGTTAGGTTGTCGGTAGATGAAGTTAAATCTTTAGCCCCGCATTCAATTGGGAACATGTGTCGGGGTGCCAATCTGAAAGCGGTTCTAATGGGGTTGTGATCCCCCTGAATAGTGGCAACAACCTCTGCAGTAATTAAATAATCCGTCAATAGAGGAGAGATGAAAACAAAGTCTATTACGGACGAATGTCCCCTGCCTCTGAAGGTCGGGTGATGGTTATTGGTGGAATGAGATGTACCCAACTGCTCCATGACATTAACTAAATTGAGCGAGCTCAATAGAGCTGTCAGTTCCGCTCCCCTGCGAAAAGAAGGGCCCATAGTGTGTGGTTCCGTGACACAATGCCTGTCATAAAATTTTGCATTAAAATCCCCAGCCAGAATAATCCCAATAGTATTCCAACCGGATGCCTGGTAATCTAGATTGGAAATAAAATCAAAAAGCTCAATAAAACTCTTGTTGGGGACTGATGCAAAATCATTATTGTAAAAGTTAACCAAATAAAGAGAGACTCTTCTCTTAAAAAGTATTACTTGGAAGTTAGGGCTGTTTGTTGGAAGTATCTTATAGCTACCACCAGTCGCTACATTAAGACCAATAAGAAGGCCCCCAGATGGTCGACCTTTATTGTGGCTGGATGCCGGGACACAAGTGCAATGAAACCCTTCAATGTGTGTATCATGTGTGGCCCAGGTCTCTTGGAACATGACAATATCTTGGTCTTTGACCAGGCGCAACCAATCCTGGTCGTCGAGCTTAGAGTGCAGTCCTGCTACATTCCAGCTGAGGATGTTCAAATCAGCTCCATTATTAATACTAGTGGGCGGACTTTCGCCGTTATCAGTAATGGTTATAACTGTACTGGCAAGGGGCTGTTCCAGAAGGGGCTGCTGGGAAAGCTGAGCGTCCCTGGTTGATAATTGTCAGTCCTGTGTGTCTAGGTTAGATAACGAGTTAAACCTATTTGTTATCAGAGGCAAAACGGGGGAGTCCCTTTGAGGATTGTTGAGTGGCTTATAAAAATAGCTCAGGGGGAGTGCACTAATATGGGTGTTTTGAGTGGTTGGTTGTTCAAAGATATTCAGTAGATGGCGAACAAACTTAGGTCTGCGAAAATTAAGAACAATGCAGTCGCCATCTATATTTTTGAGAGAATGGCCAACCCACCCGACTCTTCTAGCCATGATGATATCATTCATTTTGGATGGGTGGAACCCCTTGTGCTTACAAAGCCAATCTACGGCCTTATTACGCAGGTCTGCCCAGGATTCCCGTTGCTCCCCAGATAAGTAGGGAACCCCGGCCAGGACTAACACATATGGGCATGAGGCTGGCGGTAAGTCGAGTACATCGGGATTGGATCTCAGGAGGCCATTACTGGGAACATTAGGGATATCCCTAGCTGCTCTTACATCACATGCAAGTATGCTGGGGGGTTGAACTATGGGGCAGCTGCTTCCCGATACAAAGTTCAGATTATCTATGTGTCTTTGTGAAGTAGCCCCTCTGTCCCCTTGCTTACTATATGTTTTTGTCTGGTGAGTCATGTCCTGTGGATATTGACTATCGCAGCCACAGGACAGCAAAGTTAGGCCCTTACTACAACCCTTAGGATGAGCATAGAAGAGGTGAAAAAGATCAAACTGGAGCTTCGTTAGCAGGAATCTGTCATATGAGTTTATGAATCCCAGTAAGTAAGGCTCAGCCGACTTGGAGGTTTTTACATGACAAAGCGACACACACTAGGCTTCAGGAGCTCCCTCTCTTCACTTGCCATAGCCTGCAGCACAAAAAAATTCACCTTTACAAGGTTCAGGTCTCTCTTAGTTGTCCGGTCCGGATTGATAAAAAGATCACCTCTCCCCATGCTTGTTAAGCTCACTTCGATGTACTTATCGCTCACTCATTCACTAAACATTCAGGTAGTCTGCAATGCACAACACATCATCACAGACATTGTAGCCTACATCTTTCACCACAGTGGCATTCATCAGCAACTAGAAGGGGGGGAATTTGATGAAGGATATCTACTAGGTAATGCAATGTGATGAACAAAGTGAAATGTATTAGTTCAAACATTACTCAATCTAAGTTGTCTCACCCTCATATTTGTGTCACCAGGTGAGAGTGCGTAAGCCCTGAGGCCATTGATCCTCACGCCCTACTTGAATCCCAGCAGCCCACACGAGAGACAGTACAACAGTGCACACAGATGCACCAGGAGTATGATTGAGCGCACCTTCAGCATCCTTAAATTGCGCTTCAGGTGCCTTCATAAGAGTGGTGTGACCTTGCAGTATGAGCCTGTACCGGCTTGCAAAATAGTCAATTCTTTTCACAGTAAGATGCATCCATTCACATTACACCCTCCACAAACAACAAGACTAGTTTCAGATTTCACAAAGTGGGAAAAACTTTATTGTCAGGGTAAACATTATGGAACTGCAGGACAACATGTCCTTCATGGTCAACCTAATCAAAAAGAGTTTGACAAAGGGCGGTTACTCCACTTCCAACAATGGGCCAGGGGGGCAATAGCATGGTCCACATGCAATGTCCAGTCACTTCCTGCCTCTTCTGGTGACTTTCTGGCTTTTACCCTGTGGGGATGTGGGCTATCTGCTGCTCCTACTAAGCAGCATGTGTGTCTCAGCAGGGGAGACGCTGCTATGGCTGGATACCTCTCTATCAGGAACATCCCTGATTGGCCCTGTGACACAACTGGAGGTCTGTATGGCCTCAAGAGCAGCGGTCATGGTCTGCAGACCTCTGGCCACATCGCCACTAAAGTAGCCCATTTCTAACTGCAGGGAGAGGTTCATCTTGAGTGGAGGGTGGTTGCCTTGGCCAGGCTAATAATTGCCCGGTCAATGTCCCCAGCCTGTTTGCCCTGCTCCTCTCATTATGCCTCTGCTGCCTCCTATCCTCTGCCAGCTCAGTGCAGAGTTGTCCCATCACCCCAGTCAGGGCATCTAACTTGGCATCCAGCCAGGCCTGCTTTTCTGCCATTTGGTGAGATATATTTGTGAAACCCCGGGCCAGCATGCTGTTGATAACACGCAACTGTCTTTGTTGCAGGCGCTGAATTTGCAGCATTGCCTGCTCAATGCCACTGGCCTCTGCCTGGTCACCCATGCCTGTTGGGAAGTGGGCATAAGGCCTTGCCCGTTGCAGCCTCAGCAAGTGCTGCATTGGACACAGCTCTCAGACCCTGGTGACAAGAGTTGTTGCTGGTGCTGTTGCCTGCTGGGATGTGTCGTCCTGGCCATTTGATGTACCTGGCTGCAACTCTGCCTGGACATCCAGCTCTGCCTCCATCTGGTCAATGTCCCGATCTTCCCCTGTTTCTTTTTGAGTGTCCTGGACTGCACAGGTGCATCTATGTGGTACATTAGAAAAAATTAAAATGCACATGTGAGACACTAGCTCAGTGGTCAGACAATGTTCTTCAGCTCATGTCAGAGAGTGACTCCACTGCTTGTGTACATGACTACATAGCCCATGATGCAACAGCTGTGACTTTTGGTACCTTAAACGGAGTGCCTAGGGGTATCTATGTTACATGTCTATCAACTGCTTGGTACTGGCAGGTATGTGTGATTGATAGGCATTTTGCACTTACCAGAGGTGGTTGCAGAGGTGTTGACGGTCCCTGAGGCATGCTGTCTCTGTATCCTGTACAGGAGCATGTTGTGGTGCAACAGATGAGGGGGAGCATTACATGGTCCCGGTCCAGACCCTTGGGACTGTGCCAGTCATGCTTCTATCTTTGCCTTGGCACGAGAGCACAGGTCGTACCACCTTTTCTTGAGGTCATGGATAGATCTATCTGCAACTCCCAGGGCACTGATTTGTTCCAGCATTTCCCTCCAGACCTTCTGTTTTTCTGACCTTGGAGGCCCGGCCAAACAGCTGTTCATGGTTGTTGCAGCAAACATCTGTGAGAATTTCCAATTCTCTTTCAGAAAACTTGATTTTGCATTTGCGCTCCCTAGGGCCCTTCTCGCTCTGCTGGCTGGCCATTGCAGGGCAT
Organism: Calotriton arnoldi; assembly: GCA_963921515.1. Classification (NCBI taxonomy): domain Eukaryota; kingdom Metazoa; phylum Chordata; class Amphibia; order Caudata; family Salamandridae; genus Calotriton; species Calotriton arnoldi. Next base: position 650,400 of record CAWUFW010004783.1, on the reverse strand, counting down.
GCTTGGGGCCTGGATGTTGCTTCTGGCTCCACTGTGTACTCCTACTGCTATGCAGGAATCACAATGGACACCACTTCCTGGTTTGTGGTCCTTCTGCCACTCCAGGAAGAGATCTGGCACTTTTTAAAGCCACAGTTGCAAATTAAGACCCTCTCGCAGCCATTTTGCGACACCCTCACAGTCAATTTGCGACACACTCGCAATTGATTTGCGAGCCATTCGCAACATGCGGACAAGTACAGACTCGCTAAATGCTAGCCCGGTAATTGCGATGCGACTCAAAATTTGCGAGTCGCTATTTCTTGCAAATTGGGAGTCACTAATTTGCACGGTTGTACATCTGGGCCATAATCTCTTCTGTGGTTTCTGTTAAATTGCATTTACAAGATGTGGTAAGTGAAAAAGTACATTGAGACCAACATTTGCATAGCAGTTGACACCAGAAGGGTTTGACAACTGGTAACCTAAAATATCTCCCTATTTCTCCACTTTTTCTTCTTAACAGGCTCCTTGTTCTACTTCTTTTCCTTCTTTTCTGCAATATCTGTACAATCCTTTGTAAGCTTTTGCTATGGAAAGATTATCTGTTTTTCATGAGTGGGATACTGCCCTAAATGAGGTGAATATATACTTCTTAACCTACACTTAAACATCGAGATTTATGAATAGTCACAGCTTATGCTCGAGAAACTGAAAACTGCTGCTGCCAAACATATAAGTATTTTACAAGCAAAAAAACATACAGTATACCTACCAATCAGCTTTACACCATCAATTTGACACCATTAATTAATCCCTCTTCAACATATAAATTACGCCGCAAAATTACTCTAACATTTTTGCAAACACGTAAACACTTTTCTAATTCCTCAGTTCTGGAAAGAGATTTGTCCAATGAATAAGATTTTGTTTGTAGTTTATCACTTAGCAGTACTGTCACCCCCCCTAGTATTCCATTTAGTTGATTGCTGTAATTTCCAAAATGTAGTCTTTCTCCAGTTCTAGTAATTTTTCGTTAAATCAGGAGCACTCCTAAAGTGTAGGCATTAGGTAGACAATGGATTTCCCTTCTTCAATAAATTTGTACATTATTTGTGCTGCTGCCTTTCTCCACTTTTGTGAGAAGTCCTACTCTAATATCCTTCAGGATATGTCTGTATTCTACTTCAGATTCTTGATGCATATTCCTGTGTAGTAACCTATATGGGAAGTTTAGCCAAATATTTACATTTCCAATACTTCCCAAGGAATTTTGAGTTTCATCATGGAGAAGTGTCTTGAACACAGGATGCCCTTTGATGGGGTAAGTTGGAGTAGGTCGCCAAACACAATTACGTATTTCCGCCAAACAGCACATCATACTCTGTTTTTAAAATCTGTTGCATTCTCAAGTGTACAAAGGCAAGCATTACGTTTGAGACCATGCTCACCTCATCAATAATTAAAAGTTTCAGTTTCCTCAGCACTCTTGAGACTTCATGACAAGCTTCACTAGATAACTTTTGATACTCCAGTTTGTTGTCATGTTCACTAGGTAGCATAAGCAGTCGATGTAAAGTAATTTCTTTAATGCTGTATGCAGCTAATCCAGTTGAGCTGTTACTACATACAACAAATTTGACTCTATAGTTCTCTGTAGGTAAGCAGTGAGAACTTCATTTAAAAAGCTTTTTCCCAGTGCCAGCTTTACCACTGACGTATATTAGTATTAGCTTAATTGATGAGCATTTACATTCATTGTTATTGTGGAGGAATCCATGCTTTATTTTCTCTTAGTGGTCCAACTAACTGTTCCAAATCAAAACATTTCTGTCTAGATTGTTGCATTGCAGTCTCTTCATCATTCATGGCTATGGTAGCTTCATTTTTAATAATTGGTTGTCCAAGAGGATCTTGACTTAGAGTTCCTAAACTTTGGCTGCTTTATGAACTATCCTTCGTTATCTCAACAGCAATTGGTTCCTCCTGTTCAATCTCATCATTTAACATTTTCATGTAGTTGGGGAAAGACTGAATGCTATCTTTCACAGCATTGAAAGTATCTTCATAGCAGTCAAAGTGTCCGAGTAACTCTGATTCAGAACACCAAGGCTTGAGGAAAAACTCTCTTTTATCAGGAGTTTGGCAACCAAGTTTTCTGTGGTTTATTAAACTTCCTTTTGGATGTCGAACCAAACAACCATCACAAAAAACTACTGCATATTTCCCTTCATCTATGTTTTCTGTTACATTTTTTCTATATCTATAGTGTTGAAGTATCTCTTAAAGACACACATTTTCAAGGTGTGGACTCCTTCTTCGATGGTAATTATCCAGCATATATGTCTTTACAATATCTGCACATTCTGGGTCAAACTCTGCTAGGTACTGAATTTCCAGGAAATACTTCAAGACTCTGTTTCATGTACTTGCAAGGCATAGACTTACCCAAAAATGTCCCTTTGACTTTGAGTGCAAATTGACTGATCTCAGACTGTCACAGCATTCATAGGAGCCTATCTCCCTATGTGAAGAAATGTTCAAGCTGAAGCTGTACAATTTCTTGTTTAGAGACTTTTGTGCAGAAATCTCTTCCCACGTCTCCTTCATCTCTGTCTTCTCTGATTTTGTAATGCACAAAGTGACATAACGAGCAGTAGCGATGGAGTTGTCTGCAACAAATTGTATATCCATATTTGAATTCCACATTTTCAGAATTGCAGGATTATAGTCATTAATATACTTGGAGTCCTCTGTTCTTCTGAGGTTGCATGTGTTTTTCGTTGATTTTCGTGTCAATGTATGTCTGACTGCAGATAAAAAGGTGTTCAGTCTTCCTTGGGAAATGACAGGTCTTCACCTTGTGTAAAATGTTCCTTTATACCTGTATTTCCAACAACAGTACTTGCCACATCTATGTGGTTGAAAGCACAGAGCTTGTTGTCTCAGGCCTTTTTCATCATTGTCTTTCAGGATGGCACATGTCACATACTGTTCTATGATGGAGAGTTCAGATTCATCACTGCCTGTTCCAAATTTCAGTGCATCTTTTATCCATAACAGCATGTGAATATGAGGGTCACCTTTTGAGTGATACTCTTTACATCAAAAGAAATCAGTAACTGCAGCAAGAGGAGGATTTCTTTTGTAGCAGATGAAAGACAGAATGACTTGAAACCTGTGGTTAAAATGTCTACAAATATTAGCAGAATCCAAAGAGCAAAGTCTTCCTGCTGTCTTCACAGTGATATCCTTAATGTTTGAGTTTGTGTCTCTTAAAAAGTCAAGTTAATCATCCCTTGTGTCCTTCGCACAACTGAGTGTCAGAAACCAAGTAGGTGCACCTAAGTTTCAGAACATTCATTTATGTTCTCCATAACAACAATACCAATACTCGTTGGTACCACATTGACATGCCAACAAATTACTCAAATTATATTCCAACTTTTTATCCTTACCTTGAACTTTGTCAACAAATTCCCTTGCAGAGAGAATTTGTAGATTAACTCCTGGCTTCAGAATGTGGTTTGCAGCATATGATAGTCCAGAATCATCACTCTCAAATAATATATGGCATATGTATGAAATACACTGGCAAAATCTAGGGTCCTCTGCATATAGTCTAGTTGACCTGTACTCAGCTGCCGGTATTTATATGGTGTGGTCATCATACTGACCACCTACTCCAGTGGGAAATATTTGTGGAAAACAGCGGGCCTCTAAACTTTCCTACACACATTCATTGGAGCTCCTTTTAATTCTTTTATTTGAAAGAGATCAATAGCATGTAAAATAACTTCTATGGAATGGAGTGGATGAATACTATATTGTTCATATATTTCTTCTGTTTTGGATCTATCCACCTTTTCAATCTGTCCACTTGATGGTAATGTTTCACCATCCATAGAACTTACATCTCCAACAACATTTTTGTAATAAATATTATTTTCTTTCAGGTATGATATAGCTTTTTAAAAAACTTTTTTAACATCCATTAACTCTTGCCATTTTTTTGGTTTTTGTTAGGCACACCATTTACAAGAATGATAATTGGTTCATCAATATCTCTCTCTCCACACTCACAGTTTTAATATTCCATTTCAAATCTAAAGGCAAATAGACAACTCTTCCTTTAAGACTTTTCTGTAGCTCTGTCGGTGGTAGTTTCCCTGTCTTTGGTTCCATACAAACTATCACTTGAAAAGGGTGTATGCATTGCATAAGAATTGATACATAAATATTTAATTGTTGAAGTTCTTCTGGAATTGACACGAATTCTAACTTATAATGTATTGCTCTAGCTGTCATTTTGTTGCCCTCTAACTTATCATACAAATGCTTACATATAATTTACTGTATTCTAAGGGTGGGCGGAAAGTTCCGTTCCGCTCGCGGAATTTGCGAAATTTAGGCATTTTCGCGTTCCTCCGAGAACGCGGAAATGTCGAAATTTCCACGATCCGCGGTGTAGCGGAGTTTTTTTTCTTGTTAGCGCTTTAAAAATGCGTTCTCGCACGCGCGGTCGACTTACCGGCATCCCTGCAATTGCCAACGTGTTTTCCTATCCGTTCGCGTGCGCCACGAGATGTTGGTAGCCGGTCGCGCTATCCCGCGAGAGTTTGCGATCGCGAACACGTCATTTGCCGCGCCATCGGACACCGCGAGAGTGTGCGATCGCGAACACGTCATTCATCACCGCGAGAGAGAGCGTGCGATCGCGAACACGTCATTTAGACCCGACATCCAGCGGAAGTTTGGTGAAGCTCGCGATCCCGAACACGTAAAATGTTCAATCTGGAGAAGAATAATATCCCGAGCAGCATAAATCCTTCTGTAAATGATGATTTGGATGGAAAAAACTCCTCAGATTGACATTTGGCTGTCCTTTTTAGTGCAAGGAGTCCTTTTTTTAAAAAAAGAGGGAGGAAGTGCCACAGAGTCTCCAACTTCCTGTTCCTGTCCAGCAGGCTGCTCCCAGTGCTTTGTCCATCTCCTGTTCATTCTTCCTTTGGATTTTGAGCTGGAAGGATCACTCTTTGTGTCTGCTGCATCATTATCATTGGATTTGAGGACTTTTGGACTTGATATTTTACAAGTAAGTTGGTGTTGTTGTTTGTTTGATTGGGGCATTGCAGTTGCACCAACTACAATTTTGGTACTTATCATTATTTTTTTTTTAAATTGTTGTGGGTAGCCAGTAGGCCCAGAGCTAGTCATGGGTGGGTGCATGATGAAGCAACTGTTCCTTTGGTGTGTGTTGAATTTATTTCAAACATCATTTAGGGCATGGATGGCATTGGATTGAATTGCAAAATGTGTATTTTTGGGGGTATTTCTGTTTTTGGGTGTGTGTTAAATAAATGCCATTGTTGTGTGTGGTGTGTTGTTGTGTACCTTGCAGACCTTGTTTAGCCCTGTGGATTTTTGTTTTTTTGCATTTTATTGCATTAAAGGCAAAGCAGTGTGGTTTAATTAGCATGCATCCTTTGCCTGGCTATTATAGGCCTTTTGTCAGTACATTGTTTTCCAGGCCTCCTGCTTGTTGCTTGTGATTTGTGAGTGTCCATGTGGCTGGTGGCCATTTCTGGTGGGAGTTATTAGTGTGCTGATTTTGCCATATAGGCCTGCATGTTATTCCTTTGTGGCCTAGGCTTCTTGTTGTTGTGGGTCTGGCCATGAGGCTGGCGGCCATTTTGAAGCCAGGCAGTGTGCTTTTTGCAATAGGCCTGCATTCATGCATTGTCTGTCTTCAGTTTCTTGTAGTTGTGGTGGGCCTGGCCATGTGGCTGGCGGCCATTTTGAAGCCAGGCAGAGTGCTTTTTGCAATAGGCCTGCATTGTCTGTCTTCAGTTTCTTGTAGTTGTGTGGGCCTGGCCATGTGGCTGGTGGCCATTTTGAAGCCAGGCAGTGTGCTTTTGGCAATAGGCCTGCATTGTCTCTCTTCAGTTTCTTGTAGTTGTGTGGGCCTGGCCATGTGGCTGGTGGCCATTTTGAAGCCCGGTAGTGTGCTTTTGCCATAGGCCTGCAAGCTTGTGGCCTAGTCTGCCAACAGGCCTTTCATTCAGTAGGCTCAGAGGTAGTCACAGGTGCATGAAAACAACTGTTTCTGTGTGTTCTGTTGAATTTAAACATCATTTGGGGCATGGATGGCATTGGATTGAATTGCAAAATGTGTTTTTTGGGGGTATTTCTGTTTTTGGGTGTGTGTTAAATAAATGCCTTTGTTGTGTGTTGTTGTGTACCTTGCAGACCTTGTTTAGCCCTGTGGATTTTCGTTTTTGAATTTTATTGCATTAAAGGCAAAGCAGTGTGGTTTAATTAGCATGCATCCTTTGCCTGGCTATTAAAGGCCATTTGTCAGTACATTGTTTTCCAGGCCTCCTGCTTGTTGCTTGTGATTTGTGAGTGTCCATGTGGCTGGTGGCCATTTCTGGTGGGAGTTATTAGTGTGCTGCTTTTGCCATATAGGCCTGCATGTTATTCCTTTGTGGCCTAGGCTTCTTGTTGTTGTGGGCCTGGCTATGAGGCTGGCGGCCATTTTGAAGCCAGGCAGTGTGCTTTTTGCAATAGGCCTGCATTCATGCATTGTCTGTCTTCAGTCCTTGTAGTTGTGGTGGGACTGGCCATGTGGCTGGCGGCCATTTTGAAGCCAGGCAGTGTGCTTTTTGCAATAGGCCTGCATTGTCTGTCTTCAGTTTCTTGTAGTTGTGTGGGCCTGGCCCTGTGGCTGGTGGCTATTTTGAAGCCAGGCAGTGTGCTTTTGCCATAGGCCTGCAAGCGTGTGGCCTAGTCTGCCAACAGGCCTTTCATCCAGTAGGCTCAGAGGTAGTCATGGGTGCATGAAAACAACTGTTTCTGTGTCTTCTGTTGAATTTAAACATCATTTGGGGCATGGATGGCATTGGATTGAATTGTAAAATGTGTTTTTTGGGGGGTATTTGTGTTTTTGGGTGTGTGTTAAATAAATGCCTTTGTTGTGTGTGGTGTGTTGTTGTGTACCTTGCAGACTTTGTTTGGCCCTGTGGATTTTCGTTTTTGCATTTTATTGCATTAAAGGCAAAGCAGTGTGGTTTAGCATGCATCCTTTGCCTGGCTATTATAGGCCTGTTTCAGTTCATTGTTTTTCAGGCCTCCTGCTTATTGCTTGTGATTTGAGTGTCCATGTGGTTGGTGGCCATTTCTGGTGGGAGTTATATAAGTGTGCTGCTTTTGCCATATAGGCCTGCATGGTTTTCCTCTTGGCTTACTGCTTCCATCCATCCCCTTTGCCAGCAGCAGCTCCCTGAATGATGTGATGAGCAAATAATTGAATGTCAAACAGGGTCCACTTCCATTACATTTGTATTTTTGTTGTTGTTCTTCTTCTTTCCTATCCTTTCTGAGAGTGTAGTGTACACAGTATACCATGAAAGCCCTTGTTGACAAAGTCTCACAAATGGCTACACTAAGTTATATCTTTTATTTGTTTGTTTGTACTAGTAGTAATTGAACCACAACAACAAATGCAACATTTTACTGATGTTCTTCTCCTGGCTTCTTTGCTTTTAGGTGCACAAAAAGACAGAGGAGGAGGTGTCATCATCACCCGTTGTACTGCCAGACAGAAGTCCTGCTGCGCACCACGTCACGTCCACGTGTGACCACAGACATCTCTGCAACTTGTGGACCTGCGTCCTGCTGACATCTGAAGAAGATGGGCCCAAAGAAAGGTAACAGGTCCTCCAGTACCAAGAAAGTTGTCAGTGAGAAGAAGGAACAGAAAAAGGAAGTGGCACTTACCAAGACTGGTGTGCCGCCCAGGTGTTTTTTGGGAAAAACATTTTTTACGCCTGCAGCAGCGTTGTCCGGGGATCTAGCTGGGAGCAGCACCTCCACATCAGCGGGCCAGCCCCACCAACCTAGGCCCAAGCCCATGAGTGTCGCAGAGGTAGCCAGTCTACTAACGAGCAGCGATGTTGAAATGTCATTATCGCAAATTAGTACACAATCAACGCAGGCGGAAACTCAGCAGATAAGTGGGCAGCAGCAGGCGCAGCAGCAGCCGATAGAACAGCAGCAGCCGCAAGAACAGCAGCAGCCGCAAGAACAGCAGCAGCCGCAGCAGCCGCAAGAACAGCAGCAGCCGCCAGAACAGCAGCAGCCGCCAGAACAGCAGCAGCCGCCAGAACAGCAGCAGCCGCAAGTACAGCAGCAGCTGCAAGAACAGCTGCAAGAACAGCCACAAGAACAGCCCACAATAGTAGTTGTTCCTCCTGAAGTAGGGGCATTTCAGGAAATCGAGCTTCCTGCAGACAAAGAGGAGCAGGCCACTGTTTCAGAAGATCCATTATCTTCCAGACCCCCAGCAAGGAAAAGGAGGGTTAGTCCATCATCTTCTTCTTCAAGCCCCGCTTCTGATGATCGAGATGCCACTTGGAAGCCACCAGCTCAGTCTGAGAGTGATGAACGCCACAAGACAAGGCTAGTGAAAAGGAAGGTTCCAGAAAGCCTTAGAGTTATGGAGGTAGATGTACAAGAGGGGGATGATGATGATGACGAGCCAGTCATCACGAACATCACTCCCGGCCCAAATGAGATGGAGACCAATATTATTACCCTATCCAAAATCGCTGCGAGGGATGTAGCACGGATACCACCAACACAGGTAACACCAACACGACCTCCAACTTCCATATTTGCATTTGCAAAGGCACGGCAGGGACCTACATCCAGCTCAACCACCACCTCAGTAGGTAGTGGTAGTGTAACTGCACAGAGTCAAATTCCAGGCCCACCCTCCAGTTCATCTGGTATTGAAAGTGGCACATCCAGCAGCGCCAGAAAGTTCTCCTCCCCAGTTTGGACTTCTTTTCGGTTAGCAGTAAGGAGGAGAACATTGCTATATGCTCAGTTTGTCGACAGACTGTTAGGCGGGGTAAGCTTGGTACAAACTATGGTACCAGAGGCCAAACAAGTCATCTCAAAATACACCACAGTATCCAGTGGGAGGCTCACCTACTTCGCTTAGAAAAAAGTAAAACTGAACCCATTGCTGTTGTTGGGGATGAAGAATTATGGGAAGATATGATCGCGGTGGAAGGTGAACAAGAGGGAGACATTTCTAGCCCTGTCCCCAGCAGTGTAGTGGTACCACCCACATCCTCAGCAACATCTCAGTGGCAACGCAGTAAGAGTCAGACTAAGACACCAAGGCAACCGAGTACTGCAATGAAAAAAAGTGCGTCGTTGAGCCTAACTGGGTTTAAGAAAACAGCTGCACCACAAAGGAAAGTAATCCAGCCTACCATTGAGAGCATGCTTAGGTCGGAGGGGCAGTACCAACGCAACCACCCAACGGCACGGTTGTACAATGCGAAGCTGGCTAAAATGTTAGCGCTGGACCTTCTCCCTTTTTCATTAGTGGAAGGGGTGGGTTTCCTTGAATTTGTGTCAGCCATCTGCCCTAAATGGAAGGTTCCCAGCCGGTCCTATTTCGCCAGAGTTGCTGTTCCAGCACTACATCACGATGTGCTGGAATTGCTTGAACAAGCTTTGCAGCAGAGTGCTGTTCACAATATCCACCTGACAACAGACATGTGAACCAGTTGCCATGCCACTGATTACATGTGCATCACTGCACACTGGGTCTCTTTTGTGGGGGTTAGAGATAAGCTATCTGAAGTAGGTGCTGTTGACACAGCTGAGATTTTTAATGCTACTCGGAAACATGCAACTGTAGCCATGTTCGCCATGGAGAAATCTCATACTGCTGTAAACATTTTGGAAGAGTTTCACAGCAAGATCTTTGAATGGCTGCGCCCAAGAGGGCTTAAGATTGGTTTTGTTGCCACAGATAATGGCAGTAATGTACTTAAGGCCATGGAGCTTGGTTGCTATTTCAGGGTCCCGTGTTTGGCGCACTGCATTAACATTATAGTTCAAGACTTTCTGAAAAAAGAAGCCATAGTCAGCAACTTACTGACCACCTGCAGAAGAATATGCACTCATTTCAGCCATTCTTTTAAAGCTCAGAAGCAGCTGAGGATCATTCAACGTGACTATAGAATGCCAGTCAAAGCACTCATCCAGGAGGTGGCAACACGTTGGAACTCAACTTTTTACATGCTTGACCGTCTATTTGAGCAGTACAGACCAATCAATGAATATGTCATGCGAAGAGGGGATGCTATTGTGAAAGGCATGACCCTTCAGATGGACCAATGGTGCCTAGTTAAATGCCTGACAGAGATACTTCTTCCTTTCGAGGTCTTCACACGTGAAGTCAGCAAGGAGGACTGTACTATGGGCCAAGCTATCCCATTGTTGCACATGCTAGAGCAACAGCTGAAGGAGGTGTCTGAAGCGTACATAGGTGTAGAGGAAAAAAAAGAAGCATATGAGTTGGTGGAGAGCTTATCCCGTTGCTTAGCTGACAATACAAGGGTGCAAAATAAGATTTTGTCACAAGAACATTACATTTGTGCCACAATTCTGGATCCACGGTCCAAATTGGCACTGAACAGTAAGACATTAATTCCTTTTTCAGAAGTGGATGTTGCCCGGTTCAAAACTTGGATAGCTGAGCTAGCCAGTAATTTGGAAAATGAACGGCTGGTAATTAAAAGCCTGCTACATAAACCCACAACAAGTACTGCAGCAGGGCATGCGGCGCCAAGTTCAACTTCGGAGCCTGAGGGCAGTGCGTTTGGCTCAGAACACTCACCAACACTATCGACAACAGCAGGAACCGGATCATCAGCCCCAGTAAAATCGTTAAAGGATTGGTATTTACAGCAAGGACTTGCTAGGTCCAGTGCTGATGCAAAGACAAAAGAGGCCGAACAAAGTGTAGCACCCCTGAACATTGAGCGGATGGTCCAGGCCTATCTGGATGACCCAACAGAGGTGTACATTGATCAAAACCCATTGCGGTATTGGTATGGGAAAAGGGGCCAATGGCCACTGCTCAGCAAGCTGGCGATAAACTATCTGGCTTGCCCTGTCGCAAGTGTCTCTTCTGAACGTTTTTTCAGTGCTGCTGGTTCCATTGTAACAGTGAGAAGGACCAGTCTCTCGCCCAAAAACGTGGAGAGGTTAACCATGAGCAAAATGAATCAGCACTTTATACCACCGAATTACACAATACATGAATCAATGGAGGAAGCTGAGGACAGCGGCTCAGGTGACGGAAGTAGTGTGTTAGATAATGATTACCTACTTCTGGTTGAACCCCCAGAGTTTGAGGATGAGCTATACTTCCCTGAAAATTAGGCTTGCACTTCTTACTGTCTTCGTCCCTTATTTACTTTTATTTGTGTGTCTGTCTTTCTGGTTCGAAACTTCGAATCACAACAAATCCATCACCACCGCCTTCTAGTCTTTTTATTGCCGTATGAGTTTCAGCTGTCTGCATTTCAGTCCACTCCTCCGAGTCCTGCTCCTCCATCCTCCTGAATCGCCCTAAATCCATTGCCCTCAAGCCAGATGATGATTGGATGTAGCATAATAGAAGAAAAAAGAAAATCTTGCCTCGTTGAGTCCCTCCAAAAGAAGTGGAACATGATGATGACTACTATAAGCTCCTTTCCGAGCCGAGAGAGACTGCCCATTAACTGAAGATGAGAAGGAACAGGTAATGAATGATGCCATGCATTGGACGCTGACTGAGTGATTTATGTTGTTGTTGTTTGTTGTGCATGAAGTTAATTCATTGTGTACTATTATCTAATCTACACCCTAAAAGTAACTCAAGGCAATGTTTCCATTCTTGTTTTTTAATAACAGATTTGTACTTCTAGTGCAGGCCGATCCATTGCATTTTGAATATGGAAAGGGGACTCAATCTGTACACTGCACACACTGAGTTGGACAACACCATGATGATGACCACAGTGACAAATATCTTCGCAGTCACCCAGTAGGATCAGAGATGATTGATGGAATAAGTCAGGGCGTTTCATGAGTGGCATAAAAAAGGTAAACAAGTCAACAACAACCACAGCAGACCTACATGTCTGTGTAGTGGTGGAGTCGAGTGTAGTGGTATGACTGACAGCGGTGCATTGATTTAGTCACTTAATTTGTAAAATGCTATGTTGCTGTATATGTGCTTTGTCTGACTCTGTCAAAAAATGTACGCTAAATGGAGGATGGGTCAAGGGTGCCGTGGGCCTGCTCTGTCCTGTTGTTGTTGTAGGTTAATGCTGGAAACAGACTAGAGTAGACATGATGTATCCAAACTATTACATGTCGCTTCTGAAAGTGTTCTTTTTGCACTTCACCGTAATTTATGCATTTTTTTTCTACTTGATTTATCAATATCCCTTTTGTTTTTCCATCTACAATTACAGGCCGGCCCTTACCCTGTGCTATACTGGGAAAAACAACTCACACTTACCTTACCAATGAATCTACATCTGCCAGGCAGGCAGTGGCGTCACCCAAGATTGATGGACGGAGCGTCCTTGGAAGGGAGGACCAAGAGGCATGCTGAGATGCAACTCCCATATTTTGACCAGGATAACATACAGTAACAGTATCAACTTTCATCATCTTTTAAATAATTTGATTCATTTTTTGTCTTCAATCATTACTACTGTGTGTTGTTGTTATTATTATGTTTGCTCTCTGCTTATAATAATTCATCCCTACAGCTATTTTTGAATTTTCTTTGCTATCTTTAAAAGTAAGCCTGGTACAACAGAACAGAAACTGGATGTAATTCAGGTCTCTCTGAGGGCAGACAGGCAAAGCAAATTGCATAATATACTGCTGCCCTGTACTACTGTCTAATTGTTTAGTAGTAGTTAGTAAGTACTACTTCTCATTAACCATCAAGTTATCATCATCATGCATGCATTTCCTTTTTCTCCCTTAACACATTTATGGATATGGTCGTCTGCCAAGATTGTGTTTTGTTGTTTGTCCATGCATACTGTTTTTCTTTGTCAAACCTTTCCCAAAACCCCCTTCCCAACCATTCATCAAACCCTAACCCTCTTCCCCCGGGCTGTGTGATTTATTGAGGTGTGACTAAATTAAATGTACACCAATAATTGATCTCACGCTTGCTGGGGCGGATGTGACGAAAGCAACACTAATTCAATTTCAAGGCAGGGCGAGGATCTTCTTCTGCTTGCCCACCCATGATCAGTATATTCAAAGGAACCTAATCCATCATCATTAATTGCCGGCATCGATTGGATTTGTCATCCTCCTACAAAGCACTAAAGGTTACGCTTGTGTCGAGTGTAGGCCTAGTCGAGTGACTCAACACAACTACAGTTTCTAAGTTGTTGTACTAGGCTATCCCCGCCACCATTATGTTTTATTTTATTTTGGCATATTATTGTTTGGCAGTAATTTCTGTACTGTACTTCATTCTACTACTCCTCCCACAGTCTCTCTCAGGCGACTGACTGGCTAATTTTCTTTTTCTGCACATGCTACTGCCAGTGTCTACTACTACCACCACAACCATGGCATGTTGGGAAACAAACCAAACCATCATCATCATCACCATGCAGATATCGCTGTGCCTAAGTTAAACATCAAGCACAGGTAAGAGAAGAAGTTTGGGGGAGGCATAATTAATAATGGAAACTTTTTCATTATTTCACACACCCCTTGAGTCCAGTTGCAGAATGCATAGACTAGGAGGAGAGACTGACAGTACTAGTAGGACAAGTCACTCAGTGAGGGGTACCGCATCTATCTGTTTGTGTCTTACAAAGTCAGCCAATTATTTAAATCAAACACTGGCTGTGGCCCTGCAGCATCAAGGAAACAGTGTGACGTAAAACTGTAACCCCACCCACAAAACATTAACAACATTGTATGTAAAGTATAAATATAATTTAATCCCCTAACAAAAATAAACTATGTAAAAAATCCCCCAAAAAAACACCTGGCCCACCCCTCTCCCTAACCCCAACCAATGTCCGAAACTAAAAAGTTCAACCAATTGTCCATGTCTATTAAATATAAACCCCAACGCCTAATTCCCACCCACCAAAAGAAGCAATAAAAAAGGGGCAATCCAACAGGGTCATTCATCGGCGTGCTCGCCTCTCCAGGACCTTAATCCGCTCCTTTAGGCGGGCCACGCGGCGCTTCAATGCGCGACAATTGCATCCACAGGGGAGGGCAGTGAGAGATATCGAATTGCGGCGGGCGATTGCCAGACGGTGGCGCCGAAACGCTGGAGGGGCCTGGGTGCTGGGGCCCAGGGCATTGGAGGAGGCTGCAGCTGCTGCCGCCTCCTCCTCCTCCTCCGCCAGAGCCACCAGCCGCCGGTATTCATTGCAGATGGCCTCCAGCTTCTGGCTCCGGGCCACGGCTGCCAACTCCTTCCTTGTTGGTTTTGCTTTGGAAGGAGTAGCTATATCAAGAAAGAAAAAAATACTATTGTTGTAACCAATACTCTTAGCAAAACAGTAACACAAAATTAATTCAAAACATAGTGGCACAGTAGAGCTAGCAAGCACAGTACATAACATTTGTGGTATGTATCTATCCTCCCACTTCCTCGGCCTCTAACATTTGTGGGAGTTTCAGGCATTATACTAGCACTATTGACTCAAGTACACAGTACACCAGTCTTCTTCTTCTCTCTTGTTTAGCGAAATTACGTGACCTTGTTGTAGCTGGCATGCCAGCTCAGTAAGCTGCTTGCGCCCAAGACAAACATACTTGAGTCATGACGCAGACTCACTTTAGTTTTATTTACTACTGTATGCAGGTGGGGAAACTCGTATCCTTTTCTTCTCTGCCAGTCATAAATATTACATCTCGCATGCCCTTCCTCCTTCTGCCCTTCTTTCCCTTTTCGTTCAACCCATCCATCAAGGTCATCTGATCTGACTTTTAGTCTTCTCCATAAAACTTTCACAACTGAGTTGAAGTCAGATAGAAGAGGACATTTGGTTACTCAACACTCCCGCCACTAATGCTATTGCTAATGCTAAGTAAAGGGTGTCTTCTCCAACCGTTCACAACAACTTCTTACTTACTAAGTCTCAACAGTACAGTGTACATTACACCCTTGCAGCGAGTGTAATCAATGTCAATAAGTAAGGAATATAACTTACCACCGCCTGCCACTGCTGCTGGCTCCCCCCCTGCAGCTCCTGCAACTGCTGCTCCCTCTGTGGCTGCGTCGCCATCGCCGCTGGCCCTGGTACTGGTGATCATCGGTATTATGCCTAGAAACATTACACATTTTTTAGATGCCATACACACATCCCCCTATTTATTCTTTTTCACTAGCAAGTTTGAAAAAAAAGTTAAATACATACATATATAACATTCATCACTAGTACAAATCGGGTACTAGAGTACAGTAGACACTAGTAGTGTTATATCATGGTCCCTAGGGTCATTCTAGTCTTTGCTACATTAGCCTGAGCCATGCAACCATTTTAGCTTTGTGTCTTTTATTTTTGCGCACGTTACTTAGCAGCTTGTTGTGTAAGACGCCTTTGAGTCCACATGAGCTCATAGTACTGTTACTGTCTGAGCACTGCGTACAAGGTCGCAAAAACAAGCCACTTTGTTATGGAGTTCTGGTGGTCAGTCCGTATTGCTTAGCCATAACATGCTACACTTGTGGCACAACTGAGAAATCCTTGAAATATACTAACGCGCATCATTTTTCTCATAACAGACGGAAGATTCCCTTCTACAAACCAGAGATTTGCGGAGCTTATGATGTAACCAGTACTTCTAGGTTCTTCAAAGGTGAGGGGTCCCCCAGAATTGGCTCAGAGATCTTCATTTATAATTTTATATAAACTATATTCCTAGCAAGGGGAGGGTGGTTCTTCCACCACTGTTAAGTTATCATCATGATTGATTTCCCCTTTTTGTCTTCTATGGACTTGTAGTTGTAACAATGTTTATTGTTTTAATCTTATGCATTTTGCTGTTGGTGCTGGCTCATATTATACTGCATTATAGAACAACGTACAGAGCTTGTTAGTTGAAAATAAACCTTTTGAACTTACATAGACTCTGTGGTATTTGGTGTGGACTTAAACGAGTGAGTGAGCGAAAGGGTGTGAGAGGTCGGGAGTGTAGTGTTATGTTCTGGGTTGTCTAATCATTGGGTATCTTCGGGGCGGATCATGGAGCTAATGACTCTGAGACACTATAGCTAGTCAGTCAGGGGATTGTGGGTGAGGACGGTGTGAGGAAGGTCCAACCTCCTATCACCAACGTCCTATTTTCTTGTGCATAGTTCTGTATGTGCAGAATCCCTACAACAGTAGTAGTATGTCCTATGTATCCTATCAAAAATTAGTAAAATATCTGTTTGGGCATTTTGTTGGTGGGAATTGTCAAAAAGCCTCAAGATTAAGATGAATAGAAGTGGACAACCCACAGGACTGGACTCAGTGGCTAGAGCGATTGGTGAATCTGAGTTTTATTTAAAGCCTTTTACATAAAGAGTGGCCACCTGGGCAAGCTTTGCTACAGACAGACTAATAGTAGTAGTACAGAGAGTCATAGCAGAGGCAGTTAGAGGCAGGGATAACAAGAATTTAGAAACAGATTGTCTAGATCGAAGAAGATTTTGTAAAAAATAGAATTAGGAAATCGAAATAATAGTTCGGAAAAAATAAGGTGCAGTAAAAGTTAGGGAAGTATAATTATTAATATTAACAACAGGAGGACTTACTGGGACCAGCAGCAGAGCCCTCGGTAGAGGAGCGTCTCTGGCCCTGGGAGGCATCTTCACCAGCTCCCGCCGACTCCAATCCCATCTTCTTGCCCCTGGGTGCTGGTCATGAAAGATGTAAGAAAGAAAGAGACAAACATGGATGATTGGTGTGAAAGTGAAACAAATAAAATATTTTGAAAAGAGCTCAAAAAAACATTTATGGTTACAACAATTTGACCTATCTAATCTGGTCGACTAGTATTGCGGGATTCGCGGTCCGTCTTATTATTTATTTATAACACTAATCCAGTGTTCCATTCTGATTCCAGAATACTAACTAAGCCTAAGTACCACCTGACCTAGCCACCTATTCCAGACGGGCCAATTGTTCACTAAGTCTGCATTTTCATTTATTTTAGGCCTCAAAAATGCATAGATGGAGGACACATGCATAAATTTTAGCATACACCAAATTGTTGGTTGGTTGCTGCTGATGTTCTGCTAGTGATAAGCCTATTACCACTCACTAAACAAACTACAAAAGGTTCTACTAAGGACTGGGGTAAGCAGCACTCAGCAACACGGACATGACGTGACAGAGGCTGCGTCACGTAGACCACTAAAAAATTACCTACTAATGAGTAACTAAACCTATCAATCCACCACTATCTCTTCTTAGTGGCAGGAGGACAAAGGAAGGACTAGAGTCTCTCTACCATTACCTAACTTAAGTTCTCTAAACTAAGTAAACTCTTACATAATCATGCCAAGCGAGCGCAAAGTTGCAAACAAGTAAGATTACTAGCGCCGAGCACCTGTGTCATAACAATCACAGAAGATTTTTAAACTTAATTTACCTGCAATGTAAACAGCAGCATTCTTGCTGTTCGGGGAAAAAAATATATTCGCAATATATAACACAGAGCAGAAGAACACAAAGTAGTAATATTAAATAGCTACTCACCAAGCCCCGGGACCTCCACTCCTAGCAGGTCCAGCAGGTCCTGCTCCCGGTCCAGGATATCGGACCACTGGTGCGTCAGCTGGTTATTGGTGCGCCGGACACCAGAGCAGCGAAACACTGCCCGGCGCACCTTTTCCCACTGCTGCCGACGCTCCTGGAGCCCGTACCCGGACCCAGGCCTGCCGCCTGCTGCTAGGGTTAAGGGGAGGTGGCGCTGCACAAAAAAAACAAGTGCAGCCACCTCTGCCTCACCAAATATGGCCCGTTCCTCCACCCCTTTTGGGCGCCGCCTTCCGCAGGGAAGGCGGTTGCGGCTGCGAGCAGCCTTGCCCTTTGACTTGCCCCCACCCTTGGGCATGGTTCTGGGACTCGGGGGGGGGGTGGAAAAGAAAAAGGAGGAATTCGAAAAGTAGGTAAAAGAAGTGAAAAAAGCAAGTTATAGAAAAAGAGTGAAAAAGTAGTAAAAAAAGTCACAAAAAGTAGAAAAAAAGTCAAAATATAGAATCAGGAAAATAGAGGAATAGATAATAAATTATAAAGATTTTTACAAAGTGTACAGAAACAAAGGATTGCAAAGATAGAGGGAGGATAGAAAAGCAGGCCCAGAACCATAGCAATAGAGTGAAAAACAAGATGGCCGCGCCCATTGCGACCGCGTGGGCAAGTTCACGCGATATTTCCCCCGCGAGTACGCACAAAGCGTCGCTAACACGTAATACGCGTTCCCGAACAGGGAATACTCATCGCGAACGGGCGGGAGCACGCAATACACGACCCGGAAGAGGAAATAACCATCGCGAGCGGGTGGGACAAGTGAAAAACAAGATGGCCGCACCCATTAGCGACCGCATGGGCAAGTTAGCGATATATTTCCCCGCGAGCACGCAAAAACACATCGCGAACGGGCGGGACAAGCAATACCGCGTCTTCGCGAAACGTCCGCGTGCTCGCGGAGATTTTTAACATTTTTGCGATAATTTGCGTAGCGTGACTACGCAAATTCCGCCCACCCCTACTGTATTCCCAAATCAAAGTATTCCTCTAAAAATAAATTAGCAAATTGTTGCCACTTATCTCTTTTCTCCTGTTAAGTTTTTGAGAATACAACTACAGTTGCGAGTTTTTCTTTTGTAGTGAGTGCGTCAAACAACAAATAAAAGCACAGTTTGGTTTCTCTGAAGGTACTGTGTTAAACTTTGCAATCGCTTGTGCAAAGTTATCAGTACAAAGTACCTGTGTCTTGATCCACTACACCTCCAGTAACTAACTCTTCATTTTCCCTATACTCCCCTTCAAGATCAAAGAAACTAAATTGAACATCTTCACAAACTTTCTCTACCTCTGCTAGTGTACCATGCAATAGAGCTCTATTCATCTCTCCTAAACATAAGGCAGGTGTTTTCACAAAGTAAAGTCTCCTAACTAAATTTTGTATTTTAGAATGATGAACAGCTAACATTCTGAAGCGAGGAAAGGTGCTTTCTTTGATAGACATGCCAGTGAATGTCCCTGTAAATTAGTATACTTCATCACTTTGCACTGATCTAATCGTTGCAAAATTCCTATTTTCTGCTTCACACTTTTGCATGGAAATTCATGTAGGAAAGTTATCAGTATACCTATTTATTCCTGACTAACACTTCAAATACTGCTGCAGTTCCATTTGTATACAGGGGCCTATCTATGTCTTCCTTGTACCTCTTCAGCTATCACTTCCTTTATGTTCCTAGGAATCATCTCCTCTTTTGCAATAGGAGTACCATCTTTAACCTCATAACAATGACCAGTAGTATCAACTGCATGCACTAATGTGTTCTCTTGTAGGAAGCTTTCTTCATTAAAGAAAGGCTCTGTAGTAGGGGGCCGATTACGATGCCGCTCAGAAAGGCTCCAAATGGGATTCGGTATCTCAGAATCTGATTTGGAACCCTTGTTTCTGACCGAATCGTACACATTTCTCAATGACCAAATACAACGCCCGGAAACCATTCGGGCTGTCCGAATCAGTTCCGAAAGGCAATCGGACAGGCCGTGTCTTTCGGAGCCGAATCGTACAGTTCTATGGACACGGTTTCCGAGCGAGCGATTACGATGACGGATTCGGACAGCCATTCCAATTCGGTCTGCCCAACACGAAATGGCTGTCGGAATCTGTCTTTGGGGGCCCATAGCAGGCCCTCTCACTGGGGAGTCTCCAAATGGGGCCCGTGGGGGTACCATGCACAGTGTGGCAGGCACCATAGGGTGCCCGTCACAGGGTGCACTGTTTCCCCCAACAACCCCTTTTTTAAATGGGTGCCTGTGTTCAGAACACAGGCTCCCATTGAAGTCAATGCAATTCCAACCGAACGATGTTGGGAAGCAAATCGGTCAGTCGGACTCGCACAACTCGATTTGGTCAGAAACGATTCCGGAACCGATTCGGTCGGAAGAGTATCCAAACAACATCATAATCGGCCCCTAGGTGTCGGCTTCCATTCACCTTTAAAAATCTTGCTAAAATTAGTTTTATTAATAAGCCTGGTTTTTTAGGGTTTTTTTCTTCATAGACATTAATGTTTTGTCTAGTGTCCTCATTCTGTTCAAAATCAAGATAAATTGTTTCCTCTTCACAGCAAATGCTTTGTCAACTGCACTCTTAATATGTTGCTTTTGGTTAACTGCAGGACTTATGCTTCTCAATTTTGCATAACAAAGTCTGTATTTGTTGCAGGGATTCTGCTCTGGAACAGAACTATGCTTGGAACCATAGAACATTGGTATGTAGGGATTGAGTCACCATACCACCTCAGAGTCTATGAGTCCGAGAGACTAGCTATAGTGTCTCACTTGCCCTCCTAATCTTACCAGAGTAACCAGTTAATTGGCACCCCAAAACTCAACACTCTCGACCCTCTCAGGGATATCAGTAACAGGATACACCATTTCTCTCTCTCACTTGTACTTGTCCACAATAGGATAACCAGGAGACACAAAGGAAGTTTAGAATATTTATTTAAACTATTGTGCTCTGAAATGCAGTATATATGCCAAAATTAGAAAACAAATGCATACTAAAGATACTGTTAGTATGGTTAATAATCACTATACCATGAATCCCTGTCCTTTTCTAGGACAGAGTAACCTAAACACCGCTCACCTGCTACCAGAACTAAATGATTATATGTCAAAGATCTCTCGGATTACCTTAGCATTCACGGATGGACGTTCTACATCTTAGCAGACACAGTTCTCTTGTTTCAGAACTCTCATTCCATGTGTATGTTTGGCTCATGTGCTCATCTGTACGACAAGATGTGTGCAAATAAACAATAGCCTCATTTTTGTGTTACGTCTAGGTGCTACTGCCTGGCCAGAAAAAATAATAAGGGACATTGCTGTTTCACCTTGTCTGTGGTGTTCTGACTAAATCCCAGGAAAGGAACAGAACGTGACAACATATGCAGGTTCTGTGTGAAAATACAAAGTGGCACAAGAGCAAACGTGTTTATATAGTAACGTGTGCAAAGGAAAAGGAGGCCATACCAAAGGGGATGATGGACGGAGCGCTTGAGCAAATCAAAAAACTCACCCCCAGTCAACTGATCTGGGTTTAATCCATCATCATTCTTTAGCTCACTCCACCACCCCAGTTCAGACATGGCCATATGCAAATCAGTCTGACCCTGTGCCTCATGGGAACAGTCCAGCCCGAACTGCCAAGCCATGTCTTCCCTGGACTGGAAACAAGCATCCTGGGACCGGTTTCGGGTTCATAACCCTCATCAGCCATGCTATCTTGAATCCAGTGTCAAAGTGAGCAAGGGACCCACGTCTGGGCATACCCTGCCAACTTAGGGCGAACAAAGCGATACCAAAGGGGATGATGGACGGAGCGCTTGAGCAAATCAAACACTCACCCCCAGTCAACTGATCTGGGTTTAATCCATCATCATTCTTTAGCTCACTCCACCACCCCAGTTCAGACATGGCCATATGCAAATCAGTCTGACCCTGTGCCTCATGGGAACAGTCCAGCCCGACCTGCCAAGCCATGTCTTCCCTGGACTGGAAACAAGCATCCTGGGACCGGTTTCGGGTCCATAACCCTCATCAGCCAGGCTATCTTGAATCCAGTGGCAAAGTGAGCAAGGGACCCACGTCTGGGCATACCCTGCCAACTTAGGGCGAACAAAGCGATACCAAAGGGGATGATGGACGGAGCGCTTGAGTAAATCAAACACTCACCCCCAGTCAACTGATCTGGGTTTAATCCATCATCATTCTTTTGATCACTCCACCACCCCAGTTCAGACATGGCCATATGCAAATCAGTCTGACCCTGTGCCTCATGGGAACAGTCCAGCCTGACCTGCCAAGCCATGTCTTCCCTGGACTGGAACAGAACAGAACGTGACAACATATGCAGGTTCTGTGTAAAAATACAAAGTGGCACAAGAGCAAACGTGTTTATATAGTAACGTGTGCAAAGGAAAAGGAGGCCTACAATGTGCACAGTTAGGCTAACATGCTAAAAACTGCAATGGGCCATGCAGGAAACCCACAACACCCTACCTTTGATCAGGAAATTGCACTAAAAAGATACTAGATATGAGAAATGTAATTTGAAAGTAAACATACTCAAAGCACTAAAAACTAAAATTAGCAGGAAATGTCAATTTGGAAAAATTATCAATTTATAGTGTTTCTGAGGAATCCATAGTGTCACTCGGCATTTCATAGGCTAAGGAGTCCATTAAGAAATCAAACTCTGCACATGATGGTTGGTCAACAGCCCTAGTCACAAGCTCCAAAAACAAACATGCTCTTTGGTCTCAGCCAATGCTGAGACAGTTAACAGGTAACCTGCATCTGCGTTAATAGAGCCTGTATCATGTGGCTGTATAGAGCCGCTGAACATGGTTCCTCGTAGGCCAAAGGCTTAAACCTCGCATTGTGAAGATTTCGCAAGCCCAAAGGAAAGTTCTGAAAATGGGTTGCTAGGGGACTCATTAGCAGTCCAAAGTCCAAGGCAGCGGGGGTCTGCGAAGCCAGGCATATGTCCAGTGCCCATTTGAAGGGACACCAGATACAGTGGAATGCGGGTTGCATGCAGGTAAACTAGGCAGGTCGAAATGTTAAAGACCAATCAAGATCCAGTTCCTGTAGTAGAAGCTTTCCAAAGATATGAAACATATGCTCACTGTAGTGTTGGAGCAATACCAGTCCAAGGGCACCCACAAAAGTAGCATTCATTGCGGAGAAGCAGGGACAGGACCAGAATGCCGCAAATGAGGAATAACAGCAATGGGAACCCTCCGAATACACTAGAGAAAATGGGTTGGATAAAACTGGTATTACACCAAAGACGGTCTGAAAAGAACAAACGAGGCCAGAGCCTACAACCTTAAAAAAGTGGGCAAGGGTGGCCGTACTGGAGGCATTAAAGATTTGATGCACTAAATACCCGGAATGCGGGGGAAGGTTACTATTTAGGGCCCGAAGGTGCACATTCCCTGCTCAACCATTTGACTGCATCGAACTCACACTCAAAGGGATAGATTTGGCTGAAAATCTCCTCACTGTTGAATACCGAACCTGCTCCCCTGACGCCTCTTCAATTCAGTTCAAGTGCTCTATACACCAGGACCAGAGTAAGCCAATTCCACCCCAACCCCTGGGCCGAACATCTAGTGGTTCCAACTTAGAACTTAACGATTGACTCCTGAAGGAAGACCACCAGTACCCTAGGTCACGTTCTATTTCCTTCATCCACGTAGATAACCGCCCAAGTGCCGAGGCTCTACAGAAGGTGTTTTAACCAAGGGAAGACGGACCTCTGCTAGAAGCAGGCATGAGCAGTGCCTCTACCAACCTTAGTGAGTTGGAGGGTGCGGACCCCTGCACGAACCATAATCCCCAAGTACCAACCCAGGCCCCCATTAACTATTGTCCTTTCAACCCAAATGCTGTATCGTCCCTTAGCCTAGATTCCCATCAACAGCTTAGGGTAATATCTTGGAATGTGGCTGGACCAAATAGCAAAATGTCACTCACTCACTGAAATGCTCTCATTGAGGGATATGACATTTGCATCTTCCAGGAGACCTGGAGTTTGGTTCCCCTATTTAAAACAGGCTTCGCATGCTTCTGTTCACCAGCAACTACAATAAGGAGCGGGCGCCCGGCAGGGGGATTGATCATTTGGGTGGGCATTGCTTTGGGATGTCAGATTACCCTCCATCCAAGTTCTAGTCCAGATATTCTGGGGATTGGTATCAAGGGACCCAGGGGGGAGATCCCATTAATTTGTTCAATGTTTATGTGAAGGGGACTAAAGGGGGCAGATGTTTACCCACTCTCATTCTATTTGAAGAGAGTTTAGCTAGATGCTCATCACACTCAAGAGTAATAGTAGCAGGTGACCTTTTTAGCACTTTTGAGCCTCTCAACAAAGAAGATCTATTAGGCTCTGAGGATGATGACCTCAAATGGGCTGTCCCCTCCCTAAATCTATCCCCAGTCAAAAGATGGACACAGACGGCTCTCCAACTCAATGCCCTTAACTTAACGTTGAGTTTGGCTTGAAGGCAGTAAATGGCAGAACCCCCTCGGATAGGCAGGGCGCAAACACATATAACAGAGAAGCTGTCCATCCTGCATCGATTACATTCTCCTTGATGTGAGGCTCTGGAGAGATTTGGTCGATATGAGTGTGGGTGCAACAACAGAGAGCGACCATAATCCTCTTTGCCTAAGTATGAACCCCCTGTGGGAAGCTTCTTATTATCCTAAGAGCAACTCACCCCTGACCTACACCAGGGGGATTCTTCCCTCGAATAACAGCAGATCCTTAAAATGGCGAAAGGTGGCTTTGCAAGAAAACAAGATCAAAGGCATACATTGTGACCTGTCAGTAGGTATATTCAAGCTTCAGTCCTTGGTTGCTAGCGAATGTAGCCACAGCTCACTCCCGAACTTTTGACTGACTTAGCTCATACTTTTTAGTTCCTAGGTAGGATCGAAAGTCCAGCATCTCACCAGGAGGAGCTTACTCGTGGTACACAAATGATTGCAGACGAAAGCGATCCCTCTTAGCTGAAGCAATCAAAGCTAAGAATTGCCCTTTGATCAAAGCTGCCAGGAAGCGCTATAAGGCTACATTGCGTTCATCAAAAATGGCATGGGATGAATCCCGTTGGCAGCAACTTCAGGAAGCAAGCGCAGCAAAGGGTGCTAAGTCATTCTGGTCCTTAGTCACCTGGGGTAGTAGCTCAGGAGCCCAATCACCCCCTAGCTATATCACTGGCCAGGAATGGTATGACCACTTCTGAAAGCTCTACACAACATCCTGGGACACGCCCGCAGCAGAGGTGGCTGATCTCTACAGCCATCCTGCGGATGATGAATTTTTTACCTTGGGAGAAATAGAGGCCGCAATAGGTAGAATAGTGCCGTCCAAAGCTGCAGGACCAGACGGCATCCTGGGGGACTTATTCCTATCTGATACTTCAAATTGGGCCCGCTATATTCTACTTTTGTCAAATGCAATAGCTAGCGGTGCCCCAGTCCCCGGGTCTTGGAAAGGCGCAGAGGTGGTCCCAATTTATAAAAAAGGAGCCAGAGACGAACCCTCAAACTATAGGCCCATTAGCCTGATTGACGCCCTACAGAAGGTCTTCTGTAGAGCTATGCTGCAGAAGATCCAGCTATGGGCTGGCGAAAACGCGATCCTAGCTCAGTATCAGGCTGGTTTTAGGGCGAATATGGGGACCATTGACCAGGCATTTCGGCTTCTACTCCTTTATTGGAAAGTGGTAGTGATCGGCAAGGGCAGTCTTTATTTAGCTTTTATCAACTTAAAGACTGCCTTTGATTTAGCCCCCAGGTGTAAACTATGATTGGCGCTTAAAGATATGGGCATCCCGCCACCCATCCTTAATCTGGTAGTTCGGTTACATGAAGAGAATTGCGCACAGATTAGATGGGGGTGCAGGGGCAATTGACCGATCGCATCTCTGTCAGCAGGGGAGTTCGACAAGGTTATGTTCTGACTCCCACTCTATTCTTCTTCTACATGAATGGAGTGGTTAGCTTCCTGCAAGAAGAACCAGCTGATGCACCAACCTTGGGGGGTGACAAGGTACTGACCCTTCTGTTCGCAGATGACACCCTGCTGGTGTCAAAGACCCCAGAGGGGTTGCAGCGACTACTTAACAGATTCCAACTCTTCTGCAACACCAGGAGGCTGGTCATCAACACCTCAAGAACCAAATGTATGGCCTTTAACCCCCACAAGTCCTACAAAGGCATCCCCTTGCTAGGTGGGACTCCCTTGGAAAGAGTTGGTACTTTTGACTATCTCGGTGTCCGACTCTCAGACAAAATGTCGTGGAAAACTCACCTAACAAAGATGCTGATGGGCCACAAGCGAGTAAAGGGGTCACTAGGAAAGGAACACCGCTCTTCACACAGCAGACCGGTAGCTCCAGCCCTCCAGGTCTACGATCTAAAAGCAGTTAGCACAGCTCTGTATGGAGCAGAGCTGTGGGGATTCAACAAGATTCACGATCTCTGCAGATCTGAGCATAAATTCCTAAGGGATTTAGTGATGCTGCCCCAAAACATTACGCTCACTCCCCTAATGCTCGACATGGGTAGGCGCTCCATTAGTGATATAGTGAGGCTTTGCCCGCTGCTCTTTTGGGCTTGCATTAGGCGGACCCCAGAGCTCCTACTTTATGTGGAAGCCTTATCTGAGGTTATCCGGATAGACACAAGTAATAAGGTAGGTTGGATCACCAACGCTAGGAAATTGCTGTCTGCACTAGGGCTCCAAGCCCAGTGGGCCAAGCAGGATTCAACCCGGAAAGAAGTGCTCAAATGATATTACTGGGAATGGGTGGAACAGCAAGAATTCAGCAAACCAAACTTGGGGAGACTAACCGCAGAATTTCATCTCCATAAACAGACTAGATATCTGGAGCCCTACTTAGACATAATTCAGGTCCCTCGGGGCAGAATGTTATACATCCATTTTAGGTTTGGCACACTTCCTGTTTGTGAGGCAACAGCTAATTGGCATCCATGCAACTTAAAGGATTGCCCATGCTGCAAGGCCCCGGTGGAAAGTGTTGCCCATGTTATGTTTGTTTGCCAGGCCTACGCCACACCTAGGACGAAATGGCTAAAGCCGATCTGCCGGCAACTGGGCACACGGGACCATCGGGCTGCCTTGTGCATTTTAAGATCCTAGACCACTCTTTGCTTGCAGAATGGACAAGTTCTTAAGCCATGCATGGCTCATAAGACGGAAGGCTCGGATAGGAACACCACAGCACTAAGCAGGATGAGGATCACACATAGTTTCCCAAGGGCTCACAGGATTGCAATTTGTTTTTTACCCATAAGCTATGCACATGCACTTTATCGCTCATAGCCTCTTCACAATGTTGTCCAGAGGAGGGTTGGAAAATCAATAAAAAGGCCTGCTGGGTACTGTGAGTTGGGTCCAATTGGAGAGGCCCCAAATGTGAAAGCACTGTGATGCTCCTTCTTCCTCTTTATAATGTTTTAATGTATGTTTTATTACTCCAATGTTGTATTAATTGTGTTTTATTACTGATCTGCTGAATTTCATATTGATCTCTTGTCGTAGTCGCGTATTAAGATGGACTGTTTACATGTATTTAACTGTAATAAGCTGTTGTATGAATCGTTTATTTTTATACTTCTTCTTTTATTCCAATTGGCGTCTTTTATAGCCTTTATGACACAAGTTGTCGAAATAAAGCTTATACAACAACAACAACTAGTATTTAACAATGATTGTATTTCACTAGAAGTTCTAGACACCTGCAATTCGAAGGTCTCGCTAGCAGATGTAAGAGCTACTTTTTGTTGAAACAATAATGCTTTGAGTCTGCTTTGAGTCTGCTTTGGAAGGCCACAATGAGCTATCTACAATACCTTGTGGAGGGTGAAACAAGACGTTGCTGCAACAAGTGATTAACTGAGAAACTGACAAAATATACGGGACTCCAGCCTGCATACTGCAACTGTCTTGATCACTAAGCATGAGATAAATCCCATTAGAGAGTACCATAATGAAAGGGAGAATTGCGGGAATAAGAATTCCTTTTAAATAGCAAGTCAAATTGGGTGCCAAAGTGTTACATGCGCCGTAAATTCTAAAGTGTTTACAAGCAAGTGAATGTCCGACAGTAGAGTTGCATTCTTCACTAGTGAGAAAAAGTTATTTGTCGATAAGTTCACAATGATAAGCAAAGGGAAGTGCCCATAATTCATGTACATAACTTCTACCTAGGGGTGCGTATCCACCCACAGGAAAATGTTTCATGCAAACTGTAAATTGAAATGTTGAAATAGGTAGTGAAGCAACTCTGTGTATTAACCACACCACCGAAGGCATTTCAGCTATAGTGAATGGGAGTTGTTCTAATTTTTCTAACTGCAGCATTGTGTAGGTTGCATCTTTCATGGCCACCAATTGTTGTTTACATGGTAAATTAAAAGACAGAAACAAATCACTGCAATTCAAGTAAGGCCATGGAACATGCCAATTTTTGAGGATTTGAAGCATCCAGCTAAACTGCATAATCGATCTAAGTTGACTTTGCCCATGGATAAATGTTGACATGTCACTCTGCACACTATCAAAAACAGATGACACAATGTTGTTCAGATTGTAAATATGCAATGACAACGTATTAATACTATTATCAACGACAGCAAGAACTTTGTCCTAATTATCTTGGTCAATTTGTCTTAAACGTGCAGCAGCTTCCAACTGGGATAATTTCCAAATTTTATTCTAAGTAGCATGTATACATCTTTTAGAACATGGGGATTTTGGACCTAAAAGAAATTCTGATATATTTATGTCCTCAGACAGGAGGGAAAGATGTTGTTTCACTGTAGACAGTGTGAAATGTTGCAACCTTTGTTGACATAACTTTTGCAAAAAATAGGTGGTAATAATACTAGAATGTGTTGACTGTGAGTATCGGGGATCAGATCTGCTTGATTTAAACCCAGGTGTGGAATAAGGAAAACAAGAATGACAACCATTGATGTCTACTGACCACAATAACCACCTGTAAGGACTCGAAAATAAAGAATTAAATACACCATTCTACAACATGCTATTTAATTGTTCTTTGTAATTTGCAAAACTCTACCAATTATCAAAGCGGGAAGCAGAGGGAATGGTTGGGGCATTCATTTCTTTAATTTTTGCCAATCCCAAACAAGTAGTTTGCTGGATTGTTTCATTCAGAAAAATAATTTGTGTGGGGATTAAACAGGCTCTAAATAAAGTTTTCATGCCCTTACCCTGCCAGGATTTGGAGCCCGAAATTGATTTCAAATCAATAGTGTCCTTCCAGTAATCATAACCTTTAAGAAACAATTGATTGACAAAGGTAGTAGTACATACAAGCTGAGTTTGAGTAAGCATATATTCCTTTGGTGGTATTGGGGTTAATTTAAAATAATATGATAGGGGGTCTGAAGTGTCATTTCCTGTGAAATATGTATATTTATCTTTTTGCTTTCTTCAACTCTCCGGAGTGGGAGTTGGACAATGTTCCTATTGTGTATAATTAAAATGGGGATGCTGTTCTCCTGTTCTATATAGAAAATGGTGTCCAGAAGCTGGTAGCAGAACATCTCAGCGTAATTGGCAGAGTTAAGGTATAGACCTTCTTATTCAAAAACAGTATAATACTCTAGTTCAGAAAACATTGAATTTACAGTGCCAACATTCCAATCATCCGAATGTAACCCAGGTGCTATTATATCACCCACAGAAACTCTGAACACATATAGTACCTGTTGGATCTCCGTTGGACCAGAAATGTTGAAAGGAACATTATCCCAAGTCTCTTTTTGTTTTATGTGATGAACAATGGGGGCCAACACCCTGTTGACGAGTTCTGGAGCAGAACGTTCTTGGAGGTAATGGCCGTTGATTAGTAGAAAAAAACAGTCACACATTCAATCCACATGAACAAGAAAGCCAAGGAACGTATGATCCAGACGTAAATTCAAAGTGGGACTAAATAAGAGCATTTTAAGCCAAGCAATAGAAACACAAATCTGTGCTGCGGGCATGAACCAAACAGAAGAACTGTTGAAGAAAAAGTATTTTGATCCATATAGTACCCAGAGGTACTCAACAAAAAACAGGAGGTTGGAACTCAGCAGTAGGACTTGAAAAAGCCAACTCGGATGGACTCACCAATGGTGAATCATTATAAATGACATCTGTTGTTGTAGATATGATAGTAGAAACAGGTATCGTGTCAGGGAATTTGTCGGGGGAGGACTCAGCCTCCCCCTCCCTCATTCAGGAAGTAACAGCATTGATGGTGCTCACAGGCTGTAAAGAGAAATCTTACGGAAAAGAACTGCTATTTCATGGCATACTATAAAGAATGGGCCACATGGTGTTGTTTGACATGTTCAATGGAGACAAAGCGTTTGTCCTTATAACTCGGGAGAGGTGGCAAAATCACAGTTTGGGTACATTGAAGGCCAAGGACTGGAACAGGAGCACAGTACATTTGGCCAAATTCCTTTTTGATGGCCACCTTCATTCGTACCAGATCGTTAATTTTTGAAAGCCAGCCAGCAACTGGAATTTGATCGGCAGCACTGGAAGAGTGAGACTCAGACAAGTGTTTGCAAGAATGAGCTTCATAGAACATTTGTAGGTCCTGTAAGAAAGCACAATGGTTTTCTGCATCAAAGGTTGTGTAGCCATCACAGTGTCTGCACCATTAAAGACTGGAACCTACATCTTGATGCCAAAAAGCTCTTTGTACGGGGTGCACAAACCCAGAGATCTTTTAGGGAGGTTATTTAATGCATGTTGAACCCCATAAAGATGGTTCAACCAACTACGCACAGTACCTAATACTCTAGATGTTGAGGACTGCTTTAAGTCACGGTTAATTCTTTCCACAACAGAATTTCCCTTGGGTCTATACAGAGAAGAAAAATGCACCTGCACACCTATGGACTTCAGCAAATCATGGTGCACTTTAATAGCGATAGCCGGACCTCCGTCCGAGTGGAATGCGTAAAAGGCATAAGTCCGGATGAAGACTTGCATGTCTTTAATAACAGTTAGAGTGTCAGCCAAGCACTGTGGCCAAACCCAGAGGAATCTAGAGCAAGAATCAACTGCAATCAAAATATATTTGAATGCAGTATCTGAAATCAGTGGACCACAATGATCCAAGTAGATGCAGCCAAAACGCTGGTTGGAAATAAACAGATGTGTCTGTGGTGGATGAGACACAGTGGAACTTTTAATTTGTTGACAGATCTAAAAATTTAAAACATATTTTCTGGTCTGTTGGTAAAAACCTTGCCACCAACAGCATTGCTGTAAGAGCAAAATAGTGGCAGCCACAATGGCATAAGCAGAAGCCACATCTTCATGTGCGGCCACAATTACATCATGTCTGTGGTCATCGTTGGGAATCACATGATCACCAACTCCAGTAATAGTCACAAAAGGAACATTTTGATCATTTAAGTGATAAGAATATTTTGAAGGAAAGCTCTTCAGTAAGGGGGTACCGCTTTTAAATGCTTTCACAGCAGCCAAGATATTGTTATCAATACAAGTTGGTTTTAGAATGTGAAACAGCTGCTATTTTAGCTGTGGCTACTGCAGATTTGGCCACTTCATCATCCAACGAATTCCCTACAGCATGTGCTCCCACATGTTGATGATTCAAGGTATATATAACATGAGTTTGTGGCAACCTATCCTTAAAATCTACTACTTTAACCAAGAGCACTTTGTGCTTTATTGTGCTACCCTTGGAATTCCTAAAATCATTTTGTCACCAAAAATGTAAATTATCATTACATGACTGAACACAGTAATATGAATCACACACAATAGGGGTGGAGAATTCAGGATCCATATTTTCCAGTGCAAGAAGTAATGCCTTAAAACAAACTTTGTAATACAGTGCCCAAGGGACTGTGTGCGAGTAGTTTGTAGGTAAAAAAAATGCAATCTGACATAGTGCCAATAATGAGGGCTCATGCAGCAGAATATTGCTGCTTAGAACCTAATGCAGGTTGAGCAGAACCATCAGTATAAATTATGTATGTATATTGATCAGGAGGCAGAACGGAATGAGTCAATGGATATACATGTTCATATTGCAAAAGATTCTTGTGTTTGCAAGGAAGGGTCAAGGGAGAAGTCTACATCTACGGCTGTTAAGGACATAGCCCATTGTATCCATTGGGGATGGAGGGCTTTGAGTTAGGGATGCCAGTTTTTGTGAATGCCTCTAGGGCAGGCAGATGAAATACAACAATGATGCGTTTACCTTGAGCAAGTGCCCTTCCTTTAAGGATGGTCATCTGTACCACAGTTAGAATTTTTTCAGTCAATGCATTTCCGCAGGGGAATATAGATGTGATTTATATGTAATGTGTATCGTTTCACCTTCATCAAAGGTTATATATGTAAATCCAATTGCACCCGGCAAAACACAGATAACCAAATTAGTGGTATTAACACGTTTATGCAGGCTACATGTTTCAAGTAAATCAGATCTAAGTGTTTGAGTGTGTTCTGATGTCCAACAGGAAGCAGAAAAATCAGGGTGTATTAAGGCATATAGTGATTTAATATGTTGTACATAAACAGGTATGCATGTCCTGTTCAAATTTTAAAATCCAAGCAGAGACTGCAATTTTTGTAAGTGTATTGGGAGGCTGCAATCGATCACACTTTTCCAGAAAATGAGGGGCAAGACTTTTTGTTATATCGTCGCCAATTTATGTTATATCGTAGGTAAGTTGTTCCAGTAGTCTTGGTTAGGTTACAGATGATAAGTTTATTGATCTTAGATGTTCAGATAGGTTTTCCAGTATAGATGTAATAAAGCCCCACCAGGAGCAGCTTCTCTGCCGCTCAGCCCAGGATCCAACTGACAGTCCCACTCACAGCATACCCAACATTCCAATGACATCACATTCACACTAACATTCTACTCTCACTGGCTGAACAGCAGAGGCAGAGAAACAGGGAAGATGTAAGGTAGAAACCTAGATATAACACACCTTCCCTCTTTATAAAATGAACAAAGAGAAAGCAAATATAAATAGTAACATTGCAGTAACATCACAGTAATACTGAAGAAACTTGCCAGAAGAAGTATAGCAAATTGCACATAAGTTATGAAAAACATGCTAAAATAAGCAAGTAGAAAGGTGATGTAAAAGGAAGCAATAAGGAAAAGAAATTGCGAAATGTAAACGGTAATGCAATGAGTAAACACGAAGATAGAGTAAAGGAAATTGAAAACTAGAAAAGACACACATCTCCTTCCTTAGCAGAGCAAAAATTGAAGCAAGAAGTTTCAAAAGGAAGGAAATAGTAAAAGAACGTACATACATGAACAAGAAAGAGGTATACCACGAAAAATTAACAAAGAAATAGTGCACCAATGTAACCACCACAACCACACCAACTGGCCAGACTGGCGAGGAGGATGGAAACACTGAACACAGCAGGAAGAAGGAAAACGACAAGAACAAATGTAAGCAAAAGGTGACCAGCACCCAAAACAGAAAGCAAGCAAAGGTGAATTCCAAAAGCAGGAAGAGAAAAACACCCAAACAGAAAGCAATCATA
This sequence comes from Calotriton arnoldi, assembly GCA_963921515.1. Taxonomy (NCBI): domain Eukaryota; kingdom Metazoa; phylum Chordata; class Amphibia; order Caudata; family Salamandridae; genus Calotriton; species Calotriton arnoldi. The sequence goes on along the minus strand of CAWUFW010004783.1, from coordinate 617,145 downwards.
AGTAAATAACGGGTGACTTACACCCTACCAGAAATCAAGCAGAGGTGAAAACACAAAATAGTGAATCCCCAAGCAGTAAATGCAAGGAAAATGCGATCTGGGTGAGCTGCACCACACGTAAATCAAAAGTACAGTCACACCTCAAGTTAGACCATGCATGAAAGTGCAAGGAAAATGCGATCTGGGAGAGCTGCACAACATATAAAGCAAAAGTACAGTCACACCTCAAGTTAGACCACGCATGAAAGTGCAAAGAAAATGCGATCAGGGAGAGCTGCACAACATAAAAATTAAAAGTACAGTCACACCTCAAGTTAGACCACATATGAAAACCTGCGCACAATAAAACAAAATCATGTAAAGAATCAGAGGAAAAGAAAAATGCTCCAGGGAAAGTGCGATCTGGGTGAACTGAACTACACAGCAAATAAAATTCAGTCACACCTCAAGTTAGACCACGTATGAAAACTTGCGCACAATATAACAAATGCACCGTAAGTAAAAATCATGTAAAGAATCAAAGGAACAAGAAAAATGCTCCATAACCAAGTACAGACTGCAAAACGTAAGAACCTGCATGCCATGCAACAAATACATTACTAACACAGTAGCATGTATAAAGTAATATGATCAAAGGTACATCCAAGAATAAATCAATACAGGTAAATAAGTAAACTTTAGCATGGTAACATAGCAAAAAATCAATGTAGGTATACGTAGAAACATAAAAATGCATAATAATAGAGCACCGTAGTAATGGGAGCCAAAGATGAGAAAATGAACATGGAATAGGCAATATGGCAGTACATTAAAGAAATGTAGCACAGTATTAGTTACAGAAATAAAAATGATAAAGTTGGTATAAGTCTCAAAACAATGAACTAAAACAAATAAAGTAGTCACCGTGGTCCGTAAGAAAACATGCTGGGCTTAAAGAAGATGTAGCGATAAGAAAACAGTACCTTGGTTGAAGATTACCCTATAGAGGACGCTGGCAGTAAGCGCTGTAAGGTAAAAATGAAGAAGAGTGACTTCACTCCTTGAGATATGTCACATCTAAATAAATACAATTGCTCCGGCATGTAGAATGTAAGGCAAAGTGACAGCTCCAAATAAATGATGGATCCCTTGAAAATTCAGTTTCTCAGACGAGAAGTACGGAGGCAGTGTAACTGAAGCGCACTGCGGAGGTGCACAAGACAGCAAGGCCAGGAGAGGGAAACTGTCAGCAAAGCCCAGGTGCTGCATGACATCAACGCTTGAAATACTTTATTGGCACGCAAGAAAAGAAAAACGTGGTTGGCAAGATGCTGAAGTACGTTGAATCCTGCGAGACACTTCATATGCTGAGAACAGCTTGATGAGACCAACCGCAAGATGGCGGCACGTTTGGTGACGCAGTGCTGGGTGGTTGTAGGCAAGTGCGTGCACCCAAAATTGCTGCACGGTAACGCTGAGACGGAGAAGGATTCGAAAGTGTCACTGAAGATCAGAGGATCCACGAGAAGGTAAGAGCGCGTGCTGAGCATGGCGCGCGTTGTTTTTCAAACCACGACAGGACGGTTGAACTGCCAAATGTAGAGGGGAAACCGAGGCCCATAATTAAATCAATTATGATTTACCTCAAAATGTTCACAATACTTGCCACCAAACAGGATCCATGTAAAGTGTCAGCGAGTAAGCAAAGCTCAGTCTCTGGGGTGTCCAAAGTTGATTCTTGGCATAGTTGATGCTAGTCACTGGTTCCACGAAAGCATCCCAAAATACACAACGGGTTTGGGAAGTGCTCGCAAAATGAAGAGAAGGTACACCTCTGATGTAGAGCCAGGGTACATCGGCAGTTTGTATGGATGGCGCTTGCTCAAATTGCTTGCTGGGTGCAACGTTAGTGTTTCCCATGTAGAAAGAGTAGGTACACAGGATGAGGTACAGGCAGTATTTGGCAGACAAAGGCAGCAGGAATCAGGCAGGAAGAAGATGTAGCAGGAAACATGCGTCCTGTAAAATGGGTTCTTAGATATAGTGCCAATCTTTGAAAATGCCGGGTCCACACAATGGTAGAAATTTTAAAGTAGCAGGAATCAGGTTGGAAAGACATGTAGCAGGAAACATGCCCAGTAAGAAGCAGGCAGTAGAAATCAGGCAGGAAGAAGCAGGTAGCAGGAAATGTACGCCTTGTCTATGGGCTGTCCGGTGAATATGGACACTGGTGGGGCGGGAGGGCGTAGGATCCTTAGGTAAGTTCTTTTTTAAGTAAAATCTTGTATAAAAGTACCTTTTCAAGCTTGAAGTATGTCCTCACGCATGGTTTTGAATCCAACTCGTCGCCAATTTATGTTATATCGTAGGTAAGTTGTTCCAGTAGTCTTGGTTAGGTTACAGATGATAAGTTTATTGATCTTAGATGTTCAGATAGGTTTTCCAGTATAGATGTAATAAAGCCCCACCAGGAGCAGCTTCTCTGCCGCTCAGCCCAGGATCCAACTGACAGTCCCACTCACAGCATACCCAACATTCCAATGACATCACATTCACACTAACATTCTACTCTCACTGGCTGAACAGCAGAGGCAGAGAAACAGGGAAGATGTAAGGTAGAAACCTAGATATAACACATTTACCCTAATTAGTGAGTTCATACCTCAAGAAAAGGACACTGAGAAAAGCTATGTAAGACGTTTTGAGGTTAAACTTATAACCAAATTCTGCAATTTGCAAAATTATGCCATCTTCAAAGAGGTACACTGCTTCCGCCTCTACAGCAAAAATTACTGGAGCCCCCGCATTAGGAACTCCATGTGTAACAAGTGCTGAGTAACTACTAGACGGCAGTTAGCAGGAATAACAATGGGCTGAGCCATAACTCTGGGGTAAGGGATTAAAAGCAAAGCACAATGAGGGCCTAAAAGCATTTTAATATTCAGGCTTGAAAAACCAACCAGAACTAGGTACTCCCTAATAACTGTGGAGGATCCCTAGCACCACAGACGTCTCCGGGAAAAGGTGCCAGGGTATTGTGGACAAGCACAAGCACTACTCATGGTTCCAACAAGTGAGTACCAGACCAAACGTTGGCAGTGCCATGTTGCAGGGATTCTGCTCTGGAACAGAACTACGTTTGGTACCATAGAACATCAGTATATAGGGACTGAGCCACCATACCACCTCAGTATCTAGGAGTCTGAGTTTGACAAGCTATAGTGCCTCACTTGCCCTCCTAACCTTGCAAGAGAAACAGGTGAATAGGCACCCCAAAACACAACACTCAGGGATCGCAGTAACAGGACACACCCTTTCACTCTCTCACTCTTACTTTTCCACAATAAGATAACCAGGAGACACGAAGGAAGTTTTGAATATTTATTTAAACTATTGTTCGCTGAAATGCAGAATATATGCCAGAATTAGAAAACAAATGCTACCAAACTAAATTATTATATATCAAAGATGCTCTACATTTCAGAAGACCCAGTACTCTTGTCTCAGAACTCTCATTCCATGTGCGTGTTTGGCTTATGTGCTTATCTATATGACAAGACATGTGTGCACATAAACAACAGCTGCATTCTTGTGTTATGTCTAAGTGCTAGTGCCAGGCCAGAAAGAAATTACAAGGGACATTGTTGTTTGATCTTGTCTGTGGTGTTCAGACTAAATCCCAGGAAGGGAACACAATGCAAAAACATATGCAGGTTCCCTGTGAAAGTACATTGTGGTACCAAGGCAAACGTGTTTATATAGTTATGTGTGCAAAGGAAAATGAGGCCTACAACATGCACAGTTAGGCTAACATAGGGAAAACTACAATGTAGGAAACACATGACATATTACTCTAGTTCAAACATTTTAGCTCGTATCTCCTTTAACTGTTTCTGTCCCCATGTCAAACTCCCTGTTTCTTATAAAATGTCCTACTTTTAAAATCATGCATTCCTTGCTGTTTGACAGTTGATTTCAAACTCCAATTTTTACTTGACAGTTTTCCCTCATTCTCCATTTTGTGACATATTTTTTTTCAGACACTCCTCAGTACTCTTATCAGGTAATCTTTTTCCCTACTCATTCCCCACCTTATTTTCGTATTCACTCTTAGTTTTGAGCAGGAAGTACTGTTTCCTCTGTTTCTATCTTCTTTGACTCTTGTCAGGCATTGTAATTCTTATTTTTTAAATACAAGAGCATATCTGGAAAGAATATTAAATTAGGTACTATAAGCAAGTAACTATATAAGTTGTCATTTCAGTGTCTAAAAGGCTGTATAATAAAGTTGTATAAGTCTCTCAGTATAGATCTATAAATGCATATTGTAGTTAGTGTATAGATAGGAGACTAGCTGTTCCAGTTCTTTAAACTATATTGAGCAATTATATTAGTAAATTACTGAGTATATGACTGAATATGTAATAAACTATGTTGTTCTGTACCTGGTGTGTTATTACCTCTATGGGATGTATATAGTTACGCAAGTGATTATTTGCATTGCTAATTTGCTCTGTTTCTTACACTAGGGACATATAACTGTCTGTGCAAATGCCTCTCTTACTGATAGGTATTATTGTTAGGCTGAGTGTGTCAGTGTATGTATTACTGTATGTATGGCTATGTCAGTGTGCGCATTAGTGTTTGGCTGAGTCTCAGTGTATACCTGGGTCTCCACCTAGCTGTATTACTGTTTATCTAGCTTGATTTCTATCTATATTATTGTCTACCTGGGTGTGTTAATTCCTGCATCAGTGTGTGCTCGGGTGTATTAGTGACTGCATTAGTGTTTGACCTGGTGTGTCAGTGTGTCAATTGGTACATGCATGGTTGTGTCAGTGACTGCATTAGTGCTTTCTGGGTATGTCAGTGCCTGTCTTGGTGTGCACTTGGTTGTGTCAGTAGCTGTATCAGTGTGTGCATAGGTGTGCCAGTGCCTGTATTAGTATGCCTGGGTGTCTAAGTGCTGCGTTAATGTTTACATGACTGTATCAGTGGCTGTATCAGTGTGTGCCTGGGTGTGTCACTGTTTACATTAGTATGTGTTTGCTTGTGTCACTGCTTGCATTGGTATGTTGCTGGGTGCCTCAGTTGCTTCATCAGAGTATGCTGCTGTGTCAGTGACTCTATTAGTGATTGGATAACTGTATGAGTGTTCACATCAGTGTGTGAATGGGTTTATGAGTGTCTGCATTAATGTTTGGATGCGTGCAAGAGTGTCTGCGTTGATGTCTGCTTCGGTGATTTATTACCTTGATTAATGTTTGATGGGTGTGGCAGCAGCTGTATCATTGTATACCTGGGTGCGTCACTACCTGCATTAGTTTGTTTGTGCCTGGGTGTGTTAGTGAATGCATCAGTGTGTGCCTGGGTGTGTCAGTGTATGCACTACTGTGTACCTGGTTGTGTTAGTGTATGCATAAGAGTGTTTGGGTGTCTTAGTGTATGCATAAGTGTGTTTGGGTGTCTTAGTATATATGTTGTGTCTGAGTGTGTTAGTGTATACTTAAGAGTGTACTTGGGTACGTCAGTGCATGCTTCAGTGTATGCCTGGGTGTGTCAGTGTATGCATCATACAGGTATGTTTCGCACCTTTCAATATGAGCGGGATGAACTGCTTAACCTAGGCACCTTTCAATCCTGCTGGAGTTCAATGGCTAGTGCTGACAATTTGGCAAACTTTCATTGCCCATCTTGCAAATGGACCCCTCCTCGGGTCATAGATAGACCTCCTATGGTGTTCGCCACAAGTAAATAGGTCAACAACTCAGAAGGATATGGGAATCATTATAGAGCAATGCTGCTCAACACACGCTCCTTGCAAAAACATGAGGCACAAATTCATGACCTCCTGTTAGATGCTGACCCGGACCGTCTATTCCTCACAGAAACATGGTTGTCCGATTCTGCTAACCCCACTATCGCCTCTGCTATCCCCTCAGGATATAAAATTCTGAGGAAAGACCGGCCAATAGGGAAAGGAGGCGGTGTTGCAATCATGTTTAAGCAAGAGTTTGATTGTACTTCTATTACGGTAGACCTTATTGAGGGCGCGGAATGCTTAGGTTTTTGTTGTACCCTGTCCCCCGTCAATGCATATCGGGGATCTTGGTTTACAGGCCCCCTGGGACGCCTGGTGTTAGAAATGGGGGTCTGAAGTTGGCAGAGGTAGGTACCTTTGTCCAAGTAGGGACCCTTCTTCCTAGTCAGGATAAGGGAGTTACACTCCTAAAATAATCACTGCTCAGCCCCTTGGTAGCTTGGTAGCTTGGCACGAGCAGTCAGGCTTATCTTAGAGGCAGTGGGTAAATCATTTGCACATAACCAACAGTAATACAGTGTAAGTAATACAGTCTAAGCACTACAAAAGAACACCACACCAGTTTAGAAAAATATCCAATATTTTTATTTACTTAAGACAAGACCAAAAACGATAAAAATCCACAATACAGTACTTAGAAACCTCAGTTATCAAAATAACCTTGAAATACAGTTCCTTGATGTCTATAGCTCTGTCCGGGGCTATCACAGCTTCGTGAACAAACAAATCCAAACAGTTCTGGCTGACCGCGGCATCGCGGGCCAGCTACGGTGTCGGGAAGACCCGCAAAAACAGTACCTTTAGAAATGCAGAGCGTCGGCGACCTCTCGTTGAGCTTCTGAAAGCACGGCGTCCGCAGGCGTCAGTTCCGGAGGTCGGTGCAGGAGTCGTCGGCCCTTGAAGTCACACGCGTTGCAGATCGAACTCCTCGCAGTTGAAGTCAGGAGCGCTGGCGTCGGCAGGCGTCGGGTGCTGCGGTGCAAAGTGCAGCAGTGCGGTGTGCGATGCCCTCAGGTCGTGGTGTGAGCAGCGGCGTCAGATGGCATCGTCGGTGAGATCTGGGGTCGCGGTGTGAAGTGATGCAGTGCTCGTCGTGGTGCTGGCAGGTCACGGTGCAAGCAGCAGCGTCGTTGTGGCTGAAGCGCTGTCATCGGCCGATAAACTGGAGTCGATGGCGCCGGCGTTGGTAGGCCAAGGCTACCGTGCGGGATGAGGGCGGTGCGTTGTGTAACTTACAAGCGGTGCCCTCGAGCCACGGTGCAAGCAGCGGCGTCGATGTTGGCGTGGAGCGGCGTCGTCGGGGATACCAGGGCGGCATTGTGAGGCGAGGCGGTGCGGAGTGCGGTGCCCACATGTCACGGTGAGAGCAGCAGCTCGGTGGCGGCATCAGATGGCGTCGTCGGTGAGATCAGGGTCACATTGCGGCGGTGCCCTCTGCGGTGCCTTCAGGACACGGAGTCAGCAGCGGCATCGTATTTGGCGCTGGGTTGCTTTTTCTTCTGTTGCAGCACAAAACACACAGTCCCCAGTGCTGAGGGCAGAAGAACTTGAAGTCTTTGCTGTTCCTGAGACTTCTTGAACAGGGGGCAAGCTATACCTCAAGCCCTTGGAGAAATGCACAAAAAATAGATTGCAGAAAGTTCAGTCCAGTCCTTTCACTGCCCAAGAAAGAAGCAGCCACTGCAGGCCAACAGAGCAAAGCACTCAGAAAAGTGGTAGTTCCTCCTCACAGCTTCTCCAGCTCTTCCTCTTGGCAGACTTCTTGGTCCAAAAAAGTTCTAAAGTTCAGGGGTTTGGGCCCCACTTTTTATAGCCCAAAATCCTTAGTCCTCTTAGGCAGAGAGTGTCTGTGCCCAGCCAGAACCAGTTCTGTCCTCTCTGGTGTAGCTTCCTGGAAGGAGGTGGAGACGGCATTGTCAGAGGCAGACCAGGTCCATTCATGTGAAATGAAATCTCCTCCCCCTACTGTAAATGCAGCCCAGGTCTATTCAGCCCTTTACTGACCCACCTAGACTCTCTGGAGCCACTGCTCCTCCCCAGCCCCTGTCATCCAAAACCCAGACAGTCAATCCACAATCTCAGCAGAGGCCTACTGAATGGCTGAGCAAGAAAATACCTACTTTTTAAAAGTGGTATTTTCCAACACAGAATGTAAAACTCACCTTCACTAAAAGATGCATCTTTAGATTCTGAGTTCAGGCATACTAAACTTTATTTTTCTACCTTGTTCCTAGGGCCAGTTATGTTTATAAGATGTTATAAACAAATTTACCATTCTGTCCTATGGGAACAAGTAGCCTTGCAATAGTGAAAAACGAAATTTGGCAGTAATTCACCATCAGGACATGCCACACACACCATGGCATGTCCTACCTTTCACATACACTGCACCCTGCCCACAGGGGTACCTTGGGCCTACCTTAGGGGTGACTGACATGCAAGAAAAGTGAAGGTTAGGGCCTGGCAAGTGGGTACACTTGCCAAGTCGACATGGCAGTCCCAGACTGCACATAGGATCTGCAATGGCAGGCCAGGGTTATATTTTCTGGCTGTTTGTGTGGGTGGCACAATCCAGTGCTGCAGCCCACTAACAGCATTTGATTTACAGGCCCTGGCACACTCAGTGCACTTTACTATGGACTGACAAGTAAATCAAATATGCCAATCATGGAAACACTAATCCATAACACAACTTACAACAGGAGCACTTGCACTTTAACACTGATCAGCAGTGAGAAAGTGCGCAGAGACACAAAGCCAGTCAAAACCGGGAGGTCAGAAAGTAAAAATTCAGGGGAAACACGCCAAAAGATGCCAAGTCTAACACCCGGCAATTTCACTAACTCCCTCAATGAAGTCTTCACCCCCCTTGCCTTCAGATACAATCAGCTTCTCCTATTGGGGGACTTCAATCTATATATGGATAAACCCCTGGATTCCTATGTAATTTCTCTGTCCGAAACTATATCTGCATGCAGCCTGGCCCCTTACATCTCTTCTCCCACACATAACTTGGGCCATATTTTTTACCAGATTTTCTGCAATATGTAATTGGAGTTGGATCCTCTGACCCCCATCACCTGGTCTGACCACCTCCTTATTAATTTTAAGATACCTAGTTCAGGAACGGATATCCCGCCCAAAGCGATAAGGGAGGAACATAATTACAGAGCCCTCCACAAAATACCCTTTCCTGTGTTGGTGGAGGCCCTAGAATCTTCCATCACTGCTCTACTCGGTAACCCCAAAGTAGATGACTCTGCACTTGAATCCTGGCTCAGGTCTAATATTGATCCAGTAGCCCTTTGACCTCCCGCACCTCCAGGAGGACTAGTCTCTCTGCCCCTTTGTTCAATGAATCCCTGAGAGCTAGTAAAAGCGTATGTAAAGGTCTAGAAAGAAAACTGCGCAAACATTTCACACCTGAAGATAAGATGACCTGTAAGGCTGCCTTAAAATCCTACTACCTACAGGTAAAAGAGGTTAAAAAGAGCTATCTGCAGGCTAAGATTGAGACTGCCCTTCAATAAGGGCAGGGACATCTTTAACATTCTAAAATCGTTCACCTCCCCCAAAGAGGTTAAGAAGGAATCCCCGCACTTAGCTGATTGGACTAGTCTAGTGGCCTTATCCCTCCACAACAATATTGTCACAGTCCAACAGTCTTTTTCCAGGGATACAGGGGAGGACCCGCCCCTATATCAGACTCTGATCGAAAAACCTGCCTCCCTGCAACCCCCAGCATTATTAAAATTCCCTGCTATACAACTGGAGGAATCACTTATATACCTCAAGGGCCTCAAGTCGGGCTCTCCAGTAGATGCATGCTCAGCTAAACTACTAGCATCTCTAGCCCCTACTATTAACCCCACAGTTAATCAAGTGTTAAACTCATCTCTTTCCACCAATTCCTTAAATTATTGTCCGCATATTATAATCCTTTAGTAGGAAGGAGTCTGGAATGCAGAGCTGTCTTCATTATAATGGAACATCGAACCGAAAGGCGAAGACAAGTGCTTTGCCATAGCCTCTCCGCGTTGCAGCATCTTCCTCCACAACCGGAAATGGTGCACCTCCGTGAGGCCAAGGGCAGCCGTGTAGGGTATCTGAATCAACAAAAAAGCTCTTGTGCTTTCGAAGGGCACTCTCGACATTCCTACCATCCGGCTGTTGGCCTCTTTGCAGCCCTGTTACCCATTCTCCAGCAATTATTACCATGTCCTGACGCGTTTCGAGGGCACTCCGCCTCTTCTTCATGGGGTCTGAATAAGGAAGCAAGTATAGACTCACCCCTGCACTCACTGGAGGGCTGTAAACATTGTGAGAACATTGGGGATGTTGTAACTTTGGACAAATACATGGACCCTACTGAGGGAAATATCGGCACTGCAACACCCAGCATGCTATTCACTGGAGAGTGCATGCTAATGGAACAAAATGTTTGCAGTGTGTTCTCCATGGTTTGTTTTTGCCCCGCCCTATGATTAAGATGAAGTGTCACCGAAACGCGTCAGGGACTGTTAAATTAATTGAGAAAGGGTGCGCAGTTTTTTGAATAAAAAGTTCTGTTGAACTCTCTTTCGCAGGAGTGGCGTCCTTGAGCTCTGGGGCAACTTTGGAGGATGTTAATACGCGGCGGCCTCGGAGGATTGCACCGCCTGTCTCAATGATTTCAGGACTGCGGGGCTGTAATGGAATGGCAGCCCGATCTCAGCACGGAGGAGAAATTGATTTAAAACTGCACATCCTTTCTCGAGGCCCAATGGAGGGCTGTAAACATTGTGAGAACATTGGGGATGTTGTAACTTTGGATAAATACATGGACCCTACTGAGGGAAATATCGGCACTGCAACACCCAGCATGCTATTCACTGGAGAGTGCATGCTAATGGAACAAAATGTTTGCAGTGTGTTCTCCATGGTTTGTTTTTGCCCCGCCCTATGATTAAGGTGAAGTGTCACCGAAACGCATCAGGGACTGTTAAATTAATTGAGAAAGGGTACGCAGTTTTTTGAATAAAAAGTTCTGTTGAACTCTCTTCCGCATGAGAGGGTGTATAAGTGTCTGTATGGAGGATTTAGTAGGTACGTGACTGACTGTATAAGTGAGTGATTAAATGTGTCTTACTGAATGCATGGGCTAGTGACTAAACTGTGTGAAAGTCTGTATCAGTCTGTCTGTTGTTGTGTAAGCTGCTGCATGGGTTGGTGAGTAGCTGCATGAGTGTCTATATGGGTTATTGATTGGTTGCCTGAGTATTTGTATGGCTGCCTGAGTGTGTGTGTGTGTGGGTGGGTGGGAGGTGTGTGACTCTGTGCATAGATGTGTGAGTGGTTGATTCACTGGGTGTATGGGTTCAAGAGTGCATGTGGAAACAGCTTTATGGGTGGGTGAGTGTGTGTATGGGTGTGTTGGTGAGTGAATGGATGTCTCAGTGATACACGTGTGAGTAACTACATATGTAAAAGGCAGTATATGTGAGTGATGCTGTATATAAATGAGTATATGTGAGAGTGAGTGATTGTGAGAGTGGCTGTATGGATGAGTGTGTACTTGTATCAGTGATTATATAAGAGAGTAATTATGCGTTAGTATCTGTATGAATTAGGGAGGTGGTGTGTGTATAACTGTATAGGTGAGTAAATGGGAGTGTGATTGATTCTTTGCATGAGTGACTAGGTGTGTGAGTAACTCCATGGATGAGTGGCGGTGTGTGAGTGTCTGAATAGGTGTATGAGTGCATATCATAGTGTTGTATTGATGAGTAACTGCATGTATAAGTGAATGTATGGGTGAATGAGTGGATGTGTGTGTAAACCTAGGAATGAAAGAGTGCATATGTAGTAACTGGTATTGGTGTCTCGATGGTTTCGAAAATGGTAGTCTGTATTTTACAGTCGGTGTATTAAAGATTATATTAGACTGTGAGGAGGTGCATCAGATTTTCACGTGGATGATGTCATCAGTGATGTCATCAGTGATGTCATTTCAGATGTCATCAGTGATGTCATCAGTGATGTCAATGACCATGTCATGAATGATGTAATATGTGACGTCATCAGCAGTGCATTGCGGGGGCGCGAGTTATAGTTAGCTGAACTAACTATAACGCCGGAATTTCTATGGTTTTGTACGAGTGAAATGTCCAACTAACTATAACGTGCCTGAAACCTATGGTTATTTCAGTGAATTTCTATGGTTTTTTAAATGCTAATTTCTAACTATAACGTGCCTGAAACCTATGGTTTTTCCAGTGAATTTCAAAGGTTTTTTAAATGAAAATTTGTAACTTTAATGTACCTCAATCCTATGTTTTTTTTATTTTCTATATATATATATATATACACCAAACCTCCCTCCTTTCAGAGATGAGCAGAGGACACAGCGGGGCTTCAATAGTTGTTTATTGAGTCACAGGCGGCATGACCGGTTTCGGCTTTACGCCTTCTTCAAATGCCACGATTCCAAACACGGATTCCCTGATAGTTTTCTTAAATAAGCCCCTCCTATCAAATGATGAAGGGCTCACCTGCAACAACTTTGCCTGCCAAACGTCACTGCAGTCCACTCCCATGACTGCAAGCCCCATAATGCAGCATAATGATTAAATGTCTGGTTGCAGCAGGCAGGACCCGGGGAAAATCCAGGACAAAAACAACCTCGAGTCCCCAACTTCCAGCCAGCCCACTCAACAGAATCCCAAGGCTGGAAGCGTTAGGTAAGTGCCAGCGTCTCCCCGAATGGTCTCGGGCCGCCTAATGACAGCAGTCTCTCAGTTCCTGTAAAGTGGGGATGGCGGGTCTCGAACATCCGACCTTCGGCAAAGTACACTCCAAATTGCTCATGAAGTCGAGAACACTTATTGGAAGGGTCCTCTGTGCGCACCACGAGCAGCACGCTGAAAATACACCAAACCTCCCTCCTTTCAGAGATGAGCAGAGGACACAGCGGGGCTTCAATAGTTGTTTATTGAGTCACAGGCGGCATGACCGGTTTCGGCTTTACGCCTTCTTCAAATGCCACGATTCCAAACACGGATTCCCTGATAGTTTTCTTAAATAAGCCCCTCCTATCAAATGATGAAGGGCTCACCTGCAACAGCTTTGCCTGCCAAACGTCACTGCAGTCCACTCCCATGACTGCAAGCCCCATAATGCAGCATAATGATTAAATGTCTGGTTGCAGCAGGCAGGACCCGGGGAAAATCCAGGACAAAAACAACCTCGAGTCCCCAACTTCCAGCCAGCCCACTATATATCCATTCACATAATCGCCCAACGTGGAGACGCCACAAGACTCAGGGTAAACAGCCTTTAATGTGAGGAACTTCAGATCGGTAACAGCGACAGTTCAAAACCACTGCATCTCCAGCCCAACGCGTTTCGAGCACTCCTGTGCTCTTTTTCACGGGCAATAAAGGCAGAACACACGGCTACTGAAAGGACGCCTTGATAAGCAATACAAGTCCCGCCCATATGGGCGTGTGCCGAAGGCATGCTGGTACTTGATGTCCCTTCATTGTTAATCACAGTGGATGCCGGTGTTTGCCTCAATAATTAAAAGGTATTCCCCCAGTGGGTCGGGTAAGTGCTGCCATTCTCACCATCTGTTGTCATACTCCTCGCACCGGTCCCTCAGTCCCTTGGTGCTCCAAACTTCAAAGCACCCGGTCCGTACAATTGCGGCAGGGCGTCTCCGCGACCTAGGCCAGGCCGCTTCAAATCTATTCACATAATCGCCCAACGTGGAGATGCCACAAGACTCAGGGTAAACAGCCTTTAATGTGAGAAACTTCAGATCGGTAACAGCGACAGTTCAAAACCACTGCATCTCCAACCCAACGCGTTTCGAGCACTCCTGTGCTCTTTTTCATGGGCAATAAAGGCAGAACACATGGCTACTGAAAGGACGCCTTGATAAGCAATACAAGTCCCGCCCATATGGGCGTGTGCCGAAGGCATGCTGGTACTTGATGTCCCTTCATTGTTAATCACAGTGGATGCCGGTGTTTGCCTCAATAATTAAAAGGTATTCCCCCAGTGGGTCGGGTAAGTGCTGCCATTCTCACCATCTGTTGTCATACTCCTCGCACCGGCCCCTCAGTCCCTTGGTGCTCCAAACTTCAAAGCACCCGGTCCATACAATTGCGGCAGGGCGTCTCCGCGACCTAGGCCAGGCCGCTTCAAATCCATTCACATAATCGCCCAACGTGGAGACGCCACAAGACTCAGGGTAAACAGCCTTTAATGTGAGAAAATTCAGATCGGTAACAGCGACAGTTCAAAACCACTGCATCTCCAGCCCAACGCGTTTCGAGCACTCCTGTGCTCTTTTTCATGGGCAATAAAGGCAGAACACACGGCTACTGAAAGGACGCCTTGATAAGCAATACAAGTCCCGCCCATATGGGTGTGTGCCGAAGGCATGCTGGTACTTGATGTCCCTTCATTGTTAATCACAGTGGATGCTGGTGTTTGCCTCAATAATTAAAAGGTATTCCCCCAGTGGGTCGGGTAAGTGCTGCCATTCTCACCATCTGTTGTCATACTCCTCGCACCGGCCCCTCAGTCCCTTGGTGCTCCAAACTTCAAAGCACCCGGTCCGTACAATTGCGGCAGGGCGTCTCCGCGACCTAGGCCAGGCCGCTTCAAATCCATTCACATAATCGCCCAACGTGGAGACGCCACAAGACTCAGGGTAAACAGCCTTTAATGTGAGAAACTTCAGATCGGTAACAGCGACAGTTCAAAACCACTGCATCTCCAGCCCAACGCGTTTCGAGCACTCCTGTGCTCTTTTTCACGGGCAATAAAGGCAGAACACACGGCTACTGAAAGGACGCCTTGATAAGCAATACAAGTCCCGCCCATATGGGTGTGTGCCGAAGGCATGCTGGTACTTGATGTCCCTTCATTGTTAATCACAGTGGATGCCGGTGTTTGCCTCAATAATTAAAAGGTATTCCCCCAGTGGGTCGGGTAAGTGCTGCCATTCTCACCATCTGTTGTCATACTCCTCGCACCGGCCCCTCAGTCCCTTGGTGCTCCAAACTTCAAAGCACCCAGTCCGTACAATTGCGGCAGGGCATCTCCTCGACCTAGGCCAGGCCGCTTCAAATCCATTCACATAATCACCCAACGTGGAGACGCCACAAGACTCAGGGTAAACAGCCTTTAATGTGAGAAACTTCAGATCGGTAACAGCGACAGTTCAAAACCACTGCATCTCCAGCCCAACGTGTTTCGAGCACTCCTGTGCTCTTTTTCACGGGCAATAAAGGCAGAACACACGGCTACTGAAAGGACGCCTTGATAAGCAATACAAGTCCCGCCCATATGGGCGTGTGCCGAAGGCATGCTGGTACTTGATGTCCCTTCATTGTTAATCACAGTGGATGCCGGTGTTTGCCTCAATAATTAAAAGGTATTCCCCCAGTGGGTCGGGTAAGTGCTGCCATTCTCACCATCTGTTGTCATACTCCTCGCACCGGCCCCTCAGTCCCTTGGTGCTCCAAACTTCAAAGCACCCGGTCCGTACAATTGCGGCAGGGCGTCTCCGCGACCTAGGCTAGGCCGCTTCAAATCCATTCACATAATCGCCCTACGTGGAGACGCCACAAGCCTCAGGGTAAACAGCCTTTAATGTGAGGAACTTCAGATCGGTAACAGCGACAGTTCAAAACGAGGAACTGCATTCTCTTGTTTGACTCTTTGCCTGCCTGTGACCAAGGGCGTGGTAGCCCGAAACGCGTCAGGCTGCATTAATGGCTTCCTGTTGTTTATCATGCTTGCTGCACCTTTATTAAACAGAATTACCACCTACCTGTGAGGCTTTTTCTATCTGAGGGCAACCTTCTTTGTGGATGTATTACGGCTGGTCCGGCCGTGGAAATTGCCCGCCGCTCGAGTGCGGAGTTGCTGACAGCACCGGCGTGTCAGCGAGGTTTGGTGGTTCTTAATGAAGGCTTTGATATGGGCAGAAAGCTAACTGAAACCTAGATGCCAACCCACTGGGGATTTTAACTGTGGCTAAAAGTGGGAGCAATACGGAGACCCACTGTGGTTATACTTTGCAGGACCACAAGTACCAGAATGCTCAGTGCCCAGTGTGGGCGTGACATTTGCAGAATTTAAACGAGGAACTGCATTCTCTTGTTTGACTCCTTGCCTGCCTGTGACCAAGGGCGTGGTAGCCCGAAACGCGTCAGGCTGCATTAATGGCTTCCTGTTGTTCATCATGCTTGCTGCACCTTTATTAAACAGAATTACCACCTACTTGTGAGGCTTTTTCTATCTGAGGGCAACCTTCTTTGTGGATGTATTACGGCTGGACCGGCCGTGGAAATTGCCCGCCGCTCGAGTGCGGAGTTGCTGACAGCACCGGCGTGTCAGCGAGGTTTGGTGGTTCTTAATGAAGGCTTTGATATGGGCAGAAAGCTAACTGAAACCTAGACGCCAACCCACTGGGGATTTTAACTGTGGCTAAAAGTGGGACCAATACGGAGACCCACTGTGGTTATACTTTGCAGGACCCCAAGTACCAGAATGCTCAGAGCCCAGTGTGGGCGTGACATTTGCAGAATTTAAACGAGGAACTGCATTCTCTTGTTTGACTCCTTGCCTGCCTGTGACCAAGGGCGTGGTTGCCCGAAACGCGTCAGGCTGCATTAATGGCTTCCTGTTGTTCATCATGCTTGCTGCACCTTTATTAAACAGAATTACCACCTACCTGTGAGGCTTTTTCTATCTGAGGGCAACCTTCTTTGTGGATGTATTACGGCTGGTCCGGCCGTGGAAATTGCCCGCCGCTCGAGTGCGGAGTTGCTGACAGCACCGGCGTGTCAGCGAGGTTTGGTGGTTCTTAATGAAGGCTTTGATATGGGCAGAAAGCTAACTGAAACCTAGATGCCAAGCCACTGGGGATTTTAACTGTGGCTAAAAGTGGGAGCAATACGGAGACCCACTGTGGTTATACTTTGCAGGACCCCAAGTACCAGAATGCTCAGAGCCCAGTGTGGGCGTGACATTTGCAGAATTTAAACGAGGAACTGCATTCTCTTGTTTGACTCCTTGCCTGCGTGTGACCAAGGGCGTGGTAGCCCGAAACGCGTCAGGCTGCATTAATGGCTTCCTGTTGTTCATCATGCTTGCTGCACCTTTATTAAACAGAATTACCACCTACCTGTGAGGCTTTTTCTATCTGAGGGCAACCTTCTTTGTGGATGTATTACGGCTGGTCCGGCCGTGGAAATTGCCCGCCGCTCGAGTGCGGAGTTGCTGACAGCACCGGCGTGTCAGCGAGGTTTGGTGATTCTTAATGAAGGCTTTGTATGGGCAGAAAGCAAACTGAAACTTAGATGCCAACCCACTGGGGATTTTAACTGTGGCTAAAAGTGGGAGCAATACGGAGACCCACTGTGGTTATACTTTGCAGGACCCCAAGTACCAGAATGCTCAGAGCCCAGTGTGGGCGTGACATTTGCAGAATTTAAACGAGGAACTGCATTCTCTTGTTTGACTCCTTGCCTGCCTGTGACCAAGGGCGTGGTAGCCCGAAACGCGTCAGGCTGCATTTATGGCTTCCTGTTGTTCATCATGCTTGCTGCACCTTTATTAAACAGAATTACCACCTACCTGTGAGGCTTTTTCTATCTGAGGGCAACCTTCTTTGTGGATGTATTACGGCTGGTCCGGCCATGGAAATTGCCCGCCGCTTGAGTGCGGAGTTGCTGACAGCACCGGCGTGTCAGCGAGGTTTGGTGGTTCTTAATGAAGGCTTTGATATGGGCAGAAAGCTAACTGAAACCTAGACGCCAACCCACTGGGGATTTTAACTGTGGCTAAAAGTGGGAGCAATACAGAGACCCACTGTGGTTATACTTTGCAGGACCCCAAGTACCAGAATGCTCAGAGCCCAGTGTGGGCGTGACATTTGCAGAATTTAAACGAGGAACTGCATTCTCTTGTTTGACTCCTTGCCTGCCTGTGACCAAGGGCGTGGTAGCCCGAAACGCGTCAGGCTGCATTAATGGCTTCCTGTTGTTCATCATGCTTGCTGCACCTTTATTAAACAGAATTACCACCTACCTGTGAGGCTTTTTCTATCTGAGGGCAACCTTCTTTGTGGATGTATTACGGCTGGTCCGGCCGTGGAAATTGCCCGCCGCTCGAGTGCGGAGTTGCTGACAGCACCGGCGTGTCAGCGAGGTTTGGTGGTTCTTAATGAAGGCTTTGATATGGGTAGAAAGCTAACTGAAACCTAGACGCCAAGCCACTGGGGATTTTAACTGTGGCTAAAAGTGGGAGCAATACGGAGACCCACTGTGGTTATACTTTGCAGGACCCCAAGTACCAGAATGCTCAGAGCCCAGTGTGGGCGTGACATTTGCAGAATTTAAACGAGGAACTGCATTCTCTTGTTTGACTCCTTGCCTGCCTGTGACCAAGGGCGTGGTAGCCCGAAACGCGTCAGGCTGCATTAATGGCTTCCTGTTGTTCATCATGCTTGCTGCACCTTTATTAAACAGAACTACCACCTACCTGTGAGGCTTTTTCTATCTGAGGGCAACCTTCTTTGTGGATATATATATATATATATATATATATATATATATATATATATGCAAGAAAAGAGTTGCCCCTCCGTTGACGAAGCACATGCAGGTAAGTATCGCCAAACACCAGGAGCAGCCCACGCACCCACAATCCTCATTAAAATCAGCGCTGTCTACGCGTTTCGGGCATGGCGCCCTTCATCATGGACAGTCTTTCAGTGAGTAATGGCAAACAACGCACCACCAGTAAATACACTCTTTTATTTTCATGACACCACATCAGGTATACTGTCAAATTGCATGATGGGACTGGTAGTGTATCATCACCCCCAAGTGGGTCGCCACCGTCATCTCACTTGTAAGTTCGTAAAAAAGAGGATATCCAGTGTACTGCAGAGCTGTCCCCCATTTTCCGTGGCGCTTCCTTCTCCTTTACCACTGATGAAATACATCGCGGTGGACCCGCCCTGGTTTTGCGGTAGTGCTCAGCCGTGATCTGGGCTCGACCACAATATTTGCAAGAAAAGAGTTGCTCCTCCGTTGACCAAGCACATGCAGGTAAGTATCGCCAACCACCAGGAGCAGCCCACGCACCCACAATCCTAATTTTTTACGAACTTACAAGTGAGATGACGGTGGCAACCCACTTGGGGGTGATGATACACTACCAGTCCCATCATGCAATTTGACAGTATACCTGATGTGGTGTCATGAAAATAAAAGAGGGTATTTACTGGTGGTGCGTTGTTTGCCGTCACTCACTGAAAGACTGTCCATGATGAAGGGCGCCATGCCCGAAACGCGTAGACAGCGCTGATTTTAATGAGGATTGTGGGTGCGTGGGCTGCTCCTGGTGGTTGGCGATACTTACCTGCATGTGCTTGGTCAACGGAGGGGCAACTCTTTTCTTGCAAATATTGTGGTCGAGCCCAGATCACGGCTGAGCACTACCGCAAAACCAGGGCGGGTCCACCGCGATGTATTTCATCAGTGGTAAAGGAGCAGGAAGCGCCACGGAAAATGGGGGACAGCTCTGCAGTACACTGGATATCCTCTTTTTACGAACTTACAAGTGAGATGACAGTGGCGACCCACTTGGGGGTGATGATACACTACCAGTCCCATCATGCAATTTGACAGTATACCTGATGTGGTGTCATGAAAATAAAAGAGGGTATTTACTGGTGGTGCGTTGTTTGCCGTCACTCACTGAAAGACTGTCCATGATGAAGGGCGCCATGCCCGAAACGTGTAGACAGCGCTGATTTTAATGAGTATTGTGGGTGCGTGGGCTGCTCCTGGTGGTTGGCGATACTTACCTGCATGTGCTTGGTCAACGGAGGGGCAACTCTTTTGTTGCAAATATTGTGGTTAAGCCCAGATCACGGCTGAGCACTACCGCAAAACCAGGGCGGGTCCACCGCGATGTATTTCATCAGTGGTAAAGGAGCAGGAAGCGCCACGGAAAATGGGGGACAGCTCTGCAGTACACTGGATATCCTCTTTTTTACGAACTTACAAGTGAGATGACGGTGGCGACCCACTTGGGGGTGATGATACACTACCAGTCCCATCATGCAATTTGACAGTATACCTGATGTGGTGTCATGAAAATAAAAGAGGGTATTTACTGGTGGTGCGTTGTTTGCTGTCACTCACTGAAAGACTGTCCATGATGAAGGGCGCTATGCCCGAAACGCGTAGACAGCGCTGATTTTAATGAGGATTGTGGGTGCGTGGGCTGCTCCTGGTGGTTGGCGATACTTACCTGCATGTGCTTGGTCAACGGAGGGGCAACTCTTTTCTTGCATATATATATATATATATATATATATATATATATATATATATATATTTAAAACAATTGTGAATAATTTTTAGTTAGGAAAACTATATTCATTCTTTTTAAAAAAAAATATTATACAGAAGTCGCGCACCCTTCGCGCACCCTACACGATGGCTGCGCACATTCCGGTAGCCATTTTGAAAAGTCGTTCTGGGGTCGCGACTTCGGTGTAATTTGTAAAGTATGAAATATCTTTAAATTAATTATAAATAAAAGTTTTCCTTTAAGTGTTTGTCTAAATTTATTAATAAAAGTATTTTTAAAGTATTATTTTCAATATAATTTCGACTAAAAATTATTCGATTATTATTGGATTCGGAGGTTATGAGGGATGGCCATTTTGCTCGATCTGTTTTACAAGATTTTTGGTCTAGTCAGGTGGACACCCTCCTCCGGGTGAGGTACGGCTTGAGGATTCTATTCAAAGGTGAGGAATCAACAGGCAGAAGTATCCATCAGAAGAGCAAGTTACTTACCTTCGGTAACGCTTTTTCTGGTGGATACAGTATCTGCCTGTGGATTCCTCACTGTCCCACCCGCCTCCCCGTTGTCCACCTGTTTCTACCAAAAAGATGCTTTTACTGTTTGGCATGAATGTTTTTAATATGTCTTAATCATGCTTATGTTTTAATAGTGAGAAATGCTTGATCTGTTGCTATTTCTTTATGCCTTTATTGGTTATGCATTGGTATATATATATATTTAGTATACTATGTATACATGTGAAAATGTGTTGGTCCACCTGTTTACCTCGGTGGCATGGAAAAAATGGGTGGAACTGACGTCAGCACGCCGACGAGGTCCTCTTATGGCTCCTATGACGTCATACGGTGTCGCGAGCGGAGCCTTGCTATTATGACATCGTCGTCGACGTGGGAGAGCTAGGAAAGAATTTCCGCAGAATGCTGGCGCAGCGGATATTCACCTAAGTGTTCAGGCTAGTCCTTTGGGAGCAACTGTTTATGTTGCCACTCCAGAAACCGAAACCAGTGATGCGAGGGCAGAGGCCCTGCAGATGGCACACGAGGTGGGGAGCCCAGTCGTGTGCACCGGCGGGGCAGCGCAGTGACAAGCACCACTACCCACAGAAAAGGTAACGAGGGCACTGAATAACACAGGATCTTCTCTTTGTATCTGGCAGGAACAACAAGGTTAAAATGCCCTAGTTCCAAAATGTAGAATTAGTGCTACAACGGTCTTCAAGAGGACCTGCGATGGATGCTGCTTCTGCCTTCCGTACACTGGAGGCGGCACATGGGTCACGCGGTACGGTCATACTGCGGTGGGACGCACACTCGTTGACCTCTCATGGCACTGCTCCACACTTCGGGGACAACGCTTTCCATTAGCTGTGTTTTCTGATGACGTGTCGCGCCGGCCCCATCCAACAGCAGAACCCCTTTAGATCCAAACAGACTCTTCCACTCTCTCACCGGAAGTGAAACCAGGCCACGCGGACACTTTCACAATACAACAGCCGGGAATGCACTTTTCGGTAAAAAAACACATTCCTTCCTCCTAATTTATCAAATAAACGACTCACTGAAGAACAGGGGCCAGCTTCGATCGGTAAAAGCCGTTACAACGACTTTTTTACTTTGCGATACCATTACAACGCATGCATTACCACGCATGCGTTGTACATCGCGAAGTCATTACTACGCATTTTTTTAGAACGCATGGTCATTTACCACGCATGCCTTTACAACAAATTTTGTTGTAAAGGTATGTATGGTAAATGACCATGAGTTAAAAAAAAATGTAGATGATCCACGTCGATGTAAGGAAACAGAGGCTGGTCCGTTTCCTCACAACGACGTGCACCGCCCCTCAGAGACGACATCAAGCAGGAACCAAGAGGAGAGAGGAACCACGAGGAGTGAGAGGTAAGGGGGATTGGGCATGGGGTGGTGGTTACTTTTCTAGGGTTTGGGTAGTGCAGTGGTGCTTGGGTAGTGTAGGGGGTCGTGCTGAGGGTAGTGTTTTAGGGTTTAGGGTAGTGCAGTGGTGTTTGTGTAGTGTAGGGGGTCATGCTGGGGGTAGTGTTTTAGGGTTAGAGGGTAGTGCAGTGGTGTTTGTGTAGTGTAGGGGGTCGTGCTGGTGGTAGTGTTTTAGGGTTTAGGGTAGTGCAGTGATGTTTGTGTAGTGTAGGGGGTCATGCTTGGGGTAGATTTAGGGTTTAGGGTAGTGCAGTGGTGTTTGTGTAGTGTAGGGGGTCGTGCTGGTGGTAGTGTTTTAGGGTTTAGGGCAGTGCAGTGGTGTTTGTGTAGTGTAGGGGGTCGTGCTGGGGGTAGTGTTTTAGGGTTTAGGGTAGTGCAGTGGTGTTTGGGTAGTGTAGGGGGTCGTGCTGGGGGTAGTGTTTTAGGGTTTAGGGTAGTGCAATGGTGTTTGGGTAGTATAGGGGGTCATGCTGGGGTAGTGTTTTAGGGTTTAGGGTAGCGCAGTGGTGTTGGTGTAGTGTAGGGGGTCGTGCTGGGGGTAGTGTTTTAGGGTTTAGGGTAGTGCAGTGGTGTTTGGGTAGTGTAGGGGGTCGTGCTGAGGGTAGATTTAGGGTTTAGGGTAGTGCAGTGGTGTTTGGGTAGTGTAGGGGGTCGTGCTGGGGGTAGATTTAGGGTTTAGGGTAGTGCAGTGGTGTTTGGTTAGTGTAGGGGGTCGTGCTGGGGGTAGATTTAGGGTTTAGGGTAGTGCAGTGATGTTTGGGTAGTGTAGGGAGTCGTGCTGGGTGGAGTGTTTTAATGTTTAGGGTAGTGCAGTGGTGTTTGGGTAGTGTAGGGGGTCGTGCTGGGGGAAGAGTTTTAGGGTTTAGGGTAGTGCAGTGGTGTTTGGGTAGTGTAGGGGGTTGTGCTGGGGGTAGTGGTTTAGGGTAGTGCAGTGGTGTTTGGGTAATGTAGGGGGTACTGCTGGGGGTAGTGTTTTAGTGTTTAGGATAGTGCAGTGGTGTTTGGGTAGTGTAGGGGGTACTGCTGGGGGTAGTGTTTTAGGGTTTAGGGTAGTGCAGTGGTGTTTGGGTAGTGTAGAGGTTACTGCTGGGGGTAGTGTTTTAGGGTTTAGGATAGTGCAGTGGTGTTTGGGTAGTGTAGGGGGTACTGCGGGGGTAGTGTTTTAGGGTTTAGGGTAGTGCAGTGGTGTTTGGGTAGTGTAGGGGGTCGTGCTGGGGGTAGTGTTTTAGGGTTTAGGGTAGTACAGTGGAGTTTGTTTAGTGTAGGGGGTAGTGTTTTAGGGTTTAGGGTAGTGCAGTGGTGTTTGTGTAGTGTAGGGGGTCATGCTGGGGGTAGTGTTTTAGGGTTTAGGGTAGTGCAGCGGTGTTTGTGTAGTGTAGGGGGTCATGTTTTAGGGTTTAGGGTAGTGCAGTGGTCTTTGGGTAGTGTAGGGGGTCGTGCGGGGGTCGTGTTTTAGGGTTTAGGGTAGTGCAGTGGTCTTTGGGTAGTGTAGGGGATCGTGCGGGGTAGTGTTTTAGGGTTTAGGGTAGTGCAGTGGTCTTTGGGTAGTGTAGGGGGTCGTGCTGGGGTAGTGTTTTAGGGTTTAGGGCAGTGCAGTGGTGTTTGGGTAGTGTAGGGGGTCGTGCTGGGGGAAGTGTTTTAGGGTTTAGGGCAGTGCAGTGGTATTTGGGTAGTGTGGGGGGTCATGCTGGGGATAGTGTTTTAGGGTTTAGGGCAGTGCAGTGGTGTTCAGGCAGTGTAGGGGGTCGTGCAGGGGGTGGTGTTTCAGGGTTTAGGGCAGTGCAGTGGTGTTCAGGCAGTGTAGGGGGTCGTGCGGGGGTGGTGTTTCAGGGTTTAGGGCAGTGCAGTGGTGTTCGGGCAGTGTAGGGGGTCGTGCGGGGGTGGTGTTTCAGGGTTTAGGGCAGTGCAGTGGTGTTCGGGCAGTGTAGGGGGTCGTGCGGGGGTGGTGTTTCAGGGTTTAGGGCAGTGCAGTGGTGTTCGGGCAGTGTAGGGGGTCGTGCAGGGGGTGGTGTTTCAGGGTTTAGGGCAGTGCAGTGGTGTTCGGGCAGTGTAGGGGGTCATGCTGGGGGTGGTGTTTCAGGGTTTAGGGCAGTGCAGTGGTGTTTGTGTAGTGTAGGGGGTTGTGCTGGGGGTAGTGTTTTAGGGTTTAGGGTAGTGCAGTGGTGTTTGGGTAGTGTAGGGGGTCGTGCTGGGGGTAGTGTTTTAGGGTTTAGGGTAGTGCAATGGTGTTTGGGTAGTATAGGGGGTCGTGCTGGGGTAGTGTTTTATGGGTTTAGGGTAGCGCAGTGGTGTTGGTGTAGTGTAGGGGGTCGTGCTGGGGGTAGTGTTTTAGGGTTTAGGGTAGTGCAGTGGTGTTTGGGTAGTGTAGGGGGTCGTACTGAGGGTAGATTTAGGGTTTAGGGTAGTGCAGTGGTGTTTGGGTAGTGTAGGGGGTCATGCTGGGGGTAGATTTAGGGTTTAGGGTAGTGCAGTGGTGTTTGGTTAGTGTAGGGGGTCGTGCTGGGGGTAGATTTAGGGTTTAGGGTAGTGCAGTGATGTTTGGGTAGTGTAGGGAGTCGTGCTGGGTGGAGTGTTTTAGGGTTTAGGGTAGTGCAGTGGTGTTTGGGTAGTGTAGGGGGTCGTGCTGGGGGAGGTGTTTTAGGGTTTAGGGTAGTGCAGTGGTGTTTGGGTAGTGTAGGGGGTTGTGCTGGGGGTAGTGGTTTAGGGTTTAGGGCAGTGCAGTGGTGTTTGGGTAGTGTAGGGGGTACTGCTGGGGGTAGTGTTTTAGGGTTTAGGGTAGTGCAGTGGTGTTTGTTTAGTGTAGGGGTTACTGCTGGGGGTAGTGTTTTAGGGTTTAGGATAGTGCAGTGGTGTTTGGGTAGTGTAGGGGGTACTGCTGGGGGTAGTGTTTTAGGGTTTAGGGTAGTGCAGTGGTTTTTGGGTAGTGTAGGGGGTCGTGCTGGGGGTAGTGTTTTAGGGTTTAGGGTAGTACAGTGGAGTTTGTGTAGTGTAGGGGGTAGTGTTTTAGGGTTTAGGGTTGTGCAGTGGTGTTTGTGTAGTGTAGGGGGTCATGCTGGGGGTAGTGTTTTAGGGTTTAGGGTAGTGCAGCAGTGTTTGTGTAGTGTAGGGGGTCATGTTTTAGGGTTTAGGGTAGTGCAGTGGTCTTTGGGTAGTGTAGGGGGTCGTGCGGGGGTCGTGTTTTAGGGTTTAGGGTAGTGCAGTCTTTGGGTAGTGTAGGGGATCGTGCGGGGTAGTGTTTTAGGGTTTAGGGTAGTGCAGTGGTCTTTGGGTAGTATAGGGGGTCGTGCTGGGGTAGTGTTTTAGGGTTTAGGGCAGTGCAGTGGTGTTTGGGTAGTGTAGGGGGGTCATGCTGGGGATAGTGTTTTAGGGTTTAGGGCAGTGCAGTGGTGTTCAGGCAGTGTAGGGGGTTGTGTAGGGGGTGGTGTTTCAGGGTTTAGGGCAGTGCAGTGGTGTTCGGGCAGTGTAGGGGGTCGTGCAGGGGGTGGTGTTTCAGGGTTTAGGGCAGTGCAGTGATGTTTGGGCAGTGTAGGGGGTCGTGCTTGGGGTAGTGTTTTAGGGTTTAGGGGAGTGCAGTGGTGTTTGGGTAGTGTAGGGGGTCGTGCTGGGGGTAGTGTTTTAGGGTTTAGGGTAGTGCAATGGTGTTTGGGTAGTATTGGGGGTCATGCTGGGGTAGTGTTTTAGGGTTTAGGGTAGCGCAGTGGTGTTGGTGTAGTGTAGGGGGTCGTGCTGGGGGTAGTGTTTTAGGGTTTAGGGTAGTGCAGTGGTGTTTGGGTAGTGTAGGGGGTCGTGCTGAGGGTAGATTTAGGGTTTAGGGTAGTGCAGTGGTGTTTGGGTAGTGTAGGGGGTCGTGCTGGGGGTAGATTTAGGGTTTAGGGTAGTGCAGTGGTGTTTGGTTAGTGTAGGGGGTCATGCTGGGGGTAGATTTAGGGTTTAGGGTAGTGCAGTGATGTTTGGGTAGTGTAGGGAGTCGTGCTGGGTGGAGTGTTTTAATGTTTAGGGTAGTGCAGTGGTGTTTGGGTAGTGTAGGGGGTCGTGCTGGGGGAAGAGTTTTAGGGTTTAGGGTAGTGCAGTGGTGTTTGGGTAGTGTAGGGGGTTGTGCTGGGGGTAGTGGTTTAGGGTTTAGGGTAGTGCAGTGGTGTTTGGGTAATGTAGGGGGTACTGCTGGGGGTAGTGTTTTAGTGTTTAGGATAGTGCAGTGGTGTTTGGGTAGTGTAGGGGTACTGCTGGGGGTAGTGTTTTAGGGTTTAGGGTAGTGCAGTGGTGTTTGGGTAGTGTAGAGGTTACTGCTGGGGGTAGTGTTTTAGGGTTTAGGATAGTGCAGTGGTGTTTGGGTAGTGTAGGGGGTACTGCGGGGTAGTGTTTTAGGGTTTAGGGTAGTGCAGTGGTGTTTGGGTAGTGTAGGGGGTCGTGCTGGGGGTAGTGTTTTAGGGTTTAGGGTAGTACAGTGGAGTTTGTTTAGTGTAGGGGGTAGTGTTTTAGGGTTTAGGGTAGTGCAGTGGTGTTTGTGTAGTGTAGGGGGTCATGCTGGGGGTAGTGTTTTAGGGTTTAGGGTAGTGCAGCGGTGTTTGTGTAGTGTAGGGGGTCATGTTTTAGGGTTTAGGGTAGTGCAGTGGTCTTTGGGTAGTGTAGGGGGTCGTGCGGGGGTCGTGTTTTAGGGTTTAGGGTAGTGCAGTGGTCTTTGGGTAGTGTAGGGGATCATGCGGGGGTAGTGTTTTAGGGTTTAGGGTAGTGCAGTGGTCTTTGGGTAGTGTAGGGGGTCGTGCTGGGGTAGTGTTTTAGGGTTTAGGGCAGTGCAGTGGTGTTAGGGTAGTGTAGAGGTTCGTGCTGGGGGAAGTGTTTTAGGGTTTAGGGCAGTGCAGTGGTATTAGGGTAGTGTGGGGGAGTCATGCTGGGGATAGTGTTTTAGGGTTTAGGGCAGTGCAGTGGTGTTCAGGCAGTGTAGGGGGTCGTGCAGGGGGTGGTGTTTCAGGGTTTAGGGCAGTGCAGTGGTGTTCAGGCAGTGTAGGGGGTCGTGCGGGGTGGTGTTTCAGGGTTTAGGGCAGTGCAGTGGTGTTCGGGCAGTGTAGGGGGTCGTGCGGGGGTGGTGTTTCAGGGTTTAGGGCAGTGCAGTGGTGTTCGGGCAGTGTAGGGGGTCGTGCGGGGGTGGTGTTTCAGGGTTTAGGGCAGTGCAGTGGTGTTCGGGCAGTGTAGGGGGTCGTGCAGGGGGTGGTGTTTCAGGGTTTAGGGCAGTGCAGTGATGTTCGGGCAGTGTAGGGGGTCGTGCTGGGGGTGGTGTTTCAGGGTTTAGGGCAGTGCAGTGGTGTTTGGGTAGTGTAGGGGGTCGTGCTGGGGGTAGTGTTTTAGGGATTAGGGTAGTGCAGTGGTGTTTGGGTAGTGTAGGGGGTCGTGCTGGGGGTAGTGTTTTAGGGTTTAGGATAGTGCAGTGGTGTTTGGGTAGTGTAGGGGGTACTGCGGGGGTAGTGTTTTAGGGTTTAGGGTAGTGCAGTGGTGTTTGGGTAGTGTAGGGGGTCGTGCTGGGGGTAGTGTTTTAGGGTTTAGGGTAGTACAGTGGAGTTTGTTTAGTGTAGGGGGTAGTGTTTTAGGGTTTAGGGTAGTGCAGTGGTGTTTGTGTAGTGTAGGGGGTCATGCTGGGGGTAGTGTTTTAGGGTTTAGGGTAGTGCAGCGGTGTTTGTGTAGTGTAGGGGGTCAGTGTTTTAGGGTTTAGGGTAGTGCAGTGGTCTTTGGGTAGTGTAGGGGGTCGTGCGGGGGTCGTGTTTTAGGGTTTAGGGTAGTGCAGTGGTCTTTGGGTAGTGTAGGGGATCATGCGGGGTAGTGTTTTAGGGTTTAGGGTAGTGCAGTGGTCTTTGGGTAGTGTAGGGGGTCGTGCTGGGGTAGTGTTTTAGGGTTTAGGGCAGTGCAGTGGTGTTTGGGTAGTGTAGGGGGTCGTGCTGGGGGAAGTGTTTTAGGGTTTAGGGCAGTGCAGTGGTATTAGGGTAGTGTGGGGGGTCATGCTGGGGATAGTGTTTTAGGGTTTAGGGCAGTGCAGTGGTGTTCAGGCAGTGTAGGGGGTCGTGCAGGGGGTGGTGTTTCAGGGTTTAGGGCAGTGCAGTGGTGTTCAGGCAGTGTAGGGGGTCGTGCGGGGTGGTGTTTCAGGGTTTAGGGCAGTGCAGTGGTGTTCGGGCAGTGTAGGGGGTCGTGCGGGGGTGGTGTTTCAGGGTTTAGGGCAGTGCAGTGGTGTTCGGGCAGTGTAGGGGGTCGTGCGGGGGTGGTGTTTCAGGGTTTAGGGCAGTGCAGTGGTGTTCGGGCAGTGTAGGGGGTCGTGCAGGGGGTGGTGTTTCAGGGTTTAGGGCAGTGCAGTGATGTTCGGGCAGTGTAGGGGGTCGTGCTGGGGGTGGTGTTTCAGGGTTTAGGGCAGTGCAGTGG
Organism: Calotriton arnoldi; assembly: GCA_963921515.1. Lineage (NCBI taxonomy): Eukaryota > Metazoa > Chordata > Amphibia > Caudata > Salamandridae > Calotriton > Calotriton arnoldi. Next base: position 588,603 of record CAWUFW010004783.1, on the reverse strand, counting down.
TGTTTGTGTAGTGTAGGGGGTCGTGCTGGGGGTAGTGTTTTAGGGTTTAGGGTAGTGCAGTGGTGTTTGGGTAGTGTAGGGGGTCGTGCTGGGGGTAGTGTTTTAGGGTTTAGGGTAGTGCAATGGTGTTTGGGTAGTATAGGGGGTCGTGCTGGGGTAGTGTTTTAGGGTTTAGGGTAGCGCAGTGGTGTTGGTGTAGTGTAGGGGTCGTGCTGGGGGTAGTGTTTTAGGGTTTAGGGTAGTGCAGTAGTGTTTGGGTAGTGTAGGGGGTCGTGCTGAGGGTAGATTTAGGGTTTAGGGTAGTGCAGTGGTGTTTGGGTAGTGTAGGGGGTCGTGCTGGGGGTAGATTTAAGGTTTAGGGTAGTGCAGTGGTGTTTGGTTAGTGTAGGGGGTCATGCTGGGGGTAGATTTAGGGTTTAGGGTAGTGCAGTGATGTTTGGGTAGTGTAGGGAGTTGTGCTGGGTGGAGTGTTTTAGGGTAGTGCAGTGGTGTTTGGGTAGTGTAGGGGGTCGTGCTGGGGGAAGTGTTTTAGGGTTTAGGGTAGTGCAGTGGTGTTTGGGTAGTGTAGGGGGTTGTGCTGGGGGTAGTGGTTTAGGGTTTAGGGTAGTGCAGTGGTGTTTGGGTAGTGTAGGGGTACTGCTGGGGGTAGTGTTTTAGTGTTTAGGATAGTGCAGTGGTGTTTGGGTAGTGTAGGGGGTACTGCTGGGGGTAGTGTTTTAGGGTTTAGGGCAGTGCAGTGGTGTTTGGGTAGTGTAGGGGGTCATGCTGGGGATAGTGTTTTAGGGTTTAGGGCAGTGCAGTGGTGTTCAGGCAGTGTAGGGGTTGTGTAGGGGTGGTGTTTCAGGGTTTAGGGCAGTGCAGTGGTGTTCGGGCAGTGTAGGGGGTCGTGCAGGGGGTGGTGTTTCAGGGTTTAGGGCAGTGCAGTGATGTTTGGGCAGTGTAGGGGTCGTGCTGGGGGTAGTGTTTTAGGGTTTAGGGGAGTGCAGTGGTGTTTGGGTAGTGTAGGGGGTCGTGCTGGGGGTAGTGTTTTAGGGTTTAGGGTAGTGCAATGGTGTTTGGGTAGTATTGGGGGTCATGCTGGGGTAGTGTTTTAGGGTTTAGGGTAGCGCAGTGGTGTTGGTGTAGTGTAGGGGGTCGTGCTGGGGGTAGTGTTTTAGGGTTTAGGGTAGTGCAGTGGTGTTTGGGTAGTGTAGGGGGTCGTGCTGAGGGTAGATTTAGGGTTTAGGGTAGTGCAGTGGTGTTTGGGTAGTGTAGGGGGTCGTGCTGGGGGTAGATTTAGGGTTTAGGGTAGTGCAGTGGTGTTTGGTTAGTGTAGGGGGTCATGCTGGGGGTAGATTTAGGGTTTAGGGTAGTGCAGTGATGTTTGGGTAGTGTAGGGAGTCGTGCTGGGTGGAGTGTTTTAATGTTTAGGGTAGTGCAGTGGTGTTTGGGTAGTGTAGGGAGTCGTGCTGGGGGAAGAGTTTTAGGGTTTAGGGTAGTGCAGTGGTGTTTGGGTAGTGTAGGGGGTTGTGCTGGGGGTAGTGGTTTAGGGTTTAGGGTAGTGCAGTGGTGTTTGGGTAATGTAGGGGGTACTGCTGGGGGTAGTGTTTTAGTGTTTAGGATAGTGCAGTGGTGTTTGGGTAGTGTAGGGGGTACTGCTGGGGGTAGTGTTTTAGGGTTTAGGGTAGTGCAGTGGTGTTTGGGTAGTGTAGAGGCTACTGCTGGGGGTAGTGTTTTAGGGTTTAGGATAGTGCAGTGGTGTTTGGGTAGTGTAGGGGGTACTGCGGGGTAGTGTTTTAGGGTTTAGGGTAGTGCAGTGGTGTTTGGGTAGTGTAGGGGGTCGTGCTGGGGGTAGTGTTTTAGGGTTTAGGGTAGTACAGTGGAGTTTGTTTAGTGTAGGGGGTAGTGTTTTAGGGTTTAGGGTAGTGCAGTGGTGTTTGTGTAGTGTAGGGGGTCATGCTGGGGGTAGTGTTTTAGGGTTTAGGGTAGTGCAGCGGTGTTTGTGTAGTGTAGGGGGTCATGTTTTAGGGTTTAGGGTAGTGCAGTGGTCTTTGGGTAGTGTAGGGGGTCGTGCGGGGGTCATGTTTTAGGGTTTAGGGTAGTGCAGTGGTCTTTTGGTAGTGTAGGGGATCATGCGGGGGTAGTGTTTTAGGGTTTAGGGTAGTGCAGTGGTCTTTGGGTAGTGTAGGGGGTCGTGCTGGGGTAGTGTTTTAGGGTTTAGGGCAGTGCAGTGGTGTTAGGGTAGTGTAGAGGTTCGTGCTGGGGGAAGTGTTTTAGGGTTTAGGGCAGTGCAGTGGTATTAGGGTAGTGTGGGGGAGTCATGCTGGGGATAGTGTTTTAGGGTTTAGGGCAGTGCAGTGGTGTTCAGGCAGTGTAGGGGGTCGTGCAGGGGGTGGTGTTTCAGGGTTTAGGGCAGTGCAGTGGTGTTCAGGCAGTGTAGGGGGTCGTGCGGGGGTGGTGTTTCAGGGTTTAGGGCAGTGCAGTGGTGTTCGGGCAGTGTAGGGGGTCGTGCGGGGGTGGTGTTTCAGGGTTTAGGGCAGTGCAGTGGTGTTCGGGCAGTGTAGGGGGTCGTGCGGGGGTGGTGTTTCAGGGTTTAGGGCAGTGCAGTGGTGTTCGGGCAGTGTAGGGGGTCGTGCAGGGGGTGGTGTTTCAGGGTTTAGGGCAGTGCAGTGGTGTTCGGGCAGTGTAGGGGGTCATGCTGGGGGTGGTGTTTCAGGGTTTAGGGCAGTGCAGTGGTGTTTGTGTAGTGTAGGGGGTCGTGCTGGGGGTAGTGTTTTAGGGTTTAGGGTAGTGCAGTGGTGTTTGGGTAGTGTAGGGGGTCGTGCTGGGGGTAGTGTTTTAGGGTTTAGGATAGTGCAGTGGTGTTTGGGTAGTGTAGGGGGTACTGCGGGGGTAGTGTTTTAGGGTTTAGGGTAGTGCAGTGGTGTTTGGGTAGTGTAGGGGGTCGTGCTGGGGGTAGTGTTTTAGGGTTTAGGGTAGTACAGTGGAGTTTGTTTAGTGTAGGGGGTAGTGTTTTAGGGTTTAGGGTAGTGCAGTGGTGTTTGTGTAGTGTAGGGGGTCATGCTGGGGGTAGTGTTTTAGGGTTTAGGGTAGTGCAGCGGTGTTTGTGAAGTGTAGGGGGTCATGTTTTAGGGTTTAGGGTAGTGCAGTGGTCTTTGGGTAGTGTAGGGGGTCGTGCTGGGGTCGTGTTTTAGGGTTTAGGGTAGTGCAGTGGTCTTTGGGTAGTGTAGGGGATCATGCGGGGTAGTGTTTTAGGGTTTAGGGTAGTGCAGTGGTCTTTGGGTAGTGTAGGGGGTCGTGCTGGGGTAGTGTTTTAGGGTTTAGGGCAGTGCAGTGGTGTTTGGGTAGTGTAGGGGGTCGTGCTGGGGAAGTGTTTTAGGGTTTAGGGCAGTGCAGTGGTATTAGGGTAGTGTGGGGGGTCATGCTGGGGATAGTGTTTTAGGGTTTAGGGCAGTGCAGTGTTGTTCAGGCAGTGTAGGGGGTCGTGCAGGGGGTGGTGTTTCAGGGTTTAGGGCAGTGCAGTGGTGTTCAGGCAGTGTAGGGGGTCGTGCGGGGTGGTGTTTCAGGGTTTAGGGCAGTGCAGTGGTGTTCGGGCAGTGTAGGGGGTCGTGCGGGGGTGGTGTTTCAGGGTTTAGGGCAGTGCAGTGGTGTTCGGGCAGTGTAGGGGGTCGTGCGGGGGTGGTGTTTCAGGGTTTAGGGCAGTGCAGTGGTGTTCGGGCAGTGTAGGGGGTCGTGCAGGGGGTGGTGTTTCAGGGTTTAGGGCAGTGCAGTGATGTTCGGGCAGTGTAGGGGGTCGTGCTGGGGGTGGTGTTTCAGGGTTTAGGGCAGTGCAGTGGTGTTTGTGTAGTGTAGGGGGTCGTGCTGGGGGTAGTGTTTTAGGGTTTAGGGTAGTGCAGTGGTGTTTGGGTAGTGTAGGGGGTCGTGCTGGGGGTAGTGTTTTAGGGTTTAGGGTAGTGCAATGGTGTTTGGGTAGTATAGGGGGTCGTGCTGGGGTAGTGTTTTAGGGTTTAGGGTAGCGCAGTGGTGTTGGTGTAGTGTAGGGGGTCGTGCTGGGGGTAGTGTTTTAGGGTTTAGGGTAGTGCAGTAGTGTTTGGGTAGTGTAGGGGGTCGTGCTGAGGGTAGATTTAGGGTTTAGGGTAGTGCAGTGGTGTTTGGGTAGTGTAGGGGGTCGTGCTGGGGGTAGATTTAAGGTTTAGGGTAGTGCAGTGGTGTTTGGTTAGTGTAGGGGGTCATGCTGGGGGTAGATTTAGGGTTTAGGGTAGTGCAGTGATGTTTGGGTAGTGTAGGGAGTTGTGCTGGGTGGAGTGTTTTAGGGTTTAGGGTAGTGCAGTGGTGTTTGGGTAGTGTAGGGGGTCGTGCTGGGGGAAGTGTTTTAGGGTTTAGGGTAGTGCAGTGGTGTTTGGGTAGTGTAGGGGGTTGTGCTGGGGGTAGTGGTTTAGGGTTTAGGGTAGTGCAGTGGTGTTTGGGTAGTGTAGGGGTACTGCTGGGGGTAGTGTTTTAGTGTTTAGGATAGTGCAGTGGTGTTTGGGTAGTGTAGGGGGTACTGCTGGGGGTAGTGTTTTAGGGTTTAGGGTAGTGCAGTGGTGTTTGTTTAGTGTAGGGGTTACTGCTGGGGGTAGTGTTTTAGGGTTTAGGATAGTGCAGTGGTGTTTGGGTAGTGTAGGGGGTACTGCTGGGGGTAGTGTTTTAGGGTTTAGGGTAGTGCAGTGGTGTTTGGGTAGTGTAGGGGTTCGTGCTGGGGGTAGTGTTTTAAGGTTTAGGGTAGTACAGTGGAGTTTGTGTAGTGTAGGGGGTAGTGTTTTAGGGTTTAGGGTTGTGCAGTGGTGTTTGTGTAGTGTAGGGGGTCATGCTGGGGGTAGTGTTTTAGGGTTTAGGGTAGTGCAGCAGTGTTTGTGTAGTGTAGGGGGTCATGTTTTAGGGTTTAGGGTAGTGCAGTGGTCTTTGGGTAGTGTAGGGGGTCGTGCAGGGGTCGTGTTTTAGGGTTTAGGGTAGTGCAGTGGTCTTTGGGTAGTGTAGGGGATCGTGCGGGGTAGTGTTTTAAGGTTTAGGGTAGTGCAGTGGTCTTTGGGTAGTATAGGGGGTCGTTCTGGGGTAGTGTTTTAGGGTTTAGGGCAGTGCAGTGGTGTTTGGGTAGTGTAGGGGGTCGTGCTGGGGGAAGTGTTTTAGGGTTTAGGGCAGTGCAGTGGTGTTTGGGTAGTGTGGGGGGGTCATGCTGGGGATAGTGTTTTAGGGTTTAGGGCAGTGCAGTGGTGTTCATGCAGTGTAGGGGGTCGTGCAGGGGGTGGTGTTTCAGGGTTTAGGGCAGTGCAGTGGTGTTCGGGCAGTGTAGGGGGTCGTGCAGGGGGTGGTGTTTCAGGGTTTAGGGCAGTGCAGTGATGTTTGGGCAGTGTAGGGGGTCGTGCTGGGGGTGGTGTTTCAGGGTTTAGGGCAGTGCAGTGGTGTTCGGGCAGTGTAGGGGGTCGTGCAGGGGGTGGTGTTTCAGGGTTTAGGCCAGTGCAGTGGTGTTCAGGCAGTGTAGGGGGTCGTGCAGGGGGTGGTGTTTCAGGGTTTAGGGCAGTGCAGTGGTGTTCGGGCAGTGTAGGGGGTCGTGCAGGGGGTGGTGTTTCAGGGTTTAGGGCAGTGCAGTGGTGTTCGGGCAGTGTAGGGGGTCGTGCTGGGGCTGGTGTTTCAGGGTTTAGGGCAGTGCAGTGGTGTTTGAGCAGTGTAGGGGGTCGTGCTGGGGCTTGTGTTTCAGGGTTTAGGGCAGTGCAGTGTTGTTCAGGCAGTGTAGGGGGTCGTGCTGGGGGTGGTGTTTCAGGGTTTTGGGCAGTGCAGTGGTGTTCGGGCAGTGTAGGTGGTCGTGCTGGGGCTGGTGTTTCAGGGTTTAGGGCAGTGCAGTGGTGTTCGGGCAGTGTAGGGGGTCGTGCTGGGGCTGGTGTTTCAGGGTTTTGGGCAGTGCAGTGCTGTTCGGGCAGTGTAGGGGGACGTGCTGGGAGTGGTGTTTCAGGGTTTAGGGCAGAGTAGTGGTGTTCGGGCTGGGTAGGGGGTCGTGCTGGGGGTGGTGTTTCAGGGTTTAGGGCAGTGCAGTGGTGTTCGGGCAGTGTAGGGGGTCGTGCAGGGGGTGGTGTTTCAGGGTTTAGTGCAGTGGTGTTCGGGCAGTGTAGGGGGTCTTGCTGGGGGTGGTGTTTCAGGGTTTAGGGCAGTGGTGTTCGGGCAGTGTAGGGGGTCTTGCTGGGGGTGGTGTTTCAGTGTTTAGGGCAGTGCAGTGGTGTTCGGGCAGTGTAGGGGGTCTTGCTGGGGTGGTGTTTCAAGGTTTAGGGCAGTGCAGTGGTGTTTGGGCAGTGTAGGGGGTCGTGCTGGGGCTGGTGTTTCAGGGTTTAGGGCAGTGCAGTGGTGTTTGGGCAGTGTAGGGGGTCGTGCTGGGGCTGGTGTTTCAGGGTTTAGGGCAGTGCAGTGGTGTTCGGGCAGTGTAGGGGGTCGTGCTGGGGCTGGTGGTTCAGGGTTTAGGGCAGTGCAGTGGTGTTTGGGCAGTGTAGGGGGTCATGCTGGGGCTGGTGTTTCAGGGTTTAGGGCAGTGCAGTGGTGTTCGGGCAGTGTAGGGGGTCGTGCTGGGGCTGGTGTTTCAGGGTTTTGGGCAGTGTAGTGGTGTTCGGGCAGTGTAGGGGGTCGTGCTGGGGGTGGTGTTTCAGGGTTTAGGGCAGTGCAGTGGTTTTCAGGCAGTGTAGGGGGTCTTGCTGGGGGTGGTGTTTCAGGATTTAGGGCAGTGGTGTTCGGGCAGTGTAGGGGGTCTTGCTGGGGGTGATGTTTCAGGGTTTAGGGCTGTGCAGTGGTGTTCGGGCAGTGTAGGGGGTCTTGCTGGGGGTAGTGTTTCAGGGTTTAGGGCAGTGCAGTGGTGTTTGGGCAGTGTAGGGGGTCTTGCGGAGGGTGGTGTTTCATGGGTTAGGCCTTTGCAGTGGTGTTCGGGCAGTGTAGGGGGTCATGCTGAGGGTGGTGTTTCAGGGTTTAGGGCAGTGCAGTGGTGTTCGGGCAGTGTAGGGGTCGTGCTGGGGGTGGTGTTTCAGGGTTTAGGGCAGTGCAGTGGTGTTCGGGCAGTGTAGGGGGTCGTGCTGGGGCTTGTGTTTCAGGGTTTAGGGCAGTGCCGTGGTGTTCGGGCAGTGTAGGGGGTCATTCTGGGGCAGGTGTTTCAGGGTTTAGGGCAGTGCAGTGGTGTTCGGGCAGTGTAGGGGGTCGTGCTGGGGCTGGTGTTTCAGGGTTTAGGGCAGTGCAGTGGTGTTCGGGCAGTGTAGCGGGTCGTGCTAGGGCTGGTTTTTCAGGGTTTAGGGCAGTGCAGTGGTGTTCGGGCAGTGTAAGGGGTCGTGCTGGGGCTGGTGTTTCAGGGTTTAGGGCAGTGCAGTGGTGTTCGGGAAGTGTAGGGGATCGTGCTGGGGCTGTTGTTTCAGGGTTTAGGGCAGTGAAGTGGTGTTCGGGCAGTGTAGGGGGTCATGCTGGGGATGGTGTTTCAGGGTTTTGGGCAGAGCAGTGGTGTTCGGGCAGTGTAGGGGGTCGTGCTGGGGGTGGTGTTTCAGCGTTTAGGGCAGTGCAGTGGTGTTAGGGCAGTGTAGGGGGTCTTGCTGGGGGTGGTGTTTCAGTGTTTAGGGCAGTGGTGTTCAGGCAGTGTAGGGGGTCTTGCTGGGGGTGATGTTTCAGGGTTTAGGGCAGTGCAGTGGTGTTCGGGCAGTGTAGGGGGTCGTGCTGGGGTGGTGTTTTAGGGTTTAGGGCAGTGCAGTGGTGTTCGTGTAGTATAGGGGTTCGTGCTGGGGTAGTGTTTTAGGGTTTAGGGCAGTGCAGTGGTGTTTGTGTAGTGAGCAGCGCATGCGCTGCGTGGCTAGGCGAGACCTAAAAAGCATTGCACCAAGATGGCTGCCAACACTTCCTGGATTGAAGTGTTGGCAGCCAATTAGAGCCAAGCTCGTGCTTGTGTACTTAGGTCCCGCCCAGATATATAAAGATTTTTTTCCTTTAATATCTCGAAAACTACTGAACGGATTTACACCATTTAAAAAAAGGGCGCTTTCTGATCCAAGCACTAACTTTTTGCCAAATTTGGTGCAATTCCGTTCAGCAGTTTTGGCTGTAACCGTGTCTAAAGTTTAATATGGGAAATTGATTTTTTGACCTCTATTTTTGAATTTCTCAGGAACTACTAAACGGATTTAAAAAAAGGGCGCTTTCTGAACCAAGGGCTACCTTTTTGCCAAATTTGGTGTAATTCCGTTCAGCAGTTCGGGCTGTAGCTGTGTCTAAAGTTTCCTATAGGAAATAACATGGGGAAAACGTGTTTTGGGACCCCCCTTTTTTCTCGGCCCCCGCTTGACGAATCACCCCGAAACTTTCAGGGTAGGAGCTGAACAGAGTGCTACACTAGTTTTGAAAATTTCGCGAAGATTCGTCATCCGACGCCAACGTTATTGGGAAAAGAAAAAACGCTTTTCCTATGGAAACTAGGTCCTAACTATAACTATTTACTGGCGACCGCCAGTAGATAATATATATATATATATATATATATTATCTACTGGCGGTCGCCAGTAGATAGTTATAGTTAGGACCTATTTTCCATAGGAAATCCGCAACATTCTATTTGAAATAACTTTGACGCCGGTTGACGAATCTTCGCAAAATTTTCAAACTTGTTGGGGCGCTCCAGTCCTCTCCTATCCTGAAAGTCTCGGGGTGATTCGTCAAGCGGGGGCCGAGAAAAAAGGGGGGTCCCAAAACACATTTTCCCAATGCAATTTTCAATAGGAACCTTTAGTCGCAGCTACAGCCCGAACTGCTGAACGGAATTACACCAAATTTGGCAAATAGGTAGTCCTTGGTTCAGTGTCGTGCCTTTTGCTTAAATGGTGTAAATCCATTCAGTAGTTCCTGAGAAAATCAAAAGTAAAGTCACATATATATCTATGGCCGAGTAGGGTCCGCGTACCCTCCCGATCACGAGCTGCATGCTAATTGGCTGTCCAAATCAGGAAGTGTTGGCAGCCATTTTATGCCTCGGTAGAACCGAGGCACAGAAACAAGTGCGCAAAACGCACAAAGGGGGCAGGGTAGAAACACCCTGACCCCCTAGGTCTGCTCAGGGGTTCCCACAAGGACCCCCTGGCAGAAAAAAGCATTTAAAAAAAAAAAAAATTGCCGGGATGCGCTTAGGGTGTGCGGATCCCGCCGAGAAAAAAAAAAGAAACAAGTGCGCAAAACGCACAAAGGGGGCAGGGTAGAAACACCCTGACCCCCTAGGTCTGCTCAGGGGGTCCCACAAGGACCCCCTGGGCAGAAAAAAGCATTTTATTTTTAAATCGGCGGGATGCGCTTAGGGTGCGCGGATCCCGCCGAGAAAAAAAAAACGAAGCGCGCTCACCCGTGGCTCATTGTTAATTGGCCCCCGGGTGGGCCAAGTCCCGGGGGCATGCGTGGGTTTATTAAATTAATGTATGGGGGGCCTCTAAGGCCCCCCCAAGCCCCGGGGACCACCACCCCCCGGGGCTTTAAAAAAAAATGGTGCGGGAGGGCTCTCGGCCCTCCCGCAGCCCCGGGGACCGCCACCCCCCGGGGCTTCTTTTTTAAAATTGAAATTACCTGTGTGGGGGGTGCTCAAGCCCCCCCACACGCCCCGGGGCACTAAATCGTTAAATATGGGGGTCTGTTACGGACCCCCAGAGCCCCGGGAACCACCACCTCCCCGGGGCTTTCAAGATGTTTGGAGGGGGGCCGCGCGGCCCCCCTCCTGGAGCCAGTGATGGCCCTGGGGACCACCACCCCCCAGGGCCGGCTCCTGCAGTGTCCTAGGGTGCCTACCCCCGGGACACTGTAGTTTGCTATGGCAGGGCGGGAGCCTCGCGGCTCCCGTCCTGCAATAGCAAACTGCTTTGGTTTTTGGAAGAGAGAGCAGGAAACCTGCTCTCTCTTCCAAAAACCAAAGCAGATTGCTTTTCCACACGGGGAGCTGCATCTTAGCAGCTCCCCAGGTGGAAAAGCAATGCCGGCTCCCGAGCGACGCGGGGAGCCGGCGGGACCGTGGGGGGATTGGGGACCCCCACACGGTCCCCAACGGAGAGGACCAGCCCCGGGGGATGGGGTCCCCAGGGCTACAAGTGGCCCGGGAGGGGGGCCACGCAGCCCCCTCCCCAAAATTTAATTAAAAAAAAAAAACAACAAAGGCCGGCCCCGTGGGATGGGGTCCACAGGGCCATAAGTGGCCTGAGGAGGGGGGCAATGCAGCCCCCCTCCATAAGTTATTTACCAAAAAAAAAAAGCCATGCCCCGGGGGATGGGGTCCCCGGGGCCGATTAAGGCCTCGGGAGGGGGGCCACGCGGCCCCCTTCCGAATAAAAAAAAAAAATAGGGGGCAGGCCCTGGGGGATGGGGTCCCCAGGGCCAATAATTTAGAAAAAGAAGGGGGGCCACACAGCCCCCCTTCATAAAAAAAAAAAAAAAAAACGGCATCGCGCGGGAGGCCACGCCCCCTCCTTGCAGCACTCTACAAACGCGCCCCCTGGCGCGTTTGCAGATGGGGAACGAATTCCCCTTGAATACTGGGGGTCACTGGGGGCCAACTAGCCCACCAGGAACCTCCAGTATGCGCCAGGGGGCTGCGTTGCAGAGAGGTGTACAGAGGCCACGCCCCTTTTTACACCTCTCTGCAATGCAGCTCTGTGGCGCTTTTTGGAGGTACATGGTGGGCTAGTTGGACTCCAGGGACCCTCAGGATTCAAGGGGACTTAATCCCCCAACTTAAAACGCGCCACGGGGTGCGTTTGCACAGTGGTGAAGGGAGGGGGCGGGGCTTCAGGTGACATGTGTGCAAAAAGGCCCCGTGGCGTGTTTTAAGTTCAGGAATTAATTCCTCTTCAATCCAGAGGGTCCCAGGGGGCCAACTAGCCCACCAGGTACCTCCAGTAAGCGCCACAGAGCTCCGTTGCAGAGTGTTGTAAAAAGGGGCATGGCCTCTGAACACCTCTCTGCAATGCAGCTCTCTGGCACATACTGGAGGTATCTGGTGGGCTAGTTGGCCCCTAGGGATCCTCGGGATTGAGGAGGAATTAATTCTCCAACTTAAAACGCGCCACAGGGCGTGTTTGCAGGCATGTCACCTCAGGCCCCACCCCCTTCCTTCAACATTGTGCAAATATTCCTCTAAAATCAGCCGAACTACGAATTCCGATTAACTCACCTGTTATCAGGAGAGACCTCAGTGCTGCATCTTTGAGCCCAGTACTGATCCTGAAAAGTAATTTTAACCGTACTTACCAGTAACTTGAATTTCCTTCCATAGGCTAACATTGACTGGTTTCACTTGGAAATTCTTCTAAGTGTGGAGTTTTGGAACTTTATAATATTCCTCTTAAATAAGCCAAACTACGAATTCCGATTTACTCACCTGTTATCAGGAGAGACCTCAGTGCTGCATCTTTGAGCCCAGTACTGATCCTGAAAAGTAATTTTAACCGTACTTACCAGTAACTTGAATTTCCTTCCATAGGCTAACATTGACTGGTTTCACTTGGAAATTCTTCTAAGTGTGGAGTTTTTGAACTTTATAATATTCCTCTAAAATCAGCCGAACTATGAATTCTTATTTACTCACCTGTTATCAGGAGAGAACCCAGTGCTGCATCTTTTAGCCCAGCACTGACCCTGAAAAGTAATTCTAACCGTACTTACCAGTAACTTGTATTTCCTTCCATAGGAATCCATTGTCTGGTTTTCAGCAGAAAAGTTTCAGTGTCAATTTTCACAAACTACAAATATTCCTTAAAAATCGCCTGTATGACTTAAACGCATTCTTTCAACTGTTTACAGGAGATGCACCAGTGCTGGATCCAGGATCCACCACTGAGTAAGAAAAAGTAACGATAACACTACTTACCTGCTAAGTGAATTTCCTCCCATAGGATAACATTGGTGATTCTATGTGAAAAAGTTTCTGTCAACTTTTAAAATACAATAATATTCCGTAAAAATCACTACTGTAACCAAAACGCTTTACTCAACTGTTTACAGGAGATGTCCCAGGACTGAATCTAGGATCCAGTCCTGTGGTTAGAAAAGTAATCCATAAAGTAACTAATTGCATTTAACTAGAAATTCACATTGAGCTCAATGTTGCATTGTGTTTGAAATTGTGTTGCCCATTGCAACAACTGTAACTACTGTACTTAAAAGTCTATTGCCTATTTGCAAAGTATTTAAACTAAAGTAATTCATTCTGAGAAAGTATATTTTGTAATGTAATGTATAATGTAATTACAATGTAATTTAAAAATAAAATATCTAAAAATAAATAGTTTAAAAAAATGTAGTAAATCAGTATCAAAAAAATAAATATAACAATTAATACATTTAAAAATTGTCATTTACAAAACCTTTGAAATTCACTGAAAAAAACCATAGGTTTCAGACATGTTATAGTTAGGAATTAGCATTTAAAAAACCTTTGAAATTCACTGAAAAAACCATAGGTTTCAGGCACGTTATAGTTAGAAATTAGCATTTAAAAAACCTTACAAATTCACTGAAAAAACCATAGGTTTTAGGGACAGTTATAGTTAGTTGGACATTGCACTCGTACAAAACCCGTGAAATTCCCCCGTTATAGTTAGTTCAGCTAACTATAACTCGCGCCCCCGCAATGCACTGCTGATGACGTCACATATTACATCACTCATGACATGGTCAGGGACATCACTGATGACATCACTGATGACATCTCAAATTACATCACTGATGACATCACTGATGACATCATCCACGTGATAATCTGATGCACCTCCTCACACCCTAATATAACCTTTGATACACCCACTCTAAATTACAGACTGCCATTCGCAAAACCATAGACACTCCAACACCAATAACTACATACCCACTCACTGATTCTTAGGTCTACACACACATCCACTCACTCACCCGTACAGTCACTCATACTTACGGTCACTCAGTACAGGACTATCATATGCACTCATACTCCTATATAGACACTCAAACACTGCCACTCATCCATAGAGGTACTCACACACCTAGTCAGTCATGCAAATAATTAAACACACTGCCATTTACTCACCTATACAGTTATACACACACCAGCTCACTTACTCATACAAATACTAGCACATTCTTACGCTCTTATACAATCAGTGATACAAGCACAGACTCATCCATACAGTCACTCTCACAATCACACACTCTCGCTTATAGCTATTTATATACTCCAACACACATATATACTGCCTTTCACATATGTAGTTACTCACACATGTACCACTGGGACATACATTCACTCACTAACACACTGTTACGCACACTTACCCACCCATACAGTCTATCACAGATGCACTCTTGAAACCATCCACCCAGTGAATCACCCACTCACACATCTATGCACAGAGTCGCACACACCCCACCCACACAAACACTCAGGCACCCATACAGATACTCAGACAACCAATCAATAACTCATATAGACACTCGTGTAGCTATTCACAAACCCATGCAGCCACTTACACAGCAACAGACAGACGGATACAGACATTCACCCAGTTTAGTCACTAACCCATGCATTCAGTAAGATACGTTTAATCACTCACTTATAGAGTTAGTCACGCACCTACTAAATCATCCATACAGACACTTATACACCCACTCATTCTTCAATACGCCTCTCCCTATATATATTAAAAATATTTAAACTTTACAGAAACACACAGTCACTGGATGATGTCATCAGTGATGTCATTTGAGATGTCATCAGTGATGTCATCAGTGATGTCACTGACCATGTCATGAGTGATGTAATATGTGACGTCATCAGCAGTGCATTATGGGGCGCGAGTTATAGTTAGCTGAACTAACTATAACGGGGAATTTCACGGGTTTTGTACGAGTGCAATGTCCAACTAACTATAACTGTCCCTAAAACCTATGGTTTTTTCAGTGAATTTGTAAGGTTTTTTAAATGCTAATTTCTAACTATAACATGCCTGAAACCTATGGTTTTTTCAGTGAATATATATATATATATATATATATATATATATTCACTAAAAAAACATAGGTTTCAGGGACGTTATAGTTCGAAATTGGCATTTAAAAAACCTTAGAAATTCACAAAAAAAAACATAGGTTTCAGGGACGTTATAGTTAGTTGGACATTTCACTCGTATAAAACCAAAGAATTTCGGCTGTTATAGTTAGTAGAGCTAACTATAACTCATGCTCCTGCAATGCACTGCTGATGACGTCACATATTACATCACTCATGACATGCTCAGTGACATCACTGATGACATCACTGATGACATTTCAAATGACATCACTGATGACTTCATCCACGTGATCATCTGATGCACCTCCTCACACACTAATAAAACCTTTCATACATCCACTCTAAAATACAGACTACCAATATCGAAACCATAGACACACCAATAGCAGTAAGTACATACCCGCTCAGTGATTCATACTTCTACACACACATCCACCCACTAACCTATGGTTTTTTCAGTGAATTTCGAAGGTTTTTTAAATGCTAATTTCTAACTATAACGTCCCTAAAACCTATGGTTTTTCATTGAATTTCTAAGGTTTTTTAAATGCTAATTTCTAACTATAACATAGCAGTTGCGTTTGCAAAGTGGTGGAGAAAGGTGAGCGTGGCCTCCGAACACCTCTTAGCAATCCCACTGTGTGGGATTTACTGGACGTAACAGGAGGGGTAGTTACCCCTCCTATTTCCTCCAGTAAGTCCCACACAGCAGGATTGCTAACTTCTCATACCAGGCCATGCCCCCTTACTCCACCACTCTGCAAACGCGCCCCCTGGCGTGTTGTAAGTTGGGGAATGTATTCCCCTTGAATACTGAGGGCCCCTGGGGGCCAACTAGCCCACCAGGTACCTCCAGTAAGCGCCACAGAGCTGGATTGGAGAGAGGTGGTCTGAGGCCACGCCCCTTTTTACACCACTCTGCAAACGTGGCTCCTGGCGCACTGCTGCTAGGAGGATGAAGTCCACTTGAGTCCTGAGGACCTCATCGCTCCACCAGCAGTGCGCCAAGAGGCGCGTTTGCAGAGTGGTGTAAAAAGGGGCATGGCCTCGGATCACCTCTCTGCAATCTAGCTCTGTGGTCCTTACTGGAGGTACCTGGTGGGCTAGTTGGCCCCCAGGGACCCTCAGTATTCAAGGGGAATTAATTCCCCAACTTACAATGCGCAACGGGTTGTGTTTGCAGAGTGGTGCAGGGAGGGGGTGGGGCCTCTGGCAAGATGCCGGCTTTTTTTTAATATTTGTTTTTTAGGACCCCCTTGTTTTACATTTTTGGGGCCCTGGGGACCCCATCCCCCAGGGCCTGACCCCTTTTTATAATTTTTTTTTTAAACGGGGAGGGCAATTCGGCCCCAGGGACCGCATCCCCCGGGTCATGGTCAGACTTTTTAAAAAATGTATTTAATTATTTGGAGGGGGGCCGTGTGGCCCCCCTCCTCAGGCCAATTATGGCCCCGGGGACCCCATCCCCCGGGGCCGGCCTTTCCGTTTTTTTGTATATTTGATAACAGGGGAGGGATGCCACATGGCCCCCCTCCCGAGCCAATGCTGGCCCTGGGGACCCCATCCCCTGGGGACTGGCCTCACCGTTGAGGACCGTGGGGGGAGCCCCAATGCCCCCACGGTCCCGCCAGCTCCCCGCCTCCTGCGGAGCCGGCATTCCTTTTGCACAAGGGGAGCTGCTAACATGCAGCTCCCCTTGTGCAAAAGCAATTCTGCTTTGGTTTTTGGAAGCGAGAGCAGGTTTCCTGCTCTCGCGTCCAAAAACCAAAGCAGATTTTCTATGACAGGGCAGGAGCCGTGCTCAGCCCGACACTGTTTAACATCTACATGGCCCCACTTGCACGCATCGCCAGACAGCACAACCTCAACATAATCTCCTACGCCGACGACACTCAACTGATCCTCTCCCTCACCAAGGACCCCCTCGCCACCAAATCCAACCTCCATGAAGGAATGAAGGCCGTCGCCGATTGGATGAAGATCAGCCGACTAAAGCTGAACACGGACAAGACAGAGGTCCTCATCCTCGTCTCCAACCCCTCAGCCTGGGACGACTCCTGGTGGCCAATGACACTGGGAGCAGCCCCGACACCCACCAACCACGCACGCAACCTGGGAGTCATCCTCGACTCAACGCTCTCCATGGCCAAGCAAGTCAACGCAGTCTCCTCCTCCTGCTTCAACACCCTCCGCATGCTTCGCAAGATCTACAGGTGGATCCCGACAGATACAAGAAGAACAGTCACCCAGGCCCTCATCAGTAGCAGACTTGACTATGGGAACGCCCTCTACACGGGAGCCCCAGCCAAGCTCATCAAGCGACTGCAACGCATACAAAACGCCTCCGCACACCTGATCCTCGACATACCAAGCCAGAGCCACATCACCCCCCACCTGAGGAACCTGCACTGGCTCCCCGTCGACAGGAGAATCTCCTTCAAACTCCTCATCCACGGACACAAGGCACTCCACAAGACCGGCCCAGCCTACCTCAACAGACGACTCTTCTTCTACGTCCCCAACCGCCAGCTCCGCTCCGCCGACCTCTCCCTCACCACCGTCCCTCGCATTCGAAGAACAACCACCGGCGGCAGATCCTTCTCCCACCTCGCCGCCAAGACCTGGAACACCCTTCCACTCAGCCTACGACAGAAAACACGTTTTGGGACCCCCCATTTTTCTTGGGCCCCCCTTGATGAATCACCCCGAAACTTTCAAGACAGGAGCTGATCTGAGTGAACAATTAGTTTTGAAAATTTCGTGAAGATTCGTCAAACAGCGCCAAAGTTATTGGCAAATCAAAAAACACTTTTCCTATGAAAACTAGGTTCTAACTATAACTACCTACTGGCGACCGCCAGTAGGTAATATATATATATATATAATCACTGAAAAAAAGCAAAGGTTACAGGGACGTTATAGTTAGGAAATAGAATTAAAAAATAACCTTAGAAATTCACTGAAAAAAACAAGGGTTACAGGGATGTTATAGTTAGGCTGAGATTTTCCTCGGCCAAAGCCAGTAAATGTCAGCAGTTATAGTAACCTGAGCTAACTATAACTTACGCCCCTGCAATGCACTGCTTATGACCTCACATATTACATCACTCATGACACGGTCAGTGACATCACTGATGACATCACTGATGACATCATCAAGTGAATGCAAGTGTTTTTAATAATTTATGTGTGAAACTTATTTAGTAACCTACTACAAAAGTAAAATTAGTATAGTAAGCACACTACTACTGAGTGATTCTACTTCTAACATATGTTATGTGAATGGCTGTGTGAATGTATCCCTGTGTGTATGGGTGTGTAAGTGGCTGAATTGGTGTATATGTGGATAGATGAGTAGCTGTGTGGGTGAGTGAGATGCTGTGTGAGTGGCTGTATTGGTGACTAAGTGGGTGTGGCAGTGGCTGTATGGGTCAGTGAGTGGCTGTTTGAGGGGGTGTTTGGTAAAGTGAGTTGGTGTGTGAGTGGCTATATTGGAGAGCATGTGTCTGTGTGGGTGAGTGAGCAGATGTGTGAGTGCTTGTATGTGTGTGTGAATGGGTATGTAAGTGGTTGTGTGGTTGTGTGGGTGTGTGAGTGCTTATATGCGTGAGTGAGTGGCTGTGTTGAAAATCTGTATGGGTGAGTGAGTGGGTGTGTGAGTGACTGTGTAGGTAAATAAGTGGATAAGTGAGTAGTTGCATGGGTGAGGGTGTGGCTATGTGAGTGGATGTACGTATGAGTGACTGGCTATATGAGTGGCAGTATGGGTGAGTGAATGGTTGTGTGAGTGGTTGTATGAGTGAGTGAGTGGGTATGTGAGTGCCTCTATGGAGGAATGAGTGGGTATGAGAGTACTGGTATAGGTCTGTGAAAGGGTATGTGAGTGGTTGTATGGGGGTATGAAAGGGTATACAAGAGGTTGTATGGGGGTGTGAGTGGGTGTGTGAGTAGTTCTGTGGATGATGTCATCAGTCATGTCACCAGTGATGTCATTTGAGATGTCATCAGTGATGTTATCAGCAATTTCATTTGAGATGCCATCAGTGATGTCATGAGTGATATCACTGACCAAGTCAAGAGTGACACAATAGGTGAGGTCATAAGCAGTGCATTGTGGGGGCATAAGTTATAGTTAGCTCAGCTAATTACAACTTCTGAATTTCTCTAAGTAAAATCTGAGTCGAGCTATAACATCCCTGTAACCTTTGTTTTTTCAGTGAATATCTAAGGTTTTTTAAATGCTAATCCCTAACTATAACTTCCCTGTAAATCTATTTCTTAATTGCAACATCCATTTTTTTAAGTTAGCCTCTAAGATTTTCGTATTGTCTTTCTATAATTGGAAATTGTATATTATATTTATATTATATACCACAATTTTTTTTATTTGGTCTGTGTTTATCAGAAAGTACATTAATAACTGGTTTTGTTTTTAAGAATTTTTTGAGTGGGCACAATATTGTGAGTAGGTGCATGAGTGCCTTTGTCCATTTGTAAGTAAGTATATCACTATCTGACTGGATCTGTGAGTGGATACATGAGTGTCTAAGTTGGTGTCTGAGTGGGTGAGTGAGTGGGTGCAAGTGTGTCTGAATGGATCTGTGAGTGTATGCATGAGTCTCTCAGTGGGTCTATGACTGGCAGCATGAGTGTCTGAGTAGTTCTGTCAGTGGGTGCATGGGTCTGTGAGTGTGACTATGCATGGCTACATGAATAAGTATATAACTCACTGGGTGCATAAGTCTTTGAGTGGGTCTATGAGTGGCTGTGTGAGTGACTGTATGGGTATGTGAGTGTCTGAGTGGGTCCACCATTAGATGTATTAGTGTCTGAGTGGATCTGTGAATGGGTGTATGAGTGTCTCAATGGATCTGAAAGTGAGAGTATAAGTCTCTGAGTGGGTGAATGAATGCTTGCATGTATGAGTGTCTGTGTGGGTCTGTGATTGGGAGGGCGAGTGTCTGGGTGGGTCTGTGAGGGGATGCTGAGCCTTGAGTGGGTGAGTGAGTGGTTGTGTATATATCTGAGTGAATATGTGAGTGGGTGTGTGAGTTTCTGAGTATATGAGTGAGTGACTGAGTCTATAAGTCTCTGAGAGGGTCTGTGAGAATGACTGTACGGGTGTGCGAGTGGTTGTATGAGTATCTGAGTGGATCTATAAGTGGTTGTATGAGTGTCTCAGTGAGTCTGTGAGTGCATACATGAGTATGCGAGTGGGTCTGTATGTGGGTACATGAGTCTCTGAGTGGGTCTGTACATGGGTATGTGAGTATCTGAGTGGGTCGGTGAGTGGGTCTGTGAGTGGGTACATGAGTGCCAATGTGGGTCTGTAAGTGGGTATAAAAGTCTCTAAGTGGGTATGAGACTGTACACATGAGTCTATGAGTGGGTCTCTAAGTAGGTGCATGAGTCTCTGAGTGGGTCGTTACATGGGTGCATCACTCTCCGAGTTAGTCTGAAAGTGGGTGCATGAGTACCTGAATGGGTATGTGAGTAGGTGCATGAGTATCTAAGTGGGTATGTGACTGAATCTATAAGTATGTGAGTGGGTATATGAATGGGTGTATAAGTGTCTGAGTGAGTTTGTGAGTGCGTACATGCATGTGTGAGTGACCGGTGGGTGTGTACAAATATATAGTTTTTTATATTTTCACCAATATTTGCAATGATGTCACGATATTCGCACTGTCCCCGCAACGGTACATGAGGGGCCGCACTAGAGGTTTCGGCATCATCGCGAATATCGTGCGCGATTAATAACATCAATTTTGGACGTATAATTTCTGTCACTAATGCTTCTATTTCTCAAACAGGGTGTCAGAGTACCTTCACCCTGACCCCTTATGTTAACTTTCACAAACATTTTCAGGCCCGGGAACCATTCCCAATCAATAAAATGGCGGCCGCAACTTTCTGTTCAGTTTTCGTCCAGCCAATCACAACATTCACAATGGCACACTCATCCACGATTAATCACAAAACCACCGCAAAATATACACAGGCGGAGATATATCTATAATTTTCAGCTTAAATTTCTCAAAAACTGCTGAACGGATTTGCACCAAATAACAAAAAGCATAATCTGTGTAACAACATCTACCTTTCTGCTAAATTTGGTGTAATTCCGTCCTGCGGTTCGGGCAGTAGGTTTGACAACGCATTCCTATGGAAATTAAGATTACAAACACATCCTTTTTTCGAGCCCCTATTTCTCAGTCCCCACTGCAAGGATCACCCCTAAACTTTCCATGACCCACAAAACTTACTTTTACACTTTTTTGGAAAATGTTATGCATATTGGTCAAACAACGGCAAATTATAGGCAAGTCAATAAATGATTTTCCTATGGAAACTACTACGTCCTCACTACAACTACCTACTGGTGACTACCAGTAGGTTATAGATATATATATATTATCTACTGGTGGTCGCCAGGAGATAGTTATAGTTAGAACCTATTTTCCATAGGAAATCGGCGACATTCTATGTGAAATAACTCTCTTGCCGGTTGACGTATCTTCGCAAAATTTTCAAACTTTGTGGGGCGCTCCGGTCCGCTCCTACCCTGAAAGTCTCGGGGTGATTCGTCAAGCGAGGGCCGAGAAAAAAGGGGGGTCCCAAAACGCGTTTTCCCCATTAATTTTTCCATAGGAAACTTTAGACACGGCTACAGCCCGAACTGCTGAACGGAATTACACCAAATTTGGCAAAGAGGTAGTTCTTGGTTCAGAAAGAACCCTTTTTGTTAAATGGTGTAAATCCGTTCAGTAGTTCCTGAGAAAATCAAAAGTAAAAGTACATATATATCTATGGCCGCGTCGGATTCGCGCACCCTCCCGATCACGAGCTGCATGCTAATTGGCTGTCAACACTTCAAACCAGGAAGTGTTGGCAGCCATTTTGTCCCTCGGTAGAACCGAGGGACAGAAACAAGTGCGCAAAGCGCACAAAGGGGGCAGGGTAGAAACACCCTGACCCCCTAGGTCTGCTCAGGGGTCCCACAAGGACCCCCTGGGCAAAAAAAATATATATTTTTTTAAAAAATCGGCAGGATGCGCTCAGGGAGCGCGGATCCTGCCGAAAAAAAAAAATCGATGCGCGGTCTCCCGCTCTTCATGTTAATTTGCCCCCGGGTGGGCCAAGTCCAGGGGCATGCTGGGGGGGTTTATTTTATGTATGGGGGGCCTCTAAGGGCCTCCAAGCCCCGGGGACCACCACCTCCCCGGGGCACTAAGAAATTGAAAATGGGGATCCGTTTTGGACCCCCAAGCCCCGGGGACCACCACCTCCCCGGGGCTTTCTCGATGTGGGGAGGGGGGCCGCGCGGCCCCCCTCCTGGAGCCTGTGGTGGCCCTGGGGACTGCCACCCCCCAGGGCCGGCTCCTGCAGTGTCCCGGTGTGCCTACCCCCGGGACACTGCTGTTTGCAATGACAGGACGGGAGCCTCGCGGCTCCCGTCCTGTCATTGCAAACTGCTTTGGATATTGGAAGAGAGAGCAGTTCCTGCTCTCGCTTCCAATATCCAAAGACAATTGCTTTTCCACACGGGGAGCAGCATGTTAGCTGCTCCCCATGTGGAAAAGCAATGCCGGCTCCCTTAGGACACGGGGAGCCGGCGGGACTGTGGGGGGTTTGGGGATCCCCCCACAGTCCCCAACGAGAGGCCAGGCCCCGGGGGATGGGGTCCCCGGGGCCATAAGTGGCCTGGGATGGGGGCCACGCGGCCCCTCTCCCTAGAAATAATTTAAATAAAAAATACAAAATAAAAGGCCTGCCCCGGGGGATGGGGTCCCCGGGGCAAAAGGAGGCCTGAGGAGGGGGGCCACGCAGACCCCCTCCTTAAAAATTAATAAAAAGTGTGGCCATGCTCCGGGGGATGGGGTCCCCGGGGCAGGATTCGGCCAGGGGAGGGGGGCCACGCGGCCCCCTTCCCGTTTAATTTAAATTAAAAAAAAAGGGGGTAAGGCCCTGGGGGATGGGGTCCCCAGGGCCCAAAAATAGTAAAAAGGAAGGGGGGCCACACAGCCCCCCTTCAGGGAAAAAAAAAAAAAAATTGTAAAAACGATCGGGCCGCAGGCCCCGCCCCCTTCTTTCACCACTCTGCAAACGCGCCCCCTGGCGCGTTTGCAGATGGGGAAGTAATTCCACTTCAATACTGGGGTCCTGGGGGCCAACTAGCGCACCAGGAACCTCCAGTATGCGCCAGGAGCTGCGTTGCAGAGAGGTGTACAGAGGCCATGCCCCTTTATACACCTCTCTGCAACGCAGCTCTGTGGCGCTTTTGGATATACCTGTTGGGCTAGTTGGCCCCCAGGGACCCTCAGGATTCAAGGGGAGTTAATCCCCAACTTAAAACGCGCCACGGGGCGCGTTTGCACAGTGGTGAAGGGAGGGGCGGGGCTTCAGGTGACATGTGTGCAAACAGGCCGCGTGGCGCGTTTTAAGATGGGGAATTAAATCCCCTTCAATCCTGAGGGTCCCTGGGGGCCAACTAGCCCAACAGGTACATCCAGAAAGCGCCACAGAGCTGCGTTGCAGAGAGGTGTAAAAAGGGTGTGGCCTCTCTACACCTCTCTGCAACGCAGCCCCTGGCGCATACTGGAGGTTCCTGGTGGGCTAGTTGGCCCCTAGGGACCCTCATGATTCAAGAGGACTTAATCCCCCAACTTAAAACGCGCCACGGGGCGCGTTTGCACAGATGTCACCTCAGGCCCCGCCCCCTCCCATCACCATTGTGCAAATATTCCTCTAAAATCTGCCGAACTATGAATTCCGATTTGCTCACCTGTTATCAGGAGAGACCTCAGTGCTGCATCTTTCAGCCCAGTACTAATACTGAAAAGTAATTTTAACCGTACTTACCAGTAACTTGAATTTCCTTCCATAGGATATCATTGCCTGCTTTTTGCTGAAAAAGTTTCTAAGTGTTAATTTTTGAAACATACAAATATTCCTCTAAAATCAGCCGAAATACGAATTCCGATTTACTCACCTGTTATAAGGAGAGACCTCAGTGCTGTATCTTTCAGCCCAGTACTGGTCCTGAAAAGTAAATTTAACCGTACTTACCAGTAACTTGAATTTCCTTCCATAGGCTAACATTGACTGGTTTCACTTGGAAATTCTTCTAAGTGTGGAGTTTTGGAACTTTAAAATATTCCTCTAAAATCAGCCGAAATCCGAATTCCGATTTACTCACCTGTTATCAGGAGAGACCTCAGTGCTGCATCTTTCAGCCCAGTACTGGTCCTGAAAAGTAATTTTAACCGTACTTACCGGTAACTTGAATTTCCTTCATAGGCTAACATTGACTGGTTTCACTTGGAAATTCTTCTAAGTGTGGAGTTTTGGAACTTTATAATATTCCTCTAAAATCAACCAAAGTACGAATTCCATTTGACTCACCTGTTATCAGGAGAGAACCCAGTGCTGCATCTTTTAGCCCAGCACTGACCCTGAAAAGTAATTTTAACCGTACTTACCAGTAACTTATATTTTCTTCCATAGGAATCCATTGTCTGGTTTTCAGCAGAAAAGTTTCAAAGTGTCGATTTTCACAAACTACAAATATTCCTTAAAAATCGCCTGTATGACTTAAACGCATTCTTTCAACTGTTTACAGGAGATGCACCAGTGCTGGATCCAGGATCCAACACTGAGTAAGAAAAAGTAACGATAACAGTGTTTACCTGCTAAGTGAATTTCCTTCCATAGGATAACATTGGTGATTCTATGAGAAAAAGTTTCTAAGTGTCAACTTTTAAAATACAATAATATTCCTTAAAAATCACTACTGTAACCAAAACGCTTTTACTCAACTGTTTACAGGAGATGTCCCAGGACTGAATCTAGGATCCAGTCCTGTGGTTAGAAAAGTAATCCATAAAGTAACTAATTGCATTTAACTAGAAATTCACATTGAGCTCAATGTTGCATTGTTTTTGAAATTGTGTTGCCCATTGCAACAACTGTAACTACTGTACTTAAAAGTCTATTGCCTATTTGCAAAGTATTTAAACTAAAGTAATTCATTCTGAGAAAGTATATTTTGTAATGTAATGTATAATGTAATTACAATGTAATTTAAAAAATAAAATATCTAAAAATAAATAGTTTAAAAAAATGTTGTAAATCAGTATCAAAAAATAAATATAACAATTAATACATTTAAAAATTGTCATTTACAAAACCTTTGAAATTCACTGAAAAAACCATAGGTTTCAGACACGTTATAGTTAGGAATTAGCATTTAAAAAACCTTTGAAATTCACTGAAAAAACCATAGGTTTCAGACACGTTATAGTTAGGAATTAGCATTTAAAAAACCTTTGAAATTCACTGAAAAAACCATAGGTTTCAGGCACGTTATAGTTAGAAATTAGCATTTAAAAAACCTTAGAAATTCACTGAAAAAACCATAAGGTTTTAGGGACACTTATAGTTAGTTGGACATTGCACTCGTACAAAACCCGTGAAATTCCCCCGTTATAGTTAGTTCAGGTAACTATAACTCGCGCCCCCGCAATGCACTGCTGATGACGTCACATATTACATCACTCATGACATCTCAAATGACATCACTGATGACATCATCCATGTGATAATTTCATGCATCTTCTCACACCCTAATATAACTTTTGATACACCCACTCTAAATTACAGACTGCCATTCTCAAAACCATAGACACTCCAACACCAAAAACTACATACCCACTCACTGATTCTTAGGTCTACACACACATCCACTCACTCACCCGAACAGTCACTCATACTTACAGTCACTCAGTACAGGACTATCATATGCACTCTTACACCTATATAAACACTCACACACCGCCACTCATCCATAGAGGTACTCACACACCTACTCAGTCATGAAAAAAATTAATCACACACCCATTTACTCACCTATACAGTTATACACACACCAGCTCACTTACTCATACAAATACTAGCACATTCTTACGCTCTTATACAATAAATGATACAAGCACACACGCATCCATACAGCCACTCTCACTATCACACACTCTCACTTATAGCCATTTAAATACTCTAACACACATATATACTGCCTTTTACATATGTAGTTACTCGCACATGTACCACTGAGATATACATTCACTCACTAACACACCCATACACACACTCACCCACCCAAGCAGTCCATCACAGATGCACTCTTGAAATCATGCACCCAGTCAATCACCCACTCACACATCTATGTACAGAATCACACACACCCCACCCACACAAACACTCAGGCAGCCATACAAATACTCAGAGAACCAATCAATAACCCATAAAGACACTCATGTAGCTATTCGCAAATCCATGCATCCACTTACACACCAACAAACAGACGGATACAGACATTCACACAGTTTAGTCACTAACCCATGCATTCAGTAAGATACGTTTAATCACTCACTTGTAGAGTCAGTCACGCACGTACTAAATCATCCATTCAGACACTTATACACCCACTCATTCTTCAATACGCCTTTCCCTATATATATTAAACATATTTAAACTTTACAGAAACACACAATCACTGGATGATGTCATCAGTGATGTCATTTGAGATGTCATCAGTGATGTCATCAGTGATGTCACTGACCATGTCATGAGTGATGTAATATGTGACGTCATCAGCAGTGCATTGCGGGGCGCGAGTTATAGTTACCTGAACTAACTATAACGGGGGAATTTCACGGGTTTTGTACGAGTGCAATGTCCAACTAACTATAAGTGTCCCTAAAACCTTATGGTTTTTTCAGTGAATATATATATATATATATATATATATATATATATATATATATATATATATATATATATATATATGAATCAACAAAGTGCCCAAAAGCTCAGAGGAGCACTCGACAGCTCGTCCACCATCCGGTGCTCGTGGTCAGCCTGCCTCCATAAAACCATAATTTTATATTTGCCTGATGCATTTCAGGGTAGGTAACCCCTTTCTCAAAGGCTGCTGGCTTCAACAAATGGCGCGATGAAAACTACTTTGATTGCGGTTGCTTTTTATTGGATAATGGCCCCCTCGT